>JAPTOF010000004.1:24443750-25677500 GCA_028554755.1 Cordia subcordata | reverse complement strand
TGGGATTTGGCTGCAAGTGTCCAAATATACAGGTGTTGGTATTGCCAGATGCCTTTCATAGCAAAATCCATAATGTGATAGACATAGATTGTGTTTGTCTTAATATAATCAGGTCTAAATTATGACTATAATCCTTCTCAAATGAGCTTAAAAGATGAGAGTGTTCCCTTTGAGGCATCAATAGAATTTGTAGTTTAGTTTCTTTTCCTAGAAACGAAAAACATAGGACTCCTTTTATTCTTCTAAGAGGTTACAGCTTGCCATCTAAAAAGTCTGCAGTATTAGGTATAGATTAAACCCTAGTACCAAGTCTGTAGTATTAGGTACAGATTAAACCCTAATACCACAGTCAGATGCCTGGTATTGGTAATTCAGGTGTAAACAGGAGTCCATCTAACATAGTTACAGACAATATAGTCAGTTGCTAGAAACACAAGTGTAGAGAACTAATTGTCTTCTTCTTGGCAGAGATGAAAAGGAAGAGGAGAATAAATGGTCATTTAGGGCCTGTTTGCATTGGCCTTTTTTTCACGGAAAAGCACTTTTTTCCTTGAAACAACACGTTTTTTTTTTTTTTAATAATAAGTATTTGGATTAAATTTCAAAAAAAGATGAAACTCAATTAAAGCTTACAGGTTTTTTCAGAGCCAGAAATATTAGCTTCTCAGAAAAGCACTTTTTTCAAAATTTAAAGAAAAAGTACTTCTAGAAAGGCCAATCCAAACAAGCCTTTAAAACATCAGCAAGAAGCAGCTTCTAGAACAAAAATACTACATTATTGCCACTCAGATGAAATTTGTTTACACTTATACTCACAATAGGATGGTAACATCCGAGAAAATTGCATCAAAGACTTATAACGTAAATTTAATATTTAGTAGCGCCCTTAGAAGTTTATATATAACATCCAGCTATACTAGGGACAAAAACTACTAAACATTTCAAAGTCTCAACTGTTCAGTTCTATCATGTTCTGAACAGCTTGTGATCCTTTTGCAGCAGTCATCCACATGGAACATAAAACATTGCAACTATATGGTGGTTTCCCAAAATGGTGCAGATTTGATTATTTTAACAAGTTGTTGCCTCTATATAAGGAATAGTGCTGTCAGCAAATCTGTGATAAGATGATTATGGGAATGTCACAGATAACCAAGATTCCATCCTAAAACCAATTGGTGCTAAGTGGAGTAGCTCAGGCCCTTACAAGGGGGTTTTAGACCATATAATTTTTCAATATGCAACAAGTATATATTCTAACAGTTCCACTCACATGTGACCTAACTTGAGATGGATAGGCCACGCACGAAAGATGGACCCATGTGAATGAACAGACACATGGAAGAAGGGACCCATATAAATGTAAACACATGTGGACTCTAAACACACATGGAAGGGGGACCTATATCGATGAAAACACATGTGGAAGATGAGCATGAAAGAACAAGACAAGGACCAAGGGTCCCACTCTGGTATTATCTTAAGATTACTGAGATTCCGTGCAAACAGCAATTAATACTTGGTAGAGTGATTCACGATCTTATATAGTAGTTTTAGATTTTATGATTTTCTTATATAGGACAAGTGCATATTCTAGCAAGGTATGTATACTTTTCCAGAAAGATCAGATGCACTTCCATATGTTTGAGATGTGAAAAAAATAGTGTGCATGCAAGCAACACGCATGCGCACACATGCCCATAACAATGTGCCATATAACTAAGGTTTAAAACCGATAAGATTTCTAAAGTTGAATATATTTACTCACCACAACTGATGACAAAGAATGCCCCAATCCAGAAAATGCCGTACCAATACAGAGTGTAAGAAGCATAGTAAGAATTAGCCGGAGCCAGTAGTATTTCCACTCCCTTGACATTATTAATAATGATCTCCAAGTCAATACTGCAATTCGTGTTGCATTACTTGCCTTTCCCTTGCTTTTAAGGGATGGACCCTCCTGGAGAAGAATGAAAAAGTACGGAAAGAAATTATAAAGTGCACAAAACACAAGGCCTATATATAGAGCTTTCCACAGTTTGAACAAAGGAAAAAATGATCAGCAGCTATTCTCCACAAAACTTTACTTGCATAATTGCATATCTGGGGGCCCAAAAACATGCATTCCATTCCAACATGCTTGATAACAAATATTAACCACCCTCTCCCTCTCTACCCCTCAGCCGCACCCTCTTCTGCTCTTTCCCCCTCTCCCACTCTCTCCCTGTGCAGAAGAGGGGAGGAGTGGGTCGCCGAAATAGACAGAAGACATGCTCTAAATAGAGTAAAGATTAGAATCACAAGAACACAATCAAGGTATGAAAAGCATTAAATAAATAACAGAAATACCTTTTCGGTAAGCTTAACTATCATAGTCTCTACGGCAGCAGCATCTGTTGATGACTTGTAAGTTGCTTCAAGCGTCCGTATTGCCACTGCAGTGTCCATATTCACTGATGACAAATCTCCATGGTCATCCTGTTGAAATGATCTCACATGAATTAACTCCATCTATATAATGAAAGGTAGAAAGAATGGAAAGAAAGGTTGGGAAAATATGTAAAATGATCGACACTCAATGCTGCACAGGACCAGAAGCATCAATGCTGTAAAACCAATGGAAATATGAATGATAATCATCCCCATTTCAGCATATACTTACGTAAAACATATCAGCTATCCTATGGCATCTTACTCTGTCATAGCGAGAATCAGCTGAACAAAGGAATTTCTACTGACAAACATCAACAGTGCTGCAAGCCTAAAAGTATTTACCTGCCAATTTTTGCACATAGCAATGATCCTGTCAAAGTCTGTATTTATTGCACGAAGGAAGTGATCTGATGGACTTTGCATAATTGGGCAAGGAAATCCAGCATTGGAGAAGTGCTTCAAAAAGAAGGCGATAAGTTAGTCCCTGAAAAGTCAAGATTGCAGGAACACAAAGATGAATGATATTTTAGACGCTAAATATCAGATGTCATGTTAAATTCCACATTCTCTCTCATCATTACTTTCCAAGAAAACCATATTCACATGAGACAATGTTATCATATCATATCTCTACAATATTGTACTTGTAATCAAGAATTCTAATAAATGTCCATATTCAAAATGTTATAGAAGTATATGTAGACAATACTATTTGGCATCAATCATCCAAGTAAGAAATCTCAAGATTAATCTGATTCCTGCTGTCTAATATACATTCATAAAATTGGAATTGATTCAAGAGTTATTTTATATGAACTGAGAAGTTGACTCTCATTATAGGAAAAGAATGTTTTGGGAAACTGATTGATATCAAGATCAGGAATTACCTTGACTGACTGTATCTGCATAAATGACAAGAAGAAAAGCAATAGGAAAAGCATGCATTGGGCAACTGATTTATTATGTCACAGGAACAAGTACACGTAAGCTCAAGGGAGCAATAATACAAGCCATAATTAAAAATTAATGAAATAGAAATAGTAAGAATCGACATTGACGGAAGTGAAATCATGTCTTCAGATGTGTTACCTGCAAACAAGCCAGTGTTTCCCCAAAAAACAATGTGTTTCCATTTGAAAGAAGGCAAATTCGGTCAAAAAGGCCAAAAACCTCGGTGCTGCTCTGGTAGATGGAGAATATAAGTGTGCAACCTGTGCTTGCAAGCTTCTTCAGTGTAACCATCATCAGAAGTGCGGAGACGCTGAAATGACAAAACAGATTCTCATTAGTACAGGAGAATAGTCCATGTTAGCAATGGAGGCACAAATTTCAATGAGCATTTGTCGGGAGTAATCTAGTGTGCCAAACCATTAAATACTCCGAAAACCAGGAGAGAACAGATTCCATACAAGGTCTTCTGAGAAAGATGTGAAAAAGAACCTGTCTAGATGATAAAGAGGCTCATCTATAAACAAGACATGTGGTCTCATCACTAGTTCTCTAGCAATGCTGACTCGCCGTCTTTCACCATTTGCAAGACCCTTCATGTAACAATGGCCACCTATGAGTTTGTTGGCATAATCTCCCAAGGACATAGCAAGGATGGCATCCTCCACCACACTCTTCTTCTGAAAAAAGAAACCAGGTAACTGAAGCAACGCCGAGTAGTAGAGGAACTCACGCACTGTCAAAGATCCAATAAGCGTAGTTTCTCTCTCAACGTATCCCTATGAATAAGCGAAGAGTAAAGCATCAAAGTTAGTTTACTGAAGAATAGATATATAAAAAAGAGTAAATGTATTTTACCCCTTTGTGTTTCATCAAAATTGCATAAAACCCTAGTGGTGTCAAAACTCACTAATACTTTCCTATGCTATAAAGAATGTTGCCCATACCCCCTATGTTTTAAGGAATGCTGCACAAAACCCCTAATTTTTGGAGTGATTGTAACTTAAGGGAGTATTAACGAGTTTTGAAATATAGGGTTTTATGCGAATTTGATAAAACATAGGTGGTAAAATGCATGACATATTCGTCCATCAAAAGAAACCATGCATATCTGGCACTAGATGAAACTTAGCATGCCCTTGCCATTTCAAAACAGATGTATCTGATGCTAAGGTTACCAGGTTGGAGCTTTCTTCTTTAGCAAGATCACCTTAATATGCTTTCAACAAAAGGAGCATTATCATGGATGGTACCATACAGGTAGAAAGAACCACCCAGCACACAGGAAGAACACATGCTAGAAGCGAACTAACAATCATAGCTCTTACAAATAGACAAGCAACCAAAATTCACCAACATTTTACTTTTACTGCTAAACCTAGTGATAATTCTTAAGACTTACAATAAGGAAATCAAGTACACTTGAAGCACATAAGAACATTCGCATGGTTCGAGACACAAGATCAAGTGAAAAGTGAAAGAAGACTTTGATCTTTTAACAGGACCTAAAGGACTATATCATATCAAGCATTTTCTTCGAGTTCAACAGATAAGCTAATGTCTTCAACGCCCTTATTTCCCATTTCCCATCTCCCTACCCATTACACTCATGCACCAGACCAGAAATGAAAAATGAGAAGAATGAGCAAGAAAAAGTCTCTTGGTCATCATTTCTCATGTTAGATTCAACTTCCATTGTATTAAAAGTAAAAATTCTAATTTCCTTGGCGAATAATAGCTGTAGTGCATTTCCCTACTATTGTCTCTTTGTTCACTTGATCATAAAGCGTTATTTGCATGACTTTTAGCTATTTGATTTTTTCAATGATTGAGTGATGGTGGTGCATTTATGTATTATGAACTCTGATATATAAAACAGAGCATTACAAGAAACACATAAGCATTCAACAACCCTCATGTTAGATTTGCATTCAATGGGAGCATGCACCATCTTGCATCAATTCCTCTGGCTTTAACAAAATATTGGAGAAACCTGCTTATTCTAGTCCATTATCCTGTCTATTATCTACACATACATTTCCTGCATATATTCTTAGGTTAAGACATAGTTCCTGCTACTTCAAAGCTTCTGCCCTCCCAGTACTAAACCTGCAGGTTGCAGCTGCAGTAAGTTCATCTTTTTTGCCATGACTTTAATTCACTACTAAGGAGTAAGTCATTTATCCCATAAAGAAAATCCATGATACTTTTCTGGGCAGAGGAAGAAAGCTCCAATTTTGGACTATTTCGTGGGTAAGTTAAAATGAGAAGGCAGAATAAAAACCTCTTTTTCCCACTGATCGCCATAATCTCTTTTTCCCAAGAGAGGGAGGGTACCCCATTAGACCTTCTAAAAGAGGGATAATGGAACATGTTGAGTACCACAAGAAAGTTTAGCAGGGGCTTGCGGACAATAAACTAAACCATTTTAATTGCACATTCGGTAACAAGCAGCAGAGCTTAGAACTTACATAAGATCCATATGGCATGCGTGATTTTGTCCCATTCACAAATACCTCACCGTACATTCTTGCAGAATCAGGCAGCCTCCCTGAAGTAGAAAGAGTAAGAAACACTTTAAGATTACCACAGCTAGACGGACACAGATAACATAAATGACAAATCAACCAAATGCAACAAACCTGCAAGAGCTCTTAATAAAGTTGATTTTCCCGACTTGGCAGGACCCATGATTACTGTCATTGTTCCTGGCAATGCATAACCATTTGAACTTTTAACAACCTTATCAGAGTACTTCCTCTTCCCCCTTATAGTAACGGTTAAATCTTTCCAAACAACTGAAGCACCAGCAATCTTTCTTGCAACAACCACACCCTCCTGTAATGGAGGAGACGGCAATGATCCACTATTAATCTTTGAAAGAGATGGAGAGGCCGTCGTGGTTGCCACATTGATGGAGTCACCTCCTTCCTCCACCCTAACTTCAACATCCGTATCCTCCCCCCAGTCCGGCGAATCTTCAAAAGATATGGGTTGTCTGAACGTGCCAGGTTTCCTCAAGTAGAAGAAATTACTCGAAGGGACACGACTGGCAGGACTACTAGCTGAAGATGATGAAGACCTATAATGATCTGAATGAGACTGTATTTCTTCCATCCAACAATTTCTATGTCTCTGCTCAGTTAGCTCAAATCAGGCATTCCACAATGCAGGAATTCTTTCCTGTCAATTTGCAAAATTCAAATGTCAACTTTCCTATATTCATAGAATATTTACTAACCTATGGAAATGGTTGATTGAGCATTAAACAACACACAAAAGGCAAGAACTTTAGGCAACAAATAAAAATAAAAGGAAAATTACATCTTGAAATCTGAAAAGGGTGAATGAATCAAGAAATAAAGATGACTGAGATAACTAGACTTGATGCTCAACTAATATGTTCAGACTATTATATACATATATAAAGCTTTTAACCCTTCTTTAGTTTCACATTGAGTTTCACTTTCATTAAAAATTTCTTACATAAAACAGAAGAAAGCAATAAAATATTGCTAAACCAATATCTCAAACAATTAGCAGAAGATCAGAAAATATCAGCTTAACAAAAGAAAAAGAAAAATCTCTAACTATCTGGTTTCATCTGGAAACAACATCTTGCAAGAATCCAAATTAAAGCCACATCACAACTAAATATGCGCCTGAGTCTTTCAAGGACCCAAGCGTGGCAGGAGCTTCACACACCAAGCTGTCCTTTTTGATCCCCAGTTTCTCCTGCACTCAAACACTAACTATGCACATAAGCATGTACCCAGAAACTCCTCCTCCCTCACAACCCCAACCACAATCCAACTCCGGATTCTAACCAAGGTCGCTGTCAGGTAATCCCAACCACTTGAGCCATAACTACCGAAAACTTAAAAGCTCAACCAAGAAAAAAGAAAGAAAGAAAGAAAGACAAAACAAACAATGAAGCCTATACATTAACAAATACAAATACCCTTTAACATTGATTACATATATAAGGAAGCTCAGAGCTAAAGAAGAAACATCTCAACCACCTAAGCCATACCCAACCAAAAACTTAAAAGCTCCAAAAAAAATAAAAAAGAAAGACAAAACAAACAATGAAGCCTATATATTAACAAATACAAATACCCTTTAACATTGATTACATGTATAAGGAAGCTCAAAGACACACACATAAATATATATACAAAGAGAGAGAAGGGTATCAAGAATAACCTGGATCTGAGAGTAATGGTAGAAGGCAGAGACTAAAGAGTTTGCACAGTGAGAGAGAGTGTGTGAAAGGAGTAACAAAAAAAAAGAGAGGGCAGAGTGTGAAGGCTTTGCAATTAGCCGAACAACAGACAGTAAAAGAGTGGAAAAGAGTGGAGAAGTAAAACACACAAGTGTGTTCTTTTCTCGAACAAAAAAACAAAAATGTTTATGTAAGCTTTGCTGTGTATTAAATGAAGCTGTTGATGCATATTTTGACCCGTATTTTTCTGTTCTTCATTTGTCTTTTCTTCTATTTTTGCTTTCTGCATTTATTTTGATACTTATTGTTGGTATGATAGGCACTAGATTTTTCTTTTAATTCAAGAGATATTTTTATAGTCGGATAATATAAATTGATCTCGAATTGTTTCAACACAATATTAGACCCCAAAACTAATGGCCAGGTACCGACTTTTCTTATATATCAATGCTAATAGAAAAATCTCGAGTCACAATGGGTTGCAATGTTTACCCATTTTCTCATACTTTGTTGCCCATTATATTTGTTCGTGTAGTGAAATAAGATTTTCCATTGTCTTCAAAATTCTAAAATTGAATATCGCTAGTACAATTCATTGATTTTATTCTTATTAGACAAAAATAGAGACAATTTAGCAATGACCAACCAAGAGAGAAATGATCCTTTTGCACTCGAATTTAAATAATACATTTGATGCAACATATAATTGATGTTATGTTATACCAAAGAAATATAATAAATAAATCATAACCTAGCTAGAAAGCCTCCAAGAAGCTAATGTGTGTACTATGCCTCCAAGAAGCTAATATGTGTACTATGAATGTTAAATATATTGCTATTGGTGCAGTAGATAAAGCATTTTTACTTTTAACTTTTTAGAATTATGAAATTATAAAATTATATTCTCGAGTCTTAAAAATTGCCAGTCTAATAAAATAGTAAACGTTCTTTGAACAAATGAGGTGTATTGACAAACCAAAAGAAAACAAAGTTGAATACTTTACTCGATTTAAATGGGTTTTAAGTTTTCCTTGTGGTGGGGTTAAGTGTGCTCTTTAAGAGATTATGATTGATAAGCAAAATGATTAGAGGCAATTTTTTGCTAATCTTGTATGACTAGTAGCATGTAGAAGAATGCCAACTAAGCATTCCATATAGCGCATAATAAGGTCAAAAAGAGGGCTGCTTTATCCTTATGTCTCTCTCCCTCGATGTTAATATATATTATATATTATGGAATTTCTGTGCAACCTCTGGTCTTATGCAGACAAGGAATAATTTTCATGGATTGTAAAAATGTTGGTCACATCATTTTTCTTTTTTCCCCCTTTAATGACGGAAAGATTTTCGGGAAATTTTTGGGTTCGTTAAGTTGGAGCTCAAAATACATAAATTTAGAATTTGGGATCGGAATCCTGTTGAAGGAAAAGATATCAAATATCTGAAGTTAAAATTTATACATACATACATATATATATATATATATGTATATATATATATATATATATGCGTAGAACTCTTTCAGTGTTCATCACATGTTCTCTAAACAGCAATCATACTAAAATGTCTAACTCTCAAAATAATTAGAATGCCTTCGCTAATTATATCCTAAATTGAATATTGGTTGTTCTAGCGCTAAATCATTCCACACACTAAAAAGTTACAATTACTATCCAGAACAATACTATATTCAAGAGAAGCTAGTCAGAAGCTAGTCGTACAAGGAATGAATTTTGTCCCTAACCTATTAAGTTAAATAACCAAATGACCTTTATGTAACATACATGACCAAGATGTCTTTTATCTATACTATCAGTATATCACCTTCTTGATCATATTTTATCTACAGGCCCTTTAATACATAATCTAACCATTTAGGTACTAATAACCACTTGACCGATGTGAGTGATACAAGTTTAATATCTAATATTACTTAGAGGACAATATCACTATGCTAGGATTTGAATGATCAATAGAATAGGTCTAAGGGAGTTATTGTTTAGGTGGCACGAATTCATATTGTATTTGGTAACAACCTTTCGAATATGTATAAAGTATTAATATTCCATTTTTAAACAAGGAAATAAATTTAAAAAAAAAAGAGGAAATAGAATCTAATTATTTTAAATAATTTGTCTAATAAACTCTACCCATCTATAAGATAGATGGGGTATATCCCAACTAATTAAACCCAATTGTCGAATATACGGAGTTATTGATCTTCCTAACATAGGGATCTCACTTATGCGTATCAAACCATATGATCTGATTTTCACTTCATCCACACATGCTCACAATTATGCATAGAAGAAGCCCAAAAACTAACGATGGCATTTTAGTGCGTTCACACATGCTTAGTATTTACAGGTGTTGTCTCTATATGTGATAATCATCCCAAAAATCCTACACATTGTGGTCCTTTTCAAAGCATGACAAGTGCATTCATAGGATGAAGTCCAAAAAATGGTCAGGGCGAGCCGCTCTATACATTAGGAGGATTTTTATAATTATATTGTCTTGTTAAAGTATCTAGCTTTAGCATAGAAATATAAACACAAGTTTACGATTTAAGTATCTATGACTCATAGATAATTATTACAATATTTTAGATCTCTCGCAACATTCAAATTGAATAAGAAAAAAAACTATTGCCACAAGTAATTTCGTGCAACACTTTTCATTATCATCGCCTAAATCAATGTCTTTCTGCAACAATTTTGCTAATATTTCATCAAACCATTGCAATATTTATAACATGCAACATTTTAATTGAGTGTTGCATAATCTAATCAGTTTTTTGCAATGATTTGTAAAATTAAAACATATTTGTAACGGTAAAAAAATAGTTGCTGTGCAATACCAATGATATGCAACGCTTTTTCTTAAGTATTACTTATTATATTTGTTTTCTTGCAACAAGTTACAAAATTATAATTTATTTGTAATACTAAAAACTGTTACCAAATAATAATTTTTATAATGTGCAACACTTTTTTGCCAAGTGTTGCTTATTATATCAATTTTGCAAGGATTTTACAAAATAGTTTTATTATAATACCAAATAAACCGTTGCAATACAAGAATTTTGCATGTGTTGCTTCTAACAATTGTCACATCTATTACATAACACTTTATTTAGATATTTTGTACTTGAAAAAAATTTAATGCATCTGATTACAAAGAAAACCATCACAGTCCATGATTTGAAAAGATTATTATTTATTATTTTTAAAATTTGTAGTAAAATTATTAATTATTAAAGGCAATAACTAAATAAAATAAAAACCTTATTTACAATAAATGTTTTAGATGAGATGGTCACTTCAATATGATAATAGAGATATAATAGAAAAAAGGAAAGATTTGTTCTCTTTTTTTAACAATGATTAACTTGCAACTATTAAAACACCATTGCTTATACTTTTGAAAACTATTCCAAAAATTAATAAAACGAGTTACAAAAAGTATAAAAAATTGTTGCAATAACTTTTTTAAATTGTTGTAAATTTGAAGACTCGCCTCATTTAGTTTTTTTAAAAAACTGTTGCAAAAAGCGTATGTTGCAATGGTACCGTTATATTTGATTTGTAGAAAACTATTGTAGTATAGCATTTGTAACACTGACTTTACACAATGGCAAAAAAACCATTGCATAAAATCATTTGCCACGGTTTACATCTATTTAGTAACAATTTTCAAGTATTGTAAGAGAGCAAAAATATGGTAAACTAGATAATATTCATGGAACAATTATAATATCTAAATTTACAAAGTATCACGTAGTAGTAGTCTTTAGAGTATACACATCCTAACAACTTTTACCCCTATGCATATGGTAACTCCCATTTCCTATTCCTAGAGCTGACCTCCACCCTCACTTTATGCTTACCCTATCCCTACTTATGTGTTGCTCTATTGAAAATGGCTTGGCTAGCTGGCTAGATGATAGAATTGATATTGCTACTAAACATGCATGTAAGGTTTTCTTTCTTTCAATCTATATATGTTTGTGTATGCATGTATATCTATATGTGTACAACTTATTTTTATATGAACTTTGGGTTTTATTGCAAAGAAGAACAAGTCAAGAAAGAGAAGCGTTATATGTGTGAATATATATGTGTGTGTTTGGCAAATTAGAGTGGTTTAAACTAACACCTTGAGTAGAGGGCATAACATCATAAAATTATGACAATAATTTTGCGTTGATGAACTATTTAAATTGTTTATTATAACTATATCAGTAGTATATAACTATTGAATTGCGATCATATTATTATAACATATGACCTAACAGGTTTCCTCAAATAGATATGTCGCTTAAAGCAATGTTGGATGTTCAAGGTAATTAATTATATTTAAAATTCTTTTTCTCCAAGAGAAGTTAAATCAATGTGGGATTTGGTGGGTTAGATTTTTATGGTCAGTTGACCATCAGATGTAACCAAAAAGAAAGAGGGGTCCAATAGCTAATTGGTAAAGGTAAGAGCGTCCAGAAGAGAAGAGCCATTTGATTCATTCAAGTGGCTTGTCGTATAATCAACCTAACATCTCTGATTTGGACCCATCACGCCACACTTAGCTGGCAGCAAATGCCATGCGGATCACAAATCATTGCTTTCAGGCTCCTCTAGCACAACTCCTCAGTCATACGCAACATATTTTGGGCTCGTTTGAATTAGTTTTTTTTGTTAAATATTTTTTTAACATTTTTTTTAAAAGGTATTTTTTGAAAAGTTGAAAATTTTAATTTTTAAAAAAATTTGTAAATGAGTTTTTTTTTTAGAATTTTAATTTTTTTGGAACGTAAGACAAATAGTTATTGCAAAAAAGGATAAACTTCTTTTAAGAAAAAAGGGGCAATTTTTCCTTAAAAAAAGTCAATCAAATAGGCCCTATATTCCTTTTGTTTGATTTTTTATAAAAAATAATTGAATTAGCTCACACAGTATATAATATGTTCCGAAATAAAAGGATGTTTGGCTTTACTAATAAGTTAGTTAAATATATTTATTAATAGAAAAACAAAAGTTACATGATTGATAATTTTTATCTATAAGTAAAAGTAACTTACAAATAAGTTATAAAAAAAAAAGCAAACCTTTTGCTTTTCTTTATCTCCTTATAAGTAACGTAGTTGACAAATAAAAAGAGTTTATCTTGTACGTACCTTAGATATTGATAATGTTTTACAACATTAACTAATTAAAGGTCTTTTTGATCAGTTATTTCAACTAACACTATTATTTATAACCACTTATATACCAGACACGTTAACAACTTATAAATACATATTATTGAGTACTTCTAGTTTATTTATTACTTAGTTATAAACATAAAAAAAATTATAAACATATTTGAGTAAATAAAGTGTAATAGGCTCTAAGTATGATTGAATTACACATAGAGAGAATAAAATTATCAAATTTATACAACCAAACTCAAATTAATGGATTAATCAAGTGTTCTCTCAAATTGATGACATACAAACATTCTGTTTGGATTGGCTTTTTCACGAAAGAAGAACCTTTTTTTTTTTTGAAAAATCATATCCTTTTTGCTATAACTATTTTGGCTTAGTTTTGGAATACACTGAAACTTTGGGAAAAAAAAATTCAAATTCAACTTTTTTTTAGAAGTAAAAATTTTAAATTTTCCAGAAACACTTTTTCCAAAATTAAAATAAAAATATTTTTTTAAAAAAATTAATCCAAATGAGCTCTAAAAGATAAAATGTGTATAGTTTTCAATTTGTAGGTAATATTATATTGTCGGCTACATATTGTTTCCATTCATTACTCATAGTCATGATATAAGCATGAAAATCTTCAAATCCAACTATGACAAGTTAACAAACCGTTGATGAAGCAAACATCATTAGGACATGCTCAGTGGGGGTGGCACCTATCATTGTTTAGGGGCTTTAGTTATGACTTATGAGCGGGCCGTATAGGCACTCGTAATAATTATCTTAGGATTGGATATCTTCAATAATTTTCCAAACGTTAATTTGAGATAGACTTTTTTGTCTCTCTCCCATTTTTTTTTATTATTTGTGCATGTAAGCTGAGCTCATTCTACCAAAAAAAAAAAACAAAAAACAAAAAAACAAGAGAGACTATAATCAAACGGTTTTGAGTATAAAATAACTGTGACTTATTCAATTTTAACCCAAAAACAAATACTAATAGTAGTAATCCACGTATCAACTATTATTGACTTCCTTTTTTTTTTTGGCTGACTCAGAGACTTTCCCAATCAAAATCATGGTTTAACTAGTTATGAATTGTAATATTTCTCAATTTTGTTTTTCACTAGGTGATTTTGGGATACCAGGAACAAGGGTGAAGTATTGAAGTTTGAGGGCCAAATGTTGGGCCAAAACGAATTTGGGCCTCGCTTTGGTTCTTTGATTCATTTGTACTTAGGGTACATTAAAAACTACTTTTTCTTTAAAAAGAAAAGCTCCTAATAAGACATCTCATTTCAAAATGTAATAGTTTAAAATAGCGATCTTAATGTTTTTGTAGGAAAAAAATAAAAATAAAAAGCTGAACAATTAAAAATCAAAACTAAAACTCTCTTGTAAGAAAAACCTTAAAAATCTATCTATATTTATATCATCTATACTATATACTAAAGTAGAATCGTCAGCACCATAATGCTACCACAACACCATAATGCTATCAAGTGTCGCGCAGTAGAATTTTTGGTTGAAAAAGTATATTCTCCTAATCCGTTTTGTTTTCCTTTTTTGTCCAGACATCATATATTTCCCAATTCCATTTTCTATTTCCTTTTTTTTTCACTACTTTCTAACTCATATTCTCTGAAATTGAGTCTATAGTAATTGCCCCACAATTATTCTCAATTCTTGCCTATTTTATTTTTATAATTTCTCCATAATATTACAATCAAATATATTGCAAATTATTGAGAATTATATTTGGAATATGCAGTTATGTTACCAAAATTATTCTATGCTCTCAATAATTTCAATAATGTTCAAGATATTCATATTCTACTTCATGCTGTGATTGTTGGCGACGGTTTGCTTTCCTTCCATGCTTCATTTTTTTATATGTAGAGCCTTGAACATACCCGTATTTGTCCCTAATCATACTTTAAAATTAGAATTTGTCTTATTTTGTAAATTGTATCAGAGGCAAATTATAAAAATTATTGAATATTATAGGTTGGTAATCGTATGATTTAAATATCTCAATGACAATAAAATAACAAATCAAGATTTTGAAACCTTTTCGACAGAATTATATGTGATAGTACTCTTCTCCATTACATCAAATTAAAATTATAATAACTTAGGACAAGTCAATTATGTTTAATTTTATTTATTTCTTATTTTAATATTTATAAAATTATTGTTTATACACTTGCCATATCAAATTTATTTCGCTTTATGTGCATCAAAATGAGGAAAAAACTAGCTAGTATTATATAAAACTAGTATGTCACTCGTGCGATTGCACAAGATTTGATATATATAGGTTGATATATTAGAAAGATTTAGTTTTTTATCTATTTAAATATTTCAAACAAATTATATGAACTATTTTCAATAGATTAAACAATAATAATACACATACATGTGGTTTCCTTACATATGCATAATTTTGAAATTTGCAAGATACCACAATCTGGAATTACAGAGAAATTGTGGTGATAAAGAAATTGATCGAATTGCGATTATCTAAAACAAAAAGGAAGCAAATATATGCTGCTATGAGTGAGATTGGAATGTAGGAGCTTAAATATAATACCAAAATAATGATTTAACCATAATTTTAGGCTAGTGATTAAGTGTAAATAATATATGAAGAAAAAAAAGGAAAGATTTTTTAGTGTAGGAAAAGGGAAGAAATTAAATTGAATAACAAATAAATGATTTAGTTGATTGTATAATTTAGGCAATAGACTTGTGATGTCCATATATTAATTTGGGAAAATAGATACAATAGAAACTTGTTTTAAACAGTTAAGTGGGATAGTATACACGTAGTATGAAATTGACAGCGCTACTTGGCAACATTATATGTAACGGGGTCTATTATATACAATAGTATAGATAAGGTACATGTCATACTTTAAAAATGCCACATGTCCTCTTCTCATACATCTTTTTCTCTCCAAAATTTATTTCCATTAATTCATGTCATATCTTAATTGAGCAATATTTTTAAAGTCAAATAATTTATACTAACTGAAGTCATATCCATGGAATGATTTTATTACCTAATTTAAAATGAACATTTTCTTTTCAATTATAAATTATTTCATAATTTAATTAGTTGATATAATTCAACATTATATATTTGGTCAATTAAATTAGTATCTATGTATATTATGAAATAATATTTTTGTCTTTTTTTATGTCACGGCGTGAGTTGGAGTTCGCTAAGAGATTACGACTGCGAAAAGGATAGTTGGATTTACCTCTTGCATCAGTTCGTATGCTACGTGTTCCATGGTATTCTGTGGTGGCTTGCCCCATGCTAAGTAAAATATATACACACACACACACATACTAGTATGTCACCCCTCTGATTGTACGAGATGTGTTATACATAGGTTGATATATTAGAAAGATTTAGTTTTTTAATCCATCTAAATATTTCAAACAAATTATATGAAATAATTTTAATAGATTAAAAAATAATAGTACACATACGTTTAACAATGTAACGTTGTATTGAGAAAAAAAAATTAGACTTACCTAATAAAAGGATTTGTAACCATATGGTGGAAAAAGTCCATTGTTACATATAGCTGAGCAGTATTAAACTAACTTTTCTATATGATCTACAATAGCTTGCTATATTTTACAAAAACAAACAAAAATTAACAATATCACAATGATTTAAATACCATATAATGAAGAGATTGTAATATATATGATAACTTTTTTGAGTAGTCAAATTCATATATATATATATATATATATATATATATTTCAATTGGCAGAATTACATTTGGGGTCTAAAATTAAATTACAGATTAGAAAAGGATTTTGAAGAATATTCAATTTTCACATATTCTTCTTAAAATGGAAGAAAGGCTTGCCTCCATTTTCTAAAAATATATTTAATATTTAAATATAATATCTAACTATAATAAATTATCATAAGTTCCATACCAATTTAGTAAAAAAGAAGCAACATGCTAACAAAAAGTAAAAGAATAACATTCTAACAGTGATTAAGATAACATTAATAGAAAAACATAAAAAAAGAAGATATTTTTAGAGAGGAAGCTTAAATAGATAACAAATAAACGTGAATAAAGAATAGAAACTGAGATAAAGATACTATAACAGAGATGAATAAGCACAACTCAAACCACATATAAGCAACTAACATTTAAACAGATATGTAAGGTAATAGAATAATTAATAAATTTTTTCGTATGTCTCTTCCCAAAAAGCTGTATATTAAAATTTTATTAATTATTAAATTACTAAATTTTACGTGATATTTTAATGGATATATGAATTGCAAATAATTTATTAATTATTAAATAGTTTTATTCAAACTCTTATGTTTATTTTTGTTGTTGAAAAATAAGGCCTATATTTAAAATTCAATTTTGATATTTTAATTTTTCTTCATGAATAACTAGAGTGATAAACTTTATATTTCTTATACAATTGGATGTCTACACTTTGGAGGTTAAAATAAAGTTATTTTTAAAAATCAAATACATGACTTTTTACATATAATTTATAAAATATTTCAAAATATATATTATATTATTTTTAACTATAAGGTTGTGGTTAAGTTTATTAAGGAACATATCTTTTCTAGGTTTGGAGTGCCCCGCATGATTTTGAGTGATGGTGGAAAGCATTTTCGCCATAGGACACTAGAAGCTTTATTGCGGGAGTATTCGGTTTGTCACAAGATTGCAGCACCCTATCACCCGCAGACGAGTGGACAACTTGAAGTGTCAAATAGGGAGAGTAAGTCTACCTTGCAGAAACGGTTAGGCCTAATCGTAAAGATTGGTCAAGTAGATTACATGATGCATTATGAGCCTACCGTACCACTTTTAAGATCCTATTGACATGTCCCCTTATAGAATGGTATATGGTAAAACATGTCACCTACTCACTGAGCTTGAACATCATGCATATTAGGCTATTGAGGCTTTGAATTTTGCCATGTAACGTGCAGGTGAGGAAAGAAAATTGGCTTTGAATGAGCTGGAGGAAATGCATTTTGAAGCTTATAAGAATGCAAAACTTTACAAGGAGAGGATCAAGAAAATTCATGATAAATCAATTCTTAGGAAATCTTTCACCCCTTTAGATAAAGTTTGGCTCTTTAACTCAAAATTGAAATTCTTTCCTAGAAAGTTGAGAACTAGATGGGATGGACCATATGAGGTGCTTGAGGCATACCCTTATAGAGTAATCAAAATTAAGCACATCAAAGAAGGGCGAGGTCTCACAATGAATGGTCAAAGACTGAAGCATGCGCTTCATCCAATGTAACTATGCATGAAATTGAGTTTATGGAACTTAAAGATTCCATATACACTTGAGCTCCTTGTTCACCTAGCTAAAGGTGTAAAATTTAGCGCTTCCTAGGAGGCAACCTAGGGTACTTGTTAAAGTGTTTTATTTGTTTTAATGTTTATTTTATTTTATTCTTTTATGATCTTTTAATTGTTTTTGTGAGTCAGCTTAAGTGCCTCCCAGAGTTCAGAGCCTTTGTATGATGGTGTAAATAGGGTCGACCGAAAAAAAAGGAAAAAAATTAAAACACAAAAAAAGGATCTTTTATTTTGTTAGCTTTTGTTCATGCTTTTAGTTCCTTATCTGTTATTATGAGTCTTTAATTGTCGTAGTTTGTTCGGTGTCTCAGTTGTTGCTCCATACTAGCAGCTGATAATTTACATGTCTATAGGTGATGCTATGTACTCTTGTTTCATCTACTAATCTCTTTGTTGTTTTTGCAAGATTCTGTGCTTTATTGATTTATAAGAGATTAGAGACAAATCTGACGACATCACGGTCAAGGATGTTGCTATTTCATCAGGTTGTCTCATTCTATGCTCTTTTACCTTCTGTATACCTCTCTTGTGTATTTTTGCTTTTTGCTTATCATGTTCTTATTCTTCCTTTGCTTAGGAACAAGCAAAGTTTAGATTTGGGGTGCGGAAGTTGAAAAATATTTTTGTGTGTTACATCCTCATGAGGTATTAAGAGCATATTTGATGTGAGTTGTGTTTTTTGTTATGTTAGTTATGCTTTATGTGATTTGTTTTCTCTGAAAAATGGGAGAATTTTTTTTTTATTTTTGTGTCCCTTTGAGGTGTCTTCTTAGTTGTTGTATTGAATGCAGGCGTCGAGGACGTATTTTTGTGAGAGTTTCTTGGGCGTAATGGTGAACTAAGTTTTAAGGAGAATTTTAAAAAAAAACTGTGAGGTGTGAACAACTTTAGGAACATACCTTGTTGCTATGCCATAACTTTGGTAAAAAATGGATGTACGTTAAGGTTTTTGATATGAGTGCCTCGCCTTGCGTGGTTTTCTTTGGTGTGCTTTAGCCCTTTGAGTTTGTTTATTGTTATGTATTGAGGAAAATTGAAAAAATGAGGGAAAAAAAGAAAATTTGAGAAAAATTATGAAAAAAAGTGAGAAAAGTAAACAAATTGAGAAAAGAAAAGTGAAAAGGTGAAAAAGTCAAAAAGGCAAGAAAAAAAGTGGAAAAAAATGAGAATTGTTGAATAAGTGTCCAATGACACAAGTTGTTCTTTTCTTTTGTTGTTTCATTGTATTGTGAATAAGCTCTTCCCCTTTTGCCTCAACAAATCATGTTGTAGTGGGAATTGAGCAAGTAAAGTTATGTACTTTTCTTTTTATTTACTCCATTGTAAAAGGGTGAATGATGTATTGGAGGGGCCATGATAGTAGAGGAGGCACGAAGTATCAACACCTAGCCATGTACATCTGTTTTGAGCCTTAGTAGTGTGGTGGCTTAAACATGCTTGGTGTGTTCTTAAGGAAGTGAGGTCCCTTGTTAATTGAAAAGAGATTGAGTCACTACAACCGATGATCTTTTGAGAGGCATGAGAATATGTTTTTGAGTTAGTCTTGCTTGGGGAAAAGTAAGAGATAGGTTTGGGGGTAATGATATGATTATATATTTATACCTATTTCTATGCTTTTTTGGAATCAAAGGTTTATTTATTTAAAGCATTTTGTCACTTTAATTCCCTATTTTTGTGTGGGAGAATTGAAAAGAAATTGAAGAAATTTAGAAGAAATTGAAGAAAAGGCAAGAAGAACTTTTATGGAAATAGAGATTTTGAAGAGATCAAGAAGAAAAGTAAACAATGTTGTCTTGGATAAAAAAATTTGACAAAGTCTAGAAAATCTCTCTATATATAAAACGAATGACTTTGTTGGGGGCGGTGGTCATCAGGGTAAAACCGTCATTTTAACTAATAGGATGTATACTGCTTTTTTTTTTATTTTTTGGTTTGTTCTTTTTCGTTTTCATAGAAACCAAACGTGCTACTTCTTTTTCTTTTTTAGTTCATCCTCTGGTTCTGTCATCCTCACCTAATCCATGTCACCAAATTAAAGCTAAAGATGATTTCATCATCATCAAGAGAAAACGCAAGCACAGATCGACATACAAAATTAAATCACGAAAAGAGGTAAGGCTGATCTATCTAATCTTCTTTGTTTTATGACTTTTTGGTTGGGATAGGAATTTAACATATATTTCAGAAATTTTCCTTTTTTAAGTAATTTTTTTTTGACTTTATGCTGTTCTGCATTTCTCCTTTCCTTTTACATTGTGTATAAGATTGTTGAGCTTTTTAGCCAAAAAAAAAAAAAAGATTGTTGATGTTTAGAGAATTATGTGACAATTTGTTATACATACATACATATATGTAAGTATACGTTTTAAAAAGTACATATTTGCTGAGTACGAGCTAAAACATTAGATTTATTGTAATTGGTTCTGGTTTATTTGAGCTTAAGAGGACTTTGGCATTGTGATATATATTTTTAAAAATTTGTTGAATACGAGGTAAAAATTAGATTTATGATAATTGTTTCTGTTTAGCTGAGTTTAAGAGGATTTTGGTAGTGAGATATTCTTTCAAGAGATAAATATTTGGAATTTCGAATGGAGTTTGTTTGCAGTTAGGCTAAAGATCAAATATCTTTGTATAGCTATTAAAGAAATTTTTGTTATCTTTCTTAGATTATAGTAACTGGTTTTGTTTTGTTTTAACAGAACTTTGCAAGCCTGATATATATTTTCTAAAAATTTGTTGAGTATGTGATAAAAGATTAGCTAATGCTTTCCTCTAATATACATGCTAACATGACTTGTGAATCACATAAAGTTGTTGAAGTCAAACACCTCATAGACCATTGCTATTGATGGTTAGGTGTCCTCTTTCTGAGAAGAATTTCTTGGTTTTCTTTAAAATATAAGATGAAAAAATATTTTAAGTTTTAAGCTTCAACCCTCTTTTGAATTGGTGCCCTTTGTGTGTTTATTTTCCTTCTCAGTTTGCATTTCTCTATCTTTAAGGTTTTTTGAACCATCAGTTTCACTATTTTTCAGGTTCTAATTTTTTATACATATGTTTTATAAGCATGTGATTTTGGTTCTCTCTGGTTTCTGCTATTTAGTTTTTTGATACAAATCTTTTTTAAATGTCACTTATATAATTTGGAGTCTTTCAATTGGTGGATCTTTAACTGAGATAGTTTGGATTCCTCTCAAATTCCTTAGTGCCCTTAATATCCAAAAATTGTAGTATGTCTTAATAATTTGAATCTCTTCACACTCTCCTTTTGTCAGCTTAATTTTTTTTTTGGAGCGAAGGGAGTAGGCTTTCTTTTATTACCATATGAAAGAAAAAGTGCTCGCCGTCATTTTCCCTATTTAGTTTTCTCTTTTTTCTGATATGAGTTCTTTCAGGTATTTTTTAGATGAAAATTTTACTTAGTTTTTCTCCCTCTAAATTTGAATTAGTATGCTATTACATGTGTCTATCATTAGCTTCTATTCATGAGTATTAGTAATATTAAGAATTAGACACCAAAGTGGTTGTAAACTTTGATCAGAATTTCATCTCTTGTAGATTGTGATATTTGTAAAATTGTGATTGTGAACTTTGATCAAAATTTCATCTCTTACAGATTGTGATATTTGCAATATAATGGATTGCACTTCTCAAAAAGAGATAATCATGGAAAAGATTAACTACAGGTATAATGCATAATTGCTGTCTTCTGTAAGTTACATGAATTAGCAATATTTGAAACACATCATCAAGAATTTGGAGAGAATGCTTTGGATGTGGTTTGGCTATCTCTTATAAATAGAAATCAGTATAGATTGGAGCACATAATTCTAGATACACTTTTTCTTTGTGTTATTGGTGTATATGAATTTACAAATTAAGATGTATTATTTTTTATTTGTATTTTTATTGTGTCAAATTCTACTTATCAAATTGTGATTTACATAATATTCTATGATAATAGCATTGGCCAATAGTCATGCCTTGGATGACCCTTTATAACTAGTTAGAGACAAAAAGGAAAAGAACAAAGAATAGGAAACCCAAAAAAAAAAAAAGAAAAAAAGAAGAAAGAAAAGAAAAAGGAAAGTAAGAGTGACCAAGTGGGCCACGGCCACTAAGTCTTTATCACTTTCACTCATATCTCTACTTCTCTACTTATATAAAAAGATTCACTTTTTTAGCACTATTCATTCATGGATTTTCTCAATAAATGAATAGTACAAAAAAAAGTGGTAATATTGTAAGAAATTTTAAAAAAAGGCATGATTAACAATGAAAATTTGTATAATATTTGTAATGGCAAGTTTGTAATTTTTATATTTATTATGACAAAAATATAATTTTATATTTACTCTTTTTTCCCTTTCCCTAGCAAAATGATTTATTCTTTTTTTTCTTACTTTTTTTCCCCTTAATCGTGAATTTTAACTTTTATCTGGGCCAGATATTAGTTTGAATTTTAAATATTTTGAGTTTTGCAATAAAAAAATGATTGGATATTAAAAGTCATAGAACTTAAATCAGGTTAAAAGACTTAGTTTGAGTTTTCAAGCTCAAATTTTTAAATTTTTATTATTAAAATCAAAAAAACTTTTTGATTAGATAATCTTACATCTATTTTATCTTCTTTTTCTTTTCTTTCTCAACTAAAATAATGTCCACTGTCTTTTTTATTTTTGCTAATAACACTTTTTCGCTTTTGGATTTTTTATTTTTATTTTTCAATCCAAGTCAGAAAAACTATAAAAAACCATTCGGTCAGGGTTAGACATGGGAATTCGATTGAATTTTTAAGTTCAAATATTTGATTTTTAGAGCTTAAAAACTATTAATTTAAATATTTAAAATCACAAAACTTGATTCTATTGGACATTTGGGTTTTAGGTTTACTAATTTACACTAGATTAACAAAAATACATTGGTTTATTAAATCGTATTGTGCTAATTTAAACTAAAGTTAAGAATATATTTTGGCTTTCACATAAGAATGGAAATTGATCCGTGTTTTTGAATTTTCAAGTTTAGAATTTTGAACTTCAAAAACAAAATTAAACTATCCAATTAGGTAATAAAAACTATAAAACTCACTTATAATTTAAATACTTGGGTTTTTGGTCTTCACATTTTTCTTTATCTTTTTCCTTATGTGTTTTTATTTTTGTTAAATCCTGTTGTGCTAATTAGGATTAAATATAAAAAGATATGAAAAGTTGAAGAAAATTAAATATAAAAAGTTTTGTTGGCTAAATACTAGCTATTGATTTTGATGATGAAAAATTGATATGTGTTATTGAAATGTATTATTCCCTTACTAAAAAGCATCTTGTGAAGTATCAAAACATGAATTGAATAGATAGATGCTTGAGAGATAGAAGAAGATGAGCAATGAGCATTATTTGTCAAATATTGAAGAAGAAGATGATAAGAAGGCACAAGGAGGAGTAGATGCATCATAAAGGGTACCAGACACTTTGCTCTTCTTGTAAAATGCCTAAGTATTACAAGTATTAGCTCAAACTTGTATTTCTCATGACTTAAACAAATTAAATCTCATTTATATTATCTTTCATAAAAGCAAAATGATTTTGGATGCATACTTAGTGTCAACATATTTTTTAAAATGTTTTTAAGTCTTAAAAGTGTTTGCAAAATGCCTTGAGATAATTTGGAGTCATGAAAAGTTGACAAAATTGAGTTTAAAAGATTTCAGGCGAGTTTGGCTTTGCTTCTTATCTCTGGAGTGGCTGGACCCCTCAGCCGATCGACCGGCTGGCCAAGGAGGTCACTCGGCCAAAACAGAGAAGGAGGAAGAAAAGCCGGACCCCCTAGCCGGTCGACCGGCTAAGGCATCCAGCTTAATCAGAAAAGGCCAAGGAGGAGTCGGACGACCCAACCGGTCGACCGACTGACTGAAATGCTACAATAAATGCACTAGCTGTTTATTATCGTTCTAGCCATTTCTTCTTTCTTTTCTTCCACATACCAAACCTTAACATTCAAATCTCTTTAAAAACATCTTCAAAATTCAATTAAACAATCAATCAAGGCTTGCAAAATCAATATCATCATTCATTTTGCTGAAGATCTTGAGCTATTCTTGCAATATCCTTGAGCTTTCAAGGGCTATATCATCTTGTGGAAAGAAGATACATATTCTTTACAAATTTTTTCTCTTTTTGATTGTATACACACTTTGTGAGCTGAAAAATTCTAAGAGAGACATTCATAAAAGATTGTACAAGTGTGGAGAAATCCTAAAGAGTTGGACTCTTAGGTTCTTTGAAGTTTGGCTTTAAAAAGTTGTAGAACTTGGTTCTTGCTTCACCAAGATTTGAATAAACAATTTTTAGTGAAGATTATTGAAGTCCTAAGGGGAGCATTCTTGGGCGATGGATTTAGACTTGGCCACACCACTTAAAAATTGTTTGTCTTCCTACTCTCTGCTCGTTATTTATCTTATCTACTTATGTTGATTATCTTGTGTTTGATATTTTGCTTGAAAGAAAATTGTTAATTTTGTGAATTTTTAAATACGAAAATTAGTAAACATTTTAATTCACCCTTCCTCTTAAGATATTTGCACCCACAAGTTTAAGTTCATTTAAGTTACAATATTTGCATTTAAATAGTTGTAAAATCATCTCAAATTATATTAAATTACTTATGAGAATAAAAAATAAAAAATCAACTTTTCAATTTCATTTCTATATAAATTTTACATATAAAATTCTAATTTGATTTGATCAAGTAAAGTCCAAAAGAAAAAAAAAAATACGCCCTCATATTCTCCCAACTCCCTTTGATTATATTCTACAATTTTTTCCTACTTTATAATCAATCTTATCTCAAATTTGTCAAAACAGCAAAGGCATAAAATTAACACCTTTCTCGGTTTTAATTTTACGAAGAGATGTGTAAATATAAGTACAACTTATTTCACTTCTTATAAGGTTACTGAATTTTCTCAATAACTATTTATTATATAATTTAAATTCTGTATTGCAATAATATTGGGCAATGTAGTCGTGCTTTGCATGGCTTTAATTTATTAGTGTGTGTGTATGTGTGTGATATCCCACATCGGTTTGTGGGGTGACTCGTGACTTGTTTATGAGTGGTGGAGTTGGTATAACTAATAACTTGGGTTAATCATTTTGGGCCAGTTGATTAGAGGCCCAAGTAGTTATTAGTTATGCCTACAACACCAGTCTCGCTCGCGGGTCTAGGCTCGAGGGCGTGATAGTGTGTGTGTGTATTTTGAGTAGTACACGATGAAGAGGAGATCAGAGAGCCTAAAGGATCATCAACGAGAAGAGCTCTGCGGCGCTGAGAGGAATGGAACAGAGAGTTTTAGTTTTTTTTTCTTTTATTTCTCTTTCAATTTTTGTCCAAATTGGGTACAAAAAAATTCAGCGGTTTCAGGATTAAGACACAAACAATTAAGAACGAGTTTAGGCCAAATTTATGGGGAAGTTTTCCAAAACTTTTTCTCATATTTTTGGTTTATTTTCATTAAACACGTCAGAGTAATTTGTTGTTTAGGATAGGATAACTGTGATAATTCCCTAAACCTGACCCAAAGAAGTTTTCAAATCTCAAATTTTGGGTTTTTTATTTTGTTTTTTAATCAATTTTCCTTTTAGTCTAATTCCAGTTTTAGTTTAGTTTTCTCAAAATTAATTTTTTTTATTTAAATTCTCAACAATCACTTAAGCACTTTACTAGCACCTTTTCGTGAATTTTCAAAATTACTTTCCTATGGATTTGACCTTGCACTTAGCACACTAACCTACAATTACTTGTGTACTTGTGAGTTAAAATTTGAGTTAGAATTCGCACTAAATTTCCTATCATATGTCAAGCACATCACCCACAACCATATCCCAAATCAATGCTTCACGAGCTTTACCCAACACATGTTGCATATCTCTAGGTATGTCTAGGGAAAACCTAAACTGGTAAAGTTTTGGAGCTGTAATGTAACCTAGAAAAAAAAAGGGGCAAAAAATGTATACTAATCACACTTAAATAAACCAATACATACATACATATATATATATATATATATATATATGTATGTATGTATGTATGTATGTATATGTACATGTATGTATATTTGTTTACATTATAATCAATAGATAGTGGACTTGTCTTCCATTTGCTTGTACATTCTCAAAGGCTGACAATAAATTAAAGTGGAAAAGATATATGTAGACAAAATTATATAACGTCTAACTATTTGCGATATCCCATACGTATGTTTTTGACAAACTAATTTAATTATCATGATATAGCTTGAAGAAAGTGCATGTCTGCACTAGGGCTTATATGATATATCCGCTATCTAGAATCTAGCTACTCGTTACTTTTATTAGTGTTATTATTGAAAGTTAAGGAGGGATCCGTGTAAATAATTATGGTGAAATTGGCTTCAAAGGGGTGTCCATGTAAACGATAATGGCGAGATTGGCTTAATATCGGGCTTCATAAACACGAAAATTCTATTGTGCACCTAAAGCTACATGCCCTAGTGGAGCATGGTGTGCCCTTGAAGTCGTGTACACACTCCATAAATTTCATGAATTAGCAGTCAGATCAATGTGAAATTTAACAAGTGCACTCTTCTCGCATCAACAAATACAATGCAACTTTCTAATTATCGATTAAACATCAGTAACACATCCGATTGCGAGTTTCAAAAACGATGAGTTTCTCCTTTCCAAGCGTTATTCCAGCTTCGAAGCTTAGCAAAATTGATACCAAAATAGTCCTTATGCTGCAAGAATCTTTTGATACCTTGTTTGCGCTTTTTCGTCATCAGGATAGGGAGATTCAAATTTGAGCTTGGTCATTAATGGTGGTCTGGCAGATTGAAGAAGAAGATGGGTGTGAACAGAGCTTTTACCAGTTGTGAACATATTATTTACATATTATGAACTTATCTTAAATAGTTGTAACATATAATCTATCATTGTAAACATATGATATAAAACTTTTAAACATATAATATAAGAGTAATAAATAACTAACTGTGAACAATTAAAAATTTTGAATATAAAATACTAAAATTGCAAATATATAATATGCGATTTATAAATAATTAAAAATTGTAAACGTATAGTATGAAAATTGTGAACATATAATAACAAAGTTGTTAACATACTACCATAGGTGCATAGTGTTAAGTGGATACACAATGTTTAAGGTGCATGATATTCAGTCCCTCATAAACATGCTGGAAACTTAATTTCAATTTAGCGATTTTATCTCGTGCTATGCACAAGTTTATTTTTCCATCAGCAAACAAGTTAATTTTTAATTAGTAATAAACATTAAATTTTATTGCATTTATTATTTTTAATTAGAGGCAATAAATTTAGTTATGATCTTTGAAATTCATTAATTAATATTATTTTAAGTACTAATTGATTGAAAATAAAATCTCTAAATTAAAAATAATAATGTATATCAATAATAGACAAATAATAAAAATAAAATAGATAATAAATAATAAATTAAATGCACAAACTTCTGACAAAACAAGGATTTTCATCCACCAAATTAATTTTTTTTTTTTTACCCACGGTTCTGCCCTTTCTTTTTTTTGGGTTCAAGACATTCTCTTGGCCATATCTCAAAAGACGAGATTGGTTGGACTCTGGAGTGTTAACTTATATTATGAGTAGGACTATAATCATTAACATTCAATTGTAGAAAAATTTAACAACTCATAATCTATAAATATTTAATAAAATTTGCAAATCTAATAAAAATTTGAAAAAAAATGCTAAACAAAATTATTTTGATCATTAATTTTAAAACTTTTACAATTATTCTTATCATACCAAAAATCATAACCTATAAATATTTAAAATAATTTTAAAATTTAAAATTAAAAAAAAAGGTTATGCTTGGCAAAATTATTGGTTTAATTAATTCACTTTTGAAAGATAAACAAAGAGTCTTACATAATTACTAGTGGAATCTGAAATACATTTAACTCTCAGGATATTAGAGATGTTCGTTTGGATTAGCTTATAAAAAAATATTTTTATCATATAATAAAAGAATACTTTCAAAACAAGTTTCATATTTTCAATGTTTTAAAAAAATCAAATTAAATTTTTTTAAAAACTGCAATGTTTTTAAAAGCCAATCCATACGTATGTTAAAAAAAACATTTTTTTAATCAAAATGGAGACGTGATCACTTCAGTCAAAAAATATTTATCTACCTCGTCGGCAAACGAATAATTTCCTTTTTAGACAATTTATATATTAAAGAGACATAGATTGGCACTAGACCCCTAATCATGTAGATCCAAACATATCAGCCAATCAAAAAATAAACTGGAGGTATCAATTCAAGAAGTGAGATTAGAAGATTTTTTTTCTGGTGTGTAATAAGAAAAATCCAGCTGGCGTAGCCCGACCACCAGTATTCCAGACGAAACTCGATCGCCAACTAACAAATCCTAAGTGCACAGCACGTCCCCTATACTAAGTGAGATTAGAAGATATTATCATGCAATCCAAAATTTTAGGGAGAGCCATTCACATTTCAGTACGAAAAACAAAAATTGGAAAGGAAAAAATAAAAATGTAATGTCTATGGCGCGTTGAACGCCGCCAACCTCCCAGCCAGATGTCAGTGAAGGCGTCAGACAGACGCCAAAAAAACCCTAGCAGCGTCTTGCAAACGCTTTTTTAAAATTTTTCAAAATTGGTTTCAAAATTGTGATATTTTCATAGTAAAAAAGTAAAACTATAATATTTTTTTAAAACAAATCCTCTGAATGGTTGGTGGACTTTTGGTTTGCTTTGACATTTTAGATACAAGTTTCAAGGGTTCATGTACTAGAGTACTTCGCATGTATTGTTTAGTGCTTCGAAGATGTTTAGGATTCACACTGTTATTTAAGGTTAGATCGCACGAGTGAGTAGTGAATTACAAAATATTTATTTTAAAAAATAATAATATTTATTACAATATTACTTAAATATAGAAAGAATAACAAATGTGGTATATTAATTTAAAAACACTAACAAAAAACTCATAATCAGTAGACAGAACTCCCATGTATTGCCTTTACAACATCACGTGATCATGCATACAAAAATGTACCAAAATATAAAGAAAAAAGTGTACTGAGAAATGTATATAGATCTATACACAATTGCCAAAATAAAAAATTTATGTGTTATTGGAGGTTAGAGTACTACGTGACAGAATTCTAATGGATAATTTTAGAAGTTAAGAACCATGGTAATAGTGGGGCATTCTTTAGTTGGTAGTGTAGATTAGGAACACTCTCTGTCGTAATATCAACTATTTACATGAGGTGAGTTTTACATGTGACGTTTGTTCTTCTCTATTGTAAAAAAATTTTAGAGCCTGTTTGGCTAAGCTTTTTTATAAGTGCTTGTAAGCAAAAAGTAGTTTATAAGCAAATGATAAATAAGTGGAGAGGTGTTTGAATAATATATACTTATAAACTATTGACGTGTTTGGTAAATTGATACTTATAAGTAACAATAATAGTTAAAATGACTAAAAAAAACATGTCATTAATTAATATTTAAGTTTTTGAAAAACATGGTCAAACTTAAGTGCTTACAAGCTTAGCCTCACCAAATGTCCAACATAATAGCAGCCTACCTGGAAAAGTTATAAACTTGAACAAATTTTGCAAGTGTTTCTTTTCTTATCTTTCTTTCTTTTTTTTCTTTTTTCTTTTAATGATCGGCTTATTGTTTAAGAGGTCTTAAACCTAGTCGTTAAAGTTGAAATGGTGAGTTTAAGAAATTTTAATTTCTTTTCTTTCTACTATAAAGTATGAGTCTATGTCTTATAGATAAATATACTAATATCTTCTTTACAAGTTTAAACTTTTAAATTAAGTAGTTAATGTAATTAATTTTAAAGCGCAAACCTTGTTGATGATGTGTGGATGGGTCATTATTGTGCCATTCTACCCTGGGCCTAAGATCTTTTCAAAAATTAACCAAGTTTGGCAACTGCTAGGGATAATACTTATCCTTTGAAAACAAATTCTCCATGGCTCAAATTTATATTTGGTCTAAAGCCCAAAACCATTCTCAAGGACCACCGTTAATTCAAATCTATATTTGGTCTAAAGCCCAAAATCATTCTCCAATGTCTTCTTCTTTCCTTTCCTGACGGGGTCTAACGCCAAATATAGGATTGGAGACCTTATTTTGTTCCCCTGTTTTTGGGTTTCGCATGTTGGACCTGGTCTGCTTTATGGATTGGGTTAGGCCCTTTCGGCTTGAAGCACAGGTTAGTTTGCATTGGCTTTTAGTGTTTTTATAAAACTTTTGAAGATAGTACTTCTTTGAAAAATTCAAATTTAAAGTTTCTGAAAAAAGATAAAATTAAGTTTTTTTTAAAGAGTTTTAGTTCCAATTCTAAAAAACTGATTCAAATATTTGTTGCAAAAATAAGGTGGCTTTTTTAAGGAAAAATATTTTTTTATTGAAAAAAATCCAATTCGAACACTATTCAGTTGTTTAGTTTTTCACTAACTAACAAGGGTGGAGTCAAGAATTTTTTACTTAACAAGTCTTCGCCTTTTTCTAATGTGAGATATAATATATTATATATAACAATAATGATAACAACAAAAGTTGGTAATATTAGATATTTTAAACAAGTGTAAAAAAAATGTCATTTATAAAATAATATAAGATTGTATAAAGAAAAATTTATTGATCCAGTCGATGAAATTAAGTCTTCTCTCCTTTTATCAAATTATCTAGCAAAAAGAATAAACAAATTACATACTAAAAACTCCCTAAATAGATAAATTCTCTACAAAAAAAAATTCTAAAACTTATGAACTTTTTAAAGGTATTTTGCAAGAAAAATTGAACTACCTAACCAGCAAAATAAATAAATAAATAATTACTAAAATTTATTAGTGAAAATTATTTTGTTTATTACAAAAATAAACGGAATATCATTTATAGAGAAAAAATATATACTAAAACACTACGAAAATTATTTCAAACAAAAGAAAAGGGGAGGAATTTTGGGGGGGGGGGGGTGGGACGCATAAAAAGATTTTGAAAAAAATTACACACCAATATATGCTTTTTTTATGCTTGAGATAGTTCCTCACCTACTCATTAACCTTTTGATTTTCAATACTTATAAACACTCAAATAAGCATTATCACCGCCCAAAAAAAAAAAAAAACAAACACACACAGACTCTGTCTCTCTTAGGGCCAATTTGCCATTGTTATTCTAATCTATTGTTATTGTTTTAAAAAGTTCTGAATCTAAATATGCTATTGAGAAAATTTGTTTTACTTTTTGGTAAGATTGATGTTCAATAAAAAAGTAGTTTGTGATTTGCTTGGTTAAAATTACTATTTATAGCACTATTTATGATTTATTTATTTGATTTTCATATTTTAGATTTTTTTTAGTTTTTAAATTTGTTAGAATTTTCAATTTTTAATTTTTAAAATTTTAGATTTTAATTTTTAGTATTTTTATTTTTATTTTTTAAATTTTATAATTTTTAATTTTGTTTAAGTATGTTTAATGTTTATTCATAAATAAATAAGTTGTTATTATTGTAATCAATAAAGAGTGTACACACATACACACACATATATGTAACCTATCTATTTGAATTTTTTTATAAATGAATGAATGAAATGGATATGCTATTTGTAAGGTGCAAATTGAGAAAAAATAACACAATTGATGCTTTTCTAAAATTTGATTTTGGACCTTTCAAAACTCAACTTAGTTTGAATTTTGTCCATAATTAAACACCATCACCTTTTTTTTTAAAAAAAAATCTTCTTCTTCTTCTTTTTTTTTTTGGTAGAACCTCAATTCCGAATAGACTCTCAATGTTTATTTATATATTTTTTTAGGTAAAAGTATTTTTTTAAAAAAATTATTATTATAATAACTATTTGACTTAGTTTCTAAAAAAAGTTAAAACTTTAAAAAAAGTGAAAAGAAAATTTATTTTTTAGACATCAAAATTTAAGAAACAATTTTTTTAAAAATTTATTAAAAAGGTCATTTAGAAAAGTTGCATTCGAACGAGCCCTTGGTCTCTTATTTTTACCATCACGTGGGTTGGTGAGCAACGTCCCACGTTTTGCGCGTGGGAGGTTTTAAAATTAATTTTTGATGTGTAGGCAATCAATCGATCAAAAAAAGTGTAGGCAATTATGGAGAGTAATTGAGCCAGATAAAAATGGGATGTGCTTCTCAAATTAGGATTTTCTCGTATCAAATGCTTTTTTATATTGATATAAAAGAGATCTAGATTATTTATGGGTAGAGCATATTATCTTAGTCACTTATGAAATTTAAATTCTAAAAAAAAATAATCTTTTTAAAAATATTTTTCTCCCTCCCAATACCTATCTCTTATGGGATTTAAATTTCATGAGTGGTTGAATAATAAATTCTATATATGAATGGTTAAGATTTCTCTTTTATATCAATATGAGAGAACTAGTAAATATATATGCATATATTATATTATGCGCCCAAAGTATGGTATACTCAAATATACATGGTGTACTGTCCAATAAATCTCACAATTCAACCATCAAATTAACGTAAAATTTAATAAGTTCACTCTTCTCACACCGACAAACACAACACAACAATCCAACCGCCAATCAAACATCGATAACACCTCCGACTGCGGGTTCCAAAATCATTTATAAATTGTGAATATGTTATCCACAAGTAGTGAACATATTTTAAAGCGTCATAAATATGTAATTTATCTTTGTAAACATATAATATAAAGCTTTTGAATACATAATATAAGAGCAATGGATATATAAATTTTGAACAATTAAAAGTTTTGAATATAAAGTGTTAAAATTTTAACCATATAACATACAGTTTGTAAATAATTAAAAGCTGTAAACATATAATATAAAAATTGTGAACTTATAATAACAAACTTGTAAAGCTAATTTGAGATGTATAATGTTGGATGGGTACACAATATTTAGAGTACACGATATCCGGTCCCTAATAATATGAGAGGATTCTAATCTATGTTGATAAAAAACTTACTCCTATCTCTACTTTATACCTAATTTTAGTGTAAACTCTTACCACCATTTCCCCCCATTAGATTAAAAAAAAAAAAAAATCCTATCCTGCTTCTACGGAGTTTCAGTCAACAAGATTAATAGAATTAAAATATTTTTAAAAAATAATAAAAAATAACTTAACTTTTAATGTTAAACCAAATATGCCTCTAACCATATAAAGTTTATATTAAAATATATATTAAAATGTATACAAAATGATATAACGTTATATTAGAAGTAAGACATATACGTACATAACGGGGCAGAGTGGAGCAAGGTGGATAAACTCAACTTGCCCTGTCCTTGAACTAGAGAATGGGGGAAAAAACTCTGCCCCACCTTTAGCTGGGTTTTTTTGCCAAAAACGCATTCTTACCTGTGCAGTACTCCTACAAGATGGAATGGGTCGGTGCCATTACCACCCCTAAGATAATTATATGATTGATCTTTGGATCCTCTTATTTTGAGTGAGAGGAGTTCTAAAATTAGTTAAATAGTTATATTATTGACCTTTGCATTAAAAAAATCCCAATTCTCAATTCAACCATATGAATTTATTTTCTTCTTTTTTTTTGGGCCAAAATTTTAAACATTCATGTTATTACTCAATCTTTCACAAAGATAATCAAACTAGTCCCTAATGTTTGATAGAAGATTCGTGTTAGTCCTTAAAAAAATCCCTTTGTCGTTAAATAGTCATATTATTTACCTTTGCCGTTAAAAAAAATCCCTATTCTCAACTCAAACATATGAATTTATTTTATTTTTTTTTGGGTCAAATTTTTAAACATTCATGTTAGTACTCAATGTTTCACAAAGAGAATCAAACTAGTCTCTATTGTTTGATAGAAAATTCATGTTAGTCCTTAATATTTTTTAGATTTACTCAGATAAGTCTCAATCTTTATTGTTCATTTTTTAGAAATAGGAATTGGTTTGAGTACATTTGTAAAACATTAAGGACTAATATGATTTCTTTTTTAAACAATGGGGACTAACTTGACCATTTTTGTGAAACACTAAGATTAATATGAATGTTTTCTAAACAATAGAGACTTATTTGATTATGTTTGTGAAATATTTAGGATTAATTTAAATTTTTTAAAATAATAAGAACTAACTTAAAAAACAAAAAAATAATAGGGACCTATTGTGCAATTAATTCTATTGAATTATATTCCACAAATTAGATTATGTACCTGTAGGAGCATAGAGCATGGTACATCAGGTTATTTGTTTAGTATTCATAAGTTATTTGTCTAGTAAAATCTATACATAAAATCAGCTACAAATATTTTTTTAGAATAAAAAGACTATTTATTTAGTATTTATAAGTTGTTTGTCCACTAAAATTCACATATCATCACAATATTTGTTAACAAGTGTAAAATTGACAAACATCTATACATGAAAACAGTCATAGATGTTTGTTCAGAATAAAAGACTAGTATTCATAAGCTATTTGTCCAATAAAATTTATAGATTATCACAATATTTGTTGACAAGTGTAAAATTAACAAACATCTATACATGAAAGTAGCCATAGATGTTTGTTCAGAATAAAAAGATTATTTATTAAGTATTAATAAACTGTTTGTTCAATAAAATTTATAGATCATTTTTGTTCAATACTAATAAACTATTTATTTAGTATATCTATAGCCGTAGGTGTGCATTGCACTCATTACCTACGAATTCACGATATAAATTCCCGATTATATTCATCACATTAACAATATGATGTGATGGTACAAATGTAATTTAAAAACGATAAAAAATTTCGAAACCCATTGTCACTCGGATTCTACTTCTACTACAGGATAGATATTTTTAGTAGTCTTCCCTTCCATTTCTTCTCTCTCACGTTCCCCATCAGATCGGCAATTATACGTCACAACAAAATGAGTCACCCGGCCGAGTCATCTGACTCGTGAGTTTTCTCTTCTGACTCGCCTGACTCGCTTAACATTCTTATTAAATTATCGCCGATTCGTTATCGATTAATTGATTTGAGTTTTTTCTTCGTTTTTTTTTTCTTTTTCCAGAAAGAGTGGTAAGAAGGATTTCTCAACGGCGATATTGGAGAGGAAGAAGGCGCCGAATCGGCTTATCGTTGACGAGGCGGTCAACGATGATAACTCCGTCGTCGCCCTCCATCCTGCTACCATGGAAAAGCTCCAGCTCTTCCGTGGCGATACTATTTTGATTAAGGTTTTATTTATTTATTTTTATTTTTTCAAAATCTTTAGCTAATTTATCAGTTTCCTTTTTTTTTTAATCAAATATTTTAATTTTTAGGGTTTTTTGTGTGTAGAATTATACAATTGAGGTTTGTTTAAGCTGCTTAGTTACTGCTTAGCAGTAGGAATAATAGCTTCAAAAACAAAAAAAATTTATTATTATTGTTATCATTATCGTTATTGTTATCTATATGAAATTAAAGATGGCACTGACAGTTTTTACATTAATGGGTATGATTGGCTGTTTATGTTGCTATGATATGTATATAAGCTTAATAAAGGTTGAAGATTTGGTACTTATGCATGATAAGAGACTTGTTTGGATTGGTTTTTTTTTCCTTTTTCTTTTTCAAGAACGGCGCGGCTTTCTTTTTTCATGAGAAAAACATGTTTATTTTTGCAATAAGAATTTGCATTGACTTTAAAAAGAAAAGAAGACTGAAACTTGGGCTTCTCTAAGGAGGGGGAAAAAGTTATACAAAAAAGTGTTTTTTTTGTCAATTTTTTTAAAGCCAATCCAAAAAGTCCAAAGTCCAGCTTTTTAATGTGAAAGGGTCAGTTTATGATTGGTGAGATTTAAATTATTTGAGAATATTGTTATATGTATTGCACTGCTGCTTATGAGTCCTAGTCATGGCTAAATCAATTTGTGATTTGGGTATACCTTTGTGATCTTTGTTTTGTCCTGTAGAGATATCTGAAATCAATTAATCAAAGTAAAGGATCTAATCTCTCTAGTCTTGTAATGAGCTGGATTTCAATTGTGAATGATGTACCAGGATAATTTTTAACTTCAGCAAAATTTGTTAGATGCTCTATTTTGTACTCCCTGAGGTTGTCTCCTTTTGTATGATGATTCACTAGGTATATTTGACATGTCATACTTTTGAAGATGATTATTCCTTTCTAAAATTAACTTTTGACTGCGTGTTTGGCACTCATTGTGATTATTCTGTTGGTTTTGTCACTCATGTTTATATTTCCTGCTACCTTTTCTTTTGCAGGGGAAGAAAAGGAAGGATACAGTTTGCATTGCCCTTGCTGATGAGACATGTGAGGAACCAAAGATCAGGATGAACAAGGTTGTGAGGTCAAACTTGAGGGTACGGCTTGGAGATGTAGTGTCTGTCCACCAGTGCCCAGATGTTAAATATGGGAAGCGTGTCCATATATTGCCACTGGATGACACAATTGAAGGTGTTACTGGAGATCTTTTTGATGCCTACCTGAAACGTAAGTTTTAGATCTTATTGCCCCGGCTGTTGCTTGTTAGATGTTGCAGTTGCATGTATCAGATAATGTTTGCTTAGTTTAGTGTTTTACTACTCACTTGAATTTTCCTATTGCGATTGGTTTTGCTCCGTTGCTTTACTGCATGTTGTAATTCTAGCATAAATTATTTAATGCAAGGTTATAACACGGCTGTCTTTCTTGCTTCTTGATTATGTGATTGTAGTATGAAGTATTTATGAGTGCAAAAAAATTAATATCTAGTTATAATTTGAATTAAGGTAGGGCACTAAAACTTATAGTGTTTACTGTACACCTTTAAGTGAAACTGTTGTTTTGTATCGGAGCTTAAGTTTCCTGTTTATTTAATGTGATAAGGTACACTGCTTGCAAATTCATGTGGGTCAACTTTCCTGTCTTACAGCATACTTTTTGGAGGCATATCGTCCTGTAAGGAAAGGAGACCATTTCCTTGTTAGAGGAGGGATGAGAAGTGTGGAATTCAAAGTCATCGAGACTGACCCGGCGGAGTACTGTGTTGTTGCCCCAGACACTGAAATCTTTTGTGAGGGGGAGCCAGTGAGGAGGGAGGATGAGGACAGACTAGATGAAGTTGGTTATGATGATGTTGGTGGTGTCAGGAAGCAAATGGCTCAGATTCGTGAGTTAGTGGAGTTGCCACTAAGGCACCCTCAACTTTTCAAGTCCATTGGTGTTAAACCACCGAAAGGAATATTGCTTTATGGACCTCCAGGATCAGGAAAGACACTAATAGCAAGAGCTGTTGCTAACGAAACAGGTGCCTTCTTCTTTTGTATCAATGGACCAGAAATTATGTCGAAATTGGCAGGAGAAAGTGAAAGCAACCTTAGGAAGGCATTTGAGGAAGCCGAAAAGAATGCGCCATCCATCATCTTTATTGATGAAATCGATTCTATTGCTCCCAAACGAGAAAAGACTAATGGAGAAGTTGAAAGGAGGATCGTGTCACAGCTTTTGACTCTCATGGATGGACTCAAATCTCGAGCGCACGTTATTGTTATTGGGGCCACTAATCGCCCTAACAGCATTGATCCTGCGCTTAGAAGGTTTGGTAGGTTTGATAGAGAAATAGACATTGGAGTTCCAGATGAAGTTGGCCGTCTTGAAGTTCTTCGCATCCACACAAAGAACATGAAGCTAGCTGATGATGTAAGTCCCACATAGGCTCAATACTTGATCTTCTGTGTCATATATTAACCATTATTTGGTTTTTGACTGCAGGTTGATTTGGAAAGAATAGCAAAAGACACCCACGGGTATGTTGGAGCTGACCTTGCTGCTCTTTGTACTGAAGCCGCACTTCAGTGCATCAGAGAAAAGATGGATATCATTGATCTGGAGGATGATACTATTGATGCCGAGATATTGAACTCCATGGCTGTTACCAATGAGCACTTCCAGACTGCCCTTGGAACCAGCAATCCTTCTGCTTTGCGTGAAACAGTAAGTGATATTCTGCATTCATGGATATATATGGCATAATACACAGACATCCTTCATCATTTTGACTCCTGTATAACAATTTTGAACTTATGAGCAGGTTGTTGAAGTTCCCAATGTCAGCTGGGAAGATATTGGAGGCCTTGAAAATGTCAAGAGGGAGCTTCAGGAGGTTATAGAAATAACTAATTTGGATTTCAGCAACTTCTTCGTTTTCTTCAGTATGGTTCTACTAGTCATTGCTAACTTTGTTTTCTCCCTTAGACTGTTCAATATCCCGTGGAACATCCAGAGAAGTTTGAGAAGTTTGGCATGTCACCTTCAAAAGGTGTTCTCTTCTATGGTCCTCCGGGATGTGGAAAAACTTTACTGGCTAAGGCAATTGCAAATGAATGCCAGGCAAACTTCATCAGTGTTAAAGGGCCTGAATTGCTTACCATGTGGTTTGGAGAGAGTGAAGCAAATGTTCGTGAGATTTTCGACAAGGCCAGACAATCTGCACCGTGTGTCCTCTTCTTTGATGAACTTGACTCTATTGCTACTCAGGTAGTTTCTTATCTCTCATCTTAGTTTAGAAGCTGCTAGTGAAATTTCAAGTGAAATATGAGACATAACTTGATGTAGAATGTCTATGGATTGCTGTTTAAATATGAGATGTCACTCGACCTGCTTGAGCCAAAGAAGAATATGCTTTAGTAAGGAAGCAAAGTAAAGAAAAAAAAGAAATGATTATTTCACGGTCTTGGAGCCTACATATTTAGATTTCCTGAAGCTCAGATTTAGTTGCAGATTCTGAGTGAATTTACTTCACATTGTTGCAGAGAGGTAGCAGTGTTGGAGATGCCGGTGGTGCAGCTGATCGGGTTCTGAACCAACTCCTGACTGAGATGGATGGAATGACTGCAAAGAAGACCGTTTTCATAATTGGAGCCACTAACAGACCTGACATTATTGACCCTGCTCTACTGCGTCCAGGCCGTCTTGATCAATTAATTTACATCCCTCTGCCAGATGAAGAATCTCGCTATCAGATCTTCAAGTCTTGTCTCAGAAAGTCCCCGGTCTCTAAAGATGTTGATCTGAGAGCTCTTGCTAAATATACTCAAGGATTCAGTGGAGCTGATATCACTGAGATATGCCAGCGGGCTTGCAAATATGCCATAAGAGAGAACATTGAAAAGGTACGATGGACCTCTTCCATTATTAACTTTTGACTTCCTGTTCTTAGTGTAGATGTAGGTATCCTTGTTCTTGTTACATTATGCATTTGGACGGCCGAAAATTTGACCTGAATGTCATAAAATTTGTAAAGTAGATCTTTTTAGCAGCAAATGTAAATGTTTATTTTGCACTGTGCTTCACTGATATTCTTATCTTCCACCGTGCTCTACTGATATTCTTTAGCTTCTTGCTTGTCCTTGGGAATGGTTAGATCTTTTGCCCATGGAATTGCCTCTTTCCAACTATAGAATGTGTTGGGAGTTGGTCTCTTTCATTACTTGGGTAATAATTGTGGTGGCGTGGGAAAATGGACGTAGGGACTTTCTATGGAGATTCCTTTTGTACTTGACATCATGTATTTATGTGCAATAAGTTTTCACCTGGATTAAGTTCAAATTACCGTCATCTTAGAAGGCAAGTTTATAATTGATAGGCAATGGAGGCCGATTCGTGAAAGCTATAGTTATTCATTCTTTTGATGTTTTATCTTTTATCGTTTGATTGTTTAGTCAGTAGAGGCCAACTCATGAAAATTGTCCATGGTTGCAGGATCTGGAAAGGGAGAGAAGAAGAAGAGAGAATCCCGATTCTATGGATGAGGATGAGGAGGAAGATATAGCTGTGATTAAGCCTGCACATTTCGAGGAGTCCATGAAATACGCACGTAGAAGTGTGAGCGACGCAGACATTCGCAAATACCAGGCATTTGCTCAGACCTTGCAGCAGTCTCGAGGCTTTGGAACTGAATTTCGGTTTGCAGAGGCTGCTGGAACCGGGGCTTCTGGATCTGACCCCTTTGCAACTTCTGCTGGTGGGGCTGATGAAGATGATTTGTATAGTTAAAATCTCCAGATTTCCCTGTATCTTTCACCATGATATCAATCCGTTTATCTGTATTCATTCTCATCATACTCACTGACTATTGTCTTAAGATGTTCTCATGCTTTAAAACTGGGAACTTATGGTGTTGCCTAGTTAACACTTAGTCTCAGTTCATGATTAAAGTAATTATTGACATTTATTAAGCAGTCGATCTTTGATTACTTCTCCTTTCTGGCTTTTGTTAGTTGTTAGTCCTAATTCAATGATCTCACTATGATTTTAATTTTAAAGTACCCCGGAATGCCTCATAAGCTTTTATTTTTATTAAACCCCTATTCCCAACCCAGTCAGGCATCCCATCAAATTGAATCCAGTTTACCTCTTTTGCAGGAAATACTTTTAACTGTTTGAACTATTTTAGTATCTCGGGATGCCATAAGTCTGAAATGCATAGAGGATGTTGAATCCAGCTCGCCTCTCTTAGAGAAAATGGTTAACTATTTGAACTACTTAATTTTGGGATTTAATAAGTCTAAAATTTATAAATAATGTTGAATCCGGTTCACCTCTCTTAGAGAAAATAATGTTAACTATTTGAACTATTTAATCTCGTGATGCTGTAAGTTTGAAATACATAAATGCTGCACATGGCGATTAGTTAAAAGGACGGGAAACACTTTCATCCGTTTGGATTACATCAATCCATAGGAAAAATTTGTAGGTTAAGAATAAAAATTTGTAGGAATTTTTTAAAAATTTTGTAACATTAGTTCATAAAAAAATTTGTAAGTGTAAAACAAAATTTGTAAGATTTTACAAATTTTTCTAAAAAGACTTACAAATTTTTGTTGTAGCCTTATAAATTTTTGTTCTAAACTTACAAATTTTTTTCATGAATTGATGTCAGTCACATGGATAGAAGTGTAATCCTAAAAGGGCGGGCATGTTAGATGGCGATTGGTCTGCTAAACAATGTTTACATTTTCTTATTATTTGGGTGGAGAGAGGTGATCATTGATCAACCCTTGCCCTTGTTAGCTTAGTTCAATGCTCGTTACACACGGCTGATATTTTTATTGGTCTAAATGATATTTGTTTCTGTGTTTGTCATTATGTCCTTATGTGTTTCCTTAATAAAAGAAGAAGAAGAAAAAAGCAAGAAATTTCCACATGTATTGTCATCCAAAGGCTGGTTCAAACGGCAAAGAAAGTGACAAAGATGAATTTGCATGTACTTAAATTTGAATTTCTGAAGGTATTTTGGATGAATTTTTAATTTGACTTTTTGGTTTTTCAATTTGATTTGATGTATGCTTTGGGGTGTATCTTGTACCAACGGTTTGGTTGCTCGGGCCTGCCATGGGGTGATTCTTCTAACTTTAACTTACCTATATTTTTTTCCCTACATTTTAAGATTTCTAATTTATCTACTTACATCTGGGGATTCTTATTTAAGTTTTATTTTGACAAATTTCTTACTTTTAATCAAAATTTTAATTTAAAATTTTTTATTTTAGTTTCACTTTAACAAATTTTCTATTTTAAAGGACTCTTATTTTTTATATCTTTTAGTTAAACACATTCTTTAAATTTTTAGCATTATCTATATTTTCTTATTATATATTGATTTTTAAATATTATTGATTACTGATTTTTTTTTTATGTTATTAGATTTATATGGTTGGAAAAAGGATAGAATAGGGGTCTCCTACGAATGGGGGAGAAAAAAAATGGTACGAGGCCCTACAACTTGAGGGGTGGGGGTCGGATGTTTGTTGGATCTTATTTTCCCATCCAATCTCCTAGTTAAATATAGAGTAGGGGTTGAATAAAGGGTCTGTTAGAGCCGGTTTAAGAAATGAAAAATCAATATATTCTTGTAATTGTCTTTTTCTTGTTGGCGCTATGCTTCTTTTTTTTTTCATTTTTAGATTCAGAATTTTATTTATGTTGTTTATAAATAGTTGAATATTGCTAATACTATTATTGAGAATGATGCGGAGGTCGTCTTTAAAGCAATCACCTCACAAAGTCAATTTATCTCTTAAAAAGTAGATTATATTATTGAGGACATCGAGGTGATTACTATTGAAGTAAACTTTATCTATTTTAGTATGTCAAAAGTTCAATTCCGTAGCAAACTAGGTTACAAAAAATGCTTTGCGTAAAAAAGTGCCATGTAATTGGATAGGATAGATTCATCGCGCCTCCACGTGGGAAGACCAAAACGTTTCAGGGGTTGGTTAGGCCTTGTAATTTCACTGGATTTATGGAATGAAAATTTACTATTTGACCCAAAAAAAAAAAAAAACAAGTGCAGAGATTATCTATTCTAAAATTGCAAAGTAACTTTCCAAGTGAATCCAATCACTCTGATGCAAATAAATGTCCAAAATTGATCTGATTATTCTAAAAAGTTTTATATATAACAAGAGTTTTGTTTACCGAACTGTCTTATTCAAAAAAATAACTTCGGACTACTAGGATGTGCTATTCTTCTTTTGGTCATCTTCTACCCTGGCTTACTGGAAATAGATGCGGCAATAAGCATACGACAGTTTCGATGGTTGGTTTTTTCACCTTCGAAATTTATTTCACACATTAAATTGTTTGGTGGTCCGGCGTTTTCATAGGGGGATGAACTGCATGGTTCTATTAATGTTTTTCCCCCTTTTTCTCTTCTTGCCTTAAATAAAGGAGACGTGTTTGCTATCTCACTGAGTGGTTTGTGCAAATTGCTGTTTCCTGTCTCGTATACATACGCGAGTTATGATTCCTTGTGTTATTCAAACGTTCCGAGAGGGTTCAATGACTGTGAATTGTCCGCATTACTTTTTATAATCATAATTAATTGATCAAAATACATTTTAATTTCTTATACTTCAAAAAGGGTTATATAAAATTTGCAACAAAATTCGTTATTATACTTTTTGTGTTATCAAAAGTGGTACTGATACTCCTACATATGCTATAATAAATGTTGTACAAGAACTCAAGAAACTTTTATAGTATATGATGATATTAATGAGTTTTAACCACTTTATACAACTTTGACAAAATACAACATAAAGAACACCACAAGCCAAGGACAGGGCGAAGTGTGAAAAATCTTATTGTATTGTATTGAATGTCCGGCACGCTATATGGCGCCGTAATGATCATTTAATAAAATATGACGAGAAATTTAAATAAAATACAAAGTTATTTTATCTTTAACTCAGAACAAAAGGAAAAGTTGACTTCCATTAATTTGATAAATTGCAAGAAATTAAATAGATTAATCTCAAAGTAGCCTTTTACAACTTTTAGGGCAAAATTTACATCCGATTTAATATTAAGATGATTCTACGTGCACATGAAACCGTAACGGCATCAACGTACGCAATCAGGCATGTAAAAAACACTACAAAGAACGCAAAAAACCAGAGGTTTTTTACGTAAATCCCACTCCAATATAATATATAAATATAATAGAAAAAGCAAGTAATAATATGATTCTCTCAAAACGTGCAACAAAATACATACATGAACACATTCCATTGCACCACCTGAAAATAATTCTTGTTGAAACAATGGAAAATTGCTTAAGGTTGCTTCTTGTTATGCTTCCCCCGCAAGCATCCCATCGAGCCAAGGGTGTGAAAATTCACGTATCGGCTCGGTGCTGACGCATGGCTAAACCCTTTTGGCATGCAGTTCTTCACTATCTCTTCACGATAAACTCTATGCTTTTGATTCAATTCTGGCTTTATAGTAACATAATTATCACCACCAGCTCCAGAAATTCTTGTGCTTGGAGCACTAGATGGAAAATGCCGCTTAGCCATGGCTTCATTTAAGGGGGACAACAGAAACAAAAGAAAAAAGAACAGGATGCTCACAACAGAAGCCATCATTTTTTCAAGTATATCTTATTCTTATGGTGTTGTTCACTGTGTGTACTGTGTGTAACAACTTGTGTGGATATGAGAAGTTTGTAATGGTTTAATATATAGGGTTGAGAGAGTTTAAATAGGAGGGGTTAGTTTGAATGAGCTCGTGAGTACCAATGGGTGGCAGATAGATATAGCACAGCTCATTGCATGCAAAGTTAAAGAGGAATTGTAGATTGGAGAGAGTGGATTTGGTGAGGTGGGTGCTGCTTTTTTTGAGTGTGTAATAGTTTGAAGTAGGGGGAGGTGAGGTGCTCGTGAGTTTCTGTCAGCACACTTAAAGTCTAATATTTCTCCCATTATATCGCATATGGTTTGAAATTTGAATGTATGTTAGAGGTGATGCATTGAAATTCATTTGTGATGGCTTCCCCAATCTTTCAAGAAAATTAAATGATTTTTCTGAATCCTCGTCCTTAGTATTCTACGGTGGTTATAGGTGGTATTTCAGTAGGTTTTGGGCGAATTTCACACCACCTGGAGTCCTTATTGCAGTTCTGTGTTGTTTGTATTTGGCGTAATGGGACGTTACATTTTTAAGAAGAAGTCTATAATGCCCTCTCACATTGGTTCTATATAAGATTTGTGTTTATTCGCTATTATTGCCATTACAGTATTAAAGCATTTTGGATTAGTTGGTTATATTTATTCGTGGTAGTAGTCAATAGTTGAGTCTAAAACGTTACAAGAGAATTAATTTTAATTTGGTGCAATGATATATTTACTATCGTTGAACAATTTTTGATTAAATATAGAGTAAAGCTACAAAATATGTCTCAAAATAAGTGTCTTGCAAGCATTTTGTACACCACTTATTACGAGTGAGATCTTACCTTATTTATGCATTTATCATTGCATGATTTTATTTGTGTACTTTTTGGATATATAGCTAATCTCGTTTTGTAGTGTTTCCGAAAACAAATCTTTGGATTTTCACGACTTTATGAATCGCATGCACTACCACTAGATCACACACCATCTTTAGTCGTAATATTCAAGAAATATTTACTACAAGCAATCATATGATAAGATTAGCATAAGGTACGTAGCAAAGAGGGTTCTTAAACCTGAGAATAATGCACCATGATGTATCTCACTTTTACTGTCTTTTACTCTTTTTGTTTTTTTTTTTTTCTTTTTTCTTTTTCTTGTGTAGACTTCGAACTTTCCACATGGAACGTTCAGATTGGTCCTTCCGCATCAAGTCCTGGAATGTCTGGATCGGCGCATGTCGAATCTCAAAAGGTGTTTGGCCGTATTAGTTATTTGGGTGCTTATAGTGACTTAAAATAAAAAAACTATTCTTACTAATTTTTTATTTTAAGCACTGTTAACAGCTTGAGAATGTTTAGCTTTACTTTTATCAAATTATTTATAAGTAATCGATGTTTATAAGTAGTTTTTGATATTATAAGTAATTAACAAATAAACAGAAAAGCGTTTGAATAAAATGCGCTTATAAGCTATTAACATGTTTAGTAAACATGTATTTATTATAAATAGTGGTATTTGTTAAGATGATTTTAAAAAGGACCTTTCATTAAAATAGGAGAGTGTTACTTTTTTTTTTTTTTAAAATGTAGAGTTGTCTTTTTATTTTGGTCAAATCTCCTTACTTATAAGTAGGTAAAAAAATGTAAAGCAGTGCTACTTTTTACATATTTGTAAGCAAATATAATATTTGAAGTTTTACTTAGTACATAAGTTCTCTTATTTTGCTTATAAGCAGGTTTGCAAAGCCAAACACCCTAGATTAAGACACTTCGCCAGATTCTGAATCTAATAATGTTACCCTTAAGCCTTTGGACATGTGTTCTCCTTAATTGTGACTACAACCCACGCGGCCAATAAATTCTTCTTCTTCTTCTTTTATTTTTTATTTTATTTTATTTTTAATATATCAGAAACATGATAAATTATTACACAAAATTAACTAACACCATAAGTAGGGGCCTGTGGAAGATTACACATTCGTCAATAAATTAAAGAAGGTGGTTGTGATGAAATGAGATAGATCATGACTTAAAAGTTTGCCTTTATCTTTCTGGACGAGAGTGAATGTTCATAGTAATTGTATGTTGTAGTAGTAGATAGTAGTACATGCTTAATTGGTATAAGGCATGCCAAAAAAAAAAAAAAAGAATTCTCTACCCAATTAAAATTCATTATGGTCGACATAAGAACATAACAAGAAAACTCCCTTTATTATTGGATACAGAAACATAATGACGTACAATTTTATGAATATAGGAGGCTATTAAATTGTACAATACCAAAATTTTCATGTATTGATTTCAGCAAAATGTGGAGGAATTTTTGTACTTTAACTTTTGACTTTAGAATCGATCTTTTTCTTATACTTCACCTAATTCGATCAAAGCTTTTCAAGTAACTTTTAGTGTCAAAGACAATTATTGTTGTTTGATGAAACAATAATAATACATTTAAAGTGAGCATAATTTCAAAGCCTAATTAATTAGATTGGTTTTATCATAGAAAAAAAGAACCCCCACTTTGTCAATGTTTTGTTAATAAAATGAAGGAAAAGGAAGAGTGAAATATAATCTTTGGATTTTTTTTTTTTTTTGGTTTCTCTCTGCTTGCAAATTATATGTTGTTTGGCAACGTCAAAGATCATTGAGTTGGAGATTTTTTATTTTTTCCCGGGTGTAGTTGCGAAGTAGTCATCAATTAATGCCACGTACATCAATTCGGTTGACAATGAATACTACAAGTACAATGCACAAGTATATCATAGACAGCCAATAATTTACGAGCCTTTCGGTGAAACACTAAGGAAATAATGGTCAGAACGTAGTATAACTACAGGTCGTGCATGGAGCTAACATGACTCTAATAAATGTGCCATAAACCTTTTTTTTTTTTGAACTATACACACACACACACATATATATTTACTCTTTTGATAATAAAATTTTTTATTTTTAAAAAATGTGACGATTTAGTCTCTTATCCTTATAATTTGTGATGTCGTTAGTCTTGAATTCAAAAAAAGTTAGAAATAGAACTAATTGTGTTACAAATTGTAAAAATAATATATAAATGGCGTCACAAATTACAAAAAATAAATTGCAAAGATAAGGGTCTAAAGAATATTATTATTATTATTATTTTTTGATGTTTTCCAACTTAGTACTAAGATAGCATCACTAATTACAAAGGTATAGGACTGAATTGTTGTATTTTAAAAATAATAAATTTAATTGTCAAAAGAGTTGAAAATAGTGACTAAAGTCATTAACAATATATATACACACGCACGTATACATACATACATACAGATAATGGTCGTTTGGGCCGTTCTTGCGGGACGGTATGTATTTGATTATGATTTTTCATTTTTCGGTTTAGAAGAGATAAAAAAATTAATAGTATGATGTTTGTATCTTTCAAGAATTGATTTAAAAAATTTCCACGCTAATTTTATTAATGTGTCGAGATACATGTGGGGCACGTGAGACTAGCATATGCTGAAAAAGAAAGAATGCCATTTTTGTCTATGAATTACTTAAAATCCTAGACTCTTTCATAAAATTTTAATTTTATTATTATTATTTTTTTGCTATTGTTTTCAAGCTAGCTTTATCAAATATCGTCTGATATTGAGGGCTACTTTTATTTTCTACTTAGTTTTTTTTTTTAAATGTGAGCTCATTGCAAAAAAAAAGAAAAAAAACATATATTGAATTAGAAAAAAGTTGGTTTCAATTTGATTTCATATATACATGCATATTTGTGTGTGTGTGTGTATATATATGTATATGTATATATGTATGTATGTATGATATATTTAAACTGAATTCTATTTTTCCTTTAATCTTGTGTATTACATGAATTTTGACAATAAACTATTCTTTTATTTTTAATTAATTCATATTTTGAAATTAAAAATTTATGATTTTCTATTTGATTATAGACTTTTTTAATTGAATGATTTTATTAAATTATTTTTCCTAGTATTTTTTCCTTTTTCTTTAATAATTATAAAGGACAAATGTACCCTTTGGTAAAGTTTGATCATATGGTGGAATATGGCTAAAATTAAAATCTCATAGGAAAATTTAGAATTCAAGCTAAGTGCTTGTTTGGATTGGGGTTTTTTTTAATTAAAAATAGGATAAATTGCACAGAACACTCGGTGATTTATCATAAGTGTGTGTTTACCCCATGTGATTTAAAAATTAGCTAATTACTCCCCCAATGCTTCTTAAAGTGAAGCATATTATCTCTCTCCGTCACTTTTTCTGTTAGATTTAACCAAGCGTGTGGTATATGCGCTGGACCTGCGACTGAGTTTAGTTTTTTTATTGTTAAACTTGATTTTGGTAAAAAATATCCTTCCTTTTTTGTTTTGAAAAAATAATTATAAGAGAAAAGACTTGAACTCTTGACCTTAGTTTAAAATATGTAAATTTTAACCAATTATACTATAAACATATTTGCATTTTATTTCGTTACTACAAGTAAATATTTTTGTCACCAAAAAATGAAAAATAAGAAAAGAAATTAACCTCCACTGCCATTACGATCACACAACCACCATCTCATTAATTAAATTAATTATTTAATTAATTTTAATTTTTAACTATTTGATTAATTAATTAATTAATCAATTATTAAATTATTATTAATTAACAAATTATTAATTACTCTATGTTTCCAATTAAACGAGGTAAATAGCATCGTACCCTCATGTAGTTTGTTATAAGTGCATCGTATCCCCTTGTGGTTGCCATAGGTGTATTGTTAGTTTTTGGATTTGAAGGGTAAATTAGTCTTTTTATATTTTCGTTAGCCAAAACTAACGGAGTTAGAAAAATAGTTATGTGTGCTTTATTTTTGGAAAGCATAGGGGGTACTAGCTAGTTTTTAAATCACGGGGGATAAATGCACACTTATGACAAAATGCAAGGGGGTTCCTTACAATTTACCCTAAAAAATATTTTGTTCTAGCAATAAGTATTTAGATTGACTTTAAAGGAAAAAAAACTGAAATTCGTTTCTGTAAGCCAGAGATCTAAACTTCTTAAAAATTATCTTTTCTCAAAATTTATATAAAATATTTTTGAAATCCAATCCAAACGAATATGGCCTTGAAAATGGAGAAAAATGGTTTTTGTCCAGTTCAAAAAGTTGCTTAACAAGATGTTGATTGCGTAGTTTTGATTGTTTTAGATAATAATTGATGTTTGACCAAAAAGAAGAAAGAACAATAATTGATGGATATAAACATGCTTCGCTTGTAATTTCATTGTGAAATAAAAATGATGATTTTGTAATTTCATTATGATCAATATGTTGATAGGTGTTATGTTGTGATTATCGTCATGTATGAGTATATTGATACAAATGTACCTAGCATTCCCCCTTTTTTGTATAGATTAATTTGTTTTCAATTAATAGATGACAAATCTAATCACTTTTATTTTTCTTTTTATTTTTTATGCTTAGTTTTGTTTATTAATTTGTTCTTCATAGCTAATAACTTATTTAGTCACTGAACTTTTTTTTTTTTTAAATTTACAAATGGATCTTGACAATTAAGTTTCCAAGCTGAAGATAGCAATATATCAATAATAAATGATAACACTATATGATAGATTAATATATAGTAGTTGATAATAGATCAAACATAGCCATATAGAAGTAGTATTATAGTACTCACGATTTTTTAAAAAGAAAAAAACAACTTAAATATATAATATAATATAATAAAAAATAGTATATATTTTACGTCGATACGTTTTCTTATTTTAGTCAGCATGAGGTTTGGCTTTCAAAGTAAATTAGCTAAATGATTAATATGTTAGAATGAAACTGATAATGAAATTACGTTTCAGTCTCTAATATAACTTTTCATGTTTGGCATCAGGTAATAAAACTAAGAGTTCCAGTCCTTGAATAATCAGAATCCTGAAATTTGAGATAAATCATGCCTGCTTAAATACATAGGGTGTTTTCACTGAGTTACATCCTCTTATCAAGAAGTGAACTTTTTTGTTAAATATCGGTAATACACTTTCAAATTATAACCAATCATCATCATTGTTATTATCATTATCGTCATCATTATTATTGCTTTTGTCGTCGTCGTACTATTATCATCATTATAATTTATGATTATGATTATTATTATTATTATTATTACAACTATTAATCATATTATTATTATATGTTTATTTTTATTTTAAGATAATAATAACATGTATATATTAGTGAAAGCTCAATCATTTCATTTTATGTAAGTCATCCAAATACTATTTAAATATAGTGATTATTAAACATGGACTTAGAATTAATAAATTCATTCCTATCTTTATTTTTAGAGTATACCAAACATAAAATTTCTTAGTCAAGTTCATTTATTGTAATTCTTAATTCATCACATTCATATGTAAATTCATATTAAGATCAATTGTCACCTAAGGGCCCATCATATGTTGGGATCCATATTCAAGCAAAAAAAGTTTATTTTTTCCGACAAAAAAAATGTTTATTTTGACATGCTGGCTCGGTAAACAGTAACTCAAAAAGTTAAAGCAACTAAAGTGCATAAATACTGTTAGGATCTGTAATTGTTAGGCCCCAAATATTTTAGGATTTTCTTTTAAATTCCCTACCCCACAACCAAATCTCTCGCCCTCATTGGATAGTTACAAAAACTTATCTTATTCTTAATGATAAAAAATTTGATTTAATTTATTTTGATAAAAATATTAAACTCGTAACAAGTCAAGGCTTCACTAATATCTAATAATTTAATTCTCTCTCTCATTCAGGTTAATTAGCCAATTCAATCATATTGTTAATTTTTCACAATCCTTGTTTTTTCGTTAATTTTCTCTAGGCCAATTATCATTTCTAATACTAAACAATGAGCTTTTTTTTTATATAAATAAAAAAATATTTTAATTTTTAGCTTTTATAATTTCCAAAAATCCCTCTCACCTCCCCTACCTCCTCCTAATTTAACTACATCAAAATCTCTTTCTCTAGTACTAATATTCACTTGTTTTCCAATGTACATCTCCAATTGTGTTTTAGTTTTAAATCTCTATTATACTTTAATCATTTTAGGTCTTTCTCTCAATTATACTATATTTCGATTTTTATTATATTTCTCTTCTATCACAAGGTAAACGAAAATTTTCTTTTTCTTGTTGCGAAGTACAATTATTCCATTGAAAGACTCTTTTGCAACTGAACTTTCATCATTTAAGTGAGATTAGAGAATAATTCAAGTGGTTAAACTACTTCTTATAGGGCCTGTTCGGCAAATTTAGCTGTTGGAATAACTGATAACTGTTTGAGTAGCTTATAGCTGTTTGGGTAGCTGATAGCTGTTGTATGCTAGCTTTTAGCAGATAGTTGTTTAATTAGCTGATTAAACAAAATATGTTCGATAAAATTAACTGTTGGATTAGCTAATGAATGTTAAATGATATAAAAAGACATTAATATCATGTTATTATTATTATTGTTATTATGATAATTGTAATTACTATTACTATTATAGGAATAAGATAATATATTTCATAATTACATATTTATTTTCATAATCATATTTTAATATTAAAGCATAACTAATTTTTTGATAAAACATTTATATCAATATTACAAAAATTAATTTTAATAGATTCAAAATTATTTTGTTAAAAAAAGTACTAATAAAACTTATGCTTTTAGTAATGTTGATTATATAGAAATTGAAATTCATTTTTATATTATTTCTTATTTATATTTGTGAAAGAAAAGATAAAAATATAGAGAGAGATTGGAAAAAGAATAGAAAAATCAAAAAAATACAAAAAGGTAGAATTGCCACAAAAAAAAATGAAAAACTAAAAGTTACCTGAAATGTTAAAATTTTTAGCTTTTGAAAAACGTTAGTTGAAATGTTAAAAACTACCTAAAAAGTTATTTGAAACGCTATTTTACCGAACATCAATAATTTAACAAAATAGTATTTTGACTAGTCAAAACGCTAAACGTTATTTGAAAAGCTGTTGTCGAACACGTATTTAAAAGTTATGACTTCGGTGCTAGTCTAATCTCATGAGTAGTTGGGGGTTAAAAAAACTCTCATTTTCAAGTTTTATTATTCTAACCTCCAAATACTTTTGTTATATTAGTTTCTCTATTTATATATGACATATCAAATACAATCATAATATATTTTTATAATTTAAGAATGCAATAGAAGAAAACTCGTGCCACAACCAGGCACGAGGAATTGTGAGTCACGTTCTAATAGTCATACATGATTTAATATGTAATTTCTACAAAATGTATGGACTCTTATTTTTATTACTTTTATTCTGTTTTTAGTATTTTCCCGGTAATACAACGATGAAATGGGAATTTTCAAATTTTTAGAGAAACGATGAGGGCATAATTGGGAAAAGCACTGACCACATGTGCAAAGAAGATAGTCTTTCAGTTGATTTAGTTGGATCACTAGAGCAAGAACCAAACTGAAAAATGGAACTCAGCTTGCACACAACCTCAACTTTACATGTTGTTTCCTTCAATAAAAGTAAGGTGCCCTTTTCTTTTCTTTTTTGTTATTATCTGTTCTAATCTTTCAAATGCATTTTCATACAAAAAAATCTATAAAAGTTTTCATTTTTCACAAAGTATTGCTTATTTAGTTACATGTTCGTGTGGATATGAAGTGGGGTTCTGCCACCTGTACTGTTATTGATAATTCTTGGTTATTGTAATAACTGCGACAAATATAGTTGATGAGATGGAAATTGAAGCATTAACACCAAGTTTTTAAAGCCATTTAAGGATGTTATAATTTGCAGCTATGGTGCTTTAATGGATAGTTTCATCAATGAAATAGAGTAAGATTTTAGTTTGTCTCTTTCTGGGGGCTTAATTTGAAGATTAAAGAGGTTTAGTCAACTCGGGGTTGCGCGTTGATGGATAAGATTGAGCCCACGCCGAACTCTGATACCATGTTAAGATACGGCGTTGTAGAAACAATTGTATCTCTAACACGGGATTTGAAGGTTAAAGAGGTTTATGGCAATTCAATTTTATTGCAGCTATTCAGAGCATTGTATCAATAAGGGGGCAGTAAATTTATTGTTTCATTAATGGTGAGGAACAGTAACTGTGTTTGGTATTTTGTTAAGGAAGTTAGTTACTGCACTTGCCTAGATTTTGTGGGATGAATAATTTGTATTTATTGTTATTTAGAGTTGTTTGGTTGCAGAGAGATAGTGGAGACTATGGACATTACCGTTCGTTAAAGGTGGACTATTATGAGGTTGGTGCAATATTTAGAGGAAGTGATCTATTAATTCAATCTCCATATTTGTGTAGTTTGAAAGCTCAATTTCATGAATGGAGTTGGTTAGCTTTTAGTGTAGAAGATGAAGTGCCTTCATTAACTTGAGTAGGTTTCATGTTTCACAGTCTTGCCTTGAGTTTTTAGAAATAGTGATGGCATACATTTTGAGATAGCAATACTACTTTCAATAAATTATTTTAGTACCAAAATTTTGTGCCCGATGTAGCATTGTATCATGTAGTCATATTCTAAAACTTTTCGATACCTTTCAGTCTACTGCAATGATTACAATTATCTGTTAATTCTAATTCTCATACAAATAGGTCTAGTTAGTAACTAAGCATCCAGGTTCGACTGATTATATAGAAATTTCTATAGTTAATGCTGAGAATTTGCAGCTAACGAGAGACCTATACATTCTGAAAGCACCAAGGTTTTGTTCTCATTAGTACTCTGAAAGAGAAAAAGCCAAAGAGTAAGCTTTATGAGAACCCATAGCTCAAATTCTTCATAAGCACTTGATGATTTAAATGTTTGAACATTTATCTCTCAATTTCTCATGGGTAATATAGTGTCCTAAATTGGTTTGAGAAGGGATATTTGAGTGGTCTATAAGTGCATACTGTGGGTATTACTATAACTTTGATTGACAGTTTTGACTTATTGGTTAGAGGGCCAAGTAATTGTTTTTTAGACTGAGGGTCTGGGCTTCGGGGTGTGACAGCTATCTTGTGCCGGATTCGGTCTCAAGTAGACCACTGTAATACGAGCTAGAATCCTCATATTTTCTTGCGGACATATACAGCCACACAGTGTTAACCACACTTGATAACAATGCTTAGGCTTTATTTTAGCATTTTATGTCCATTATGATGCCACTGCAGAACTCCCCATAGCAAATTTAAACTGTTATAATCTTAATTTTCAGTTCAAGACATATACAGGTGGACAAGTAACATCAAATCTCGACTTGGTTCAGTTGCATTTGTGTCTAATATGCTAACTATATGAACTATGAAGCTTAGACCTTTACATTTTCAAGCTCCAGCATTATTCAACTGTTAAACTTTCATGCGGCTGTCTTGATCCTTTTTGCAGATGCAGTGATTCTAAGAGATCCATGATTTCCTCTGTACACAAGCATTTGTAATTGAATTCCTAAGAGAAACATATGTGGAAGATAACGATTACTAAAGATGTTTGTTGTGTTTCATTAATGTAGCATGTGCTCAAAGCTCAAAAGGACTGTTAATCCTTCTCTATGTAATAATGCCGGAAACTAAAAATTTCGACGACTTTTTCCGGACCTTCTGAACCTCTTACAAAATTTGACTCTTTAACTGCATACTTGAAAACACAAACTGTCTTCTGTTGGGCCTAGTCAGCAAGGACTTTAGTGAATTTTCAATAAGCTTTATTAAACATCTAATCTGGCTGTAATCCCTATGGAATATGTAAAATGTACTGAGAGATCTTTGTTAAACAACAATTTTATGAAGATAAACTATTAGAGGATGTATGATAAATTGGTTAAATTGATTACTCTACGTCACTGATCTTCCTTCTCATATGTGAAGTAGAAAGGCCATCCAGCTTAAAATATTGTGATGCAACCCAGAGAAGTGTTTGCTCTGTATTCTCCCCGAATCTGGAGAAACAAGCAAGCAAAAAATTCAACATATCTTTGGCATTACCAGAAACTGCTGTCTCGGTTGCAGTTGCAGCCACAATTGTGGGCACGGCAGCTACTCTTCTTGTAAAGAGAACAAAATCAGCCGAAGCAACTGAGGTGCGTATATCAACTGGCAGAATCTTAAACCATTTTGTTCATTTATATTAGGAGTTGAGCAACTTAGGCATGAGTTTGCACCAATGACAGGCCAAATAATTTTCTGCATCTACTCAAAAATGATGCTCTTTGTACGAAAACTTATACTATCTACAATTAAGGCATTATGTGATTTCTTTGTAAAAGCATATTGACATGGCTTTTCTACGAGCCAAAAAAAGGCGAATGACTTTTGAGAACACGCATATGATACATACGGACATAATACTCTTTGTTTGTCGATATGGTCCAAAGATTTTATAATTGTAGCCCTTTCCATATTCTAAGCATGTTATATTCTCATTGCTTTTGCTATGTGCGGGGAAAAGGTTCAACCATATTGTAAAACACGGCTGCTTAAAAGTGGGGCAATTATTGTTTTCACTACTGAGTGTGCTTAAAAGGAGCTTGATTGTAGCATATTCAGCAGTAAAAGAAGGGCAATTATTGTTTTCACTACTGGGAGTGCTCAAAAGGAGCTTGATTGTAGCATATTCAGCAGTCACTCACCTATTCAATTCTTTTGTTTCCAGAGTTTAAACGGAATCTTTCTTACATTTACCAGCGATACTGCCTAAAAAGTTTGCAGCTTATTTCTTTATTCTACTTCTGAATCTATGTCCAGAGCATTTTCTGGTATGCTTTATGGAAATATAAGTACTGTAAAATTCTCAAGATTCTCTTTCCTTTCTGTCATAGCGGGCAGAGAACATATGTTATCCAATGCTACAAGTAGTTCAAGGGCAAATTGTTTTTAATGCCTTGTATCTCTTTTGTACTTTCTCTTTACAAGGAAAAGTGGGAAAGAGAAGGAAGAAATTCTGCAATTTTAAAAGTGACTTAAGCTACTTAAAAGGCTTAATAAAGGAAACATATATTGATAATGCTACAAGATCATTACTCTTAGCAGTTGATTGCTTTTGGTTCCCTCCTGACATCAATGGTTATCAATATTCGACAGGTTCCCATGAGAACCTGTGAAGACTGCGGTGGTTCAGGTATTTGTTCTGAGTGCAACGGTGAAGGTTTTGTGCTCAAGAAACTCTCAGAAGAAAGTGCCGAGAAGGCAAGACTGATGGCCAAAAACGCAGCTACAAGATACACGGCAGGGTAAGTTTCTAACTTCTTATCCCTTCTACTCTATATATTTCTGGCTCATGTTCATATCATAGCAAATTACATGCACTCATGGTTTGAAATTTAACAGGCTTCCAAAAAAGTGGAGCTACTGTACAAAATGCTCTTCTTCTCGATCATGTAGTTTATGCGGTGGCACTGGAAAGCTAAGCTACTAACTTGATCTGTTGTATTTAGAGTTCTGAACCAAGTTTGTTGCTCATGGCATCAAATTTTGTTAAGGGATAAGTCGAGAAGCAGATGAAAGACATGAATGATCCAAAGTATAGAAATCTTGTCTTGTATCTTTTGTACTATATATTGCTTCTTGTGTGTAAATCTTGTTTCCATGAAGAGCATGTTCAGTGAATACTCATGTTGAGAATGACCAGAAACTGAAGTTGGCTTATGCCGAAATAAGTTAAAAGTGCAGAAACAGGCTCATGAATCGTATGACATAGAAGCTGACAAAGTTAAAAACCTTGCTGGCATTTGTTAGATTACTTTCTGCAGATTTGCGTTTTATAACATAAGATAGATCTATGGATGATAAGCAGATACCGAAATCATAAAATAGAGTTCATGTTATATATATAGAAGATTAGCAACCGTAAGAAGATCGTTAAATCATTCACATCTTTTCTGGTAGATAAAGCTACAGCAGTAAAGATATCAAACAATTTTGGTGGTTATAAAAGTAGTAAGAGCAATGTAGAGGGTGTTTGGCTTTGTTTATTTGGTGCTTATAAGTACTTAAATAGTAAAAAGCATGTGAGAGTGTGCTTTTTTCTAAGTACTTATAAACACCCAAAATAAGCAAAGCCAAACACCCTCTTAATAAGTTCCACAGGGAGGATTAAACAACAATTAGAGGGAAGTGATTCTAATTTAACACTGCTAGCTAGACAATTTGGTACTTTGTTAGCAGTGTGTCAAAGAGTGATACTTGTGACAAATCAATAGATGTTAAATCTCGTTGGTAAATGCCATCACCAATAAAATCTTGATCCTTGGCAATCTCATGCTTCTTAAAGTGGGCAACATTATGTTCATTCTATGACAAAGTTTGCCTGTTTGGCAACAAAGATTTTTAAGTAGTTTTTAGTATTTGAATTTTTCTTCAAGTTATTCTCATTTGCTAATTTTTTGTTTCAAATAGCTTTCCAGGTCACTTTTAGTATTTCAAGTGACTTTTTTAAATGTTAAAATTTAATGTTTCATAATATTCTTTACTGTTTCATCTTTTTATAAGAATCCTACCCTCTCTCTAATGTTTTTCCTTTTATCATCCTACTATTTCTATACTTTTACCTTTTATTTTATAAATATAAATCTAAACTAACACAAAAATCAATTTCAAATGTATCCACATCAAAATATATTAAAAATGTATAAGTTTTATTAATCCATTTATTATTTTCTTTGACAAAATAAATTCTGAATTTATAAATAAATAAATAAATAAATAAAATATATATATATTTAATATTGATAAAATAATTTATCAAAAAAGTTAATTTTACTATCAACTAGCTAAAGACCTATCCAACTAACAACCAAAAGATAATATTTATAAGTTACTCAAACCGCTATGAGACTGAATACCGTGCACCCTAAATATTATGTATCAACTTAGCATTGTGCACCCACCAGTAACACATTCATCACTTTGTTACTATAAGTTCACAATTTTTATACTATATGTTTATAATTTTTAATTATTTACAAATTGTATGTTATATGTTTATAGTTTTAACACTTTATATTCAAAACTTTTAATTGTTTACAATTTACATATCCATTACCCTTATATTACATGTTCAAAATCTTTATATCATATATTCACAAAGATAAATTACATGTTTACAACTTTTTAAAATATGTTCACAATTTGTAAATAATATATTAACAACTTGTGGATGATATGATCACAATCTGTGAATGATTTTGGAGCTTGCAGTCGGAGGTGTTACCGGTGTTCAATAAATGATCAGATTGTTATGTTGTATTTGTGTGTGTGAGAAGAGTGAACTTATTAAATTTCATGTTGATTCGCTAGCCGGATTATGAGATTTATTAGGCTCTATACCATGCATATTTGGGGTCTGTTTGAACAACACAGTGTAATTACTTGATAGTATAATTACTAGGGTAGTAATTACACAGCTAGTAATGACACAGTAATTTAAATCATAAGACGTGTTTAGTTACCACAGTGTAATTATACATTAATTCTGCATGACATGTTTGGTAGTAGAAGGTAATTACATAGTTAAATATTTAATTTTAAAATAATATTTATTTTTAAAATTTAAAAATATTTAAAATAAAAATGACTTAATAAAATATTAATAAATATTTAAAAATTCTATGTCCTAAAAATATTTAAAATGAAATATTATTTATTATAAAAATAAATATGACTTAGTAAAAATATATGAATTATAAATATAAGTATATGAAACTAAAAATTATCTACTACTAATATTTTTAAATTTAAATACTATTTAGCAAAAATTATAATCAACAATATTATTAAAACTATATATTTTATATTTTAAAATTTTTTTTTTGGTATTTATATTTATTTCAAATTTATATGTTATTTATTTATTGTTTTTATTTATTTATTATTTATTATTTATATTTATTTACTATTTATTATTTATAAAAAAAGATCAACAAAAGTTATAGAGAGTAATTACACTGTATAATTACACTAATGCACACCTCCGCCTATAGGAATTTGAGAGTGTAATTGAGGAGGTCCAATTACACCCAATTCTTCTTTAACCAAGTAATTACTTGGTTTAACAGATATGCTTAACTGTGTAATTACTCCAAATTACACCTAATTCTAATTATAAGGTGGTTTTTCAAACGTACCCTTGGGTATATCATACTTTAAGTGCATAATATAATTTGCCAACAAGTATTAGCTACATTATCTTTGAAAAATATGAAATAATATGTACGAAGTAAAATTTTTTTTGCTAGCTAGGGATGAAATAAAATTTGCAAAGCACTATTTATGAATATCCTTTTAAGCATCAATTAGGTTCTGTCTGTGTGGGTTTCCTATTAGTAAAATTTCTCTTTTGGGCTATATTGGCCTACTCATATGGTCTGGACTCCGGAAGCTGGTGTAGCCCAATAGCCATATCATTTACCAAGACCAAATCAACTTTCAACCTATGCAACAAATATATTAAAAGACGAGACCAACTATCTCAGTTGACAAGGCGTTACTATCAACAACAAAAGTGAAAGGAGTATCAGAAGCAGGACTCAACTTTACTTTCATTTGACAGGATTATTAATTGTTTTAAGTACATATCATAGATGGATTAAAAAGAAAAATTCAGTGGGAGCTATAATACATAATTTAAAATTCATATAAATAAATTTTTTAGGTCGAGGCTAATTAGTTTTCTGGACAAAATATGTGCCAACTATATCAAGATATTAGATATTAAGATCTTATTTTACGAGACCAGTGAATAAATCCGCCGCGTGGTACATAACTAACAGTCAACCATATTGTGTATTACAGATTATATGTCACATTATTCCTATAATTTTTCATTAGGGCCAAGTTAAAAGTTGATCAATGCCAGATTTATAGTGCTGCGAGAATTGTCTAAATCCAAATAGCATGTCACTAATAGGCCTCATTGAGAATTACTAGTCCCAAATTTCAATTATTATTGAAGGTAAATAAAAAATCATTGTTGACCCTTTTGCAAATAGGGAGACAAAAAAGTGATATCCCTTCACACCATATGAAACTCAAAGTTGCTGGAGTTTTACTCCCTTTTGATCTCAAATCTTGAAGTGAATAGAGGACAACAAAAAATGGTTCACCCAAAATTATTGTTGCCTTAAGGCTTTTAGACATCTAAATTTCTATTTAATCTCTCTTTTTTTTTTCCGGGCGAAAGAGACCTAATTATTGATTGTGGCCTGTATTTTTGGGCAACAAGAATAGGAAATTGCCTTATTAGCTTTTACCATAATAACACATAATTAATAGGTTGCCTTTTCTATTCAATAGGTTTTAGAAAACATGTGTACTATAAATATATGACAATACTCATAGTATTATGTGTGGACGAGAAACCAGAATGTGAGCCTTGTAATATTCGCTGATCAATAGTGGAATTGTTCTCTTCTGTTCGTTGACGTAGGCTTTAAGGTCGAACTACATAATTCTCTTGTGTCGTTTTTTTTCTTGTGTTCTTTGTGTTTGCATGTTTTTTTTCTAATAAACTGGTATCTAAAACTTAGGTTTTTTCTGTTGCTCGAGGGAACAAGAAAAATTAAAAATCCATTGTGAAACCAAAATTGCCCAAACCAAATGGTGCCTAACCAAACAAAGGTCTCTGCTCGGCGAGAAGTGCTTCAGTGTTGTTTGTATTGAGCTTGACTTTTGACTGGGCTGGCTCGTGTGCTTGTTTAGCTAAGAAGACGGGTGACGAAGGAAAGACCTGTGAGTCTTGGATACTTCTTCCCTGGTCAAGTTTGGTATTTAGGTATTAGTTCGGGTTTGTGGAGCAAGTTTAGGGTATGGGTTTAGGCTTTAGGTCTGGGTATTTGGATCAGTCCTGGGTAGAGGCGTTGTCCAGATTTGGTTAGGTCATTTGGGTTTTGGGTCTTTGGACTTTGGAATTAATTTTTTGTTAGGCTTGATTTCTTGAGTCCAAAAGAAAAGAAAAAGAATTATTGTTTTCTTTTTGGGCTTAAGTTTAGTTCTATTAAAAAAAATCTGACCAGTTTGACCCTGTTGACCAGTTGACCGGGGTTTGACCGTTGACTGTTGACCAAGGGTTGACCAAGTTTGACCATAGCCTTACCCCACATTTTTCAATGTGTTGAGTCTGGTTTTGGGCTTTGTTTTTCCAAATTCTGCTCCAAAGTGCGTGATTAGGTACGATGTTCACTTTAACCAATAGGTTTGACTTTGACCGGTGTTGACCAAAGTTGACCAAGGGTGTTCCTAAGGTTTTTCAATGTGTTGAATCCATTTTTGTGGTCTGTTGAGCCAAATTCTATCCCAAGCAAACAAAGATGTTTTCCATAGGTAGAAAGTTTTAAATCGAGAAGTTTGATGGAAGAGTGAATTTCAGCCTATGGAGGATCAGATTCAAGGCATTTCTGACAATGCAAGGACTTTGGCAAGTCATTGAAGAAGTGATCCCAGAAGAGACGAAATCTGTAGTGAAACAAGAACTTAAAGCGAAGGCCTTAAGTGCAATATACATGTCTTTAACGAATAAAGTATTATTGGAGATTGCTGAGAAGAAAACAACAATTGAGGCTTGGAATACTTTGGTGGAATTATATGCATCAAAATCTCTCACGAATAGCCTTTACTTGAAGAAGCGACTGTATCATCTTAGGATAAAAGAAGGTACGCCACTTAAACAACACCTTGATGAGTTTACCTCTTGTGTTATTGCTTTGAAGGACGTGGGTGTTAAAATTGATGACAAAGACCAAGATATTACCTTGTTATGCTCATTATTGCCTTCGTATATAAACTTTGTGGACACTATGTTGTACGAGAGGGGCAAAATTAGTTTTGAGGATGTGATTGCTTCGCTAAAATCAAAAGATCTTTAAATGCATATTCTGGGACATATGGAGGAAGTTAATAGGGAGGGGTAGAAAGAGATAAGAGAATAGAGAGAGATTTTCAGGTAGAAAGAAAAACAAGTCATGGTTAAAATCAAGAGTGAGAAAGTTGTGCTGTTTCTAGTGTGGTGAGAAGGGTTACATTAAGAAAGAATATCCAAAACTGAAAAAGGAAAAGAAAAAGATAGAGAATTCAACGAATGTAGTAAAGAGTGCTGATAGTGATGGAAAATGTTCTAGTAGTACCAGGGATGTTATACCTGTGAGTGCGTTACAGTGGCATAATCAATGGATTTTTGATACAAGTGCGATATTCTATATGTGTCCTAGGTGTAACTGGTTCACTTTTTATTCCAAAAAGGAAGGAAAAGTCTTTCTAGGCAATGACCTTTGATTAAAGGTAAAGGGAATAGGCATTGTAAATATCAAAATGTTTGATGGTATTTCAAGATCTCTTGAGTATTGGCATGTACTGAAGCTGAAGAAAAACTTGATTTCTCTTGGGCGTTTGGATTCTCATGGGTATAAATTCTAAAGTGAGAATGATGTCTTAAAGGTAATCAAAAGTGCTATTGTGCTTTTGAAAGGGAACTTGAGTGACGGCCTATATATTCTTCAAGGTAGTAAGGTTATAGGTTTTGCAGCTATTGCATCCGAGGATAGTGATAATGACACTACGCAGTTGTGGCACAAGAGTTATGAGTAAGAGTGGACTGACCAAGCTGAGCAAGAGGGATTTGCTTTGTGGACAAAGAACAGGAAAGCTTGAATTCTGCGAGCATTATGTCTTTGAAAATCAAACCAGGGTAAAGTTCAGCAAATGATAGGAAAATATCAAAGGTACCCTTGATTACATTCATTCTGATCTTTAGGGTCCTAATAAAGTTTCCTCCAAGAAGGGTGCCAGATATTACATCATTTTCATTGATGTATACTCCTAGATGGTGTGGGTGCATTTCTTAAAAATAAAAGATGAGGCGTTTCCAACGTTTGTCGAGTGAAAGATGTTAATTGAGAAGTAGACTGGTAAATAGATCAAGCGTCTTAAGACTGACAATAGGTTAGAATACTACAACAAAGAGTTTAATGAGTTTTGCAGGAAACATAGAATTGTGAGACACTGTACATGTGTAGGAACACCATAACAGAATGGAGTTGCAGAACACATGAATAGAATTTGGGGAAGAGAGCTCATTTTCTGCTCTCCCATTTTGGCTTGGGTCAAGAATTTTGGGCTGAAGCTGTTAACACGGTTTGTTACTTGGTGAATTGGTCTCTATCTAAAGCTATTAGATTGAAAACTCCTTTCGAGTTATGGTTTGGTAAGTCTGCTGAGTACTCTCAATTGAAGGTGTTCGGTTGCCTTGTATATGCTCATGTGAAGGATGGCAAGTTGGAGCCGAAGGCAAAGAAATTCATATTCCTAGGCTATGTGTCTGAGATGAATGGTTACAGGTTGTGGCGCATAGATCCAAAGTCTCCAGGTTTCCTTATCAGTAGGGATGTCAAGTTTAATGAGTCTACTTCATTAGACCGAGAAAAGGAGAAAGCAATAGTTGGTTTAAACCATGGTGTCAAAAGTAGGTAGAGGTATTTGCTGATGTTTCAAATATTCCATCTAGTAGTAGTAGCAGTCCTGTTTAGTTAAACTGAGGTGTATGATCAAAATGTGCTTGAGCAACCGAAGTACAACATTGCTACTGGGCAAGAAAGGAGACAGATTAGAGAATCTCAAAGGTATGGCTACATTGATCTTGTTGCTTATACTTTGATTGTTGCTGAAACAATTGAAGGACATGAGCCGAATTCCTACAAGGAGGCTATATCTGAGAAAGATTCTGCTCAACGGGTAGGTGCTATGAGTGAAGAGATTGAGTCTCTTTAGAAGAACTAGAAATGGAAGTTTTTTGAATTGCTTGATGGACAACGAGTTGTCAGTTGCAAATGGGTTTACAAGAAAACGAAAGATACTCCAGGGGTTGAAGGTCCTCGATACAAGGCGCGGTTGGTGGCAAAAGGCTATACACAGAGAAAGGGTGTTGATTTTAACGAAGTGTTCTCTCTAGTTGTGAAGCATAGTTTTATCAGGGTTTCGCTCGCCTTGGTTGCTCTTCATGACTTAAAGCTTGAGTAGCTAGATGTAAAAATGACGTTTTTGCATTGTGATCTTGAAGAGCAGATTTACATTAGTCAACCAGAATGGTATGTAGTTCTTGGTGAGGAGAACCATGTTTGCAAATTGAAGAAGTCCTTTTATGGGTTAAAGCGGTTGCCTCGGAAGTGGTACAAAAGATTTGACACATTCATGGTAGGTGTTGAATACACAAGGAGTGTCTATAATAGTTGTGTGTATGTCAAGAAGCTTCCAGATAGTTTGTATGTGTACTTGTTGTTGTATGTCGATGACATGCTTATTGCTGCTAAAAGCATATCTGCTATCGAGGAATTACAAGTAGCTATATGATGAATTGGAGATGAAGGATCTTGGAGCAGTGAAGAAGATTCTTGGCATAGAGATTCATAGGGATATAAACACTTGGAAGCTGTTTTTGTCTTAGTAGAGTTATATTGAGAAGGTGCAGAAGCATTTTGGGATGCATAGAGCAAAACCTGTGAGTGTGCCGTTTGTTGCTCATTTTAGGTTGTCTACAAATTTGTCACCTAAAACCGAGGAGGAGATGGGGCATATGTGTCGTGTTCCATACTCGAATGCTGTTGGTAGTTTGATGTATGCTATGGTGTGCAATTGTCCTGACATTTTACATGCAGTTAAGGTTGTGAGCAGGTATATAGTATTGCTTGGGAAAGCAAATTGGGAAGTGGTGAAATGGATAATGATATATTTGTGTGGCACTGCAAATGTAGGTTTGTGATTTAGCAAGATGAATAGAGATTGTGCAAGGTTGGTGGGTTATTGTGACTTAGACTTTGCAATTGATCTTGATATGAGGAGATTCTTTGACGGGTTATGTGTTTATACTCTCTGGATGTGCTATCAGTTGGAGAGTGACATTATAGTTTACTATGGTGTTGTCAACTACTAAGGCAGAATAATTGACCATTATAGAAGCTGTGAAGGAGGCCATGTCGTTACAAGGCCTGGTCTGTGATCTTAGACTATAAGAAGATTATAATACAGTCTTTTGCTATAGTCAGAGTGCAATTCATTTGAGGAAGAATAAGATGTATCACGAGAGGACTAAACATATTGATGTCAGACATCACTTTTCCAGAGATGTTGTATTATAAGAGATCGTATCGTGCAGAAAATTCTTCCCATGAGATTTCAACAGATATGATGACCAAGGTGGTTCCACTCAGCAAGTTCAAGCATTGTTTGGGCTTGGTTGCTATTTGCGGTGTAGAGCATTTAGCTCTTAGGGGCATTTAGCAGCAATGATGCTGGTGTATTGATTGAAGCGAATACGTACCAAGACGGAGAATTGTTGATTGTGGCCTATATTCTTGGGCAACAAGAATAGCAAATTGCCTTAGCAAGTTACTTTATTAGCTTGTTACTATAACAGTACATAATTACTAGATTGCCTTTTTTGCTCAATAGGTTTTAGAAAACCTATACACTATAAATATGTGGCAATACTCAATGTATTATACGTGAGAGAGAAACCAGAGTGGAAGCCTTGTAAAATTCGTTGATCAATAGTGGAATTGTCCTCTGTTGCCCGTGGACGTAGTGCTTTAAGACCAAACCACGTAATTCTTTTGTGCTATTTTTTTCTCATATTCTTCGTGTTTGCATATTTTTCCTTAACACCAATTAACTGAAACACATTGTTCATTTAATTTAAAATTTTAGTGTACTTCTTAACGTACAACCAAATAAAGATAATGGAACCTTTCATGACATCACTTGTTTTTTTATCTTAATCCGATTTCATATAATTAGAGCATCTTTTATCTTTGATTTTCTTGTATATATAAATCTTAAAATATTGAAGAGAACATGAGACAAGGAGCCTGTTACATATTGAATATATAGCCTAGTGTTGGTATATATAATATCTAAAGTCATTCTTTAGTAATAAATTATTTGAATTAAATGGTAAGAATATCACTGAAAAGAAAAGGAGAAATTGATGAAATAGGAGTACGTTGAATCTATCTAGCTTTTAGCAGCTCCAATCTACAAAGTATAATAAAAGACACACCATTAATTTTATAAATGAGAAAACATTTTAAACATATGACAACTACCACCATTAACAAAGACGTCAATTTGCTTTAGTACAAACAAAAACTTCAACAACTACATCCAAATATGTTGTAAACAAATAGAAAAGACTTTGAGAACACTAACGAATTTATAAAACGAATTGAATTATATAAACTAACAAGGACTTCAACAATATAAGTATATATCTATTATAAAAATTAACAAAGACTTCAATGTATGCATGTATGTATGTATCTGCTTTAGAGGGTGTTTGGTTTGGCCTTTTTTTTCTGGTCAAACCTGCTTAAAGCCTAATTTAAGCTAATAGAAATATTTGTTTTAATTAAAAATGTGCTTTTTTTAAGTAGCTTTAAGTAGAAAATAAAAAGCTCTCCAACCCCAGTTTTTGCTTTTTATGGCTTTAAGCTAGTTGAAAAAAAGCACGTTTGACCAAATCATTTACTATCTTATCCTTACCTTTTTATTTTTATTACTAAAATATCTTCACTCTTTTATCTTATACTTACCTTTTTAAATTATATTTTAATGTCCTTAATAGTTATTTTAACTATATAACTTACTTTTCAGCCCACTTTAATCAAACATATAAATACTTATTTTTATAACTATAATTTTTATTCAAACACGTAACTACTTAAAGTTGACAATAATAAAAAGCCACTTAAAGCTCGAAGTGCTTTAAGTAGCTTTTTTATAAACCAATCCAAACACCCAAATACAAAAACCCCAAATAGTTTCCCATTAGTACCTATTTCTCTGTATATTTATATGCATCAATTTGGTTCACCCTTTGGGCTAGACCAGCCCACCCATATGGATTGGACTCTGGAAGCTAGTGTAGCCCAATAAGCAAATCATTGATCAAGGCCAAATCAACTTTCAACTTGTGCAACAAAATAAATGAGGCCAACTATCTCATTAGATAAAGCGTTGCTATGTACCACAGAAAGTGGAGGGAGTATCAGAAAAAAGAACTCAATCTTTACTTTCATTTGGCAGGATTATTAATTGTTTTAACAACATATCTTTTATGGATTAAAAAGAAATGTGGGAACTGTAGTACATAATTTAATATTTATATAATTTTTTTTTAGGTTGAGACTAATTAATTTTTAGACAAAAAATGTGCTAAAAATATCGATAGTAATAAGATCAATAAGAGTTATAAATTTTACGAGACCCGTGAAAATATCCACAATGGTACATGACAAACAGTCAACCCTTTTGTGTTCTATAGATTATGTCACATCATTCCTATAATTTTTCATTACGGTCGATGAGGGCCAGATTTGTAGAGTTTATGAGAATTGTCTAAATCCAAATAGCATTTCACTAACACTCTTCGTTGAGAATTATTGGTCTCAAGTTCGAATTATTATTGAAGGTAGACAAAAGATCATTCCTATTCTTTTACAAATTAAATAGGGAGGGAAAAAAAGAGTGATATCCCTCCACACCGTATGAAACTCAAAGTTGCAGGCGCTTTACTCACTTTTTGACCTTTGTTGGGAATTTGGGGTGTTCGAAGTCAAAATAAACAAAATAGAAAAAGATGTAAACACGATGACACAATATTTTTAACGTGGTTCGGCCTTCCGCCTACGTCCAAAGACAGACAAGAGAATTCCATTATGATAGGAACAAATACATCACACGGAAAGAGGACTTGGGCCTGGGGGCCCTTGCCCGTCACGCTCTCCTCACAGGTGACTCACTCTATCTCATCTTGTCTGTCTCTTTGTCTCACTCTAATATAATAGGCAAAGACCTTATTTACAGAATACAAGAAATAACAAATATGGCAACACTATAAACATAGTAGTATTCCAAACATAGTAAGATTAGAGATATGGTAGGAGAACAAATAAGGTATGTTTTCTAATTTGATCAAGACTAAGATTTTTACGGTCCATATTCCTAAGAATCCAATTAGAATACGGACAATACTCAACAATCTCAAATTTTGAAGTGAATAAAGTTTTATCCAAAGTTATTGTTGGCTCAACGCTTTTAGACATTTAGATTATTTTATCTTATTTGATTTTATTTTCTGGACGAAAGAGATCTAGGTTAACTTAGCCACATTGTTAATTTAAAACTGTAGTGTACTTCCAGAAGTTCAACCAGATAAAGTAATCGAACCTTTCTTGACGTCACTTGTTTTTTTAATCCGATGCCATATTAGAGCATCTTTTATCTTTGATTCTCTTGTACATGTAAGTCATAAAATATTGAAGAGAACGTGACACAAGAAACCTGTTACATACTCAATATGTAGTCTACTGTCGGTATATATAATATCTAGAGTCATTTTCCAGTAGCAGACTATTTGAATTATATGGTAAGAATTTGATTAAAAAGAAAAGGAGAAAGGGATGAAATGTAATAGTACGTTGAATCTACTTTAACAAAGGTATAGGAATATATATCTATACATACATACATATATATATATATACACACACATATATATATATATGTATGTATATATGTATGTATGTATATATGTATGAATGTATGTGTAACCAGCTCTAATCTACTTTATTATAAACAAAGACTTCAACAACTACAAAACCCCAAATAGTTTAAAAATCAGTGTTTTTTGTGCATCGTCCATCTCTGATTTTCTTGTATAAGCCATACATATAGAAGGTATGTAGCTGATAAATGTTTCACATGTGATCTAGAGCTAGCATCCTGATCGAAAGTCATTTTTTGGAAATTTTCTACAATTCCATCATGTTGACTTAAAAATTCATTTTATTACTCCTTATTATGCACTTCGAAAGAAATATATGAGCAATTACTCCTATGAAGTTTTTCTTTGGAGCTACTGTCTATGATTTATGACTGAAATTATTTATTTACTATTATAGGATTTTAAAAATTGTAAATAAATATAATTCGGCAATAGTTATAATTAGTACAAATAAGATTATGTGAACAAAATATGAATAAGGAAGATATATTAGAAAAAGTATATTTGACTTTCTATGCCTTAAATATGCTCTTGCATCAGTACTAGTAATAGTTAGAGAATGGTTTGAAAATAAATTTTTTACACATTATCATATCCTATGAACAAAATAATATTTGATAGAATAACACTAATCATGCCAATTGGATCCGGATGATTTCCTTAAATGAATGATATATGATTGTATTGTCTTGGATGTGGTTATGGCTATGATTATGACAGTACTAATTGTCTATATTATGATGGTCATTCCTTACTATTTGACTGCTTATTTAATAATATTAGTCTTAATAAATGCTATTGACTTTGTTATAAAAATTATTTTGACATCAATTCCTACTTTTTGTATTCAATAAAGAATTAACTTTGCAAAATAGTATTTTTGTGCTTGCATATTATTCTATTGCAATATTTTAGAAAAAAAAGTAAATGAATCGAGCTTTTGAAGCAACTGAAGATTCAAATATGAATTTATTTGAAATTGAAGGACCTAAAGAATCTACATTGTGTTTCTTGAAGAAACATAATTGTTGATGAACCATTTTTGCTTCCGTTAGACGATCATAAAAGAGTCTACCAATTTCCGTGTTTATAGTGGTTCTTACATGTGACCACATATGATGGAAACAAATTCATGAAAAGCGACAATGATAATAGTTGTCAGAATTATCTTCTAGATTTGTGTTACTTTTTATTTTTGGCATGACCATTTAGGTTATATAGGTTCAATAATGATGAGAAGACTTTTTGAAAATTATATTAGGTTAGAGAATTCTTTTGTCAAGTTAATTATATGTGCTGCTTGCTAAAGAAAAAGACTTACTAGGTGATTTCAAAGTAAAATTGATATTGAATAGTTAATATTGCTAGAATGAATTCATAAGGTATATATATTGGTCTATGGAATCTTTGTCAAACGCCTAAGGGCATTTTTCTAAACTATCATTTATGAAAATAAAATTTTCTAATTTTGCTTGAGAACATGATATATAATATATTACATTATTACAAAAACTACTTTATCAATAATTACTCCCTACTGACTAAGAAAAGAAAAAAAAACTCATTTAAATATTTTCATTGCACAGATATGTTAATAGAGCATGAATAAGGGTTGGGAATCCTTGATGAATATATATCTCAATTAACTATTAAATATTTTATATTATTGACTAGAAATACTTTTTATAGCATGTGTTTATTGAGCTAATGTTCCCAATATTAGGGAGAGCAAAACAAAAGCTGAAAAAGGTTAAAATTTGCAAAGCACTATTTATGATTATATTTGCAAAGCACTATTTATGATTATATTTACTTTCATTTGAGAGAATTATTAACCGTTTTAAGTATATATTATAGATGCATCAAGAAGAAAATTTCAGTGGGAACTGTAGTAGATAATTTAATATTCATATAAATAACTTTTTAGGTCGAGGATTATTAGTTTTTTTTTCTTTTTTTGGGGAAAAAATGTGCTAAAAGTATCAATATACATAAAAAGTTATTGAGACCAATAAGAGTTAGAATCTATTACGAGACCCGTGAATGCTTCCGCCACGGTGCATAAATTAATAGTACCATCTTTTATTCTGGCTATAGATTGTGTCACATTATTCCTATAGTTTCTTCTTACAGCCGAGTTAGAAGTTGATGAGTGCCGGATTTGTAGTGTAGTAAGAATTGTCTAAATCCAAATTAAATAGCATCTCACTAAAGCTCCTTATTGAGAATTATTGGTTCTAAGTTCGAAATATTATTGGAGGTAGATAAAAAATCCCTGTTGATCCTTTTATAGATAGAAAGAGGAAAAGCATGACACTCCTTCACACCATGTGAAACTCAAATTTGCAGGGGTTTTACTCCCTTTTGATCTCAAATCTTCAAGTGAATAAAGTACAACAAAAAATGGTTCACCCAAAATTATTGTTGCCTCAAGGCTTTTAGACGTCTAAATTTCTATTTAATTTCTTTTATTTTTCCCTGGGGGAAGAGATCCAATTAAATGAACCACAATGTTCATTTAATTTAAAATTCTAGTGTACTTCTTAAAGTGCAACCAAATAAGATAATGGAACCTTTCATGACATCACTTGTTTTTTTCTTAATCCGATTTCATACAATTAGATATATATATATAACTACAACATTTTGTTCTAGTAATTACATATTTTTAGTTGCACTTTTAGGAGATGTAAAACAATATTTTGAAATAATTACACTTTAAAGTGTAATAATATACCTTTGTATAATTTTTTATAGACTAACTATTTAGTTACACTTTCAAGTGTAACTATTTTAGTTATACTCCCAAATGCAACTATTTTAGTTACACTCCCAAGTGTAAATATTTTAGTTACACCTCCACAGGAAAATATTTTATTTTTTTTATTATTAATTTTTTTTTTACAAAGGCAAATATTTTAGTTACATTTAAAATGTAACTAAAATAGTTACACTCCCAAATATAATTAAATAATTATTTTTAGTGTATGGTGATGCATACTTGAATAAGAGTACTTGTAGATGTTTATATGCAGATTAGTATTATTGAGTGCTAATATTTTAGCCTAACGTTTTCAGTTGCTGACTTTTATCCAAATAGAATATTTTTCTTTCTAACTCATATTGACTCATAAATCTTGTCCTTCTCAATATTGATGAATTAGCATGTTAGCAGGAAATTTACAAAATGAATCGTATGATCAGCTACAGAAATTTACAAAATGAATTGTATGATCAACTACCTATCGTTGTTCTATCTCTATGTTTAATAACAATTATCTTATTAGTAACGTATCAACATAAATGTCGAAATTCGCTATTGGCAATGGAGAAGAAGTAGGGATTTTGCTGCAGGTTTTACTTTGTTGAACAAAATGCTTGCATTTGTTGGACTCGTTCTACTTTGTTCATCATATAAATTAAGTTTTTTATAATCATTTTCCCGTTTTAGAATCTAGCCTAAATATAACTTTTCATTGCATTTTAGAGAGCTGCAGAGTTAGAAAACTAAAGTGAAAATTTCACCAAGGAGCTAGATTTTGTTTGTGCTGATATGGTATGTTCCTAAAGCTTAGACAATTAAGTGAGTTACATTTCGCTAGTTTTGCAAGAACATTTGAAACAAAGTATATCCTATCTCATTAGACACGTCTTATAGTTTTTCTTTATTAAAATTGGCTTAGCAATGAGTCAATTTTTTTAGGTTTGATTTTCAAACTGCATGAGGTCATTGATCAATGTAGACATATACGAACTCTTGATTTCATCCATAAGTCTCATTAGAGATTTAGTACTTCCTTGGGTGCATGTTTTTGTCGAACAATTTATGGAGGTTTTCTTGATTTGAAATGAACAAAATGCTGGATAATTCCAATGAGAGGTATGAGATTCTAGATATTAAGCAATGTTGAAGAGTTCCTGAGTTGTTCAATGTGGTTGAAAAGAGTTGCTCCATATCTCTATTAAGTTTATGGGCAATCAATTATTTATTATTATGTGAGAGAATGATGTTGGTACACTTTAAAAATTGTCAAAATTTTGAATTGGTTTATGATGGTCTATTTAGGGGAGCTTGGAGAGTTAACTAAGAGATTAGTTATGTAGGGACTGACTGAATTAGATTGAGTGTTTCTTTGCCTATGTGTTTGCAGGAAATGAAACAATTTCTCTTTTGCAGGTCAGTAGCACATTGAGGATATTGCTTTAAATTTTAGACTAGCTTTGTTTTCCATGTTAATTTTGAAGGTCTGTTGTACTTATTGATGATGTTATTGTCTTACTTGCTTCTACAGATTGAAAATGAAAATGGGTTTGAAGTTAAGATACTTGGTGAACCTGCCTAACAGTACATGACATTGGGCAAAAAATAGCTGTCGAAACGAATACTTGTGTCCTCTGGTGTGATGTCCAAGGAGGAGTATGCTCAAGATCATGTGATAAGAAGCCTTACAATTATCCCTAATGGAACAGTTGCTGATCACTTACATGGCTTGTTGCTTTTGTGAAAGCTCCATACTTAATGCAGACATAATTAAGAGGAGAATGGGTTATTGCTGTTGCGAAAAGCTCTATCCTTAAGGCAAACTTAGCTGTTTTTAGTTTTTATTTTATTTTTTTTTCTTCTTGTTTTTGTCCTAGAAGCAGTATTTTGTTATATAGTTCTAAAGGAATTAGAATATAAAACATGATTGCCTTTTGACTTATGAATATAACATAGCTATTGCATCTTCTTGAGTATTTTGATATTTTTGGTATTTTATGTATTTTAATTTCATAATTTTACAGGAATTTCAGAGAGTGTGTATATATATGTGTGTGTGTAATCAATTTGTAATATTCTTTTAGTTACATCTTAAAATGTAATAAATATTAGTTACATCTCAAAGTGTAATTAAAATTTGTTACACTTCAAAGTGTAACTAATATTGGCAACATTTGAAAGTATAGCAAATTTTAGTTACATTTAAAGATGAACTAATATTAGTTACACTTTCAAATGTAGCAAACATTAGTTACATTTTAAAGTATTACTAATATTAGTCACATCTTTGAATGTAATAAATATTAGTTATATTTTTAAGTGTAGTCATATTTTTTGTTGCATCAATATTAGTTACACTTGTAGCAAGTGTAACAAATTTTTTTAATTTCATTTTCAAATGTAATGAGAGATCAAAATATATGTAATTACTGGTATTATTTTTTGTAGTGATAAATCTTAAAATATTGAAGAGAACGTGGGACAAGGAACCTGTTACATATTGAGTATGTAGCCTACTGTTGATATATATAATATCTAGAGTCTTTTTTTTAGTAATAGATTATTTGAATTAAATGGTAAGAATATCATTAAAAAGAAAAAGAGAAATTGATGAAATGGCAGTACGTCGAATCTATCTAGCTCTTAGCAGCTCGAATCGACGAAGTATAATAAAAGACTTTGACAACTACGTACACCATTAACAAAGACTTCCATCTGCTTTAGTATAAATAAAGACTTCAACTAATCTAATATCAACAATTAGAAAGGACTTTGACAACTACACCATTAATTTTATAAATGAAAAAGCATTTTAAATCTCAACAGCTTCTTCATCGGTGGCTAATACTACTGAAATTACAGAACGAATTGAATTATATAAATTAACAAAGACTTCAACAACATATATACATACATACATATATATATATACATATATATATGTATATATATATATGTATATACTCTAATCTGCTTTAATATAAACACATTAATTAGACTTCAACAACTACATCCAACTCTAATGTGCAGCATACTAGCTAGTGTAAACAAATAGAAAACCCCCAAATAGTTTAAAAATCAGTGTTTTTTATGCATCCTCCATCTTTGGTTCTATTGAATAATTTAAGCCATGTATATAAAAGGTAGCTGTGGCCTAGAGCTGTCATCCTGATTCAAAGTAATTTTTTAGAAGTTTTCTACAAGATGATTCCACCACAATGACTTAAAAATTTTTATGAGAGTAAGATTTGATAAGTTTCACTTTCACGTACGAATAGATAATAGAATCAATGACTTTTCCATGCTTTTCTTCGAAAGTGTGTTCACAAGAAGAATTTAGACAATTGTGCTGGAAAATTTTAGCATTGACATAAACCTTCTACAATGGGACAAATCATTCTTTTTGATGAATTATAAGTATCACTTGTACGTGTGAAGTGAAATTCATTAACTAATTCTTCGTTGTTGAAATGATTAATGTGTATTGATATGTTTAAAGGATAAAATATACTTCATTCCCTATCGTCTCCCTAATTGGTTGATTGTTTTTTGTTTTAAAACTTGTTCCATTATCCTCTAGCCATATACTCTTCAAAAGGTAGCACATTATTTTTTTATTGTTTGTTTGATTAGCTGATTACTCCTCTTTGGTTTGTGTAATCAATTAATTATCTCTATATTTTTTAAAGTTACCATATTACCCCTATAATTTCCAAAAAGTGGTACAATCATTTTTAATTATTATTTGAAGATCATTATCTAAAAAGGAAAAAGAGATTTACGTCCAAAATAATTGGCCAAAAAGGGCCAAAGAAGGGGACAAATTCGTAACTTTGATATGTTTATCATTAATTTACCTTTAATAAAAAAATTAAAAATTTAAATTTAAATAAAATTTTTGTTTCTCTTTCATCATTAAATGTCCAACTACTAGCAAGTTTATTATTATTTTCGATGGATTGACCAACGTAAGTGTGTTTATGTATACTAGGTTGGCAACATGTGTATGTATGAGTGCGTGTGTGTGCATATGATTTTTATAATTTTTATGCTTTTATTAGTGATTGATATGGAGTCAATAAAAATTAAAAATTACTGATTATGTCTCAAATTAAGAGATATTTAAGATGACTCGCCACCATCCAGGACTTCTTAAAGTTGATTATTATTAAGTTTTTCTATTTTTTAATTTTCTCTAAACATTCGATACACGTAATTTTATGTATCTTTTTCATTTCAAACATCCTATAAACACGCCATTTTATATTTTTACATTTTTTATATTTGTTATTGTGTAATTATTAAAAACGTCACAAAAATTAAAAATTACTCATGTGGTCTCAAAGTAGAAGATCGTAAATATGATGTGTCACCTCATAAGGCTTCTTGGGAAATGATGAGACATCTTCTAAAACCTCTAAGTTTTTGAGCTACAATATTATTCGTAATACTGTATAGATATTTATATATATGATAGACTATAGATTTTTATAAAATATCGTAAATTAATTTGAATATCTTAAAATATTAACAACACATTTGGAAAACTAGCCGTTAGGGACCAATGACATTGTTTATCCCTTAAAAATTAATGATAGTTTATCCCTTAAAAATTAATGACCTTTATATCAAATGATAATACACGACATATAATCAAATTTGTTCTCTTAGTAAAAAATGGTATCCACATCTAAAACAATATTGTAATTAAGAGTTTAATGTTAATAAGCTTTTTCTAGAATATAATATTTTCCACATTGACCAAGCTACATGAGATCAAGGGAGTGAAATGACCTCTTTATATTTGATAAATTGCCATTTTTTTTATAATTTTGAATATCTTTTAAATTAAATTTTATATATAACACATCTTAAATTTATAAATGACCCCTTAAGATTTCACATTTCATGTTTTAATTAAAATAAATGAGAAAATGTGATTTTTAGTTAGATAAAATAAATGTATTCTTATACTTGTAATTTGACAACGTTGAGCTTGCAAAATCAATGAACTAACTCATGAACTAATTTTGGAAATAATCAAATATACAGATAACTTAATGATAATTAATAAACCAACCATTTTTACTCCTTTAGACTCTTCTATAAAACTTTATTTATCATTCTCTCTTTAATTATGCAAGTTCAATTTCTCAAGACCAAGAAAAGCTCTCTTTTTTTCCAGAGAGATGTATTTAATGTTACATTATTACATTTAATTTCTTTTTGACTCCCTTATTAAAAGGTTTGCTCCGCCACTAATTGTTCATTATGGAAAATTTTCATGCCTAAATCCATTATTTAAAAAAAAAATAGAATATACCTTGTAACACACAAGTGTTTGAGATATAGCAATATCAAAATAATATAATAAGATTCTTCTTAAGATTATAAAAATGAGTAAATTATTAAATTAATTACATTGAACACGATTGACAATTAATAAGAATCAACAATAGGTGCAAATTTAATTTTAGATTATAGTGAAAAGTAAATGTCACTTAAACAATAATGAATGATAAATGACGGTGTGTCGTCACGCAGAAACTCCAAAATGTTTATATGACAACTCCTAGCACTTGAAGTGTAACTTTATATAATACTATAGATACACACAATAATTAGTACAACTAAATCAAAAAGTGAGCTTAGAATTTTGTCTTATTAGATCCGTTTAAGTAACAAGATTGGTGCATGGAAGAGATTTGTCTTAGATTCTTAGGTGAAAAATGCAATTGAACAACTTCCTTTAGCATATATTTAAAGATGCTGCTGCTAGCATCATCAAAAGCCGATAGCTATAAACGCTTTTAGTTAAGTTTATATCCCATGTAACAAGGATCCAAAGTGATACTAAAAATATTATTTCATTATAATTATATTATAAGTGTATGCTTTTTTCTTTTTTCTTTTGGTAGGAATCCAAGTCCATTTCAGTCAGTTATTCCATCATCTATATATTTTTTAATCATAGACGGGTCTATAGACTAATACGATATTGTTGGTTGTATATGTGTGTATGTGTGTGTATATATATAATTTTGTGTAACTTAATTAGATAACTATGTAATCAAACATGAATCGATTGACATATAAAAGAATTTATTAATATATTGAAAGTCTTTTTTTTTTTTCCTAATTTAAGCATTCATAAAATCTAGAACAAAAAGGTTAGTTTAAGATGTAACATGACATTCCACCTATTAAACAAAACAATGAAAGAAAACTCACCCTAAAGTTTCAAACCAAAAACAAAATTGAAAAGTTCGTGGGGGTCCCACATGACGCTCTGACTTCTCAAAACTTATAAAAGGGGGAAAAAAAAAAGAAACTATACTTATCATTATAAAAGCATTAAAAAGTGACCAATGAATATCGAATTCACATGACACCCCAACTCAGAATTACACTCCTGTTAATAGATAAAATTGTTAAAAGTTAAGAAATTAGGTTATTTTTATTTATTTATTTATCAATTTGTCAATAGAAAAAAGTTGATGTTTTACAAATATGACAAAAAATCGAGGAAGTAACTATGGCGTGCCAAGTGCTTCCCTATACCCAAACATCAAATTTGGAAGGCACAAAACTTAAGCTAGTATTAAAAAACAATCCTAGTATTTTCAAAAAAAAAAAAAAAAGAAATTGTAACTGTGATATGGTACCCTAGTCAACTATTTTAAAATTTATTTTTTTATCTATAAGCAAAGGAGTTTTATTTTTTTAAATTAGAAAGAGATCACAGTTGATTTATATGGTTAATTAATTTAATTTTATTATTATCCAAATAATATTATTATGATACAAGAGAGAGAAAAATATTAGAACATGGAAAAAGGTAAATAAAAATATGTGAAGCTTTCTATTATTGTCTTTTTTTTTTTTTACCTAATTAGCCATTTAAAAGAGTGCCACATCTAAAAAATTATAAAATTTTCTCATAATAATATAAATATTATAACAAGTATCTACTAAATTATTTTCTATAATTATATTAGCATTTTATAGACTTAAACTATGATCATAATATTATAACTTAAAGGTTTATAATTGAGCACCTTGATGCATTTTGGGATGATTATGTGAGATCAGGAAGTAATTTTCTTGGAAGGAAATTTATATGAATTTGTGGAGCCAATTTTTGGAGGATAAAAGACGAACAATTTTTGAAACAAAAAAAAGGCAAATCTACGTGAGACAAATGAAGATGAGTACTGTGATAATGATGCTTTTGAGCAGTTCAAGAAAGAAAAATTAAGAGACAGAAATTGTCGTTCAAGAAGGAAAGAGAGGGAGGTGTCTCGATGAAGAGAGGAATATCAAATAGGCAGTTACTTTAGTCATAACCATGGGTACAAAAGTTTTTTTATTTTACTTTGGATAGACTTTGATCATTTTTGACCAAAACTTTTTGACCATTTACGAGGGTCCATCTAAAAATCAGGATATTTTGTAAAAATATATAACATTGCAAGTTTTAACACTTATAGTACATTTAGTACATAGAAATGGCTTGGAATAGAATCATTATTTCAGCTTCTCATTCCCTTTCTTTTATTTGGTAGAACTAATTGAAGTCAGAAACCCTATTCCCATGGAATGACCCTTCTAAGAAAAAGTAAGAAAACCCATTCCTTAGCCAAATCTAATGAATGAATATTCCAACTTAAGTTGGAATCATAAAAAATAAAATAAAATCAAAAAATAATTTATTATTCCCCATTTACGCTTACAAATCTTCAATCTTTATTAAATAGATAAACAATAAAAAATAAAAAATTACAAAGCAAAAATTAAAAAATTAAAAATACGCTTTTTTTTTCATTTCTAACTCTTTTTCACCCAAAAAATAGGTGTAGTTTTATTGAATGATAAACTTTTCTCTCAATTATGTTAGGAAAATAAATAAATTGAAATATGGTGATAAAAATTAAAAAAAATGATTGAACAAATAATGCTATGTTTTATTGTTGATCAAAAGACAAAGAATATTTTAGTTTATATTAATATTGTATAAAAATAAATGTCAAGTATAAGTCTAAATTTATGCCAATCTAAAGAATAAGTGTATTTTGGTTAATTGAATTGGTTTTTATACTATTTTAATTTTGTTTTAAAATAATTTTACCAAATATATCAAATAACATAGTCATTCCGTTCTAGCTTTTTTATAGTTTCAACCAAATATAAAAAAAAGAAAAAATATTCCATGGCCATTTTGCCTTGAATGACCATTCATTTTCAAACCATTTTATTACACCAAACAGGCCATTATAGGTGGCATGTATAATTAATGCACAATAAGTTAATTTAGTAGAAAAAACATTAAATAAAAGATTATATGCTACTTTTTACAATAACGGGAGCATGATGTAAGAGGGTGTTTGGTTTGGCCTTTTTTTTTTTTTTTGTCAAACCTGCTTAAAACCTAATTTAAGCTAATGAAAATATTTGTTTTAATTAAAAAAGTACTTTTTTTAAAATGGCTTTAAGTAGAAAATAAAAAGCTCCCCAACCCCAATTTTTGCTTTTTATGGCTTTAAGCACTTTGAAAACAAACAAGTTTGACCAAATTATTTACTATCTTATCCTTATCTTTTTATTTTTATTACTAAAATATCTTTACTCTTTTATCTTATACATATCTTTTTAAATTCTATTTTAATGTCCTTAATAGTTATTTTAACTATATAACTAACTTTTCAAGCCACTTTAATCAAACATGTAAATACTTATTTTTATAACTACAACTTTTATTCAAACACGTAACTACTTAAAGTAGACAATAAGAAAAAGCCACTTAAAGCCAGAAGTGCTTTAAGTAGCTTTTTATAAGCTAATCCAAACACCTTCTAAATTGTGGTGAGTTTTAAAATACATGAGGTAATCAACTAGTTAGACAAATTATAAGTAACATGCATTTTACCCCACATATGTTAAAATATTGACCTCTAAAGTCAAATTAATTGTATGCCAACTAGGCTTTCGCATAAAAAGATCTTTTTACGTTATAAAGATAACGTCATATCTAGCACTATTTGAATTGAAAATAATAGAAGATTATTTTTTTTTTGGTTCGATTGATGAAGTCTGCCACTAAATAGTATATCTTAAGTGTAATAATATCTCTCCAATATATGCACCAATTCAATTAAGGCTCTCAACCCAAGGTAGAGATGAAAATAAACCCTATCATGAGTGGCGTTCTCTTTCTGGTCTTAGTATTGGAGTGTCTCGGGGAAGGAGACGAGACTAGGTTTCTTATGTAGAGTTGTTTCAAGTAGAATTTTTCGTTTTACTTTTTTTTTTATATTAAAAAAATAGAGAACAAATATAAATTACATGAATGATCTCTTATTTTTATAACTCGTAACAATCTTATCTTTGTCTTTTTTGTTTGGTGACAAATTAGACTCTTTTCCAACATATTTGTGTTGCGGTTAGTTCCAATTTAATTTTTCTGTTAAAAAACCCAATTAATGTCATGGGCATCTCATGTGAATTATACTTTTGGACCATATTAACCTTGGCAAAAAGAGCAAAATAGCAACTCACATGTGGTGCATGCACATTTAAGGAGATTTTTAACAAAAAATCGAATTTAGACTAACAGCAACACAAATATGTTAGATAAAAGACTAATTCGTCATAAATGAAGGATAAAGGATAAGATTGCTATGGGGACAAAGCAAAGGGACCCTTCAAGTAATATGCTTTTTTTTTTTTTTTTTTCCAAATTGGAAAGAGAGTATTTGTCTTTGGGAGAATTTCATAAATAGTCTCTATTGTTTAGGAAAAGTGACAATTTAGTCCTTATTGTTTAAAAAACGACCCACTTTTTGGTCCATATTATTCCAAAATTTATCCATTTAATCCTTAAAGTTGAGAAAAAAATGTATTTTTTTCATCTCTATTAATTAGTCATATCATCATCACATGATTATTTTTAGAGCTAAAATAGGGATCAATTAGATTACTTTTTACAAACATTGGGACCAAATTGGTCACTTACTTTTTTTTAAAACATTAGGAATTAATATGTCACTTTTAAAACAATAAAGACCAAATAATCATTTTTTATAAACAATAAGGACCATTTGTGGAATTTGCCTTCCAAGTAATACTAGTGACTACTCTTATTTCATCACCTTTTTATCACCTCTTAAGTGATATGTTGAGTTGGCATGCTAACTAGATAATCCTTTTAATTTCTTTCTTCCCTTTACTTATTTTTTATTCTCTCTTTTATTCTTTTTTTTTTGGGTTTATTTTCCTAATAGTCCCTGGACTATTGATTTTGTCGCGTTTTAGTCCTTTAACTTTCAAAATAAACCTTTTAGTCTATGGAGTTTGATAAATGAGGTGTCGTTAGTCTTTAAACCTGTAAAATGAACCCCTTTTTAAGGATTAACGATATCCCATTTATCAAAGTTCATGAACTAACGACGTTCCATTTATTGAAGTCCGGGGACTAAAATGTTCAGTTTGAAAGTTAAGAGATTAAAATGCGATAAAGTTAATAGTCCAAGGACTATTAAGGGAATAAACCCTTCATTTTTCAATTTAATTTCTCTCTCCTTTTTAATTATTTTTCTCTCTCTAAGTTGTTGACTAATCTCTTTCCTTTACTCTATCTGCTTTGCCCTTTACGATATGCCTCATTCAAGATCCTTTCTTGCACCTCAAAAATCTCTTGCTCAATCTGACATAAATCTTGATGATTGGATTATGATATAACCATGACCATCATGTTGTTGGATCGATTAGATCATAATGCCAAGCTTTATATAATGAAGATCACCTTTGAACAAATGAGTAATGTTCTTTTTCCTTTTCCCTATGCAAAATTTCAAATTCTATCGTAGTAATGTTTTCCAATGGGTTATCAAACAATACACTGATTTGTTGGGTAGCAGTGATCCCGCCAAGTAGTTTTGGGTTGTAGTTTATTTGGTGAATTCATATACTGTGGCATTGCACCTCATATTAATCCACTTGTGGCATCCTTAATAAGAGATCTTGTCAAAAGGTCATGGTAAATTCTCCAGAATAGCATAGCTCGTATTGCGCTCTTAGAAATATTTATCTGTTTGGTTGTTACATATGTTGAACATGCCATTTGAAAAATGACATAACTCATTAGAATAGAAAAAAGGTAAAATGCATCAGATCTCCCTATGGTTTATTATAAGTACACGAGACTTTCCTGTGGTACCAAAAGTCACATAATAGCTCCCTATAGTGAGTAAAAGTCCCATAATACACCTCTCGCATTGTCTATTGTACTTTAATAGTGTTAAAATATATAATAAAAAGACATTAATAAACATTCAATTTTATTTTATTTTTTACTTCCACATACATAGCTATTAATAATAATAAAAAAATCTCCTCTCTAAACCCATCTCTCAGTGCAAACCCATCTCTCTCAACCAAAAAAAAAAAAAAAAAAGAACCCTTCCAAATCAAACACCCAACTGAAGCGATCATGGTAAGGAAGTGATTGCTGTCTTTTATTATGTGATCATATCACTATCAAATGAACAACAAAAGAAACGCCATACATAGTGCAAAAGGATATTTTTACTTCTAATTAGGAAAGCATATAGATCGAGTTGATCACATAAACTTATATACACATATATTTAAGGATTTCACATCATAGTTAGACTTGGTCTCTATAAACGATAAATTCTTTCTAAGTCGAAGACATTATTGGAAGTATATTATGTACAAGCCTTTTTGATGGAAAAGCAGAAAATCGTAAAGAAGATTTTGAAGATTCAAAAAGCTAAGGACCTTTAGAATAGGGGATTTTTTTTTTTTTTTTTGTTGAGAATGGGTTTAGAGAGCTAATCTTTTAATAAATAGTTATGCATGTGTTAAAAAAAGAATGTCTATTAATGTCTTTTTGTCATATATTTTAATACTGTTAAGATACAATAAATGGTGAGGCGGGTGTTGCAAGACTTTTACTCACCATGAGGGGGTCAAGGGGGTCTGGAATATTTTATCCATAGAAAAAAGAAAAAGAAATTCAAATAAGAGTAATACCTTGAACGCCAGTTGCTTGTTAAGATCATAGACTTTTTATGGTGAAACATTATCAGATCTGTAATTGATTTATAATATATATAAATATCCTCTAGTTTCATCAATGTCAGCCATCTTCATTCATGTAAGTGACTACCCTAAAACAACTTCTTTACACAAATATATGCATATATGTATATGTCATATATATGAATCCGACCTATATATGCACTAATGGGATGCCTATGCCAACAATAATGGGAAAGAAGGTGAAGAAGAGTAATGGGGCATGGAAGTGGAGAAGACTTGTACCGGTGTGGGTTTGAGAGAAAGTTGCTTTCGTAGGATTCTTCAATAAGAAAAAATCGCATGGTATATGCATAAGAAGAGAGAAAAGGAAAAAGAAAAATCAAAGAGGAAAAAATAATTAAAGAGGAAAGAGTAATAAAACGGAAAGAGGAGTAAGAGAGAAAAATAATTAAAGGGGAGAAGAAACATAAAAAATTATCAAGTTGGCATGCCTACTCACCACATCATCTAAGTGTTGACAAAAAAGCGACAGAATAGGGGTGATAACTACCACTACTCTCTGTCCAGTGGGATTGGGTTATAAATAAAGGTGCCTTGAGGTTTATACCAGCAGAAGAGCCACTGCTTCTTTACTTCTATCGATTTGCTGTCTCATATTTTTGGTGATCAACTAAGCAGTCACAATGCCAGTTGAATCCAATTCTTTCTCTTACACTACCTTCATTCGTCTCCCTCCACGAACTTTTTCATATATAACAGATGATCAAGAGATAATTTCCATCAAAAGTATCAATGAAATTGTCATGCCTCCCTTGTTAAAACACCTTTCCAGATCCAACCATGTCTTTTCTGAAGCAAAATCTGATGCAAACACGAACTCTTCCAACACCACCACCACCAATGACATTATAGCAGAAGAGATTAATCCCACACATTTGGTGGAGTTACAGAATGAGATTCAGGATGCTTTGGATGACGTGAAGGAGCATCTTCAGGACCTTGAGAACCAAGAGAAGGAGATCAACCGTGTCATCAAAGACTTAATGCGTTGTTGCGTGGAGTACAACGTGGAAGGAAACAACGAATCTGTTGAAAATAAGTGTCATATAATATATCACTCAAGAAGGAAAAAAGGACTGTAACAAATGCTTTTAAGAAAATGACAATGAACTCATATAATCTGCTATTCAAAGAAATGTTTTATTCAAGAGACTTCAGCTGCCTTATATAGGCACACACAGCTACCTACTCAACTAAAAAGCCTTAACAAATATTGCTAAAAGTGCTCAACTGAGCTAGCTATTCTGATAGAAACAAACCAGTAGAAAAACATGGCAAAGACTAAGTAAAAACTGACTAGGTAAAAGTTGTCAACATTAAAAAATTAACACACGCTGGAAAATAACTTGGTCAAATGCTGGTGTTGTAATTTAACACTCCCCCTCAACACCAGCTTCTATTCTTTTTATCATGCCAAGCTGATGATGAAAGCTCTCGAACTTGTTCACATTCAAGCCTTTTGTGAATAAATCTGCGATCTGATTTTCTGTGCTGATGTGATTTAGTTCAATTTCTTCTTGTAGGACCGTTTCCCTGACAAAATGATAATGCACTTCCACATGTTTAGTCCTTCGTGAAAAATCGAATTCTTTGCTAATCGTATTGCAGACTGGTTGTCGCAATACAAGGGAGTTGCCGACTCTATTGGTTGAGCAAATCCTTCAATAATTGTATAAGCCAAGTGCTTTCTTGAGTAGCCATCGATGCAGCTCGATACTCCGCTTCCGTTGTTGACAAAGATACAGTTGGTTGCAATTTACTGCACCAAGAAATTGCACCTGACCCAAGTTTAAAAACATATTCGGTAGTTGACCATTAAGTATCATGATCACCTGCATAATCAGCATCACAATAACCAACTAGCTTGCAGTCTCCATCTTTCTTATATAGGATGCCATATCCAAGTGTACTTTTGACATGTCTCAAAAGCCGTCGAACCGCTTCCAAATGAGGTTTATTTGGATTTTGCATATATCGACTCATTACACCAATTGTATAAGAGATATCAGGCCTAGTCAAAGTCAAGTAGATCAAACCTCCCACTAGTTACCGATACATTGTTGCATCTTCTAAAACTCTTCCTTCATTAGAACACATCTTGACATTTGGTTCTATTGGTGTCGAAATTGGCTTGCACTCAAGCATTCCAAATCTGTGTAGCAAATCCTTAGAATATTTCCTTTGATGAAGAAATATTCCTTCTTGAATACGATCAACTTCTAGGCCAAGAAAGTGTTTAAGTTCCCGAAGTTCTTTCATCTGGAAGCGAATCGCTAAATTCTCTTTTGTTTGGAGAATTTCTTCTTCATAATCACCTGTTATGATCAAGTCATCTACATACACTAATACAATTGCAAGCTTCCTTTCACAAACCTTGACAAACAAACTAGAATCTGTAGGTGTCATTGAGTAACCACTTTGAGTTAAAAATTCAGCAATCTTACCATACCAAGCCCTTGGGGCTTGTTTCAACCCGTAAAGTGCCTTTTGTAGCTTACACACGTATTGAGGACACTTTTGGTCTTGGAAGCCCTTTGGTTGAGACATATAAATCTCCCGATCTAGCTCCCCATGCAAAAATGCATTCTTCATGTCCATTTGCCATAGGTTCCAACTTTTGCAAGCAGCAAGTGCCAATAATACTTGCACAGTTGTAAGCTTTGCTATTGGACTAAACGTTTCATCATAGTCTAGTCCATACTGTTGAGAGAATCCTTTAGCTACTAGACGAGCTTTGTATCTCTCGATGGATCCATCTGTGCTGCGCTTTATCTTATAAACCCATTTACAGAAAATAGGTTTCACATCTCTTGGCTTTGGCACGAGCTCCAAAGTTTGATTTCGTTCTAATGCAGTGATTTCTTCTTCCATAGCTTTAGTCCATTTCGGACTCTAAGATGCCTCTTCAAATGTTTCAGGTTCTTTCTTAACTCTTTCTTCTGCAATGGCAGCATTAGCATACTTGGGATTTGGCTTTCGAATTCTTGTTGATCTTCTAAGTGGAGATGGTACTTCTACATCTCTGGAGTCACCGTCATTACTTGATTGGTGGTGAATTCCAGTTTGCCAAGGATTTTGAGTTATGCTTTGATCATCTTCAATGTCAACATCTGCATCTCTAGCTTCTTGCATATCTAGTAGAGCAGTTTTCAACTCATATTTGAACACTTCCGAGTTTGGCAATATCTCTTTTCCTGCGGACCATCATGATGATGCTTCATCAAACACCACATTTCGAGATATGTAGCACTTTCCAGTTATTGGGTCACAACATTTCCATCCTTTTCTTTGACTGTCATAACCCATAAAGATGCATCTAACAACTTTTTTGTCAATTTTACTACGTAAATGATTTGGTACAAATACATAGTATAAAGATCCAAAAACTCGAAAGTAACTAACTGTAGGCTTTATGTTCCACAATTTTTCAAAAGGTGAACAAAAACATAACCTCTGTTGTGGGAGCCTATTGATCACAAATGCTGCAGTTTTCATTGTTTCTGCCCAAAAACTTCCTGGCACATTCTTTGTGTGAAGCATACTTTGACAAATCTTAGCCAAGTGTCTATTTTTTCTCTCTGCGACACCGTTTTGTTGTAGGGTGTTTGCACATGTGAACTAATGGTGTATTTGACATTCTTGGAGGTACATGGAGAATTTGTTTGAGATATACTCCCCTCCATTGTCAGTACGCAAGCACCGAATTCTTTTGTCAACTTTTGCTTCAGCTGCTTCCTTGAATTCTTTAAACTTTAAAAAGGTGTCAGATTTTTCTTTTACAAAATAAACCCACACGTACCTCGAAAAATCATCAATAAAGGTTACCATGTACTTCATACCCCCAATTGAAGGCTGCTTAACAGGCCCAAAAATGTCAGAGTGTATCAGCTCCAAAGGTTCCTTTGCTTTAAACTTGGATTCTTCATATGGTAACTGATGTGCTTTTCCATATTGGCATCCTACACAAATTGCATTTGTTCCTATTCCAAGTTTAGGAAGTCCTTTTTTTTCTTCATCATATCAAGCTTGGAGTAGCTAACGTGACCTAACCTCATGTGCCATAAATTTGCAGTCTCATTTTTCCTTATTTTCTCTACATATGCAAACTCAGCTAACATCACATATATTGACTCTAACTTGCGTCCCTCCATCATAGGCTTTTCTAAAATCTTAAGCTCACGATACACTTTCACATCATGTGGACCAAACAGGACAGAATGGCTTAATGATGTTAACCGTGCTACTGAAAGTAAATTTTTCTTCATACCAGGGACATGATAAACATTTTAAAGAGACACTTGATTGGCACTATATTGAGGAGAAACTATTGCCTTACCGACGTGAGCTATTGGTAACCTTGAATAGTCCGCAGTTACCACCACACGGCTTCCATTGTACCTTGACAGATCCTGCAATTGTCCTTTGTCACCTGTCATATGATTTGAGCAACCTGAGTCGACAATCCAATCGTTTTCATAGTCAATTTGATTGGTTGTCATTGTGAGAGCTAACTCCTCTTCTGCAGCAAAAAAGGCTTCAGCATCCCAATCATCCTCGCTTTTCTCCTCTGTCTTTGAAGTTGCAGCATTGCTTTCCACCATCTTTTTCTTGGACCAACAAACTTTTGCCATGTGACCCCTCTTCCCACAGTTATAGCACTTTCCTTCAAATTTCTTGTTGCCATAGTTCTTTGGTGCTCCCCCTGAACGTGTGTTCTCTCCGTGACGACCTTTTGCCTTTTCACCATACTTTTTAGACCCACAAAATGTATGCTGCTTAGAGCTCTCTTTGTTTCTATGGGCATATAGTGCTTCTTCCTCACCCTTCACAGAAACTCCTTCCATTTGCTTGGCCAAAGCTTCTTGTCTAGCAAGTAGATTTTCAAACTCAACAAGTGATGGTTGGTTCTGCCATTCTTGTACTGCAGTAACAAATCCTCTGAACTCAGGTCTCAAACCATGGATGATAATTCTCTTCATCCTGGTTTCTCCAATTGGAGCAGTTGGTTCTAATTCTGAAATCTCACAGCATATGAACTTCACTTTGTAGAAGTATTGAGCAATTGTTAGATCAGGTTGTGCTATTGACAACAACTCGCTTTCTAAAAGTTGTAGTCGTGTATCATTCTTTTTTGAAAAGAGTGCAGCCAATGTGTCCCAAGCTTCTTTCGGTGTTTTGGCATCGAGGATATGCTCTAATACTTCTTCGTTAATTGTAGTCTTCAAAGCGAACATGGCCTTGCCCGCTTTGATTTTCCATTTTCGTAAGGCACCAGTTGCATCCTCCGCATCGGGTGGCATGACTTCACTTCCATTGATGACCTCTCACAAATCTTGGCCTTGCATGTAAGATGTCATGCAAGTCGACCAAGAATTGCAGTTTTGGTTACTGAGCCTCTTAACTCCACCAATAGTTTGAAGATCACTCATCATTTTGGGAAGAGAAATGTTTTCTTTATACTAAACTAATATATGACACTCACAAACAACCTGGCTCGGATACCACTTTGTTGAAAATAAGTGTCATATAATATATCACTCAAGAAGGAAAAAAGGGCTGCAACAAATGCTTTTAAGAAAATGACAGTGAACTCATATAATCTGCTACTAAAAGAAGTGTTTTATTCAAGAGACTTCAGCTGCCTTATATAGGCATACACAGCTACCTAATCAACTAAAAAAGCTTAACAAATATTGCTAAAAGTGCTCAACTGAGCTAGCTATTCTGATGGAACAAACCAGTAGAAAAACATGGCAAAGACTAAGTAAAAACTGACTAGGTAAAAGCTGTCAGCAATAAAAAATTAACACATGCTGGAAAATAACTTGGTCAAATGCTGGTGTTGTAATTTAACAGAATCAGTCTTGAAGCAGTTAACCAAAATCAAGGAAAACGTCACATTGTTAAGAAGCTGTGTCTCTTCCCCTGCAAAAAAGTTTTCAACTGCTAAAAAGTCTAGCTTAGGTGCTTGCACTTCTGAGAGTAAGTGCAATACGAGCCATTTAGATGTTGCAATATTACCAGATTTGGGTTCCCAAGTGTTGGGGTGTGGCGCAACGAATGGTAGGGTTGCTGAAGTAAGATCACGCAAATAAAATAGGAATTTAGAGAAAATGGATAGAGACATCACAAAAAAATTTTACGTGGAAAACCCTCAATCAATTGAGGGAAAAACCACGAGCAAGTAAGGAGGATTTCACTGTGTGTAAAAGTTTTACAACCTTCTCTCTAAAATAAGGAGAGAACAATTTTACTCTCTCTTATAATAGGAGAAACTCACTATCACACTATTTTATGTATAACAAGTGGAAGAAAAAAAAACATTTAGGAGAAACTATATCTTTTCTTCTCTAAATGCCTTGCTACTTACGCTGCTTGGATACAAAGGTTTTCCTAAATCCTTCTATTTATAGGGAAAAATTGGAGACAAAAATTTAATGCAAGATGGCTGCAACTCTCAAATTTCTTCAAGCTTTAATTGGCTTGCATTAAAAAATTTTCTTTGTCAAACTCAAATCCCGTTTGGTGTGCTACTAGTGCTGCTGCCTTCATGCAATTGTTGACAATCCAAATAAGCCAAGCCACCACGTCTTAATGAGAATGAGACTTTTGTTGCCATTTCAATTTCCCATGCATCCTTTTCTTTCAACATATTTGACTTTTGCTTATTAGCTCAAAGTGAGCTTTACGGCTTACATTCTCCCACTTAAAGTTCACTTTGAGTTCTTCTTCAAATCTCTCCATACTTGCCAGTCCCATGTTGCTTATGTCTCTACTAGGCCACAAGAGGATCTACTCCAAACAAACTTGTCAATGTTGATTGGCTTTGTCATAACATTTGCTATATTCTCGTTAGTGTGAATCTTCTGCATGTCTACACTTCCTTCCTCTACTACTTCACGGACAAAGTGATACTGAAAACCTATGTGTTTTGTCCTAGAATGAAAGGCTGGATTCCTTGCAATGTGTAAAGCACTCTGACTGTCACAATACAAGGGAATTTTCTCTTGTTTGTGCCCGAGTTCCTCCATTAACCTCTGAATCCATATTCCTTCTTTACAAGCGTGTGTAGCTGCCATATATTCTGCCTCTGTTGTAGAAAGTGCCACAACAGTCTGTAACTTGGATACCCAGCTTACTGCTCCTTCCGCAAGTATAAACACGTAGCCAGTAGTGGATTTTTGTTTATCAGAACCACCTGCAAAATCTGAATCGACAAAGCCTTTGACAGTAAACTCTGATCCTTCATAACACAATCAACATCTGAGGTTCCTTTGATGTATCTCAAGGTCCTCTTAATAGCATTCCAATGCTCTCTATCAGGATTCGCCATGAACCGACTGACTGTTCCAACAGCTTGAGCAATATCTGGTCTCGTACATATCATAGCGAACATGAGACTTCTCACTACTGATGCATACGGTATTCGAGACATATCCATCTTCTCCGCTTCATTAGTAGGGCACATATTTGAGGATAATTTATAGTTGACAGGAAGTGGGGTTGAGATTTCCTTACAATCTTGCATGTTGAAGCGCTGCAAGATTTTCTTGAAGTTGTTCTTCTGGGAAATCCATACTTTCCTGCCTTTTCTATCTCGATGAATTTGCATCCCTAAAATCTTGTTTGTTGGTCCCAAATCCTTCATGTCAAACTCTCTAGACAACTGTGCCTTCAATTCTTGGATACGATCTTTACTGGGGCCTGCTACCAGCATGTCGTCCACGTACAATAGCAGGATAATGAAATCATCATTTCCGAACCTTTTGTAATATGTACAATGGTCTGCATTGAGTCTGTTGTACCTGAGGCTAATTATGAAGGAATCAAATCTCTTATACCAACACCTTGGTGCTTACTTTAGACCGTACAGAGATTTGGTTAACCTACAAACCAAGTTTTCTTATCCTTTCTTAACAAATCCTTCTGGTTGGAGCATATAAATCTCTTCTTCAAGTTCTTCATGAAGAAAAGTCGTCTTTACATCTAACTATTCTAGATGTAAGTCAAACATAGCACATATAGCCAGGACTACTCTGACAGTTGTAAGTCTAACCACAGCAGAGAAGATCTCGTTGAAGTTAATGCCTTCTTTCTGAGCAAATCCTTTCACCACCAGTCTTGCACAATATTGTTCCACTTGATCATTGCCATCTCGTTTGATCTTGTAGACCCATTTGTTGCCAATGGCTTTCCTTCCGGGTGGTAGTGGAACAAGCTCCCATGTCTTGTTTTTGTGTAAGGCTTCGATTTCTTCCTGTATTGCTATCATCCACAGTGCAACATCGGGGCTATTTACAGCCTCGTGATAAGTTGATGGTTCTCCATCCTTCATTAGAAGACAGTACGCAACATTGCTTGCCATAACATAATCAGAGTGCCATGATGGTCTTGTTGCCTACCGCGACAAACGTCGGACTTCTGTAACCTCGGCCTCATTTGATTCTCGTTCCTCGTGCTCTGGTACAGCTTCAGAAGAAGCATCTCCTTGTTCTAGTTTATCCACTATAGTGGTCTCATTTCTAATGCTATCATCTTCTTTACTTTGTAGTTTACTTTATACAAAGATCACATCTCTGCTGACGATAACCTTGTGGTTAGTGGGATCCCACAGGCGATACCTCTTAACACCGTCAGCATATCCCAAGAATATGCATTTCCTGGATTTCGAATCCAGCTTCGTTCTTCCTTGGGAACCATACATCACATATGCAGGACATCCAAAAGCATGTAAGGTGGAATAATCTGCAGGTTTACCGGTCCACATTTCCATTGGTGTCTTTAACCTAGTAGCCGTTGACGGTGATCGGTTTATGAGGTGATAAGTGGTTTTAACTACTTCTGCCCAGAATGATTTGGCTAGACCTGCAGTTTCCAACATCACTCTTGTTCTTTCGAGTAGAGTTTTATTCATCCGCTCGGCAACTCTATTTTGTTGAGGTGTATGTGGAACCGTGAACTGTCTCCGAATACCCTCGTGCTTGCAAAATGCTAGAAAACTCCCATCAATGTATTCTCCTCCATTGTCTGTCCTCAAACACTTGATCCTTTTACTAGATTCAAGTTCCACCCGCGCTTTGTATTCCTTGAATATTGAAAACACATCTAACTTGTTCTTGATTGGGTACTGATGCTTCTTGCTAATTAAGCACTAAGCCTTAATTAAAAGCCTGCAAGTGCACAGGTCGTGTAGTCTAATGTGCAAAAGCAAGGTCGATCCCTCAGGGAGGCGGGAAATGGGGAATGAAAGCTAAATGTGTGTCCTAGAAAACTAGAAAGAAGATAAGCTAAACTAAGAATTCATTTTGGTTATTTTAGATGTGAAGGGAGCTCAAAGTAAATTAAACTATTATAAACAAACTAAATAAAATAAAGGTAAGAGAAAACAAGCAAGTAAAAAGGGAATTAACACAAGAAATAGGACAATGGGTGAAATCCGCTTAACTATGGGTGATTTGGGTACTAACTTTGCTATAGGACTACCTTTGATGGTTTTCCCTAAGAAGGGTGCTCTAAGCTAGGAATCTAACCAACCTCTCCTACAATCCCTAGACTCGGTGCGGGTCTATCCCTAGGTGCTAGCTACCTAGAAGTATAGCGTGGTCCTTATGAACTAGGGCACGGATTAGCTAATTACGTTCCTAGGTGATGACAATTGGTCTTACCCTAGGTTCTAACTCATTGGCTGGGTTTAAAGCCAAGAACTAGGCTTCCTAAGGTCAATTAAGCTAGCTCGACACCTATTGGCTGGGTTTAAAGCCAAAGGAGACTAAACTAGGCCTAATTACTAGTGAAGCACCACCAATCATAGCATCACGCAAGGGATTTAACAATGAAGCACATCATACATGTTCTCGAGCATGGTACAAATGAATATAAAGCATATTCTAGTCCTAAATACTTAGACATATTTAGGTCATACCAATTTACACATTAAAATCCAACATGTATGTCATAGAAGCTAAAATTGATATTAAGGTATGTAAAAACACACATAGACATGTATAGCTACAAGACCCACTTCATGGGATCACTACATAAACACCTAGACATGCTCATATAATGATTTAAAAGTGTTAAATAGCAATCAAGTCTCTAAATATACATGTTCTTTCACCTAGGCATATCAACAAACACATAGACATGTATGTAAGTAGCCATTGAAGCATTAAGAGCAAACATATATATTAAATCATCAAAATCTCATAGTAAAGTAATGCTCAATCAACCCATAATACAAGCCTCAATCACCCATAAAAGATCTATTCTAATATAGAGAAAACTAAGTACAAAAGGAGAAAGATGAACCTCCCTTTCATGCTTAGCTTTGCTCTTCAAATCCTTGTCTTGATCTTGCAATTACAAATGTTAAAACCCTAATTACAAGCTTGGATCTAGGTGTATTTATGTGTGATTTAGTGTGTGAGAGGTGGTTTTAAGTGGATTTTGGGTTTAGGGAAAATGAGTGTTTGATTTGGGTGTTCTCTCCCTTCAAAAAGGGCTGAAAAGTGGCTTAAATAGAGCTTTCAGCGCGTCCAGCCGGGGGCCCAACCGGTCGTTCGGCTTTGGGGCTAAGTCGTCCGGCTAATTTTGGCCCAGATTCTGATCCAGCCGGTCGACCGGGCTTGAAAGGAGGTCGACTAGTCTTGTCAGTAAAATGTCCATATCTTCTTCATTTTGGCTCCGATTCGCGCACCATTTTTTTTCATGGCTTTGTATCATTGTGGGGGATCTCCCAAGCCATATTTTTCACCCTAAAACATGTCCAAAATTTTTCCATGTCCTTTTTAGGTTTCAAGCTCTGAATTTGGCTTACGTTGCGCTCGGTTTCGCCTCGGTCGCTCATTCTTTCACTCGGCCACTTCCAAATGCACTTTTCTTTATTCCTTTATGTCTAAAACACCCTTGACTTAGTTCCACACACCAAGTACCCTCAATTAAGCTCTAATTATCTCTCCAAATCACACCTAAAACAAGTAATAAACGCGCATTAGTGTAGCATTTAAGTCTTAACTTCAACTATGAACATGTAAACTCTAATATGCATAAGTATGACATAAATGTTAAACTAATACATCAAATGAAGCTCAAAACACCTCAAAACAAGTATATAATTGCAAAATATAAACACACAAAACAAACACATTAGGTACACCTACAATCTCCTAGAGTAGTCATCAATAAATGATACAAGGTACTTTGCTTCTCCTAGGGATGGAACCGGCGATTCCCATACATCTGAGTGAACTAAGTCCAAAATATGTTTACTTCTGGCAGTAGATCTTCCAAATGATAATCTGTGTTGCTTGCCAGTCACACAGTGCTCACAGAATGGTAAGTTTACTGACTTGAGCCCATGTAAAAGATTACTTTCTGCGAGAATCTTCAAACCTTGTTCGGATATGTGGCCAAGTCTGCAATGCCACATCACTGTTGATTCTTCTTCGCTAGTTGATGCAACAGATACATCTGCCTCCTGCAACGTATCTCCCAGTAGCATATATAGATTTACTGCGATCTTTTCTGCCTTGATCATTGCAAGTGCACCTTTGATGACCTTCATGATCCCATCCTCAATATGGGTCTTACAGCCAAGGTCATCCAGTTGTCCAAGAGACAATAGATTCTTCTTCAAGCCCTTCACGTGTCATACTCCTTCAATGATGCGAATTGTACTATCGTACATTTTTATTTTGATGGTACCAGTTCTAGCAATCTTTAAGGCATGATCATTACCCATATACACAGATCCTCCAGAGCATGGTTTATATTTGTGGAACCATTCTCGACGAGAGGTCATGTGCCATGTCGCTCCCGAATCCAATATCCAGACATTAGTAAGCTCCTTTCTACCTTTAAAAGTTGCTACTGCTTCACTATATAAGATGTCTCCATCACCAGAAGTACCCGCAACACATCCTTAAGAGTTGGTGACCTCGGGAGTTGTCTTGTTGCGCCAACAATCCTTCTTAACGTGCCCCTTTTTGCCACAATTGTAGCACTTGATATTTTTCCTGCTTCTTGATTTCGATCTACCGTGATTATGGCTCCTTCTTGAGCCATGCTCTGTTGGTCTGCTTCTTGTCATCGTTAGTGCCTCTGCTTGTCTTAAGCTTCCTAGTCTGTCCTCCCTGTTTTTGTGCCTAGACTCCTCTTCCAGAGCAGCGGCTGCAATGTCGTCGAAGACTAGATTGTCTGTGAGAACAATGTTGGTGCAATTGATGACGAGTTGATCATACGAGTTAGGTAGACTTTGAAGTAGGATCTCCGCACATTCAAGCTCTGCTATTTTATGACCCAACGAAGTGAGTTGAGAAAATAGCGTATTTAAAGTGTTGATATGTTCTGTAACTGGTGTGATCTCTCCCATTCGAAGAGTATAAAGTCTCATCTTCAAAAAGATCTTGTTGTGAAGTAACTTGGCCTCATATAATTTAGTCAGTGTCTCCTAAATTTCTTTTGCTGACTTTTTCTCCTCAACGCTCGACACCACCGAATCTGCCAATGCTAGATGCAAATTGGCAACAGCAAGATCGTCCATTTCTTTCCACTTGTCATCAGTTACCCCTGCTGGCCTGCCTTCGATTGCTGCAAGACAGTTATCCTTCCTCAAAATGGCTTTCATCTTCAATTTCCACATGGAGAATTTACTCCTGTTGAACTTCTCTATTTCGTATTTCACTGCCATAGTGTTGATAATGATCTGCTTCTAGAATTGAACTTGCTCCTACTATTTTCACTATGAACAATATTACATATGTGAACAGTACCGTGTATAGTAACGGGTCGTAACTATATATAGTAACATGTGAATAGTAACAATACCCGCAACTTATGGCTCTGATACCACTATTGGGGTGTGGCACAACGAATGGTAGGGTTGCTGAAGCAAGATCACGCAGTTAAAATAGGAATTTAGAGAACATGGATAGAGACACCAAAAAAAAAATTCTACATGGAAAACCCTCAATCAATTGAGGAAAAAATCACGGGCAAGTAAGGAGGATTTCACTATGTGTAAAAGTTTTACAACCTTCTCTCTAAAATAAGGAGAGAACAATTTTACTCTCTCTTATAATAGGAGAAACTCACTATCACACTATTTTATATATATCAAGTGGAAGAAAAAAAAAACATTTAGGAGAAACTATATCTTTTGTTCTCTAAATGCCTTGCTACTTATGCTGTTTGGATACAAAGGTTCTCCTAAATCCTTCTATTTATAGAGAAAAATTGGAGACAAAAATTTAATGCCAGATGGCTACAACTCTCAAATTTCTTTATGCTTTAATTGGTTGCATGAAAAAATTTTCTTTGTCAGACTCAAATCCCGTTTGGTGGGCTGCTAGTGTTGCTGCCTTCATGCAATTGTTGACAATCCAAATAAGCCAAGCCACCACGTCTTAATGAGAATGCGACTTTTGTTGCCCCTTCAATTTCCCATGCATCCTTTTCTTTCAACATATTTGACTTTTGCTTATTAGCTCAAAGTGAGCTTTACGGCTTACACAAAGAGCATGTTCAAAGTTTTTATGAGAATTTGGATGAAAGTTTCCGGCGCTGCTTTCTTTGTTTCTCCATATTCCCAAATGATGCCGCAGTGAAGAAGTCGGCCTTGATCAAATGGTGGATTGGAGAAGGCTTCATTGTCCCTACTGACAATCACGGGCAACAAACTGCCGAGCAGCAGATTGATGAATTCTTTGAGGAACTCCGGGAGCAGGGTTTTGTTGAATTCATCTCAGAAAAGTATAGGTCAACGCAATATAGTTGCAAGATGCCACCATCTGTTCGTTCGTCTGTGATAAAGCTTGCCGAGAGAGAACGTTTCACTGCATTTGATCCCAGTGGGAGCCCAACTGCTGATTTTTCTGAAAGCCGGAGAATGTTCTTGGTCGATACAGGAAGAGAGATCCACCGCAGCAATGTAAAGAATTTGACAACTGTTTTCAATATAAATCAGCGAATACTTGATTCCAGATTTGACTGGAACGTAAACAAAAATCTCCAGGTTCTTCAACTTGGTCGCTGGCAGAGCTCCACCCCGCAACAGATCATGGTCCGTGATCCATTTTTCTTTAGCGCTTTAAGAAAGCTCAAGAACCTGCTCGTCTTCAGTGTCCAGGGAGTTTCAAGAATTCAAGAACTTGAAGATATCTGTCATCTACACAAACTTGTAATTCTAGACGTCAGAGATTGTCCAAGTTTGGTGCATCTGACTAATTCCATTGGTGAGCTGAAACTGTTGACATATCTAGACATTTCTGAATGCTACTCTCTGCTTCACATGCCTGCTGAAATCCATTTACTCCAAGAACTCCAAGTCTTTAAGGGGTTTGTGATTGGCGCTAAGTACAAGGAAGGTCGCTTGTGTAGACTCAGAGATTTGGTTGGCCTGAAGAAGTTAAGGAAATTGAGCATCTAAGTATCAATGCAAGATTTTAAATCCTCACAAAAGTTTGAAGCACTCCAATCACTTAAAATAACATGGATAAAAATTTCTCCAATGCCAGAACCAAGTGACACCGTGGTGTGTAAACCATCTTTTGCCTGGAGGCGAGAAAGCAAAGCAAAGTTGGCGAAAGAAGGTGAAAAGATAGCAGATTTTCTTTCCCTGGAGAATTTAAAGAAGTTAGATCTGCGTTGCATCCCCTGGACCATGATGCCCGAGTGGCTCAACCCCAAATACCTGAAAAAACTAGAGAAGCTCTATATCAGGGGAGTAAAACTGGAGCAGCTAGATCGAGAAGGGGAAAAATACTGGTCGGTTGAGGTTCTACGTCTGAGATATTTGAATTGGTTTCAAATGGATTCGTCCAATCTGCAGGTTCTGTTCCCAAAGTTGATTTACTTGGAGAAAACGAAATGCCCTCTGCTTAATTAGCTCCATTCCTTGTGTCACTAATGGAACCTGGACAAGATAATGTCATCAGCAAGCAACATAAAAGTGTCTTGCTATTTTGTACCCCGTGGAAGCATCATCTACATGAAAGACACTTGCTATTATGTTTGTCACTGTATGTATTTCTTACATGAAATGTTGCTTTGAGTGTTGTAAACAATTGAATAAGCTGATAGTTTGTCCATAGGTGTGGAAACGTACTTTAATTAAACCAAAACTTGCTTACTCGTGATGTTAATTAATATGCTTTGATTTCCTTCTTGCCACAAAACTTGATATGATCGCTGGGGAAAATGGAGAAAATGAAATTTCATGGAAGAGTTTGGAATTTATGCTAAAATCATAACCAAAAATGGCGTTTTCCCTTTCAAGAGTGATCTACTCAACCCTTATTGTAAAAGTGATCTACCAGATCTCCAATAATGGTAATCCTACGCAACAATAAGTTCACAGAAGTAGAAGGAAACAAAAAAGAGTTACAACTAAAATGACATATAGATTGCCCATCATTTCAATCTGACTCAAACATGAGTGGCTCTTGATTACAAGTACTTCCTTTAATCACTAATTGGTTTCTTGTCAACAATTGATTATAGCCCATCTACGACTATTTGATGCCCAACATATGTTCTTGCTCCAAACTTCAGAAAGATAGAATGGAGATTGTACTCTTTAAGTGTAAGCAAAGTGAAGATCTCTCTAATATTGATACTTCAACCGTGGCCTTATATTTTCAGATTTTCGTTACTAGGTTTGTGTAGAGAAGTGAATCATTTAGGTGGTTTGGACAGTTAAGGGAGTAAAAAGTAAAGAAACTTTTTAGATGGCGTTTGGATTGGCATATCGAATAACTATTTAAAGCATATTTGATTTTAAGCTACTTCATTTAATTTTTTGACTTTAAGTAGTTAACTATTTGAATAAAAGTTGTAGTTATAAAAATAAGTATTTATATGTTTAATTAAAGTATGTTAAAAAGTAACTTATATTGTTAAAACAATTATTAATGATATAAACATAGAATATTAATTAAAACACAACATAAATATAGTTACTTTTTCTTTCTTAAAAATATATTATCACAATGTTACAATTTGATAGTTTAATTCATATCTTATACAATATAAGTATAAATGATAGTTAAATAAACAATTAAAAAGTAAAGATAGTTAAGTAATAAAGGTGAAAAGGTAAAAATAAGATTGTAAATGATTCGATCAAATTTTTTTTTTCAAGTGGTTAAAGTCATTAGAAGTAAAAGTTGGTGGTGGAGTTTTTTTTAATTTAATTTTTTACTTAAAATCACTTAAAAAATACTTATATTTATTAAAACAAACATCTCTATTAACTTAAATGTAACTTTAGATAAGTTTGACCAACTTAAAACCCAAATCAAGCATCCTCTAATAAGGAGTTGACTTAACCCGTCCCCAAAAAGCCAAAGAGGGGAAAAAGGAAAAAGAATAAAAAAATTGAGTGTGAATGCTCATCCAACTAAATGCAAGACTCTTCGCTCTTAAATTTAGAAGGCACAATTTTGCAATCCTCGAACCAGAAGTCGCAGACTCATCAGCCAATCTTGTCTCTTCCTCCATTTTCCTACAGTTGTGTTAACCTTGAGATCGAAACATCATGGAAATGTTTATTCCTGACTAGGTCAAGGACCTATGGAGTATGTGGGATCTTCGGATCTACCTCCTCTCAAGCCTCGCAGTGCAGACTACTCTGCAGATTCTGGCACCATCAAGAAAGCGAACCACCAAGAAACGGCTGATTCTGCCGATTTGGTCAGGCTACCTTCTCGCCAATTGGGTAGCTTTTGCTGCGCTGTCTCTTATTGTTGCTGGACAGGGCAATTCATCCCTGATGCAGCAGCTGAAATTTCAGTTTTATGGGCAACTTTCATTCTGTTGCATGTTGGTGGACCGGAAAACCTTGTTTCTTTTTCTCTAGAAGATAATGAGCTTTGGCTCAGGTTCTTCACAGGACAACTTTCTGCTACGGGGTTCACAGCCTATATTTTTCTGCGAACACTACTGTCACGTCCCGAAATCTAAACCTAACTCAAGGCGTGACACGCCACAGGTTTAACCCTGCAAGGCTACACTAACCTACTAATCAAAAGCACATAAACCTACTCAACGCATATCAAAGATTCATGTACCATTAACAACTATTTATACAGGCAAAAGATTTAGTTGATATTTCATTTCTCAAAAATAATAGTATTTCATATCTAAAGTTTGCAATAATTACACATGTCTCAAAAAAACTGAAGTCATTCCATAAAAGAACCCAGTTGAGGAAGTCTCTCGCTAGGCTATGGTGGGTTCTCTCCCTGGTGTGCCTGACTACCACGCTCTGTAAAATAGATATGTAAAAGTATGAGCGAAATGATGCTCAGTAAGTGGACACCCCAGATGAAGCTTAAGGACAACTCTAAAGGAAGTCCAAACAAAGATAACACAATAATAACTGATAAGATAATAAGGGCTTTATTTATCAGAGTTACACAGACTGAGCCAAGGGAGAAGCTTACACTCGAAACCACAAATTACACGCAAGACAGAACTTCCGTAGGGCCGTGATATTGATACTAAATACCCCATCACACCACAAATAGGCATTCATACGCCTCTTCCTCCCGCGGTGAACCTCTTACCGACGAGGGCACAGAACAAAACAGAACAGATATATATATATATATATATATATATATATATATATATATATATATATATATATATATATATATATATATATATAACGGCAATCTCACCCGCCGGATGGGTGTCACAGCCCCAAGAAACACATTCAACATAGACAACACACTGAATAGTTCTAGAATCCCAGGATTTCAACAAATATAAGTACACATCAAATACAAACTCAGAATTCTGATTTCACAATGACAATCTGGAAGAGGATAATTAAGAGTGCTCAGAAGAACCAAGTAAAGCGGAAAGCAGAGACCGGAGACTGGAGACCGGAGTCCAGATGGGTAGTCCAACTTACCCCTGTCCAGTGTTCAGTCACACTCCGTTCCTGCCTAACATTATATAATAATTATTGGTTAGTTTAAAATGCTAATGACGGAGAAATAAAATATAAACTTCATGCTTATATATTTAACCAAAGATAAGAAACAACACACCAATCTACATATATCTTCACAAGCTACTAAGAACTAATTAGCAAAGAAGTTATGATGCAAAGTAGGAAAGGACATTATAAACACATATCATCAACCTAACCATTCTATCAACGACTATACGCTAAGTTCCACTCATTTTCATAAGGACAATCTTATGTGTATATATATATATTCACCATGGTGTCTTCCTTCACTACCAATTTTAATAAACTACACACATGCTAAGCCAACTCTAATTAAATTCAATATACCAAATTTAATCTCACACAAGGCTTTATATACATATAAACATCATTGATAACATGCCAACCATTCATATAATATATTAATCATTTTTCTTAGGAAGATATGTAGTTGGCTCACACAATTATAAATATAAGAACAAATATCATGTTCAACCTCATAAGTTATGGCATGCTTACACTTGACAAATTCATTTACACATTTCTAGCTTAATAAATAGTTCAAAGGACCTAAATCATACACTTATTCATGTGTAAGAATCCATAAGAAATTAAAGTAAAAGCAATTAAATAAATAACTTACTTACTAGAATTTGTCAAATAGAAAAAGACCTAATCTTGCTCCAATTTCCAGCAATAGCAGCAGTGAAAGAAGAAGGGAAAAAGAAGGGTTTTGGGGCTGTTTTTGGGTAGAGAAAGAAGAGCGAAATAAAGGTTTTTGGGGCTGATTTTTATCTAATCAATTAGAGTTTATTATAATTGCATTTCAGCCCCCCAAAATTTGGTTAATTAGCAAATATAACCCAAGTAGTTGCCAGCTGGTTCCTATGCAAACAAACCCATACATACACGTGTAATTGGCAGGTAGAAAAGCTTATCTCATTTTCCAAATTTTTCTTCTTTTTCTTTTCTAGTTCTTTTCCATTTTTTTTCCAAATATTATATCTTATACCCCTTCAAAAAGTTTCGTCCTCGAAACTTTACTTACCTGGATCTTCAAAAAGGAATGGATATTTGTCCCGCATCTCAGATTCTAACTCCCAGGTAGCCTCTCTTGCACTACGGTTACCACTCCATTATACTTTCAAATATGGAATCGTCCGACGTCGCAAGATTTGATCTTTTCTATCTATAATGGCCACTGGTTGTTCTGGATATGACAAATTCTCTCGCACTGGTACCTGATCATACTGTAAGATTTGTTTGGATCTGGGATATACTTTTGAAGTTGGGAGACATGAAAGACATTGTGAATGCCCGCTAATGCTGGAGGTAAAGCTATTCTATAAGCAACTTCTCCAATCCGTTCTAGAATCTCAAATGGTCCTACGTATCGGGCACTTAGCTTACCACGACTTCCAAATCGGCTTACGCCTTTTATGGGCGACACTTTCAAGAATACATGATCGCCAACTTCAAATGCTAGCTCTTTTCGCTTAAGATCGGCCCAACTGTTTTGTCGATCTTGTGCTTGCTTAAGTCTAGTCCGTATAAGTTGAACCTTCTCTTTAGCATCTTCAAGAAGTTGTGGCCCCATTATTTTCCTTTCATCCAAATCCCAGTAAAGTGGAGTCCTGCATTTTCTTCCATATAAGGCTTCATAAGGTGCCATCTGGATACTAGACTGGCAGCTATTATTATAAGCAAACTCAATCAAAGCCATGTATACATCTCAACTACCTTCCCAATCTATAACACAAGCACGCAGTAGATCTTCTAAGATTTGAATGGTTCTTTCAGTTTGGCCATCTGTCTGAGGATGGAATACTGTGCTTAATTTTAGTTCGGAATCCAAGGCTCGCTGTGTACCCCACCAGAATCTGGAAGTAAACCGAGGATCCCTATCAGATACAATCTCTTTTGGCACCGCATGCAAACACACAATCTCATTTATGTACAACTTGGCCAGCTTTTCTTTCTCGTCATCTATCCGGATAGGTAAAAAATGAGCTATCTTTGTTAGTCGATCCCTAATCACCCAAATTGTGTCATTCTTATTTCTAGTCCTCGGTAACCCCATAACAAAATCCATCGACACACTGTCCCATTTCCATTCCGGAATCGGTAGAGGTTGAAGTAAACCGGATGGCTTCTGGTGTTCTGCTTTTATCCTTTGGCATGTCAAACATCTGGCAACATAGTCACCGATATCCCTCTTCATGTTATTCCATAAAAAATGTTGCTGCAGATCACGGTACATCTTAGTACCTCGAGGGTGTATTGAAAATAAAGACTTATGTGCTTTATCTAGAATTTCTATTCTTAACTCGGGGTCTTTAGGAACACATAACCGGTTTTTGAAAAAAAGAGTACCATCCTTCCGTACATGGAATTTCGGTTTATTTCCCCTATTCACATCACCCCTAATTTTCTCCAGAAACGGATCATTCTTCTGGGCCATTTTAATCCTTTCTGCCAAAGTGGATTAGACAGTTAGAGGTGCTAGCACACATCTTTCACTAGGCATGATCATTTCTAGTTGCAACTTCTCAAATTCTCGAATCAACTTTTGTTGTGCAGTCACCAAACTTGCCGTGGTTGTTATTGGTCAGCCACCACATTGGCTTTCCCCGGTAATAATGAATATTCAGATCATAATCCTTGAGAAGCTCTAACCATCTTCGTTGCCTAAGATTTAATTCTCTTTGGGTAAATATGTACTTAAGACTCTGATGATCAATATAGACATCACAAGTTGCCCCATAAAGATAATGGCGCCCCAATTCCAAGTCATGTGTAGGGTAGTTCTGTTCAAAGTTCTTTAATTGTCTGGAGGCGTAGGCAATTACCTTCCCGTGCTGCATTAATACACACCCCAAGCCGCTCCGAAAAGCATCACTATATATCACGAAATTTTCAGAACCAGAAGAAAGTGTTAGTATCAGTGCTATTATCAATCTATTTTTCAATTCCTGGAAACTCCTGTCACATGCATATGTCCATTCGAATTTCACATTTTTTTGAGTAAGTTGTGTCAGGGGTGAAGCCAACCGTGCAAATCCCTCGACAAATTTCCAGTAATAACCTGCTAAACCCAAGAAACTTCGTACCTCGGAAGCAGTAGTCGGTCTAGGCCAAGTTCTCACAGCCTCAATTTTCTAGGGATCCACTGATACACCATCTTTAGAAATGACATGGCCCAGAAAAGTTACCCGATCTAACCAGAACTCACACTTCTTGAATTTTGCAAATAATTGCTTCTTTCTGAGGGTTTGTAGAGCCGTTCTCAAATGCTGTTCATGCTCTTCAAAACTCTTTGAATATATCAGAATATCATTTATAAACACCATAACAAACTGATCTAGATAAGGCCCGAACACTGTATTCATCAAGTCCATAAAGGCTGCTAGAGCATTTGTCAATCCAAATGGCATTACAACAAACTCATAATGTCCGTACCTGGTATGAAATGCCGTTTTTGGAATGTCTTCAGTTCTTACCTTCAGCTGATGATACCCAGATCTTAAATCTATCTTCGAGAACACCACTGCACCCTATAACTGATCAAAAAGATCATCTATCCGCGGTAGTGGGTATCTATTTTTCACCGTGACCTTGTTCAGCTCTCGATAGTCAATACACAATCTTAAGCTGCCATCCTTCTTTCTCACAAATAACACTGGAGCTCCCCATGGCGAGACGCTAGGGTGGATATATCCCTTATCAAGTAGTTCTTGTAGTTGTATTTTCAATTCTTTGAGTTCAGTTGGAGCCATTCTATACGGTGCCCTTGATATCGGTTTTGTTCCTGGAAAAAGTTCAATTTTAAATTCTACTTCACACTCTGGCAGCAACCCCGGTATATCCTCTGGAAATACATCTGAGAATTCTCGAACTACCGGGATATCTTCGAGTTTCTGCCCTTTATGTTCAGTACTCACCACATGAGCTAAATACCCTGCACAGCCTTTTTGTAACAATTTTTGCACCTTTAAAGCGGAAATAATACAATGTGCCTGTAACTGTCTTCCCTGAACTTCAAACTCTGGCTTTTCCGGTATCCGGAATATAATCTTCTTGGCAAAACAATCCACATAACCATGGTAGGCAGACAACCAATCTATTCCCAGGATAACATCGAAGTCTTTCATGTCTAACTGAATTAAATCAGCCGACAGCTCTTTCCACCCATGTGTACCACACAATTCTTATAAACTTTATTCGTGATAACAGAGGCCCCAATAGGAGTTTCAACACATAATTCTGCTCCCAATGGCTCAAGTGTAACATCCAATAAGGATGCAAATGATGGGGATATGTAGGAATATGCTGACCCCGTATCAAACAGAATATGGGCATAAATATCAAAAATTGGGAAAATACCTGTTACCATGGCCTCTGATGCACGAGCATCTCCATATGTCAAGGCATATACTCTGGCTCTCGACTGTGGTCTCTGACCTTTACCCCTCGGTGCAGGTGGCTGTGCTTGTCCCATCATAGGTGGAAGTGCTGGTCTGGAATCTAATAAGGGAAGAGCTGGTCTCGAAACTGGTGGAGAAGGGGCTATCCCTGAAGCCTGAAATGGTGGGGGCACGAGCTCTTGACAGTCCCTAATCCGATGGTCTAGGGATCCACATCTAAAACATTCCCCGGTAGCACGTCTACAATGCTCAGTGGGATGGGATCGACCACAAAGATCACACCTCGGCCTTAGAAATTGTCTCTGATCCCCCTGAATGAAAGGTCTTGGCTGAACACTCGGTCCCCTGACCTGTTGTTGCATTGGCCCCTGTGGTAGTCCCGTGATATGCTGAACAAAAGGTCTTTTGGGAGCATAAGGCCTATAGCTACTAGATTGAGATGGCCCTGTCCTTTTCTTGCCGCCCGAAGTAACTTGATCCCGGAAATACTCCTTCTTTTTATTTTCACCCTTTTCAGCAATAAGCGCTGCCTCGAAAACCCCTTCATATGTCTCATAGTGAATCGAAGCTACAAACTGATGGATAGAAGGTTTTAGGCCTTTCTCAAATTTCTGTGCTTTTCTATAAGGGGTTGGCACTGTAAAATCAGCAAATTCCACTAGTTCATCAAACTTGTTTGCATAATCGGTGACTGTCATGTGGCCTTGGGTTAGTTGGGAGAATTCTTTAACTTTCCTGTCTAAATACAATCCTGGATAAAACTTTTTCTCGTAGAGCTGTCGAAAATGTTCCCATCCGATGTCCTTAGGAAGTTCAGGTAAAATGTTATTCCACCAAGTCTCAGCATGACCTATGAATAAGTGTATAGCTAACCGAACCTTGGTAGCTTCATCATGCCGGATTATTTTCCATAGTCTATCTATGTTTTTCGTCCATTCATATGCTTCCTTTGGATCTTTATATCCCCAAAACTCCTTAGAATGGTTTGCCAAAAATTTCTCCAATGCCTTAGAATCCGCCAAACTTTGAGATTTTACTCCTTTTTGAGAATTGGAAATTCCTTCCACTATTAGCTGCAACATTTCTCCAGCTATGGATTTGGAATCAGAGGTTGCCCCATGCTCTGGTAAGGGTTGTTTTCCCCTATTTTTTTTAACTTTCTGTTGCTCCATAATCTGCCCCAATGGGACATTTTCACTAGCTTCTTCGGAATCGTTATCGCGATCCATATCCTGTAACAAACATATACCAAATACTACAAGCAAGTTATGTTAAATGATATAATAAATCACAACTCAAAATTAGTAAAATAAAGCCCTAACTATCCCTTGTCTAGACCTCACGGATCATAACCTATTGCTCTGATACCACCTATGTCATGCCCCAAAATCTAAACCTTACTCGAGGCGTAACACGCAGCAGGTTTAAACCTGCAAGGCTACCTTAACTTACTAACCAAAAGCACATAAACCTGCTCAACACATATCAAAGATCCATGTACCATTAACAACTAGTTATACAGGCAAAAGATTTAGTTGACATTTCATTTCTCAAAAATAACAGTATTTCATATCTAAAGTTCGCAATAATTACACATGTCCCAAAAAGAACCCAGCTGAGGAAGTCTCTAGCTAGGCTATGGTGGGTTCTCTCCCTGGTGTGCCTGACTACCACGCTCTGCAAAATAGATATGTAAAAGTATGAGTGAAACGATGCTCAGTAAGTGGACACCCCAGATGAAGCTTAAGGACAGCTCTAAAGGAAGGCCAAACAAATATAAAACAATAATAACTGATAAGATAATAAGGGCTTTGTTTATCAGAGTTACACAGACTGAGTCAGGGGAGAAGCTTATACTCGAAACCACAAATTACACGCAGGACAGAATTTCCGTAGGGCTGTGATAATGATACTAAATACCCCATCACACCACAGATAGGCATTCATACACCTCTTCCTCTCACGGTGAACCTCCCACCGACGAGGGCACAGAAATCACACCTCCGTCCAGTGAACCATCTCCCACTGACGGGCACAGAACAGAGTAGATATATATATAACGGCAATCTCACCTGCCTGATGGGTTTCACAATCCCAGGAAACACATTCAACGCAGACAACACACTGAATAGTTCCAGAATCCCAGGATTTCAACAAATATAAGTACACATCAAATACAAACTCAGAATTCTGATTTCACAATGACAATTCGAAAGAGGATAATTAAGAGTGCTCAGAAGAACCAAGTAAAGCGGAGACCGGAGACCGAAGTCCAGATGGGTAGTCCAACTTACCCCTGTCCAGTGTTCAGTCACACTCCGTTCCTGCCTAACATTATATAATAATTATTGGTTAGTTTAATATGTCAATGACGGAGAAATAAAATATAAACTTCATGCTTATATATTTAACCAAAGATAAGAAACAACACACCAATCTACATATATCTTCACAAGTTACTAAGAACTAATTAGCAAAGAAGTTATGATGCAAAGTAGGAAAGAACATTATAAACACATATCATTAACCTAACCATTCTATCAACGACCATACGCTAAGTTCCACTCATTTTCATAAGGACAATCTTATGTGTGTATATATATATTCACCATGGTGTCTTCCTTCACTATCAATTTTAATAAACTACACATATGCCAAGCCAACTCTAATTAAATTCAATATACCAAATTTAATCTCACACAAGGCTTTATATACATATAAACATCATTGATAACATGCCAACCATTCATATAATATATTAAGCATTTTTCTTGAGAAGATATGTAGTTGGCTCACACAATTATAAACATAAGAACAAATACCATGTTCAACCTCATAAGTTATGGCATGCTTACACTTGACAAATTCATTTACACCTTTCTAGCTTAATAAATAGTTCAAAGGACCTAAATCATACACTTATTCATGTGTAAGAATCCATAAGAAATTAAAGTAAAAGCAATTAAATAAATAACTTACTTACTAGAATTTGTCAAATAGAAAAAGACCAAATCTTGCTCCAATTTCCAGCAATAGCAGCAGTGAAAGAAGAAGGGAAAAAGAAGGGTTTTGGGGCTGTTTTTGGGCAGAGAAAGAAGAGCGAAATAAAGGTTTTTGGGGCTGATTTTTATCTAATCAATTAGAGTTTATTATAATTGCATTTCAGCCCCCCAAAATCTGGTTAATTAGCAAATATAACCCAAGTAGTTGCCAGCTGGTTCCTATGCAAACAAACCCATACATACACGTGTAATTGGTTGGTAGAAATGCTTATCTCATTTTCCAAATTTTTCTTCTTTTTCTTTTCTGGTTCTTTTCCATTTTTTTTTTTCCAGATATTACAACTACCCAACAATAATGTGCTCCGGTACCTGACTTATTTCTTGTTCATAGCTGGAGCCATCAATTACTCTGAGAGTGTACGTGCTCTGTATCTTGCAAGCATGGACAATTTCAGGGATCGTCTGCAACCTCGGCCAAATCCAGAACCAATTAGATACGAGATCTTGTCCAGGATTTTTGTTTGGATCAGGGAGGCAGGCTTGTCTGTGGATGAAAAGCCGATTGAAATGGGCGACCAAAAAGTTGGTGGTGTTTACAATTCCAGCCCTCCTCCGGAAACCGTGGATGTTCCCCAATTATTTCATTATGCGCATCATTTCTTTGACATCTTCAAGGGTATACTCGTGGGTGTTGTCCCTGGATCCAGGTCCCGTCAAGAGAGCCGTGAGTTTTTCCTGAGGAGAGAGGCAACGGATGCATTCCAAATGATTGAGATTGAGCTTGGCTACATGCATGATGTTCTCCATACAAAAGTCCAAGCAATGCCTAACAAGAATTACTACTTCTTCTGTTTACTTAGGATATCTTGTGTCATAGTTGCTCTTGTCATATTCCTTGTCCTGGACAAGCAAAGATTTGATCCGTTTGACTTAAAAGTCACATATGCTCTGTTTGCAGGTGCAGTGATGCAGGACGCCTTATCTATTCTGATGTTCATATTCTCTGATTGGAGTGCAGGTACACTCAAGAACAGGATAGGCAGATTTATCTCGTCTGTTCTTATTGAGAAACCGAGGTGGTCAAATTCAATCACACGGTGCAACTTGATTGAGTACTCGTTAACAGAACCTCCAGTACCATCCGTCAATGCCATAGACGAATTTCTGATATATACGCGAGTCAAATCAAGAAAACCTGTGCGTGGAGAATTGAAAGAGTTCATCTTCATGCAGCTGTTGGAGAAATCAAAGATTGCGGACACCGCAGCAACTGCTGCCGAGATCTGTTCATATAGAGGAGAATGGGTTCTCTCCGAGAGCCGGTTATATGGCGAACTCAAGTGGAGCCTCAGCGAGGTCCAGTGCGTTGAAAGCCTGTTAATTTGGCAGCTGGCCACACAACTCTGTTACCTTGAGACCGAGGAGATCAGCGGTGTCATCGTTCCACACCGAGAATTCTGCAAGCTCCTCTCGGATTACATGTTCTATCTTCTGCTGAAGCAGCCTGAAACCGTGACACAGGAGTCCGGAAACTGGCAGGAGCTGCTGGAAAACACCCGGGCATGTATCAAAAGGGACTTTCCCCCATTGCCTATTCAATCAGAAGGTAGTAGCATCATACAAACTCTGACCGAAAGAATAGGAAAACAACAAGCTACCATGAAGGGTAAGCCAAGGAAACGTGTACTATTGTCTGATGCAGTTCACCTTGGAAGTCAACTGTTGGAGAAAGATCCGATGCCGTGGGAATTAATGAGTAGAATATGGGTGGAATTGTTGTGCTACGCTGCAATAAATTGCAGTGGGAATATCCATGCAAAGCAGATAAGCAAAGGTGGTGAACTCATAACTATTGTGTGGCTAATGATGATTAATTTGGGGTTAGGGAATGAGTTCAGCAAGGAGGACGACTTGGGGAAAACCAAATTAATCGTAGGAAAGTAATTATTTACGGTCTTACCTGAAGAAGATCCATTACTATATATCAGAAGTTTTAGTTATTCTTGGCCATTTTCCTTGCAGCGTATTCGCCTTTCGTTTTTCTCATATCGTTGCGTTTATAATCAAATAAAATAATTTATGTGAAGGATAAATTTGCACTTAAGCTTCACATAGCTCTCATTGATGCAGAAAGTTAGAAGCTCCCTTTTTTTTTTTTTGGGCATAAAGGTAAAGGTTGTAACTACAGAATTGGTGAGATCTTACTGATATAAAAGTCTATTTTTGTTCATCATCTGGATATTTATGCTTTTTTAAATTAATATTTTATTATCAATTATAGAGGTCACATGCGACCACTATCATCTACGACAGTCTATTACGGAAAATTAAATAGTTCTGTTCGTTCGCTTATGAGGTGAGTATTTTTTGGTAAAATATTTTAGAAAAGGGAAAATGTCATTTTTCCCGTATTTTATGCCCTAAATTTCAAACTCTAATTCTTAACTTCACTCATATTCTTTTTTATTCGAACGGGAAAGTTAAGATTACATCATAATCAGTTTGAATGAAGTGATTCTCTCGACATCTTCTCCAAGAGTCTTTCTCAAACTTTGAGGTGGTTTGTTGAAAACGTGAGTTCCTAGGTAAGTTACAAACCATGATTTGCTATCCAGTCAGCATTTTTGTTGGTTTCTCAGTAAACATGCTTCAATGAGAAACCTCGTCGTTCTGCCATTATTTTCTTGCAAGCTTAATCATTGGTTTTAATCCGTTGTTTGGAGTGCCATTCCTATGAATCCAGCTAGCCAAGATCTTCGAGTCCATCTCAATTTCTAATTTAAGAACTCCATGTTGTTCCACCAATTTCAAGCCTTCGAATAAAGCTCTTGCCTCGGTTGTGTTATTAAAGGCCCATCCCAGGTTAACCATAGACCCTATCATCCATTTTTCTTGTTCATTCTTGAATACACCTCATGCTCCCGCGCAACCTAGATTCTCTTTGGTGCAACCATCAATATTTAATTTCCATTCCTTTTTTTGGAAGTGACTAGCTAATAAGTTTCCTTTCTTTATGCCTCGACGGCCCCCCTGTGCTTCTAATTTCCCAGGCCTCATTCACCTCTTTTACATAGTTCATACGCAAACATTTCACTTGTGGAGACAAGTCCATTCCCTTAACCCGCTTTTCGTTTCTCCACCTTTACATCCACTAGAGAGTTAAAACAAAAGTTAGACTCCATTGTTGGTCTTTGATGTTCTCAGATAGCCATTCCTTCCACGGCAATCTTTTGAATATTACATGGTTTTTGTGCTGAAGAATATGCCAAATGTCCATCGCATCGTTGCATTCTCTAAAGAGATGCTCCTCCGTTTCTATGAAGCTCTCACAGATTGTGCATAGCTCATCATTGGTTATCCCTCTCTTGCTGAGATTAACTTTACATGGTATTCTTTGGTGTACCAGCTGCTAGACAAACTGTAGACATCGTTGTGGACATTTAAGGGACCCTAGTATTGCCCAAGAAGCTTGCATCCGCTGCTTGTCCGCTTATTATTCTTGTGACTGAGGCTGTAGGAAAACGTCCACTAGAGTCGTTCGCCTAGATCATCAAGTCATTATTTCCATCATCCTTAATTGCTCTGGTGCTCGCCACTTGTAATAACCTTGTCATGGAGAGTTGATTTTGTAATGTCGCCCAATTCCAATTGCCATCATCCTATAGATATTGTGAAACTTTCCCTTGGAGTTGATCTTCTAGAATGTCTAGTAGGGCTTCCTCTATTGAAGGTCCATCCCAATTCACCATTCTTGCTAGAAACGAATTCTTTTACCGTTGCCAACCACCCATTTAAGTTTCACCGTCCTTTTAGAATGTTTTTGCATGCTCGGGAATATATTGATTTTCCCTCATAAGTCAAGAAATTGTCATGGAAATACTTGTTGCGCAAAATCTTGACCCAAAGAAAATCTAGCTCGTTCAGGATCTTTCACCCTAACTTGGCTTGGAATGCTACATTCATCATTTTTGTCTCTCGCATTCCCATGCTACCTTCCTCTTTGGGTTTGCAAAGTGTCTCCCAGGAAAGCCAGTGTACTTTCCTTTTATCTTTCTCTGATCCCCAAATAAAATTCCTTTGAGCCTAGTCCACTTCCTTGCATGTCAGTGCTGGAAGGTTGGTCGTGTGCATGGCATAAGCTGAGATGGTCAATACCGATTTTGTTAATGTAACCGCCCTGGAAAGAGACAAGGTCTTTCTTTTCCACCTGCAAGTTTCATTTGCATTTTAGACAAAATATATTTCTATGTACCTTTCTTGGCTCGATCATGGTGGATGGGCACTCCCAGGTTCCCCAGCGTCTCTTCAAGCTTAGAGCCACACTGGAGACTCAGCATCTTGGCAGTACCATGACCAACATTCTTTGAAACCATCATACTTGATTTCTCCGCATTAAATCTTTGGTCCAATTCCATGCAAAACTCCTTGAATATGTCTTGAATCACCATCACTTGTTCTACATGGCTTCTACAAAGGGAAACACGTCATCAACAAAAAATAAGTAAGAAAGACTTACCCTTTGTTGCCCCGTCTTCATCGGTTTCCGTGACCTGTCCTCAACTGTTTTGGAGATTTTGTAAACCAACTTTTCAATGCATTAAATAAAGATATAGGGTGAAAGCGGATCCCTTTGCCATATACCACATGAAGGGGTAAAAGGTTGTAAAGGTTCCCTATTCCGTAAGAGCTTAGGTGAAGTTGTCGATAACAAAGACATTAGGAGAGAACTCAATTACTTGGCAAGTCAAGTTGTGTCAAAGTATCTGCAATAAAACTCCAACTAAGCTTGTCGTAGGCCTTTTCTAGGTCAATTTTCATGGCCTGAAACCGTTGTGTATATATTATGCACTACTTCTTGGACCACAAGAATGTTATCATGGATAGACCTGCTAGGTATGAAACTATTTTGATAAGGTCCAACCTAGTGCTTGAGTAACGGCCAAATTCTAGTAACCATGACTTTCATTACTAGTTTGCTTAACACATTTAACAAGCTTATTGGTCTAAACTGTTTTGTCTGCTCTGGATTTTTAACTTTTGGAATGAATACTATGATTGCTTTATTCATTTCCCTTAGGATCTTTCCTGGCTCGATCGTCCCTTATACAAATTTGACAACCAATTCCTTCATCACTGACTAACTTTTTTGAAAGAATCTTGCATTAAATCTTTCCAGTCCTTGTGATTTTGAAGAATTCATCTGGAACAATCCATCTTGTTCTTCTTCTTTTGTAATGGGTCTCCTAAGACTGTTTAAATCTCTTTTCGAGATGCTTGGAAACGTTGCTGCAGAGAAAGAGGTCACTTGTTGCTTATGGCCCGTATATATACTGATGAAATAATTTCTGGCCATGCTCTTCAACTGAGTTGGACCATCTACCCATTCTCGGTTCTCTTTTTTCAAACTTCCTACATGAACCTTTCTTCGCTTAATGACTGTTGCCATGTGATAAAATTTGATGTTTCTGTCACCTGATGAAATCCATTGTTTTCGTGATTTTTGTTGGCAGAACAATTTTCCTTGGTTAAGACTTCTCTCAGATTCTTTTTTCAAATCTCTTTCTAACTTAGCTAGTAAGGTATTGTACTTGCTTTGTAGCACCTTTTAAGCTTCCTCAATTCTAGCTAGAACATGCCTCTTATTTTTGAAAGTATTTCCAAAAGTTTGTCTGTACCAGTCTTGTAGATTGTCAGCTACACGCTTAAGCCGAGTATGGATCCCTTTCCCCAGCATTCTATATCTGTTCAATGAAGATGTTAAACCCTTCATGCCGTCCATGCAATCTCAAATTTGAAGGGCTTGATGATATTATGCTGTCTCGTAGTATAAAATAGGATTATGATCCGAGTTTATACAAGGTAAATGCCTTACCTTAGCATTGAGAAAGTTAACAAGCCAGTCTGAATTTGCATAAGCCTTGTTAAGCCTTTCCAATATCCATCGTCCAGTGTCCCAAGAATTTGACTAGGTGAACCATGGACCCTTAAATCCTAGGTCCATAAGGTGGCAATCATTCACCCATGCAACAAACTTCATCATTTGTTGAGTTACACGCCCTACTTCTCCTCTCTTGTCATCTAGGTAACCAACTTGATTAAAGTTGCTGGCAACCATCCAAGGTTTAGTCCACCTTGATGCTGCAACTTTAGGTGCTTCCCAGAGCATGCTACGTGATTTTGCATTTGGGCTAGCATATATGGTGGAGAATAACCATAGAGATTGCCTTTCCCACTGTAAAGAAACGTTCAAAACTTGCTCACGTGTAGAGAGAATCTCGACTGGCAAGACCTCTTCTTTCCAAAGTAACTAGATGCCTTCGGTGAAGCCTTTCGCCTTCACACAAATAGACCTTGGAAAAGGGAGCCCGGAGACTGTCCGTTGGGCTTTATCCCTACTAAATATGTGGTTCCATGATCACCAAGATAGCAGGTTGATATTTGTTGATCATGTCTTTAATACTTTACCAAAGCCTTTTTAGCCCGCGCTACAACAGTTTCACATAATATAACTGGGAAGTGTTATCATCAAAACAAATAGCTGAAACTTATCACGTTGGATTGACATGGAACAACCATGGCGAGGCCAACGAAATCGATCTTTGCCTCTAATTCATATCAAACTTCATACCTTGAGGCGGCATGATGCTGAACTGGTTGAGTCTCTTTACTGTGTTTGGGCGGTATTAATTGGGGTAATAAGCCTATGTTTTGTGCTATAGGAGATGGAAAGTGGTCTGGAGGTTTAAATAACTCTCCAGCATGTACTTTAGAAGTTTCCCCGTCATCCCTTTTGTTGGTATACCCCCGTCCATACCCGCACTGAATTCTTTGGCCCGTTTGAAATTAGAGACTTGGACAACTTCATATCACTTCACTCCCTTACCACTGTAGCTTGCATTTTGCTTGTTGCCTACTTCGAGTGCTATACCTCCAACTTCTTTCTTGATTTGTGTCTCCTGCATTCCTTTGTCATTATTTCCCTTTTTATTCTTTTGCTTGATTTTTCTACCAGGTCTGCTCGTAATTATCTCCCCTATTTCCTTTGTGTGGCTCATGTCATTGGTAACTCTGGATTCTTCGTGGTCCTCTTTTTTCACATTTTCAAGCACCCAGACCAAGAACCCTGCTTAATAGGCCCCTTATTGTCTTTTCTCCACCTTCTTGCCTATTATGATAGGAGTCCTTTGTTGTTCCTCCGGTATATACCCCTCCCCTTATCGATCGTTTGTCCCACCTGTCAAGTGGCCATTATCACCATTTCAAGCTCTATCCTTGTTCGTCTTCGTTTTATTCCTAGTTGTTCTCCGTGACGTGCTTCTTGGTACAATCATCAATTCTCCAAACCTTTCATTAAGGTCCCAGATGTTTTGATGTTTGATTTTGCTGCCCTTGCATACCATTCGCTGTTGACAGTCCTCCTTTGCCTCCATTTGTATCACTTTTGTTATTCAGCTCCGGCTAAAGTTCTTTTTTATGACCATAACGCCCACAATAAGAACAAAACATGTGGATAGCCTCATATTCCGCTCGTTGCCATTTCTCCCTGACATTTACCTTTGACACCAGTGGCTTCGGAAGGTCCATTTGCACCGCTGCCTGAGTATTCTTGCATAGCGCAACTTCTTCCGTCATAAGATCTACGTTCAGAGTTTTGCCCATATAGTCGCCAAGTCTTCTTAGAGATTTTTCTTCGTAGTATTCGATCAGAAGTTTGGGGAAACAGATCCAAACCGTCGTGGTTGTGAACAAGGTGGTTGATGGTATAAACTCCGGTTCCCACTTGCACACAATAAGATAATTATCACCTAAGAGCCATAGTCTTCCGGTCATAGTCTTTTACTTCGTGCAATGTACGAGAAAGAAACCTTTACTCATATCCCATATAGGAGCTTGTTTTTTAAGTGACCATAGTGTTTTAATTCTAGATTCCAAGAACTTGCAACCAACTGATCTCCCTAGGAGTTTAACTATTAGGGCATTTTTCCATCTAGATCGTATTTTTCTTTTATCCTCGGCTATTAACCACATCCGGCTTGTATCTGAATGAACCTCTTCATCATCATCCAAATAGAGATACTCGTCCTTTGGAAATTCATCACTGTGTTATTGGAACCAAACACCCCTCCTTAAAAATTCTCCTCTACGTTTTTTCCCCCAAATAGATTTCTCCAGTTCATTGTGGGTTTTGGATTTGCCGCATGTTCCTCAAAATCATGCGACTGATCGTGGCTTGGTAGATCATTGCCCAGATCATCGTTTGTTAGACCAATCATTTTCCTCTTCCCAACTTAAACTCCTTGCTCGTTCGTCACTGTAAAGACGAAGTTGTTCCTCCTTGGTTCATATTTTGTTAGAGATAATTTTCAAAAGTCAGTAACGCATAGGTCAACAGATAAGATCAGTGAGAACACCGATGCTACAGGTCAAAGGAACTGACCGATTGGTAAGATTAACACATTGGTTCTATCAGTAAAAGGTATAGTCGACTGGCAAGATCAATAAGGTCACTGTTTTTACCTGACGAGTTGGTGTCTGTTTAAACTGGCTTCCTCCAACAAAAGTGTCGTTCGTGTTAAACACAAAATGCTCTATGGTAGAAGCCTTGAAAGACATGAAAAACACCTTAGCCTCTCCATTAGCTTTCAGTGAGTGCTAGTAACTTGAATTGGTAGTGCCTATGAAGTCAAGTTGTTGGTTTTATTGTATCTCAAAAGATATTTGCACAAACCTCTTTATATGCCGGATTGGTAGAAGCAAATAAGTTTTAGGAAAAGTACAATTTATAGCATGCCTTAAAGTCATATTTCAAGTGTTTTCCCTATAGTGTTTTAATATATTTTTGCATAATTAGTATTTTTGAAGATAATAACTTATTTTGCTATTGAATTATGTATGTATATGTGTATGTACATGGATATATATACATTTATAGTCGATAAAGTTAGTATTAAAGAATTGATATATATCTTTCAATTTACAAGACTGCTAATAGACATATGAATTGTGTACAATAACAGTAAAAGTGACTATATCCTTTCCCTTCCCAATAAACCATATTGATCATTGATGAAATAAGAAAAAAATAAAAAAGAAAAAAGCAAGCATAGGGGGGAAATATATGTATATTGAATAGGATATGAGTCATTACCAACGGTGACTCTAGAAAAGAGAAAGACTCGTAAAAACTACATTCTGAGTTCTAAGCACTAAAATATCTGAAGCTTGCTAAGATATATATATATATATATATATATATATATATATATATATAGACCAAGTTGCTTGCTGCCCAAGTTTGCTTACTTGGTGCCCAAGTATACAATATACAAAAATTATACTAACACCCTTCCTAAACTCAAGGTGGAGTAAAAACACTAGCTTGAGTTTGGATGTGAGATCTTGAAGCCAATTGGGAACTGAGAATTGACAGCTGAACTGAACAAGAACTAAACCGAGCAATAACTGAACTCGAAGATACAACATTGGTAGGTAGCAAGAACAAGAACCAAGAATGCTGATAATGCGATTAAGCTCAACTAAAGCTAAAGCAAGAATCTCGCAAGAACCACAAGAACGCCAAGAACACCAAGAACTAAGAATAGTTGATTCAACGAGCCAAAAACCAATAATAGGTGCTCAAACAAGCTAAAAAAGTAGGAATAGTAAGGAAAATGCTCAAACGAGCTAAGAACCAAAAACAAGTGCTTAAATGAGCTAAAAAGGGTGCTTAAACGAGCTAAAAAACCAAGAACAGCCAGGAAAAGTGCTCATACAAGCCAAGAACCAAAAACAAGTGCTCAAACCAGCCAAAGAGGATGCTCAAATGAACCAAAGAACTAAGAATAATTAGAAATGCCAAGAACTAAGAACAACGTAGAATGGGATTGAGCTCAAACGAGAAATCTTGCAAAACCTAGAATCAAGAGCTCATACGAGCTAAAGCAAAAAACCAACAAACTAAAAACCGAGACCAAAATAGTCTAAATAAGACTATAGCGAAATAGTGGTGAGAACAATGAGATAATAATGATATAGACCACCAGAATAGTAGCTCTAATGCCATAATGAAATTAGAAAAAAAAAAGAAAAAAGAAAAGAACAAGCATGGGGGAAAACATATGTATATTGAATAGGATAGAAGCCACCACCAATGGTGGTTCTAGAAAAGAGAAAGACTCGTAAAGACTACATTGTGAATTCTAAGTATTATAATATCCGAAACTTGCTAAGATATATGTAGACCAAGTTGCTTGTTGCCCAAATTTGCTTACTTGGTGCCCAAATTTGTAAATTTGGTGTCTAAATTTACAATATAAAAAAATTATGCTAACAATCATATATAAATAGCTCATAATATAATCATATCATAATTAATAGAATTTTTATCTTATACATGAAATGTATTATTTAATTTATATAAATTATCATGCATAAACCATCATAGTTCTTAAACAAAGAGCATGTAAAACAAGTAATTGAATTCATTGAAACTAAATAGATATGCATGGCTTGTGTAAGGATTAAGGGAAAGACAAAGCAGCACAACTTGTGGTGTTGTGCACGGGAAACGGAGGAAGGGCAATTAAGAAAAACTAGCATTGAACCTTGCGATATGCAAATGTTAATATAAAATTTGATATTATCAAATTATATAGATTATTTGGCATAATAATAATAATTTTTAAACATTTAATTCGATTAGTAGCTTAACAATAATTTATATTATTTTTCCATTGGGAATAAGATTTATTTGTCTGCTTTTATATAGATTAATTTACACCTATAATCAAGTCTATAAGTAAATCACTAAGAAAAGATAATAAATGTTAAAAATTTTAATTTGTTTATTTTTCATACTTAACAATAATAAAATTTTATTGGCATTTCATTTGACACTTTAACGTATTCGCATCTCAAGGGATACATCTGTGACAAGAATTGAACTTGAACGCTGCTCAAGAACCGAAGCAAATAAAAGGTAAGGGATAATTGCAGCTTAAATCACTAGATATATAAATTTACAAGTAGCTAGCTTGCTTTCCGACAGCCAGTCTTAATCCAGCCAGATCATCTTCTTGGATGAACTGATCAATACCCAATCCGAGGTGAACCATCAGAAACCAAACCAAGGAAATTAGTTCTCCACCTTTGCTGGTTTGCTGGGCATGAATGCTTCCTTTGCATTGAATGGCAGCGTAGGACAATAATTCCAGCCACACCTGGCTTATCTGCTTCCAGGTAACATTTAATGTTTCCAGCTGCTTTGCGAGGACGCAAGCGTCAAATAAGACAGTTTTGCTTTGATCTTCCTTTACAACTTTAGGCTTCAGCTATGTGTTCTCATCGTATATCTTTTTGCAGGCTCTTGATTGGTCTAATGCAGCTGATTCCAAAAAGAATCTTTGGGCGTCAGCGCAGGTGTCCCGAAAGTGGGGCTGCCAGTTGCCAGAAGCTTCGAACATGATTGCGGGTTGGCTGACAAGAAGATAAAGCGAATAGTCGGAGAGAAGTTTGGCGTGGTCGCAGTTAGGACTGTGGGATGTTTCCTTTCGGTAAAGTATCTCGGTTGCTATGTGCCATAGGAGGAGGCTTTTTGCGTATTCGACCTCCTGGAGGCTCCATTTTAGATCTTCATACCGACGATGGCTGTGTCTGAGAACAAAAGCTCCTCTTGCTGAACTGATTTCAAGGGCAGTTTCTGTATCTCGGGCTATAAGAGCTTTCCGCCTCAGCTCCGTGAAAATGAAGGTCTTCAAATCGTCAGAGACGGGGGTCGAGGAAGTCAGTCTCATGATGTTCACCTTCTCTAGGAGATTGCCAGCACCCATACCAGAGCATATAGAGTTAAGCCATTCTAGATGAGCTCCAGAGTAACTTATAAGATTGAACTGTCTCACTGAGTTGGACCAGCGACGGTTTTCTATAGCTTTGAGGACAATAGTCCCATAAATGCCGTGTGCTTGATCTGAAGACCGAGCAAGCATAACCAGAGATACAGTTTCTTGCCCTATGAGACCGAATAGCAAAGCGACTTGTTGGGTTATGGCTCAAAGTCTAAGCCCATACAAATTAGGAAAGAGTTTTAATGAGAGTTAAAATTCTAGTTATGGTAAGAGTCTTAATTATGGTAGGATTAATAGATTAGGAAATCCTTTGTCTTGGAGGACAAGGAAATCTCCTCTATAAATAGGACACTAGCCTTAGTTATTTGGGTAGGAGTGTATCTTGCAATAGGTCTAGATTGAGAGAGAGAAAGAGCCATTGTAAGAATACCGTGAGAGAGGGTTTAGACTTTTTAAGCCGTGCAAAAAGTCTTATTGAGTTTGTACTCTTTTCTATTAGTGGAGTTTTTCGTGGATGTAGGCAGAGGGCCGAACCACGTTTAATAGTGCGTATTCTTTTCTCGTTACTTGTGTTTTAATTCCGCTGCGTGAGTGTGTGTTACGCGTCCTGATTACCCAACAAGTGGTATCAGAGCTAGGTTGGAGGGCGGATGCTGGTTTGCACGAAAAAACGAAAAAAGAAGCGCCGAAGAGGAGTAAAAAAAAAAAATTTCGCTGATCTGCTAGTGGCGTTTGGCAGCCTTCCCGAGTCCGATCGACAATCCGTTTATTGCTGTGTTTTCGTCTCGGAGAGGAGAGTAAGCTGCTAAAATTTCGTAACGATCCAACGATCGGATTGTGAGATACAAGCAGGTCAAGTTTTGTGAGTTTGTGGTCAAACAGTCAAACAAAAAGTTTGACCAGAGTTGACCGAAGGGCTGCAGGGGTTTGACCGCGTTGATCGAGGGTTTCTCCACCGTTTTTTGACGTCCCGAATCCATTTTTGGGGTCAGTTTTGCCAAATTCTTGTTGGATTGCTAAGTTTTAACGAATTTGTGCATAGGAGCCATGACGACGACCGGTACGAAGTTTGAAATTCCAGTGTTTGATGGGAACATGAACTTCAACTTGTGGAGGAATACCATTGAGGACATTTTGGTGCAGCAAGGCCTTGATGAAGTGCTAGAAGAGGCAAAACCGGAAGAAGTCAATGATAAGAAGTGGAAGTCCCTACAACGAAGAGCCATAAGTACGATTCGGTTGGCGTTAGCACCGCAAATTAAATGTCATGTGATTGATGAGACGATGGTGAGCAGTGTGTTCGACAAGTTAGAAAATATTTATGAGTCAAAGTCGATCACCAACCGATTGTGTTTGAGAACGGAGCTCTACTCGTTCAAGATGAAAAAGGGAACCGCCATCCAGGATCATATTAACAAATTCAATTAGTTAGTGGTCAGGCTCATAACTGTTGAGGAGCCTGATAAAAGAATTACAGATGAAGAACAGGCGCTCGTACTACTATCTTCTTTGTCGAAGTCGTACAAGCCGTTTGTGCAATCAATCTTCGTTGGGAAGAAAACTCTCGAGCTAAATGAAGTGACTGCGCTCTTAAGAGAAAACGAGAGGATGTTGGGAGGAAGTAGCATGCCTAGTGGAGATCAAGCACTAACTGTCGAAGGTTCGAATCGAGGGAGGAGTTCTGAAAAAGGGAATTCTCGCAGAGGTAGATCGAGATCAAAAAGCCGAGCTCGGGATGAAGAAGACGATCGAGAATGCTACTACTGTAGAGAGAAGGGTCATATCCAACGGAGATGTCCTAGAATGAGGGAGGACATGAAGAGCCTTAGAGAGTGGAGATCTAAGGGCAAGGAGAAGGTTTATGGCGAGAACTCTGCGAACCTTATTGAAGGTGATGGTAGTGAGACTGTTTTGATGGCGTTAAGCGGGGATGTTAATGAAGGCTAGAGGAAGAGGACTGATTGGGTGATGGATTCAGCAAGAATGTTTCACGTTTGCAATGATAGAGCTAGTTTCGACACTTTGCTTTTAGGGAAGAGGCTTGAATACATCATTATTGGGAACAACCAGAAGATGAAGGTTGCTGGTATTGGGAGAGTTCGCCTGAGGCTCAACAATGGTAGTATCAAGACCATCTCCAATGTAAGGTATGTGTCATCTTGTGTGTCCAACATAATTTCATTGGGTGAGTTGGCATCAAGAGGGTACAAGTACATTGGTGAAGGAGATTGCTGCAAAGTGTATCGTGGAGAGGAGCTAGTTCTTGAAGGAAGGAAGAACGAGAAGCACGTGTGCTACTTAGAGGGATGCACCGCGCTGAGAGATGAACGCGACAAGTGTGAAGAACCTCAAGTGAAGGCTGAAAAGAAGAAAAGAGTGACGTTCTTGCCTGCTGTGGAGATTCTTGGCACTTCTCGCCAAGGGAGGAATTTGTTGGGTTATAGCTCAAAGTCCAAGCCCATACAAATTAGGAAAGAGTTTTAATGAGAGTTAAAATTCTAGTTATGGTAAGAGTCTTAATTATGGTAGGATTGATAGATTAGGAAATCCTTTGTCTTGGAGGACAAGGAAATCTCCTCTATAAATAGGACACTAGCCTTAGTTGTTTGGGTAGAAGTGCGTCTTGCAATAAGTCTAGATTGAGAGAGAGAAAGAGCCATTGGAAGAACACTGTGAGATAGGGTTTAGACTTTTTAGGCCGTGCAAAAAGTCTTATTGAGTTTGTACTCTTTTCTATTAGTGGAGTTTTTCGTGGACGTAGACAGAGGACCGAACCACGTTTAATAGTGCGTATTCTTTTCTCGTTACTTGTGTTTTAATTTCGCTGTATGAGTGTGTGTTATGCGTCCTAATTTCCCAACATAACTGTTATCTTGAGGTCTAAATAAAGGGGATCAAAGATATTGAACATAAACCAAAGACATGCCCCTAAGGACAAGAGTATGGTCACCAAGCGGATAACGATCAGTGCTGATGCAATTACGAGTTTACTGAAGAGGTACTCATAAATCAAGCTGAGCTCGACTTCGATCATTTTGAAAGCATCGTAGGCATTGATCTCGATAAAGAAACTCCGGCTGCATTGACCGTCTTCTGCGCTGATAACCAAGTCCACAACTATAGCTCCGAACTTCCGGTAAAACCGAAATGCACGTTGAAAGATTTGCTTGGCCTCCATTTTTCCTGAAAAGCTGTCGCTGTCGGAAATCTCATGATCATGATGATGATGATGATCAACAGGTTCTTCCAACATTTCTAGATGCGACGGAAGCCCCGCCTCCCTCATCGAAGCGTACACCTCGTCATTCTCCTGGTGGTGGTGGCCAGCCTTTGCCGATGAGAGACGATGTCTCAGTCTGTCTCGGCTTGCGTAATAGAAAGCTAGTGTTCTCTCTGCATACTTCACAAATCCAATGGATAGAACAATTGCCGCTAAAGGAATAATCTGCCCCGCCACCATGCTGGTTTCTGAAGAACGCTTCATAATGTAGATAATAGGAGCAAGCCTGGGGAAAAGGCTCAGCAAGTGTCTTCTCCACAACTCATTGTCTTCTACAGACAAAGAGCTCATAAAATCAGGGCCTCCAAGGTGCACCCCGCAGAAGGCCGCCCAGAGTGGTAAGACGCTGCTATCCGCTTGAATCACGATGCTGCCACCTTGGCTGCTGAAAATGATGAATAAGGCATTGTCAGCAGCCCAACCAGCAACCACGTAAGCCACCCATATGCCTGAACTCACCCTTCGGATCGCTTTTCTCAGCGGAGAAATCAGAATTAATAACCTATGAAACGTGAGGCTCAGCACTACTGTGGCAAACAGAAACAACTCGTTCCATGTCAAGTAGACGGCAACAGGCTCATAGTCTTGTGTACCACCCTCAGAATAGTCAGAATCCATTACCAGGCTCACCCTGCTTATATCAGTCAAACTCAAACAGCCACGAGTTTGCTATAGGATTGGGAAGTTCAAAAGAAAAGAATAGAAGATTTTGAAATAAAAGCTAATCTCTCTCTCTCTCTCTCTTTACTTTCAACACGACCACCCCGCCCCCGCCCCCCCGGGTTCTTCAGATAAAGGGAGAAAGAAAGCGCTTTCTCTCTGGATGTTTGTGGATCATGTATATCGAGTATGTGAGTTTAGAATGTTAGAAAGTGAAAAAGACTATTTTAAATATAGAGATAATATATTAAACTTTATTATCTTTTTTAATTTGGGCATATATAACTAAAAGCTCTGATCTCTATATATAGGTTATTCTAAAAATTCAAAACTAAATAGGATTTGGTTAAACCAATCATTTACATATTAAAATAGCTAATAGATAAATCCTAATTTGACTAGGAAGTTAACCAATAAATTAATCCTAATATAATTAAGACTTTTAAACATATCCAAATTCTAAATCAAGTTTATTTTCTAACATCCCCTTAAATTTGATTTGATTCTCGTAACTCCAAGCAAAGTTCTCAGCTGGATGAACGCGTCACTCTTTAGGGGCTTTGTTAAAATGTCGGTAATCTGATCTTGAGACTTCACATGCTCTATCTTCACTTCTTTCCTTGCGACACATTCTCGAATAAAGTGGTAACGTGTATCAGTGTGTTTGCTTCTTTCATGAAAGACTGGATTTTTTGTCAAGGCAATTGCAGACTTGTTGTTAACATAGATCTCCACAGGCTCTTTTTGAGGCATATTAAGCTCCTTTATCAAGTTTCTTAACCATAATGCATGACAAACACATGAGGTGGCAGCCACATACTCAGCTTCACATGTTGAGAGTGTGACAATGGGTTGTTTCTTGGAACTCCAAGTGAATGCAGTATCCCCTATAAAGAAAAGAAATCCAGTTGTACTTTTCCTATCATCTAGATCACCAACCCAATCGCTACCACTATATCCCACAAGCTTGAAATTATGGCTTTGGGAGTATAAAAGTCCAAAATCAGGAGTCCCTTTGATGTAGCGAAGTATTCTCTTGGCAGTCTTGAGATGTATCTTAGTAGGAGCCTCCATAAAGTAGCTTACAAGTCTTATAGGAAAGAGAATATCAGGTCTTGTACATGTCAAGTACCTTAAACTTCCAACTAGACTCTTGAATAATGTTAGATCTACTCGTTCTTCCACATCATCTCTTGATAATTGCACTCCACATTCGATTGGAGTATTTATAGGCTAGCTATTTTCCATATTGAACTTCTTTAGGATTTCTTTTGCATAACCTCCTTGAGAAATAAATATTCCTTCATTTGTTTGCTTCACCTCAATTCCAAAATAATAGGACATGAGTCCTATATCAGTCATCTCAAACTTTTTCGCCATTGTCCTTTTGAACTCTCCAAATAAGCTTGGATTGTCGCCGGTGAAAATCAAGTTATCCACATACAAGCAAACAATCAAAATATCTCCATTTTGACACTTTGTGTAGAGAGCGTGCTCATGTGAACACTTAGAGAAACTATTATGACGAAAGTATTCATCAATTCTGCTATACCAAGCTCTTGGAGCTTGTTTTAAGCCATAAAGGGCTTTGTTTAGCTTCAAAACTTTATTTTTAGATCCTTTCTCTACATAACCTAATGGTTGTTCAATATAAACCTGTTCATTCAAAAAACCATTTGGGAATGCAGATTTCACATCTAATTGATGAATTTTCCATCTATATTGAGCTACTAAAGATATAATAAATCTTACAGTTTTCAAGCGAGCAACAGGAGCAAATACCTCTTCATAGTCAATTCCAGCTCTTTGACTATAGCCTTTTGCAACCAGTCTTGCCTTATATCTTTCTATTTCACCTTTTGCATTCCTCTTTATTTTGTAGACCCACTTTACTCCAATGGCTTTGTGTCCTTCAAGTAAAGTTGCAAGCTGCCAAGTCTCATTCTTCTTGATCGCCTTGATCTCTTCATCCATAGCTTCTCTCCATTTTTCATTCTTATCAGCTTCCTCGAATGTTATTGGCTCGCAATCAGTAAGAAGACAAAAGAGAGTTAGTTCATCATTTAAATTTCGAGTTACATCATAAATTTCACTCAAATTTCTATATCGAGAAGCTCTTTCTTCAGGACTCAAACTTGTTGCAAAGGAGTTTTCTTGACCAATAGTTGGAGATGGAGTTGGAGTTGGAGTTGGAGTAGGAATTTGAGAGATCGAATCCCTATTTGCTTCTACTTCTTGCACTTGAAGTGGCAAGAATTTATCTTCTTTTTGCTCATTAGTACCCCAATCCCATTCTGCTTCTTCATTAAATTGAACATCTCTACTAATAATAATCCTTCCACTAATAGGATTGTAGAGCTTGTAACATTTGGAGCATCTATTGTAGCCAATAGAAACAAGCTTTTGACTCTTGTCATCAAGCTTGGATCTAACTTGATCTGGAATATGAGCATAGGCTATGCATCCAAAAACTCGTAAATGCTTGATGCCACGCTTCTTTTTATACCAGGCTTCTAATGGTGTCTTGTTAGAAAGACTCTTTGAAGCACTACGATTCAAAAGATACACAGCACAATCAACAGCTTCAGCCCAAAATTCTTTCAGCATTCCTTTGGTCTTCAACTTGCTTCGTATCATCTCAAGAATAACTCTATTTTTCCTCTCAGTAACTCCATTCTGTTAAGGTGATCAAGGAACTGTCAAAGGACGTCGAATACCTTGATCTTCACAAAAACTTTCAAATTCTTTTGATATAAATTCTCCGCCTCTATCAGATCTTAAAGCTTTTATCTTGTAACCACTTTCCTTTTCAACAAGGGATTTAAATATCTTGAACTTCTCAAAAGCTTCAGAATTTTCTTTTAGTAAATAGACCCAAGTTTTACGGCTATAATTATCAATGAAAAGAATAAAGTATTTATTTTTACCATAAAAACTTGGATTTATAGGCCCACAAATATTGGTATGGACAAGTTCAAGTGGCCTCCTTGCTCTTGATGTAGCCTCATATGGAAAACTTTTCCTAGCTTGTTTCCCAAGAAGACAGCCTTCACATATTTGCTCCGGATGATTGATGAGAGGCAATCCATTCACTATATTGTTTTTTGACATCAAAGACAAATTTTCAAAATTTATGTGCCCAAATCTCAAATGCCAAAGCCAAGAAGTTTCTTTTAAACAAACTTTAAAATATTTTGCTGTATCATTCTGAATATTTAATACAAACAATTTATTTCTTGTCATTGGCACTTTTGTTATCAAAACATTATTTCCATCCCTTATTACACAATGTTTATCTTCCAATAAAATTGTGTAATTTTTCTTAAGAAGTTGGTCAAGACTCAAAATATTACTTTTTAATTTTGGCACATAATAAACTTCAAAAATAAGACGATGTCTTCCATCTTTCAAACGGATTAGAATCTTACCTTTGCCTTCCATAGAGATTGTAGAGCCATCTCCAAATTTTACATTGCCCTTGATAGTTTCATCGAGCTCTACAAACATACTCCTTTTTCCACTCATGTGACTGCTAGCTGCTGTATCAAGATACCATGAAGTCCCATCTCCATTAGGTTCACCTTGATGAGCCATCAACAAGGTTATCTCATCTTCTTCTTGTTTCTCTATATAATTTGCTTTCTCAGCCACAACTTTTGGATTTTTCCTGCATTCATAAGAATAATGTCCAAATTTCTGACAATTGTAACATTGAATTGGCGATTTATTATACTTTCCTTTGCCTCTTCCATGCCCAGGTCCTTGTGTATTATTCTCTTCTTGATTAGATTGATTAAATCCTCCTCTTTCGCCACGTCCTCACCCTCTTTGTCCACGACCTTGTCCACGTCCTCTTTGACCTCCATTATTATTGGAGTTTTCTTCTTTCTTCAAAGTAAGATTACTTTGAAGAACCTTTTCAAGGACTTCCTTATCCTTCTTTTTATGTCTTTCTTCATGGGCTTGTAATGAACCCATGAGTTCATCAATGGACACGGTATCTAAATCCTTTGATTCTTCAATGGCTATTACAATATATTCATATTTTGGATGCAAAGAATGAAGGATTTTTTCGACTACACGGACATCTTTCAAATCTTCTCCATATCTTTTTAATTGATTGGAAACCACCTAAACTCTTGAAATATAATCTGATATAGATTTAGTATCATTCATATAGAGAGATTTGAACTCACCTCTTAAAGTCTGAAGACGAACCTTTTTTACCTTATCTACTCCCTTTTGAGATTTTTGAAGAATCTCCCATGCTTCCTTTGTAGTAGTGGCACATGAAATCTTCTCAAACATTGCTTCATCCAAACATAGATGGATGATAGAAAGAGCTTGTTGATCTTTCTTACGAGATCTTGTCAACACGTCTTTTTGAGCTTGACTCAAGGTTGCTTCTTCATCCGGTTCCGTGTAGCCTTTTTCTACAATCTCCCAAGCATCTTGAGAGCCAAGAAGGGCTTTTAGACGAATTGTCCAATTATCATAATTATCTTTCGTCAGGCGAGAGAATTGAAACGGAAGCATCCCATTAGCTATCATATTTACCTAGCTCTGATACCACTTTGTTAGAAAGTGAAAGAACCTATTTTGAATATAGAGAGAATATGTTAAATTTTATTATCTTTTCTAACTTGGGCATATACAACTAAAAGTTTCTCACCTCTATATATAGGTTATTCCAGAAATCCAAAACTAAATAGTATTTGGTTAAACCAATCCTTTACATATTAAAATAGCTAATAGATCAATCCTAATTTGACTAGGAAAATAACCAATAAACTAATTCTAATATAATTAGGACTTTTAAACATATCCAAATTCTAAATCAAGTTTATTTTCTAACTTAGAATTGCAAACCCGATGGCATATTGGCATAAAGATTCGAAGGTCTTCGGGGTTGTTGCCAATCGTCTCCTATGCATCACCAATATTATTGATCGTGCAATAAAATAATCATCTTAAACTAATATATATGTACACACACATATACATATATATATATATTTGTGTATACATATATATATACATATATATATATATGTATGTATATGTATATATGTATATATATGTATACATATATATATATATATATATATATCCCTGAGCAAGGCACCGGGTATGTAAAAAAATTCTACCTATAAATAAAATATACGTGTGTTTACATAATTTTGAAATTATTTGTCAATTTATTTAAGAAATATATTTCTTTAATCTAAAGATTAATAGATAATGTCAATCATTTTTATTGAAGAAAATAATCTGTCAATCAATTTTTTAGTGAGTATTTTCAGTTTAGATATTTTCTAGTTTGAAATTTTTTTGGGAAATTTTTTTTGTAGGTATATTTATAGGAATTATCAGAAGTTGACGCACGAGCATTTAGTTCCTCTTTAATTTTTTCCACATTTTAAACATTATTGGTATAATATATTTGATACCTATCATTTCTAATTACTTACATGTAAAAAACAAAAGGTAGCATATTCAGGAAGCCAACCATATAAAATCAAACAGAAAACACATAGCATGACTCATGATAGCACGGAAATTAGATACATGTCATCCCTAATTACCTACATGTGAAAAACTAAAAATAACATATTTGGGAAGCCAATCATATAAATCAAACAAAAAACACATAGCATGAGATGTGCCCGCACGAAAATGTTTATAGCATTGTGGCAGCCAAATTAGTGTATATATATATATATATATATATATACTAATTTGGCTGCCACAATGCTATAAACATTTTCGTGCGGGCACATCTCATGCTATGTGTATTTTCAGTTTAGATATTTTCTAGTTTGAAATTTTTTTGGGAAATTTTTTTTGTAGGTATATTTATAGGAATTATCAGAAGTTGACGCACGAGCATTTAGTTCCTCTTTAATTTTTCCACATTTTAAACATTATTGGTATAATATATTTGATACCTATCATCTCTAATTACTTACATGTAAAAAACAAAAGGTAGCATATTCAGGAAGCCAACCATATAAAATCAAACAGAAAACACATAGCATGACTCATGATAGCACGGAAATTAGATACATGTCATCCCTAATTACCTACATGTGAAAAACTAAAAATAACATATTTGGGAAGCCAATCATATAAATCAAACAAAAAACACATAGCATGAGATGTGCCCGCACGAAAATGTTTATAGCATTGTGGCAGCCAAATTAGTGTATATATATATATATATATATATATATATATATATATATATATATATATTTATATATATAATAATTTTATATATATATCAATTCGTTGCATTCAATGTAATAACATTGCAAAAATTCTCACACAACGTACACTCTCGTCTAAGCTTGCAAAGGAAGAAGTCAAGTGTGATTTTGGTTCATCGAGTCTTAGAATTTGAATTGCTTCTACTCTGAGACATAGCTGCTGTATCCTGAAAGACTATTCATTAGCGACCAGGAGCATCAGTGCGAGACGAATAAGTCTTGAGAACACTTAATCTAATTTAGATATCGACTTTGCATTTGCATTTCATCGAATATAGTAACTTTATTCTTTTAAAGTTGTTTTGTCGTTTAGTTTTCTGGTTTTCAAACTACGAGTTTTACAAATTCGTACTCCATACCCTAACAAATAGCTAGTAGGCTTGTAAATCTATCTATTATATAAAAAGAATATATATTTTTATTATTAATGCTACATCTCATCATTGCATAACTTTTTCTCCTTTAAAAATATTAAATAAATATTGAATTCATCCCTCTTATTAATCTAAAATTGAAATGTAATAAAATATAAAAAAGAAGTAATGCACGGGTTATACTCAAAGCTAAATCAGAATATCAAGAATTTCATTTTGACTTTGATTTTATCAGTAGTACGTGGCTATGGTTAAGCATTTACTTCTACAATTTTAAAGAGTAATGTTATATGCCACTCATTACTTTTTTAATTATTCCTAAAATGGTATCCTAGTTGTCATGTTAATTAAATAGATTTTTTTCTTTTACTTTATTTTCTTTTTCCTTTTATTTCTCTTTCCTCCTAATTTGGTTTCTCTACCCAAATTAACTTTTCTATCAATCTTTTCCTTATTCGTTAGTCAATATCAAACTTTTTGCTTCCACTTTCCAATTTTTAATTCACCATCAAATTCAATAGCAGAAACTTTTGCTTGTACCAAGTCAATACTCGTTGCTAAACTTTCTTAGAGGCTTAAGCACTCTTCTACTTCAGTCTATTAAATTACTAATGCAAATAGAGCACAAAAATTAACAGAATTTGTTAAAAGCTTTCTTAGAGGGTTAAATACTTTTCAATTATGTATGTCTTCAGTAGTAGATTTTTACTGTCCCTTTTTTGGCTCTGAAACACATTTATTTAGAGTAATATTATATATCACCCTAATTTTATCACCCCAGTGTCACCTCTTAGTTGACGATCTTACTTGGCATGCCAACTAGATAAGTTTCCCTCCCTCCTTTTCCCTTTTTTCCCCTCTCTCTTCTTTATTTCCTTTTTCCCTTCCTTTTTTTTATTTTATTTCTCTTTCTCCTTTATTTCCTTTTTTTCCTCTCTTCTTTATTCCTTTTTACTCTCCCTTAAGTAAGTTTTTTCTTTTCTTTTCTTTTCTTTCTCTGTTTGTTTATCTCTACCAAACATCTCCTTTCTCCTGACTTCTCTAGGTAAAAAATCCAGTCTTCAATTTCAATGAAATATTAACTTCTTCTTTAGGTCAAAAATTCAATCTTCAATTTCAATGGAACATCATTAACTTCAAGAGACCTTTGTCTGTGAATTTGTACAATTTATGCTTTTACAAATTTCCTTATTAGTTAATGCAATATTTGCTTCACGTGAACTTAATAGTAGTTGAACTTTTGGAATCCTGATCAACAATTGGAAAAATTCCAGCATCAATTTGTTTGTGATTGAACAATAATGAAACATCACTATTTTAATAATATACAATTTTTACTTACGGAATTGAATTTCCAGCTTTCAATCAAACTAGGGATGTTATCCATTCTTCACGAGCACACTTCTAAAACTTCAAGCGGCATGAGATATACATATGCCACCACCAACTAAATATGACAGAGCACTGCAGTAAAAGAGATAGAGAGAGGACTAAGACAAGTGAGGAGGAGTCTCAACTCTCAAGAAAAAGAGACGTATGGTAGAGAGAAAAAAGAGAGAGAAAAGAAAAAAGGAAACTTAGTTAGGGAAGAGAAAAAAGGAAACATAAAAGAGAGAGGAAAAAGAAAAAAAAAGAGAATAAACAATTATCTAGTTGGTACGCCAATTAAGCGCACCAATTAGGATGATATCAGATAAAATTAGGGTGGCGTCTAACATTACTCCTTATTTATTCCTTAAAATTTTATTAATTAATTATGTAATATATTCCAGATCATATATGATCTCAAGCAAAACAAGAAAATTTTATTTTCATAAATGATAGTTTAGGAGAAACGTTCTTAGGCGTTCAACAACGATTCCATAAATCAATATATGTACCCTATGAATTTGTTCTGGCAATATTAATGATTCGATATCAATTTTATTTTGAAATCACCTAGCTAGCAAGTATTTTCTTAAGAGCAAGCAACACATATAATTAACTTGATAAAAGAATTTTCTAACCTTCTATAATTTTCAAAAAATTTCTCATCATGATTAAATCTATATAACTTAGATGGTCACGTCAAAGAATAAAAAAGTATGTGGATCAAACAACTTCTAGAATTTAAAATAATTACACAAATCTAGAAGATAATATTGACAAAATTTATCATTATGCTTTTCATCAATTTTCTTCCATCATATGTGATCTCATGTAAGAACTACCATATATACGGAAATTGTTAGATTCCTTTATTATAGCTAGCATGATTTTCTCATAATTTCAATTTTTAAATTTTTCTGATTTTTCTCAGTTGTAATATTAGTGTAACGTTTATTCCTTTATTTTATCATAGGTTGTTTAGTTTGTTGAGAACTCTTGTGTATTAATGCTGTTGTAAGCCTGAGGAACAAATACGACAAACTATTCTAATTTCCTTCATGGTATCAGCCTTTTTTTTACCAAAGTCGTATCCCGGGCTCTCTTTCTCTTCCTCGTTATCTTTTCTTTTCCTTTCCCACATGGCCACGGCAACTCCATCAACTTCTTCGCCCACCCCTTTACTCTTCCAACTTTCAATGTGAAAGCTTATGTCACTGTTGCTTTAGATTACTCAAATTATTTGACATGGAAATCTCATATTACAATTTTTTTTTTTTTTGTTTAAAGATCTTCTTGCTTACATTGATGGATCAATTCCAGAGCAAAACTTGATGCACTTTCTTCTCCCACACTTGCTGACTGGAAAAAAATATGATGGGTTTGTCACTGCATGTATCACTGCTACCTTGTCGGGTGTGTTAGTGTTGAAAAAATGTAGTCTAAAGGAAATAATCTCAACAGTAGAACAAGTGCAAAAGTAATGTAGCAAAAACAGATAGTAGCTTGAGGCGTGTTATGAACACTGTCCTTAAGGATATTTCGCCCAACTGAAAGCGTATCCCCCAGGATTCAACAAGCTCTTCTAGTTTTGAACTAGGTACAGGAACAGCAAAAGAAACTTGAAAGAAAAAATACCCAGCAGTCTTTTAAACAAAGTACAGGAGAAAAATTTAACAGAGTACAAGAGAAGAATTTTGTTGTGTGTATTTAGCTTGGAATGGAGGGCTATTTATAGGCTTTAGGCTCAACAGAGTAGCTCGAAAAAAGTGCAACGGAAAGTGAGAAATACCTAGTCTTCAACAGCTAAAGAGGAATTGCAGGTAGACTTTTAAGCACATGTTTTACTTGTTCAAAAAATGAAGCACCAGGAGGAAAATTCGAACTATTCCGTTAAAGCTAAAAATAAACTTTCTTCTGAAAATCAAAAATAATAAATTTAAAAAGTGGCTTGGACTGGGCCTCACGTATATCTTGCGCGCAAGGAGAGGGGGGAAATCCTCCAATTTGAACTATCGGCCCAAATCTCATGCGCGCGAGCCCAACCCCTTATCCTTTCTTTTACAAGTCCACTAGAGTGAAATCTAATATAAGGTGAGAAATGATTTATAACTTTTTCAATGTGGGAAGTATTATATTCCTTTTGAGGTATAAACAAAACCACCCAACAATCCCCCACATAACTCAAAAGGATTAGAAGAAAACAACTTTGCTGGGTTTATATCATTGAGTATAATGCGTCAGATCCGGTGTCTTTTAGACTATGAACTGACCTAGATAGAATAAGATATAACTTATAGAATAATTGGTGAAGCTTTTAGCTTCTATGAACCAAGAATTCTTATTATAAGTTAAGATTCTTATCTATCACATTATACCCCCACAATTTGCTGTTCATCGCCGTTTTGCGCTAATAGGCCATGCGCGTGCTTGGTTATTCATGAGTGCTCTAGAAATTTTGCCATAAATTTCATAGGAGCGGCCCCACTCCACACTCATATAGGTTAATCCATCAAGTATATTCTGCAATTAATACACCACCTATAAAGGATATGGATTTGATTAAGAGCATAACTCAACCTCACTTTATTTGCAGTTCCACACTATTCACACCATAGGAGGGACAAAAATTTAATAGTGTTTAATATATCAACAAACGACTTGTTATTACCCATATGAACCTAATTCAAGGGATTGCCAATCACATAGGTTGGGTTACTATCATTGTTGATATTTCAAATAGGCAGCAGTCCCATTCCCCTCGATGTTTCACTAATTAGTTTTCTTCCCAAAGGTTTAGTCAGAGGATCAGCCAAATTCATCTCTGACTTCACATAATCTATGGAAATAATTCCATCTCTAAGCAGCTGCTTTATTACATTATGTCTCAAGCGTATGTGTCTATTTTTCCCATTAAAGGTTTTGTTTTTCGCAATAGCTATTGCAGCTTGGCAATCACAATGCATAAACACAGAAGGTGTTGGTTTTATTCCCAACGGAATACTTGCCAAGAAATTTCTTAGCCACTCGGCTTCATTACTAGCCAACTCTAATGCCACAAACTCTGATTCCATAGTTGACCTTGCAATTATGGTTTGTTTGGCTGATTTCCAAGATACTGCACCCCCACCAAGGGTGAACACATAGCCACTAGTGGATTTTGTCTCATCTGAATCAGAGATCCAGTTAGCATCACTGTATCCTTCTAACACAGCGGGAAATCCACTATATTTAATACCATGGTTCATGATACCTCTAAAAAATTTCAATACTCTTACTAATGCATTCCAATGATCATGATTTGGATTATGAGTATACTTACTCAATCTACACACAGCATAAGCTATATCAGGTCTAGTAAAATTCATTAAATGCATTAGACTCCCAATAATTTGAGCATATATATTTTGAGAGACAGCATCTCCTTTATTCTTTTTCAATTGGCTATTAGCATCATAAGGAGTGCTCACAGTACCACATCAAAATTATTGAACTTTTAAGAACTTTCTCCACATAATGTCCTTGATTTAACATTATACCATTATCATTTCGTACGATTTTTATGCCTAAGATGACACTAGCCTCTCCCATGTCTTTCATATCAAAATTAGAAGATAAAAACCTTTTAGTTCTTTGTATTATATCAAGGCTAGAACCAAATATAAGCATGTCATCCACATAAAGGCATATAATCACACAATCACCATTATCAAGTTTTGTATAAACACATTTATCTACTTCAACAGATGAAAAACCATCACACAACAAAACTTGATCAAATTTCTCATGCCAATGTTTAGGTGATTGCTTTAGACCATATAACGACTTTAGTAATTTACAAACTTTATTTTCTTTTCCGCAACCGCATCGACCTTCAAAGTTGCTCCATGTAAATTTCTTCTTCTAAGTCACCATTTAAAAACGCAGTTTTAACATCCATTTGATGGATAAAAAGATTATGGATAGAAGCCAAAGCAATTAAAATTCGAATAGAGGAAATTCTAGTTACAGGAACATATGTATCAAAATAATCAATATTTTGTTTTTTAGTAAAGCCTTTTGCAACAAGTCTAGCTTTATATCTATCAATAGAACCATCAGGATTTAATTTCCTTTTGAAAATCCATTTGCAACCAATAGGTTTAGCTCCTGGAGGTAAATCCACTAATTTCTAAGTATTATTTCGTAATATTGAATCTATTTCAATTTTTATGGCTTCTTTCCAAAATGGTGCACTAGAAGAAGAAATTGCATCAGAAAAAGTTAGAGGATCATCCTCTACAAGAAAAGTATAAAAGTCGTTACCAAAAGAATTTTCTTTTCTTGGTCTCTTACTCCTTCTCAAATTGTCATTTTCAAAATCCTTTTGAATAACAGGTGCACGAGAAATATTATCAGTTTTCAAAGGAAAGATGTTCTCAAAGAATTCAGTATTTTTTGTTTTAACAATAGTATTGCATTCAATCACATCACTTTTGATTACAAGAAATCTATAAGCAGCACTATTCTTAGCATATCCAATGAACACACAATCAGATGTTTTAGATCCTATCTTTCTTTTCTTAGGATCAGGTAACATAACCTTAGCAAGACACCCCCACACTTTCAAATATTTTAAATTGGGAGCATACCCTTTCCACAACTCATATGGGATTATTCCAGTTTTCTTATATGGTATTCTATTTTGTAAATGACATGCAGACAAAATAGCTTCACCCCAAAGATTATCAGGTGCATTAGAACTAACAAGCATGCAATTCATCATTTTTTTTAAGGTTCTATTTTTCCTTTCAACTATGCCATTTGACTCAGGTGAGTAGGGAGGTGTGATCTCATGAATTATTCCTTCCTTTTCACAATATTCATTTAGCAACACATATTCACCACCTCTATCTGATCTAACTCTTTTAATCTTTTTATTCAATTGATTTTCTACTTCAGATTTATATGTCAGAAACATGTCAAAGGCTTCATCTTTATTTCTCAACAAATATACTTTTGTATATCTAGAAAAGTCATCTATAAAAGTCACATAATATCTTTTGCCTCCTCTAGTCATAGTTTGTTTTAAGTCTCCTAGATCAGTGTGAATTAGGTTGAGTAACTCAGATTCTCTAAAGACAGAAGCACAAGATTTTTTAGTTTGTTTAGATGCAGCACATATTTCACATTTATTCATGCTAGAATAATTGATATTAGAAATAAGACCAATAGATTGCATTTTCTTAATATAAGGCAAACTAACATGTCCTAATCTAGCATGCCACAAATCACAAGAATCAATCAAGTAAGCAGAAGAACCAACATTTTCATTCATTACTTGGGAGATATTGAGTACAAATAAACCATGATTACAATATCCCTTGCCCACAAAAATATTATTTTTGGTCAACACGACCTTATCAGATTCAAAAGAAACCTTCACTCCAACCTTTCCTAATAATCCCACAGATACCAAATTGGTTCGAATATTAGGAACATGCAACACCTCACTCAATGCCAGTGTTTTACCAGATGTGAGTTTGAGAAGAACTTTTCCTTTCCCAAGAACTGAGTAGTCCTTGAGTCACCAAGATAAATGATTCTTCTCCTCATTTAGTTGGGTGTAAGACACAAAATCATTTTTATTGGCACAAATGTGCCTAGTAGCACCAGTCTACCACCCAATCTCTCACACTGGCCACAACATTTACTTGAGAAATGACCGCAGCAATAATATCATCTGCTTCAACCAAATTTGCATTTGGTTTAGCAGGATTGTCATTTCTCTCCTTTCTTTGTCTGCATTGAGGTGTGCGGTGTCCAGGTTTGCCACAAACATAGCAGTGACCTTTTTTCTTTTTGAAGGTTTCATTATTAGTTTTGGGCTTGTAATCATTTTTCTTTTCGTACCTTTTATTTGGCTTTCCATGTGGCTTGTTGTCTTGCACGAGATTGGCTTTTGTTGCAATCTGCTCCTTTGGCAGTAATGGACTCCTTCCGGTTGGTATCTTCTATGATGATGTGGGTCACCAAGTCAGCAAGGGAAAGTTGCTTGTGTTTGTGCTTGAGATTTTGTTTGTAGTCATTCCAAGATTGAGGCAACTTTTCTATGAGGATACCAGCTACAAATTCTTCTGGCAGAATGATCTTCTCTGATTTGAGATCTTCTATCAATTTGTGGTATTCATTGATTTGGATCTTGATGCCTTTGTCTTCGGTCATTTGCCATTTGTAATAGTTACCAATGACAAACTTTTGTTTTCCAACGTCTTCAGCCATGTACTTGGTTATTAAAGATTGCCATATTTCCTTTGCTTCCTTATAGGAACAGTAGACATCGAACAATTCATTAGAAAGAGTGCTAATTATTGTATGTCTACATACCTTATTTGCATGAACCCAAAGCTCTAATTGTTTAGATGACGACTCTTCAGGTTTTGGATCGATGGCATCAGCTACTCCATGCATGTCGAGGACAGTGTACACGCGCTCCTGCCATCTCTTGAAATTAGCTCCAGCAAATACTTCTATTTTTGAGATATCAGGAAATGGCTTAGCAAAAGTTGTTGCAGTCATGTTAGGGAAGACAGTGATAGCAGGCTGCACTTGTTTAATTTGTGTTTGTGAAGGAGCAGCAGCGATCAAAGGTGTAGACTCCATTATGTAGTAGGAAATATCCTTAAGATTGTTGAAAAAATGTAGTCTAAAGGAAATAATCTCAACAGTAGAATAAGTGCAAAAGTAATGTAGCAAAAACAGATAGTAGCTTGAGGCGTGTTATGAACACTGTCCTTAAGGATATTTCGCCCAACTGAAAGCGTATCCCCCAGGATTCAACAAGCTCTTCTAGTTTTGAACTAGGTACAGGAACAGCAAAAGAAACTTGAAAGAAAAAATACCCAGCAGTCTTTTAAACAAAGTACAAGAGAAAAATTTAACAGAGTACAAGAGAAGAATTTTGTTGTGTGTATTTAGCTTGGAATAGAGGGCTATTTATAGGCTTCAGACTCAACAGAGTAGCTCGAAAAAGGTGCAGCGGAAAGTGAGAAATATCTGGTTTTCAACAGCTAAAGAGGAATTGTCAGGTAGACTTTTAAGCACATGTTTTACTTGTTCAAAAAATGAAGCACCAGGAGGAAAATTCGAACTATTCCGTTAAGGCTAAAAATAAACTTTCTTCTGAAAATCAAAAATAATAAATTTAAAATGTGGCTTGGACCGAGCCTCACGTATATCTTGCGCGCAGGGGGGGGAATCCTCCAATTTGAACTATCGGCCCAAATCTCATGCGCACGAGCCCAACCCCTTATCCTTTCTTTTATAAGTCTACTAGAGAGTGAAATCTAATATAAGGTGAGAAATGATTTATAACTTTTTCAATGTGGGAAATATTATATTCCTTTTGAGGTATAAACAAAACCACCCGACAGTTAGTTCACCAAGTTACGGGTTATGGGTCTGCTCGCGAATTGTGGATTCCACTTCAACAGTCTTTTCAACAACAAACTCTTGCCAGAAAATCCTTGTTGCGTTCCCAGTTGCGCAACATCAAAAAGGGTGCTTCTTCTATTATGGCATATCTTGATCAGATTAATACGCTGTCAAACTCTTTGAAAGCTGTCGGGAAGTCTTTGTCTGATGAGGATTTGGTGTTGGCTACTTTGGAAGGACTTCCTCGGGACTATCGTTCCTTTGTCACTTTAGTGGAGAATCTTCCTACTCCTCCTTCTTTCAGTCAAGTTTGTGCCAAGGTCTGACTTTTGAGTAACGCTTGATATATGATGGTGATACCTTATATGCTTCTGATTCTTCTGTTCCAGCACTTACCACTCAACTTCAACAATTTGCATTAATGACTAAACCTGTTTCCAAGTCGACTACCTCTGGTCATTCCCAAACTTCTTCTAAATCTTCTTTTTCGCGATCTAAACCTGGCTATAAGGGTAAATGTCAGATATGTCGTCAACAAGGTCATTCTGCACTCTACTGCAAGCTTCATTTTTCTTCTTCTCCTGGTATGTCTGTTTCTCAGTTTGTTGGCTTGTGTCAACAGTCAAGTACTCAACCTCCACTTCTCCCCACTCCCATCTCTTCTCCATGGATTGTTGACACTGGCGCTCCCATATGGCTAATGACTCTGCTGTTATTCAAAATCTTCAGCCGTATCATGGTTCTGATCAAGTGGTTGTTAGTGATGGTAAGCCTTTGTCTATTACTCATACTAGTTCCACTTTGATTTCTCATCCTTCTCGTCCCTTGCACTTAAATCGTGTCTTGCACATTCCCTCCATTACTCGTAATTTGATCTCTGCTTCTCAATTCACAAAAGAAAATAATGTCTTATTTGAGTTTTTTCCGTCTATGTGTGTTGTTAAGGATTTGCAAACGGGGAAACTACTGCTCAAGGGCCACGTTGAGTCCAATCTCTATGCTTTGTTTATTCCATCTTCTCAGCAATCACAATGTTCTGTGGCATTTTCTGCAACAACGGAGTCTGCGTCTCTATGGCACAGTACGTTGGGTCATCCTGCTATGCCCATTTTGTCTATGCTGCGTTCTCAAGCTTTAGTTAAGTTTAAAGACTTTCATTCTTTGAATAAAGTGTGTAATTCTTGTATGCAAGGCAAGAGTCACAAATTGCCCTTTTCTTTATCTGTTCGTCAGTCAGTTAGTCCTTTAGAACTTGTTCATTGTGATATTTCACGTGGGTCTTCTACAAGTTCTTATGTCAATGGTCCCACTATTACCTCCTTAGAATCCAATTCAAGTCTCTCAACTACTTTTCCTCATCATACTGTCATGCCTTGTCCCACGAGTCATAACTCTACTGCATCTTTACCAAACCCAACACCTCAATTATCTCCTGCCTCACACATTTCTCCTATGGTCCTATCTAGACACAACTTCTTCGAAGGCAATGCAATTTGGATAGGTTGCAAGCTCAGCTGTCCGCGTTGCCTGCTTCGAATATTTCTTCTCATGCAACATCTTCTACACATGGTAACACACTCACTTCTCAATCTACTTCTTCTTTGCTGACTCCGCCGAATCTCTCTATTGTTTCAGTTCCACCTGCTGCTCCTTTTGTGTCGGTCCCTCATGAGTCTCCAGTTGGGTCAATTGCGTTGCATCCTATGGTTACGCATAATCGTGATAACACTAGAGCTCGAAAACAGTTTCCAGATTTTGTTACATTTTCAGCTGTCTCTAAATCTTTATCTTCTTTTGGTGCAAAGGAGGTTGAACCACATACATATCTTCAGCGTCTAAGTCAGAACATTGGCACAAGGCTATGGATGCGGAGTATAATGCTCTCGTACAAAATGGCACCTGAGTTTTAGTGCCTAAGCCAGCTTCTGCTAATTTAATTGGTTCCAAGTGGGTGGTTTGAATAAAACGTAAATCGGATGGTACCATTGATCGATACAAGGCCCAGCTTGTTGCAAAAGGATATAAGTCAGAAGGAGGGTATTGATTATACTGAGACTTTCAGCCCAATTGTCAAATTCACGACGATTCATGTAGTTCTTTCTATTGCTTTGTCTCATCAATGGTTGGTTCGTCAATTGGATATCAATAATGTCTTTCTTCATGGTTACTTACAAGAGGAGGTGTATATGTCGCAGGCACCGGGGTTTATTGATGCCTATTTTCCAGATCATGTTTGCAAATTACGAAAGGCTCTATATGGTTTGAAACAGGCTCCTCGAGCCTGGTTTGCTCGGCTTAGCTCTTATCTTGTCACTTTGGGTTTTTCACCTTCTACTTCGGACATCTCACTATTTGTCAGGTGCACCTCTACAAAGTTCACTATTGTTTTAGTGTACGTTGATGATATCATTCTTACTGGTAATAATGAGTCGGCCATTCAAGATTTGGTTCATTCCCTTAAAATCCAGTTTTCTCTTAAAGACATGGGCTCTTTATCTTTCTTTTTGGGAATACAAGTTGAACGAACATCTATTGATCTTCTTCTACATCAAAGGAAATATATCCTTGATATTCTAAGTCATACGGATATGGAGACGGTAAAAAGGGTCTATACTCCTATCTCTACTCATCCACCATTGTCTCGCTATACTAGGGATCCCTTTGATGAAGTTACTCTCTATCGTAGTATTGTGGGTGCTCTTCAATATCTTATAGTTACTTGACCAGATATTACCTACGCTATTAATAAGGTGTGTCAGTCTATGCATAGCCCTACTGATGCTCGTTGGTCTGCTGTCAAGCGTATTCTGTGGTACCTCAAAGAGACATCAAATTATGGGATTCATCTTTTGCCTTCTTCTGATATGACGCTACATGTTTATTCTGATTCTGATTGGGCTGGGTGTCCTGATGACCGTTGTAGTACACATGGCTACTGTATCTTTCTTGGTCCAAATCTAATTTCGTGGGCTTCTAAGAAACAGACGACTACTTCAAGGTCCAGCACAGAAGCTGAGTATCGAGCAATTGCTTTTGCTACTATGGAGCTTTGTTGGCTTCGATCATTACTCTCTGAGCTTCAGTTTTCACCTTCTGCTCCTCCAACTCTTTGGTGTGATAATGTTGGTGCTACCTATCTTATAGCAAATCTAGTGTATTATGCTCGCACCAAACATATAGAGATCGATGTTCACTTTGTCTGTGAAAAAGTTGCTACCAAAGACCTTCATGTTCGTTTTATATCCATTGCGGATCAGCTAGTAGACATAATGACGAAGGCTCTTTCTGTTTCTCGATTCAAGTCTTTACACTCCAAGCTCATTGTTCTCGATCCAGTTTCGCTTGTGGGGGCGTGATAGCGAGCATGATTTTCTCATAATTTCAAATTTTAAGTTTTTTTTATTTTTCTTAGTTGTAATCTTGGTGTAACGTTTGATCCTTTATTTTCTCATAGGTTGTTTAGTTTGTTGAGAACTCTTGTGTATTAATACTGTTGTAAACATGGGAAACAAATATGACAAAATATTCTAATTTCCTTTAGTTTATGATCTAATGGAAGCAAAAATCGTTTATCAACAATTATATTTCTTCAGGAAACACAATGTAAGTTCTTTAGGACCTTCAATTAAATTTGAAATAAATTCGTATATTTGAATCTTCAATTGCTTCAAAAGTTCGATTCGTTCTCTTATTTTTCCTACTAAAATATTGCAATAGAATAATACGCAAGCAACAGCAATAATATTTGGCAAAGAAACCTTCTCTTTTTTTAAAAATAAAATAAAATATTGCAATAGAATAATATACAAGCAACAAAAATAATATTTGGAAAAGTTAGGTCTTTATTGCATACAAAAAAGAAGGTATTGATGTCAAAATAATTTTTATAACAATGTCACTAATATGGGAACTTATATCATGGTCCCTCACAAGGTGTTTTTCCATTAAGTATTATGCTCCCTTATATATTAAAAAAAAAAAAGAAGAAAAAAAAAAAGCAAATAGCTTAGCAATAGAAGGCGCGTAAACAATATGTGCTACTGTTTACACGCTACTATTCACGCACAGTATATGTTTATTCACTATCTCACAATTGTTTGTTTATGCGCTACTGTTCACACACAGTAAATGTTTGTTAATTATCCCACAACTGTTTGTTGATTAACTGTTTATTCACTACCTTACAATTATTTGTTCACTAATTGTTTATTCATTACCGCATAACTATTTGTTTACTAACTTTTATATATACATCAAATATTTGTTCATTATGCCAAAATAATTTATTTACTACTCCACAACTATTTGTTCACTGATTTTCATATATACATCAAATATTTTTTCATTACACCACAACTATTTGTTTACTACATGATGGGCGTCGAAATCACCAAAAATAGAATTTCAATTCTTACCTCGTTAATTTAAATTGAGTACGTAGCGAAAAAAGGGTTGAATCCATGGGGATTATGGAATTAGGATTTGCCAAATGCACCAGGTAGATTTATCAAATAAGTTACAATCAAAGAAAAGGGGTTTTTAATACAAAAACGCGAAATAAGTAAAGCCATCCAGCACATTAGACCATGTTACATAGGCACGTAACTGGACAAAAAATTAAAAAACGTAAATAAAAATAAAAACGACTAAAGCATGCAATCCTAGGTTCATGCAAGGCTGGAAAAACAAGAAATCAATCGAGGATTAAATCTAGCCTAAGATACAATCGCAATTTCAGTCAACAAATCTGATCTTAGATGCAAAGGTACTTCCAACTACTTTGATAAATCAGTTATGGTTATTGCCTCAGCCATCTTTCGTTATACTTTTGATAACGGTTCAAATCCCCTACGATTTCTCCCCGTTATTGTCTTACCTATTAGACGTATTATCCCCCGAAGATGCCCACGAAATCTATCTAACAGCAGCAATAAAATCTAGAAAGACCTGATTCTAAAAGTCGATACTCTCGCGGTAATTACTTATTTAGATTGCGTAATTACACAGGAAACTTGGTTATCACTATTCCTAGATTAATTAAATTAATTTAATTGGCTACCTATTGTCATGCAATTAAATAACTGCGCGCAAAATTTAACAATCACATAGCAATAGTAATTCTTAAAACAGTAAATACGCAAATATCAAAATAGCATAAAAGGAATAAAATAATTAGATCTCATGGAATTGAGGAACTGAAATCTTGATTAACCCTTGGCTAGGAAGAAGTTTAGAAGTCTATGGACATGGAGGTGTCGCCGAAGAAGATGAAATATCTTGCTAGAAAATTAGAAATGAAGTCTTGATCTCTCTATGAATCGTACGTAAGAAAATATAAAGAGAAATTCCTAAATGGAGTCTTTCTTGAGTAAGGAAACTCTTTAAAGCTCATAAAAATAACAAGGCCAAAATCCTTAATAAAAGTCTCTTAGAATTAATTTCCTTCCTTTCCAAAATATGGCAAGTCTTCAATACAATTATTTTTCAAAAGTGCTGCAAAAATATCTCCAGTCTTGGCCAAAACTTGGTCAATCTCGTGTAGAAATTGCATGGTATTTGCTAATGTCGCAAAATCAATTTGATCAGCTACAAACACGTCCAAATATCATTTGAATCCATATATAATACATTCAACTCCTTTTCCCAAGCATAAACATACAAAAACACATCAAGAACACCAATTGAGGAGCATTTTAATTCGAGATTATCAAAGGCTTATTTAGGACTTATCACTACCCTACAATTATTTTTTTACTGAATATTTCTTTATTACCCCACAACTATTTGTCCATTGTTCTCACACTCACAGACACAAAATATAAACACATCTGCATACTTGAAGGACAAGGTGAGTTTTAATGGTGGATTGATCTTAGAGCGTCCAAACATCGCATGGGAGATACGGTTAGAATCGCGACGAGAAGAGAAAGAGTTTGGCAGTTGCGGCGCTGCGAGATGATGCTAGAATTTTTGCTAGCGATGGACTTTAATGGTGAATCAAGGAGATTTTCTTTGATATGGTGCACATCATTATGATCAGTGACAAAAGCGAATTTTATAGTGATATTTATTTGACGTGAGATGACCGACGGTGTCATCGGTGAGGCAAAGAAGAAGAGAAGAGAAGAAGAGAGAGGTGAGGAGAGAGAAGAACAAGGAGAGAGAGAGATACGTTCACTCCTAATAAGCTATTTTGTCTTTTTATTTTTCTTTTTTCATTTTAATGTGAAAGAGCATGCTCCGCAGGAATACCATTGTAAGAGACCATAGTATAATTTGTGCAATAATATATATTAAGACTAATATTATTAAATAACTAGTAAAATAGCAAGGAATGGTAAGCTTATTCTCGAATTGTTATGATATATAAGTCAGCACAACATTGCTTTTCTAGTTGGATACGATTAGGTTGATATGTACAATATATAATCAGAAGCATATATTTTTTCTTCGCCGTTGCCAGTATTATCACATATCCATTTTAGTGACAAGCAAATTACTTTCGTAATATTCGATTTGAACAAAAACAACCAACGCAAACAAACTAACTGTTATTCCAATGATCGATTTATAGTGGCAATGGATGGGACTCTTTTCAAAGGAAGTATCTCCAAAAAGAAACTACCATGAAAGGCTCATTGAATAAAAAAAGAACAAAATAATTTGTATTAGTGCAAGTTCAAGAAATCAAAGTAATGATTTTATAAAAAAATTAGTGTTAATATTTTATAGTCACTATATAATTGTTAAAGCTACATAAATAAATATATAGTTATATATGTAAATAAGGGTAGGGGAGTGTCACTATTTTATATAAGACACTATATCACTCACTAATATCTAATTATCACATGCATCTTTTGTACATAAAATATAAATTTAAGGCAATTAAATTTAATTACAATATATTATTGCAAAGCACATATGAAAGAGGTGACGAGAACTCATTTACATATATACATATATACATATATATATATATATACATATAAATATATATATATATATACATATACATATATAAATATACATATATACATATATATACATACATATATACAAATATATGTACATATATACATATATATACATATATATATATATACACATATAGAACACAAGCACATATGCATATATATAATTTTTTTCTTTTTTTTTTTAGAAAAACTTGATAAACGTCAATAGGTATTTAAATGTGGAACAAGTTCATGTCTAATATTCATTTGTTCCTCGGTAGCTTAATGGTGGAGGTTGGCTGTTGGCCTTATTGGTCGTAGGTTTGAATTCAAAATAAAGGGCTCGCTTTGATCTCCCGACACATTTATAGTAATCATATAAAATTCCTTTATGATTCCTTTTCCTTTCTTTAGACACTTTAAAATTCGAGTTATTTATAACCATCATAATATAAACAGTTAGTACAGTAATAATCATAGCTATAACCACATCCAAGATAGTACAATCATATATCATTCATTTAAGAAAATCATTGTGAACCAATTGGCATAATTAATATTACTCTATCAAATATTATTTTGTTAATAGAATGTGACAATGTCCAAAATATATATTTTCAAATCATACTCTAAATATTTTTAATGCAAGAGCATATTTAAAGCTAAACAGAGAAAGGAAACATACTTTTTTCTAATATATCTTCCTTATTCATACTTTCTTCACATAATCTTATTTGTAGTAATTATAACTATTGTTCAATAAGATTTATCTACAATTTTTTAATCTTATAATAGTAAATAAATTATTTCATAACGTGTTGAAGATTCGTCCATTTCTCTCCGGTCATAAATGATAGATGTATAAGAAGTAATAAAATGAATGATTTATCCCATTGTAGAAGGTTTATGTCAATGCTAAAATTTTCCCAGCACAATTGTCTAAATTCTTCTTGTGAACACACTTTCAGAGAAAAGCATGGAAAAGTCATTGATTCTATTATCTACACGTACGTGAAAGTGAAACTCTTCAAATCTTACTCTCATAAAAATTTTTAAGTCATTCTGGTGGAATAGTGTTGTAGAAAACGCTAGAAAATGACTTTGAATCATGATGACAGCTGTAAGCCACATGCTAAACATTTATTAGCCACCTTTTATATGTATGGCTTACACAAGACTCGAGAGAATCAAAGATGGAGGGTGCATTAAAAAAACACTGATTTTTAAACTATATTTGGGGTTTTTCTATTTGTTTACACTAGCAAGTATGCGGCACATTAGAGTTGGATGTAGCTGTTGAAGTCTAATTAATGTGTTTATACTAAAGCAGATTAAAGTGTATATATATATGTTATTGAAGTCTTTGTTAATTTATATAATTCAATTATTTTATAATTTCAGTAGTGTTACCGATCAATGAAGAAGCTATTGAGATTTAAAATGCTTTTTCATTTATAAAATTAGTGGTGTAGTTGTCAAAGTTCTTTCTAATTGTTTATATTAGAGTTGGAAGTAATTGAAGTCTTTGTTAATGGTGTATGTAGTTGTCAAAGTCTTTTATTATACCTTGTAGATCTAGCCGCTAAGAGCTAGATAGATTCAACTACTATTTCATTAATTTCTCCTTTTCTTTTTAAACAAATTCTTACCAAACAATTCAAATAATAGTCTATTACTGAAAAATGACGCTGGATATTTATATAAAGCTGACCACAGTAGGATATATTTTGAGTATATATATGTAACAAGTTCCTTGTGTCATGTTCTCTTCAATATTTTAATTATGACTCATATATACAAGAGAATCAAAGATGGAAGATGCTCTACTTATATATATGAAAACGGATTAAGATAAAAACAAGTCTATGTCATGAAAGGTACGATTATCTTATTTGGTTGCACTTTAAGAAGTACACTAATCGGGTTTCTTTCGCCCAGAGGACAAAAAAAATTAAATAGAAATTTAGATGTCTAAAAGCCTTGAGGCAAAAATAATTTTGGGTGAACCATCTTTCTTTGTGCTTTATTCGCTTCGAGATTTGAGATCAAAAAGGGAGTAAAACTCCTGCAAATTTTAGTTTCATATGGTTTGGAGGGATATCACTCTTTTTCTCCTTTTATTTGTAAAAGAATCAACAATGATTTTTTATCTACCTCCAATAATAATTCAAACTTGGGACCAATAATTCTCGACGAGGAAGGTTAGTGAGATGCTATTTAATTTGGATTTAGACAATTCACCATGCACTACAAATCTGGCATTCATCAACTTTGAACTCGGCCCTAATAAGAAACTACAGGAACAATGTGACACAATCTATAGAATACAAGACGGTATTATTAATTTATGTACCATGGCGGAAGTATTCACGGGTCTCGTAAAGATTGTAACTCTTATTGTTTGGGTGAACTGTAAGTTATCCCTCTTATTGGTCGGGTAAATTGTGCGTTATCCTTTTGTGATATGTATAAGGAGTTGATTATCCTCTCCTTAGTTGCATATGTAGATTTAAAATTTTAGAGTTTGCTAAACTTTATTTACCAAAACACTCTTTTTGAGAGTTATAGCATAATTTATTTATCTTCAGTTTATAAAATAAAAAAATATAAAATATAAATTTAAAAATTAAAAATCTTAAATTAGAAATAGAAATTAAAAGTTTCGATATAAAAATAAAATTAAAAAATTTAAATTTAAAAATTTAGAAAATTTAAAATTTTAAAGTTAAAAAGTTCTTAATTTAATTAAAAATTAAAAGTTAAAAAATTAAAAAATTTTAAAAAAAAATTAAAAATTAATTTTTAAGTAAAAAATAATATCAAGACGATTTTTTTATGGACAATTCGGTCATTTGAAAGTCTTATTTAACGGTGTTAAAATATTAATAGAGATAGATAGATTATGTCACTTTTTAAAAGCCACGAGAGGCAATATAGTATATTTTTAACCACAAGGAAATAATAAGTTATTTATATAAACCATTGGGGGGTAACGCGCATTTTATCCTAACTTTTAATATAAATTGATACTTTTAGCACATTCTGGAAAGACAAATTATCCTCGACCTAAAAAATTATTTATATGAATATTAAATTATCTACTACAGTTCCACTGAGATTTTCTTTTTAATCCGTCTATGATATGATAAAACAATTAATAATCCTGTCAAATGAAAGTAAATATATTCATAAATAGTGCTTTGCAAATTTTAACCTTTTTCAGCTTTTGTTTTGCTGTCTCTAGTATTGGTAACATTAGCTCAATAAAAAGCATGCTATAAAAAATATTTCTAGTCAATAATATAAAATATTTACTAATTAACTGAGATTTATATTCATCAAAGATTCCCAACCCTTGTTCATGCTTTATTAACATATCTGTGCAATGAAAATATCTAGATGAGTTTTTCTTTTTCTTAATTAACAGGGAGTAATTATTTATAAGTCGTTTTTCTAATAATGTAATATATTATATATCATGTTCCCAGCAAAACTAGAAAAATTCATTTTCATAAATGATATATAAGGAAAACGCTCTTAGGTGTTTGACAAAGATCCCATAGACCAATATATGTGCCCTATGAATTCATTCTAGCAATATTAACTATTCAATGTCAATTTTATTTTGAAATCACCTAGTAAGTCTTTTTATTAAGAACAAGCAGCACATATAGTTAACTTGACAAAAGAATTTTCTAACCTTATATAATTTTCAAAATGTTTTCTTATCATTATTGAACCTATATAACCTAAATGGTCATGCCAAAGAATAAAAAGTATTTGGATCAAACAACTTCTAGAATTTAAAATAATTATACAAATCTGCAAGATAATACCGATAACTTCTATCGTTATGCTTTTCATCAATTTGTTTCCATCATATGTTGTCTAATGTGAGAACCACTACAAATATGGAAATTGATAGATTCCTTTATGGTCTAAAGAAAGCAAAAATCGTTTATCGACAATTATGTTTCTTCAGGAAACACAAACAAGGTTCTTTAGGACCTTCAATTAAATTTCAAATAAATTCATATTTGAATCTTCAATTGCTTCAGAAGTTCGATTCACTCACCTTTTTCCTAACAACAGAAATAATATTTGGCAAAGACCTTCTCCTTTTTTCTAATAAAATATTGCAATAGAATAATATGCAAGCAACAAAAATACTATTTGCACTACAACATTTTATGCCAATAATTATATTTTTTTCATTAAACTTGAAGCAAGTGCAGAGAAATAGTTACACTTTAAAGTGTAATAAAATATCTTTGTATAATTTTTTATATACCAACCATTTCGTTACAATTCTAAGTGTAGCTAAATTAGTTACACTTCCAAGTGCAGCTAAATAATTGATATGTACAAGTGACATTTGCTTGATACACTTCAAAAGCATAAAGTTGAAGGCTATAGGATGTCTTTTGTCCACATCGGTGGATTTGAAAATATTATAATACTATATTGTCTATAAAACCAATTGAGACAAAACTCTGTTTTATTGGTTTTTCTTAATTCAATCTTTATACAAATTGAACCATTAATATTACAGTTCAAGTTTTATTCTAATTTTAATTATAATTTTTTTTGGGTTCAAGCTATTTTATTTTAGTTAGAGTGTTGAGGATACAATAATTTTGTGTGTGTACGTATGTATGTGTGTATAAAGCAAAACTTAGCTATATTTCAAAATGTAATTAATATTAGCTACATCTTTAAATGTAGCAAATAATAGCTATGTTTTTAAATGTAACAATATTTTTTGTTGCATTAATATTAGTTACACTTGTAGTAAGAGCAACAATTTTTTTAATTATATTTTTAAATGTAACTAGAGATCAAAATATATGTAATTATTAGCATCATTCCTTATAGTGTTGGCAAAGTTAGGTCTTTAGTGAATACAAAAAGAAGGTATTGATATCAAAATAATTTTTATAACAATATCAGTAATATATATTAAGACTAATATATTAAATAACTAGTAGAATAGTAAGGAATGACCATCATAATATGGACAATTAGAACAGTCATACTCATAGCTATAACCACATCCAAGATAATACAATCATATATCATTCATTTAAGGAAATCATGCGGAGGCAATTGGCATGATTAGTATTATTCTATCAAATATTATTTTGTTCATAGGATGTGATAATGTCTAAAATATTTCTTTTCAAACCATGCTATAAACATTATGCGTTGCTTGCTCCGTTTTCCATTTCTCTTCCTGGGCCCTATGCAATCCATGTGTAAGGCTTCACAGAATTAGGCCTCTCCTAATGGACCCTATACTTTTATTGGACCTCTCATGATGTACCTTATACTTTATAAGGCTTCTGTTTTCTTTTTCCATTTTTTGTTCTCCTTATTAGTACCAAAGTAGATTTATTAATTGAGTGACCTTTAGCCAATATCAATCTTACACGATGCCTATGGAGCACAAACAAACTCTATAACATGATTAAATCCTAACCTAATCCTATTCTTGATAGTAAGGTTACCTGAAGTAAGGTTACCTGAATGTAGCTATTGGATTATGCCAACTTTTTGGTTCTTTAGTATAATGATACGTTATTATTTGATTTTTTTGGTATTGGGCCAAATAATTATACATAATTTTGGTGTGTTTAATATATAACCTTAATGCCATAAACATTTTAAATCGAGAAATATTATTTTGGGATTTAACAAAATATATATGAAGTACATAAACAAATATGGTTTTATTTTAAGAAAACAAACAACAAAGAAAAGATAAAAAAAAAAACAACCTTAAATTTGGAAATAAAAAACAAAACTAAAATCTCCATAAATCCATGCAAAATATGGGGCATAAAATACTAATATTTTATATACATAAACAACCCTCTCTCTATGTCTATTGTCAATTTTTCCTTTTAAATTTATACTTGTATATTCCGAGAGGCCCTAAAATTATTTACCTTTTTGCATCCAAAATTGTTAATTATAATTATCCAACAATTACTTCTATTGTCTTAACCAGAGAATACCCATGTAATACACAGCAAAATGCAAGTTCTTCGTGTATTTATTTTTTATTTATGGAAAATTTTATTATTGTAAGTGAGATAAAATACAAAAATATCTTTTAAAATTTTATTGTTTGTAGTTTTTATCAGTAATCATGTATTAAAGGATATAATTTTATATAGAGATTCCAAAATAAAAAAGAGGGATAGGATTAATCTAAATGTATTACTTCTAAAGATTATAGTTAAAACTAATATAATATATATTCTAAAATGTTCTATAAAAATATATATAAAAATTCATGTATTCTATTTTTAAAAATAAATTTATTTTTAACCTCCAGGATATAGACATACAATTGTATTAGAAATATAAAATTTATCATTCTAGTTATTAATGAAGGAAAAATTAACATGTCAATATCTAATTTTGAGTGAAGGCCATATTTTTTGGTAATAAAAATAAATAGAAGAGTTTGAATAAAAGGTATTTAATAATTGATAAATTATTTGTAATTCACATATCCATTAAAATGTCGTATAAAAATTCAGATTTTCAAGTAATATATAATTTATTAGCTAAGGGGAACAAACATATGACGTGTAACAAAAAAATTGATATATTACAACTATGTGATACATGAAATAAATTAGTATTTTTTATGTATTTATTTATTATTGATAATTCAATATATATATATATATATATATATTTGTAATATGACTTTAGTTTGTATAAACTACATGACTTTAAATATATTTCTCAATTAAGGTATATGACATGAATTAATGGAAATAAATTTTGGAGAGAAAAAAATACATGATAAGAAGACATGCGACATTTTTAAATATGACATGTATCTTATTTATCATATATAGATTACTTTTACCTATTAAAATCTTAAACCTATAATGTTAGTTTATCTAGGATAATTACTCTTAGAGTTAGCTAAAAATCAGATGAAAATAAAAGGGATTCTAAGATAGAAAAATAGATAAATGTCACCTAAATTAGTTATATTATTTTAATGTCCTGTTTGGCAATAATATTTCAAGTAGTATTTAGTAATTTAACCAAGTCAAAAAACTATTTGCTTTGATCTTTTTTGTTCAATAAAACAGTGTTTTAGATAATGTTTCAATTTGAAATAGTGTTTAGACTAGTATTTCTGAAACGGTAATAATTTTAACGTTTCAGGTAGAATTTAGTGTTTCAATTTTCTGTTTAGCAATCCTACCCCTTTTTAAATATTTTTATCAATTCTACTCATTTGCAATCTCTTTACAATTTTACGTCTTCTTTTACAAATATAATTCTAAAAAAACATAAAAATCAATTTTATATTCTATCTATTACCTGAACAATGAATCCAAGAGGGGGGGGTGAATTGGATTAATGTAACAATTAAACACTTAAAAACACCTCACAAAAACTTCAAGCGATTATACATACAAGATATGAAAATAATACTTGAAATGTAAAGAGATTAAGGGTTAGAAGATCAAACGCAATGATTTAGAGTAGTTTGAACTTCTGAGGGCTTACTCCAGTATCTAAGGTCTTTCCTTAGGGCTTTGGTAACTCTACTAATGAATCGGCTTCTTGCTTAGTATGTTGTAAAAACGTAGAACAACATTCACAAACGTTGCTTCACTATAAAGACCACAAATATTCTCCCAACACTTGAGGATTTCAAACCCTTCACCTTTAAGAGAATGTTTCTTACGAACTATATTACCCAAGAGCAAAGTACTCACTCAATGAGATAGTAAGAATTTAGTTTACAAGAACTTCTTTGAAAGCAAGAGTACAAGAGGTATTTAAACTTTTCTATATTGCTCTAAGTAGATAGGCAATTTATGAGCTTTATTAACTTGATCAATGAATGCAAATGACGAGCAATCAATGAAGATAACAATGAATGAGATAAATGAGCAAGAGAGAAAGCTTTTAATACTATTAGATTACAAATAGTGTTTTGATCAAGTTGTGTTCTGAATTGGGAGGTGAAAGGTGTATTTATAATGCCAAAAAATAGAAATCCCAATGGTCAAATTTTAAAAAGCTTTAAAGGGTCTACCAGTTGATGTGCTGGTTGACCCCCTAGCTCAGCTAGTAGTAAAAGAAAGCTAAAAGGCCTTACTGGTTGATTGTCTAGCTCAGCCGGTAGAGAGAAAAGCCTCTCTGTTTCTGCCAACTGATTGACCCAGTCGATTGGGGTCAATCGGCTGTCTCAACTGGTACATGCAAAAAAATATGAAAAAACTATTACCTACTTTTCAAAAAGCTACTTTTTCTACCAACTCAACATACCCACGTTTTTTTGTAAAAATTAACAGCTCAAAATAACAACTAATACGTATAAAATCATATCACCATTAATGCTACACCGACAAAGCATGCAAAACACTTAATGCAAAGTTTAAACTATCACTCAATATAATTTTTCAGATTTTGTGCATGAAAAAGCTTTTACATGTAATAGTATCATCCTAGAGGTATATATCATGTACAAAAATGCTTTTTTACCTATAATGCAAAACTTATATTCAAGTGGATGCACTTTTACTGCAAATTTCTTGAGAATATAGAGAGATATACATATATAATCACATATATGCAACAAATTGTCAAATACCAAAGCAATAGTGAATGCTATTATACATACAACTCCATAATGCATATATATGGACGTCAAGACTTAATTTTCTACAGAAAGAGATATTTTATGCAAGTGTATACACATGTTCTTCTATAAAAACAATGATATAATGTATGAGAGCATACTAGATATGATACATGCACTATATTAAGGAGAAAAGATGATCAAATCTAAGAAGCATAGGCAAAGTTAAATGAGTATGCATGCAATGCGATGAGTTGTGGAGCTCATAGTATTGCCTATGTACAAAGAAAGATCAATTTGACAACCTAAGAGATAAGAACTATACTAAATCTCCAAGTAAGCTCCATAGTGCTTCAATCTTCATGCTCTATTCTCTTTGCTCAATTGTCTTCTCCTTGCTCAATTAGTTATTAAGTAAGATGTACAAGATACTCCAATAGTAGCAATTAATTAATACAATATACAACATATTAAACTAGAAGCCGATTCACTAGTGTAGTTACCAAAACCCTAAGAGAAGACCTTAGGTAGTGGACTTGACCTTCGAGAGTTCGAACCACTCTAAATCGCTGCATTTGATCTTTTAACCCTTAATCTCTTTACATTTCAAGTATTATTTTCATATCTTATATGTATAATTGCTTGAAGTTTTTTTGAAGGGTTTTTAAGTGTTTAATTGTACTATTAATCCAATTCACCCCCTCTCCCCCTCCCCCTCCCCCTTCCCCGTGGATTTATTGTTTGGGCAACACTATCAATATCAAAATATATTAAAAGAATATAAGTCTTATTTGTCCATGTATTATTTTTCTTTGACAAAATAAAATTTCAATCAATTAAAATATGTTTTCATTAAAAAAGTATTTTTATAATATTAATAAAATTAATTTATCAAAAGAATAAATTATTATTTAATAATAAAATAATATTATAGGAAATATATATCTCATTATAGAATAATAATAATTATTATATTATTACAATAATAATTAACATAATACTGATGTCTTTTTATGTTATTTTGCATTAATCCGTTAATTCAACCGTGATTTTATCAAACATATTTATTCAATCAACTAGTCAAATAACTATTTATTAACTACTAAGATACAATAGCTATCAACTACCTAAATACATCTTAGCTACTCAAATAGCTATCAACTACTCAAACAACTAGTTTTGCTATAAATAGATGCTTTATATAATTATGATAAATTAATTTAAATAGATTTTTTTATCATTAACATTTTCCATAACGTTAGCGGTTAAATGAGAATTCAAATCCATTCACGATATATCATATTAGTGATTTTGTCTATAGTCAAAATTTAAACAACCACTACATTTGGTTGGCGACGGATCAAAACGCGGTTTGAGTGTGATTTCTAGTTGACCAATGTATTACAATTGCTTTTTCTTTTTTTTTTTTTTTTTGGGTCCTCCATCAACAAATGTATAAACGACTATAAAATGGAAATTATGGTAGCCAACCAGCACTGAAAAAGGACAAAAGAAGGGCAACGATTGACGACATTGTGATGAAATTTTTTTTTTAACACTGATATTGAGAATTTATGGCAAAATTACCCTACTTTTGAAAAGCTTTTAAAAAATGCTCTTTTTAGTAGATCACCTACTGTTTCAGTAACTCACCTACCGAAACGGTGGGTGACTTACTTTTTTTTTAAATTCTAGGAGTTAAAAAATGGTAACTCACCTACTAAAACGGTAGGTGATTTACTAAAAAGTACATTTTTAAAAAGCTTTTCAAAAGTAGGGTAATTTTGCCATAAATTCTCAAAATTAGGGTAAAGAAAAAAATTCCCATTGTGATTAACATTGTTGGTCAAAAAAACAAAAAAGTGAAAATTATCATGCTAGGCAGCTATTCAAAAAGCTGAATATTAATTAGATTTTAGAGCATGAAAGACAAGAAAATGAGATTAGGGTCATCTCTTAATTAATGTTTTATTTAATATTTTACGTACAACTGTATTCTGATATTTATTTTATTCCGTCTCATTTTTTAAGAATTTCAAAATAAAATAATTTGTTCAAATATAATGTTAGAATATTAAAACAAAGCGTTAGTTAAGAGAGAATTGGATTGATCGAAAATAAATAACTACTAGTTGCAGATAAGTACGCTTTTTACTTTTGAGCGCCTATCAATGACCACGTTGTACGGTAGTGCATGGAGCGCCTGAGGCTGCCGACAGTTGTCGTAGGAAATTGTTTATTTTCTGTTGTTGGATATGGTTAGTACAGCCAACCATCCACTTGCATTGACCCTTAAATTAATCTTTGGAGTCTGCTATAAACAAGATGGCTTGGCGTCGACATCGGCGGGGTTGATGGCGAAGCAATTGTGTTTGGTGTTTTTCTTGTTAATTCTTTCAATGAGAAATTTAGAAGGTGTTTGGCTTTATATATTTTGAGTACTTATAAACATTTAAAAAAATACTTTCTTACATATTTTTATTATTTAAGTACTTATAATCATCAAATAAACAAAGCCTAACTCCCTCTTAGTTTACTTATATACGTCATGAAATGAAAAGTTCCTAACTTGACTCTAGCATACAAGTTAGACAATTCAAGAACGATAGGAGAGATTAGATTTAAACTCTGGCCCTTTTCTTATGATGTACTTTTGTTTTATTATTTTACCTAATCTTTTGGACTAAAATTTGTGAGTAGAGCAATTCTAGGTTTGAGTAGATGCCTAAGTACATTCGCTTCCGTACACGTCAATTCGTTGGCGTGCACGTCTTTGGTCAACTTATAGGTTCTATAATTTGCTGGGTTTTTTGCTGAAATAATATTTAAAAAATAAAGTCTTCTTAAAATGTCTTTGTTTTTAAAGTGATTTTCAAAATATAATTTTTGCTTTTTGAGATAACGAAAAATAAATGTGTTCAACAAATCTTGAGAAACCTAAGTTCGGGAACGTGCAACCCAAGTTCCAAGGTATGCAAAATCCTGCTTTCCCAAATACCAAAATTTGGGATTTAAAGACTGAAATGGCTATTCAATGCGTGCTAGAAGAGGAGGTGTGAATTATTTGAATTCTACTATTTCAAAACACGGAAGTTTGCTTTTATATTCACCTTTCATCCCCCTCCCCTTCCAATTCTAACTCTCCTTAAATTAGAGTTAAATTCAAATAAGTCTCTAATATTAATATTTTTTTTATTTTAGTCCTTATTGCTACAAATAATTCATACAAGTTCTTAATATTTACTTATTATAGTCAAATTAGTTCCTACAGTTAAAGTTAAATTCAAATAAGTTCCTAATGTTTACATATTTTTTAATTTTAATCCCTATTGTTTCAAATAATTCATACAAGTCCCCAATGTTTAATTATGAGGATGAGATTAGTCTCTACAAGTAGAATAGACGTTAGTTTTGACGAAAATGTCCCAAATGACCTTAAACATAAAAGCAATTGATAATTTTAACCTTTGCGCTATAAAACGAAATCTGATTATCTATTTTTTTAAGAAAGAATTCCTAGCCAAAAGAAAAAAAAGCAGTAGGAATTTAACATTTTGGATGATAGTTATTGCATTCTTTGCATATTTGGATTTATTGTGAACTTTTATAAGATACATTAGACATCTGATTGAAATTTTTTAATGAAAATTAGGAACTTTTATTGTCTAAAAATTATTCCATAATGAAATTCACAATACAAAAGTTTAAGGTATTATAATCAACTAAGAATAAAAAAAAAATATTAGTTTTAATCTTTTTTATTCATTTTTTCTTAAAATAGGGACTAACTTAAATATGTTTGTAAAATACTGAGGATTAGTATGAATTCTTTTTAAATAATGGGGACTAGTTTGACTAACTTTGTGAAACATTGGGACTAATATAAATTTTTTTAAATAATAAGGACTAATCTGACTACATTTGTAAAATATTAAGGACTAATTTGAACATTTTAAAACAATAAGGACCACTTTGCAAAATTAAAAAACAATAGGGACTTATTGTGAAATTTACCCCCCAAATTATGACCCTACTTACTCCACAAAATAACTTCATCCGTTTCTTCTCCTTAACTTATAAAGTTTTTTATTTTCAATTTTTTGTATATATTTATTCAAGTATTTTGGTGTAATAATATTGTTATGACATTTTTATTTTTCTTTAATTTGTAAATTTTTTAATTTTTGTACATATTAATTTAAATGTGTTGTCATGGTGAAATTATTATAATGAAAGCATTGGCAAAAATTTTCTGGTAACCAGGATAGAAACACAAAGAATGTTGAAATATAATAATGAAATGGAAGAATAAAATAAACATTTGAGTAAATTTTCAGCTTTTAAAAGTCAACTATTTCAAACAGAAGAAATTTTGGCTCTAATCACTTCACAATTTCCATGAAAGAATTTCAAAATGTCAAAGAATGTTCAGCTTTTAACCTTTTTGCTTTTTTAGAAAGCGAGAATTTTAAAAGGTCATAACTACTCATTTTTGTTCTATGAGAAAGTGAAACTTATTTTGTACTATCTAGAAGCACGGAAATTATATTATGGAAATTCTTTAAAAACGATTACATTTTGGAAAAACTCTAATTTTTAATATTCTTTTGATGAATAACCCTAATTTGCTTGGCTTATTGGTTTGATATCTTATCTCTAGCTCACATTAGCTAAAGTTAATTAATGATTTTCATTTTTGTATGTCAGATTCCTTATACATCTTGCTGACTTTTGATAAATGCACGGGCGTAAATTAGGGCCGGTTTGGTGCTCAGTTTCCAGCTCCGGAGGGGGGGAAAAAAGAAGAAAAGAAAAGTTATACCAACCAGCTGAAGCAGGTATATATATATGTGTGCGTGTGTTTTTGAGTGTGCTTGATGTGTATAGTCAACCATTAGAAAACTACTATGTACATTTTACCCCTATCAAATAAAAATTAGCTTAAATTAAAGATCTAGATCAGCTTATATTATAATAAGATTATGAGAAAGATTTAAATATGACAATTTTTTTATTTAATTATAAAAGGATTAAAATCAATTCAACGACATATAATTAGTGATGTCTATAGTCCATATTAGACAACTAATTTGGTTGAAGACAGATCTAAACGCGGTTTGTACGGTGAGATTCTAATTGACCAATGTATGCAATACACACACATACATGTGTAATATTTGGTTCTCAAATGACCAATGTGTAAACGACTAAAAAATGTAGTTGAAGAAAGCATTGAACAAGGACAAAAAGAGGGCGATGACTGACGACATTGTGATTAAGATCGTTGGCCAAACAAATAAAAAGCGAAATAAATGAAATATATAGTACGGCAGGCAACTAACTAAACTTTTTTTTTCCCCCCTCAAAAAACTAAACCGTTGAATATATATAAACTAGATTTTGCAACATGGGACGACAAAATGATAATAGATGACTCCAAGTCGCAGATAAGTACGGTATGTAATTTCAAAAGGCTATCAATAAGCACGTGTACGGCAGCTTATGGACGACCTAAGGCTGTCCATTTTTTTTTGTTCTTTTTTAACGAGTATAATGTTGGACTTATTAAGATGAGATTAATACTTTTAGTGTTGATATAAAAGTTTACTATTCTTCATTATTCTCACATTAAATTTAACATTTTCAATCCTTAATCTTTCTTTCACAAGTTGGGTAATACTTAACGAGAGAATAATTGTAAATGATAAATATTCATATATATGAAATCATATATTGCATCCGTCAGAAAAATGGTTTTTTCTTTTCTTTTCTTTTCCCCTTTTTTATTGCCGTTTTTGGTCAAAAGCTGCGCGTAGGGAGATTTAGGAAAATTTAAGTCAATGGTTTATACAGCTAATCACTTGTATGTGTTGAAACTCTACTTGCATCACAAATTTTAATTAATTTTTGCAGTCTGCAATAAACATGGTTTGATGCCATTAACTTCGGCGTTATTGACGCCGAAGCAAGTGTGTGTGTTTCAGTTAATTCTTTTAATCAGAATCTCAGATTACTTACATTTAGAGTATGTCAAATTCATTCCAAAACATAATTTTTGTATTGCAATATTAAGTTTTGATCAAATTTGGATCCTTTCATATCTAGTGTTCTTTTACAGTAGTATGAGATAAAAATCTCAATTATTTACATGCATATAATATCATCTCCATCGTTCATAAAATTAAAACTCCGAAAAAGTGATTTTTTTTCCGAAATGAATTTTTTCTCTTATGTTAAGCATTTTTTTTTATTTTGAATTTTATGAACAATTAGTGAATGATTAACATTTCCTCGCCATCATTATGAGAGAATGCTTAAGATGTGTTGTGAGAAGATCCTGATCCGATTCTATCAGATAAGCTAGATCATTCAAGAATAATGATAATTAAGATAAGTTAGATCATTCAAGAACAATGATAATTAAGAGGTAATATAGTTTTAATTTCAGAACCTTATGGAATCATATACTTTTGTTTTATGACTTTATCTAGTTTTTGGGAGCAAAATTTGTGAGCTAGAGCAATTCTCTGTCATCCAAATTAGTTTAGACTTACAGTAGATGCCCCTAAGCATATTCGCTTCCGTACGTGCCTATTAATTGGCTTGCACATGCCTTGGTCAACTTATATATTTTATAATTTGTTTAGCTTATTGGTTTGATATCTTATCTCTAGGCACTCTAGCTTATACGCAGTTGAATTTTTCGTCCAAGAAATCACGATGACACCGTGAATGTTCATCACACAAAGCAAACAATCATTTTAAACATTACTAAAACGCTTTGATTAATCTAAGTCATATTTATTTGCTTTATGGGAGCTAATGTTAATCAATGAGTTTTTTCATTGCTCAGATTCCATCTACATCTTGCAGACTTCTGAATGCATGGGCGTAACTTCGGCTGGGTTTGGTGCTTAGATTCCAGGCTCCTTTGAAAAATATAAGCAAAGTTATGTCGGAAGACGGAGTAATATATTAAATTACTCGCAGTTCTGAAAATTAAATGAAGTAGTTAAATAATGATTTAGTATAATTAAAGTTGGTCTCAAAGTTCAAATATATAGAATTTTATTATAAATATTTACTGACTCTTGACTGATTTTAAATATGCAACACATCCCATGGAAGGGATGTCCTTGTGGTACGGTGAATCTAATGCATTAGCAATTAAGAAAGAAATAAATAGGATTTCTACATGCAATTTGCATGTGTCAAGAGCCTTGTGAAGTACTAGAAATCGTGAAATTTGAGATAAAAATTTTCCATTTCAAACTGAGACGGATTTGAGACGGAAGCTTTGGACTAAATTTCCTAATAAGTTAATAAAAATTTGAGATGGAAAATTTTCATCTCAATTAGAGATACAATTTTCCGTCTCAAAATTTGAGAGGAGGATTTTTGAGATGGAAAATTTCCGTCCCAATTTGTTTCAAATTCATTTTGAGATGAAAATTTTCTGTCTCAAATTCAAAAATTTTTTGTAGTGTGACTAGGCAAATTTCTAGCACGATAAAATATCATATAAAGGTACGACTAAGTGATATATAACAATTCTCTTAAGCTAAATGGCGTAAACTCTTTCACACAAAATGCTGAAAACTTCTTTTGGAATACTCACTATTGATGATGCAGGGTTTTCGGATGTTATTTGCTTCCTGTGGGAGGAGTGTGACCTGTTCACAACTTTGTTATTATAAGTTCACAATTTTTAACTATATATTCATAACTTTTAATTATTTACAAATCTTGTTATATGTTTAGAATTTTAACACTTTATGTTCAAAACTTTTAATTGTTCATCATTTATTTATCCATTACTCTTATATTATATGTTCAAAAGTATTATACATATCATATATTCATAATGATAAATTATATGTTTACTACTCTTTAAGATATGTTCACAATCTGTAAATAACTTTGGAGCTCGCAATTCGAGGTGTTATCAATTCCGATTGACGATCGAATTGTTGTGTTATGCTTGTCGACATGAAGAGAGTGAATTCATTAAACTTCATGTTGATCCAACAATCAGATTTTGAGATCTATTAGACAGTGCACCATGTGCTTTTGGGTGTACTATAATGTAGGTGTATGGTGTGGGATGGAGGTAACACAAAAATGCCATTTTTACTATGCTTTATAGGGATGGTACTCCTACACCGTCACGCACATAGTACATAATAGTACATGTATTCAAAATTCTTATATTATATATTCAAAACTCTTATATTAAGTTACAAATATGTCCAAAATTTTGAACTTATTGTTAAACTCTTAAATATGTAATATAAGAGTTTTGAATATAGAATATAATCTATGAGCATATAATATAAGTGTTTTAAACATAGAGTATAAAATATATGAGATTATAATTTTTAGATTATAATTTTTATTTTGTAAACTTGCTTTTAAACTTTTGAACATGCAATATAAGAGTTTTAAATATGTTTATAACTTAATATAAGAGTTTTGAACATATAATATAAGAATTTTTAACATATAATATAAGAATTTTGAACGTAGAGTATTTATAAGCATGTAATATAAGAGTTTTGAATATATAATAGAAGAATTTTGAACACATGTACTATTATTTACTATGGGCACATTATTTACAGTATGGTATACAATGCTCATGCGGGGCACTGTACGTATGGTGCACGATGTAGGTACTAAATACAAAAAAATTCGTTGAAAATAATCTTTTACAAAATTTATACGGTGCATTATCTCTAAGTTTCCCTTTAACATTTCAATTTTTCCTTCTTTTTGTTTCGTGGTCCAACCAAGATCTTCATTAATTTCCAAATACAGTTTTACCAAAAGTTCAAAGCTATTTTTTTTTGGTTAAACCCTTTACTCCCATGAGATTGAATCCAGGATCTCACGCCTGGGTTTAAAGCTAGTTACTTACTAATAGTTTCTATGGAAAGCAAGTAATTATAATGAGTATTTAGGGCCTTGGTTTTCTTATGATAAAAATAATTTTTTTCATGACAAAAATCGCGCACGCACACACACACATATATATTTGCGGTAACTACGTGCTTGGACTATATTAATTTTAAAAAAAGTTGAAACTCTTAAAGGAAAAAAAATCCCATTTCCAACTTATTTTTAAGAGTTTTGAACGTAGAATATAAAATTTATGTGATTATAATTTTTATATTCTGAACTTGCTTTTAAATTTTTGAACATGTAATATAAGAGTTTTGAATATATTTACAGCTTAATATAAAAGTTTTGAACATATAATATAAGAATTTTAAACATATAATATAAGAGTTTTGAACATATAATATAAGAATTTTGAACACATGTACTATTACGTATTGTGCGCGCATACTGTTTACAGTACGGTGTACAATGCTCATGTGGAGCACTGTGCATATGATGCATGATGTAGGTTCTAAATACAAAAAAATTCTTTGAAAATAACACTTTACAAAATTTATACGTGGCATTATCTCTTAGTTTCCCTTTGACATTTTAATTTTTCCTTCTTTTTATTTCGTGGGCTAATCAAGATCTTCATTAATTTCCAAATATAGCTTTACCAAAAGTTCAAAGCTATTTTCTTTTTTTTGGATTAAACGCCTTACCCCCATGAGATTAAACCTAGGATCTCACGACTGGGTTTAAAGCTAGTTACTTACTAATAGTTTCTATGGAAAGCAAGTAATTATAATTAGTATTTAGGGCCTTTGTTTTCTTATAAAAAAAGTATTTTTTTTTCATGACAAAAATCACAACATATATATATATATATATATATATATATATATATATATATATTAACTACGTACTTGGATTATATTAATTTTAAAAAAAGTTGAAACTCTTAAAAGAAAAAAATCCCATATCCAAGTTATTTTTAAAAGTTAGAAAGCTCAACTTTTAAATGAAACAGCCTTTTCAAAAGTTATAGGAGAAAACATTTCTAAAAAGGTTAATCCAAATGGTCTTGGTGGCTGTTTGAAATCCGCCACGTGCCTACGCATAGTCAGCAACTCAAAACCGTCATCTATGACAAAAAAAAATATTGCTGCCTATTTTTAATGTTTTTGTAGCACTCGCATTCATGGTGTTCAATGAATTTCTTTCATTTTGGGAGTTTCTTTTCAAACTATGCTATTTTCAAAAAAAAAAAATCTTTTCTTTTTTTCTATAACTTATTAACTTTGGTTTGAAAAAAAAAAAAAAAAGCCGGTCAGTCACAATTGCAACTTTCTTGGAGTACCGGCAATGGTTCATCTTCTAGTAGTTTCATACGGTTGGTAATCAGTGGCGTGCGCCATGATATTGGAGAAGCTTTTTCCCATCTTATTGGCGTAGTTCCTTAAAATGTTAACCTTTTCAACTTTCATTTAGCTTAAGTAAGATGTGTGGTCAACTTATCCAATATGATATGTAGCTTTTAATACCACTTATTCCTTGTCAATCGGACAATACACAACGTCACTCCTTTACAGAATTATTTGTAATAACATGAGGTGATCTTTGCTGTATTGTTTTTCTACCAATCTATAGGTGAAATAACATGTCTTGATTTTTCTTTCTTTTCTTTTCTTTTTTTTTTGTTCAATTAGAAAAATGTAATTAGATTTTATGGCATTCACCAATCTGCCTAGCTAGAGGTATTTTTCTAGCTAGCTTAGTAAGATAGATATCATTTTATTTTTTTCCCATTTATTTCACATACTCAACAGTAAACAGCCTTCAATGTACATTAATTTTTTATTTTTTTAAATTTCTATTATGAAAAAACCTAACATCCGATAATTCGAAAATCAATCAGATACCTATCTTTTTACTATCTGATCAAATAATTTTTTCCCCTCCATTCGAAATCCAAATATTTTATATACCAGATTATCCATTTCAATTGTTGTCACCCTAGAGTAAGTATTTAGTGCGGCCATGGTATTTCAGATGTTGAGGAACAAATGCGATAAATAGGATGTCATCTGACATATTTCCTCTTCTTTTGAAACTGCTTAACATGTTGATTGATGGAGAAGTAAACTATATGTACATTTTCACACACACGTGTCTTGGCCACTAAAGTTTATACAGCAAAAAAAAGAGAACAAAACAATATGGTCTATGGACTTTGATTTGCGTTACAGTTATTATGAAGAAATTGACACATATCAGTGCTGCATTACCAGAGGAAATAAAGTACAAATTCAACAAAAAAGAAAGTAGTACTATAGTTTCACAGAATATTAATTTGGCTCTTTCAGCAGGTGCTGAGCTCACAGCCGCGTCTCATACATAAACTATTACTAGTTTTATACTCTGTAATTACATTAAACATAGTCTGGCGTGGAATAAGGCGGTGTTGCAGCCGAGCTGATCTGCCGCTTGCCACGCTCCGATCTGCTGTTTTCGGCGAATTTAATGCTCCCCTCGTGCAACCCTCTTTGTTTTTCGTCCTCGTTCCACTCTGATCCATAGTAGTATTCTTCAGTATACTTACGGTCTTTTGATGGCGGAAGAAACATGCTTCCCCATTGTGGAAAGTGTATAAACGCCACAGGAATTGTGCAGGCCACAGCCATTGCCCCCATCAAGGTAAGCCCAGTTCCTGTGGAGAATTTGGAGCTCGAGAAGAAAACTAGTTGAGTTAAACCACCTCCGAAGTTGCCTCCAGCGCCTGTTAAGCCTGAAATTAAGCCCAGTGATCGTCGCGAAACGAATGGAATGATACCGTATGTTGCTCCGCAGGCTGCTTGGGCTCCAATGGAGAATAGAATCATGACTAGAATCGCGATATGAAGTGACTCGGCTCGGCCTAGACATATACAGAAGACACCTCCTAAGGTTTGGACAATCCAGAGGATCCATAGCCTGCCCCTCATGCCGAATTTTCTTGCTGCTAAATCTGAAGCATATCCACCAAATGGGCGAGCGAAAAAGTTTGCCATGCCAAATGTTGCAGCAATGATTCCAGCAGTGTGAAGTTTGAGATTGAACCTGCGCAAAATAATCTAATCAGGATCAAATTTTTCAGACACTGGAAAAAAGTTATATGATTAAAGCACAGCTAGCTTACTTGTCGTAGAAATATTCAGCTATGACATTGTTGATGCACAGCTCAACACCCATCGAAAAGCCATAGAGGAGGAAGAATATCCATGTTCTGTAGTTGGTAATCGCGCACCGAAAGACCTGGATTTTTGAATGTGAGAAAGCGAATTAACAAGTTAGCTAAAGAAAAGAAAGATTTTCTGTTATAAAAGATTTTCTCATCGAATCCTGGAAAGCGTATTTGTTGGGAGGTTTTTTCTTCACTAATCTGTCCCCGACCCCAACTCAGAGGAAAAAAAAAAAGAATGATTTTTCACGGAGCAACAAACAAACCTTAGAAAATTGGTCTTTGTGTACGTCACCCTTCTTCTGCAGGGCTCTCAGGTTTCCATCAGGCAAATCTTGGCCAAGGGTTAACACCAAGAGGCCTATAATAATATGAAGCCACCCTGGAATAAAAAAAGCTATCCTCCAGGCAGTGAATGGAGTGGCTCCTGCTAGCTTTATTACATGATAAAGAAAAGGCATCAAAAGTTGAGTAAAACCACCCCCCATGTCACCCCACCCACCAGCAACACCATTAACAAGCCCAATGATTTTACCGTTGAACATTATGCTTGTCCAATATTGGCAGGACACAAATGTTGCTAATGAAAACCCTATCATGAACCTCACAGCTATATACCCTTCAGCTGATGAGACATATGCGACAGAAAAGACAACTGGGGCTGTTAAAATGTTGACAAATGCACAGCCATATCTTGGGCCTATTAAATCACACACAACACCCATGACAAGCCTGGAGAACAAGCTTCCTGAGACCGAAGCAACCCCAGCATTGCCAATGTCTCCTCTCTTCAGGTCTAAATTGTCCCGAATAATCGGGACGAGAGGAGCAGCGGCGAATGTGGATACGAAACAAGTGAAAAAAGAGATCCAGGCAAGGTGGAAAGATCTCATGTGGGGTTGTTCGAAAGAGAAAATCTGTAGGGTTTTTGCTTTGTGCTCAGAATCAACTGGCAAAGAGAATTTTGCTGTGGTGTCTGTGGGGACTGAGGGGGAAGTCACAGAGAAAGCAAATGTTTGTTCTCTGCCTGTTGATCCATGCACAGAGCTTCCCAAAGATCCTTCAGGATCAGCCATTTTTCTTCCTTTTTCCTCTTTTTTTTTTTGTTTTGATCTGTAATGAAGAAGGATGGCTATAGAGAAGAAGAGTGTTGGTGTTTGTATGGTTTAAAAGGGAGGACAAGGTGGTGTGGTATTTATAGAGTGTTGGTAGAGTTGACAATTGTAAAGGCCACGCAATGTCGACATTGCCACCACGTGTGATACTTCCAGGACTTCTGCAAACTTCTTGAGTTCATCATTTGTTTTTTCGCTCTTAATTAATCTACTAAATTTTCATTCAAGTGGTTCTCGTCTTTTAATGAGCATTTAATCCAGTCGAGGATAGTTCACCTGATCACCTCCAAAATGCAATGAAGGGAATATAGTTGGCTTGCCCTTTCTCTCCCCCAAAGGATGCCAAGACCTGCTATATTATTACCTAGCTTCTTAGATGAAGTTTCACCTTGACTCTATCATTGTCCAACGTGACTTAAAGTTATCTCCTAATCTCATAAAGAATCTAACAGTTAATAGGTTTATTAACCCTTGCGTTGACCAAATAATTTGTATATCTATCGGCTTTTCTATAAGTATGTTTCAATTGATAACCACTTCTTCTATTCAAGATTACTTTTTTATACGGCAACATGTGACAACAAATTTAAAATATTTTATTAATAATAATACATGAAAAAATTTTAATTAGTAGAAAATAAATAATTCTAGGTACAAATCAATTTCAGCATTATCTCTTATTAAAAAAATAAATCTACAAATTAAAAATATCAAAACGTGACCAGGAAAAAAAAGAGAAAAAAAAATTTTTAAACAATTTTGTAGCTAGGTTAATGTGGAGTGCAAGTGCAGGCGCCAAGGATACCTGGTTTTGTAAATTAAGTCACCTTTAATGAATTTGTGATCTGATATTAATTAAGACAATGGAGGCTGCGCATAATGGATTAGATAACAAGGAATATGAGTGATCCAAATGAGTATGTAGTCATCATGATTTATTTGCAATTTTTCGTCATGCCTGATTCAATATTTACAGGTAAGAATCATGAGATGTTATTCTAAATTTAACCAATGTTAGGTGAAATAATTGAGTGAAAGAAGGACCACGAATAAATAAATATATGTAATTAAGCTTAATGTCCAACTTAGATTTTATATTAAAAAATTTAAATTTTTATATATTAATTAAAGAAAATTTGTACTTCATAAAAAGGTCCAAAATTTTATGAGGCATGTGATTTGATGATTTATAGCTTTTCTAAATAAGAGGGATGGTATCTTCTACCAGGGCCAGCATCGAGGGGGCCGATTATTCATTTTTTGTCACATAACTTTATATATAATTTTTCTCCTAATGTTGTTTTATACTTTTTGTTAGTGGGTAAATATCTTAATTAAGACAGAACGTACGCCAAGGGAGTGACTAAGATAAAAATATTTTTTGAAATATTTCTTGTAGAATTTTTTTCTTCAATTCTAATAGTCTTTTTGTTTTTTGAAACTCCCACTCTCATGGGATTCAAACTAGGAACTTATTTTTTGTACCTGTAGGTAGACAATATAAAGTGTATAACTGAATAAACAGCTATAAGGTATTAGACAAACAGTTGTAGGATACTGAACAAATAGTTATAAAGTACTAGATAAACATTTATTGGACAAATAGTTGTGAAATATTGGATAAATAGTTGTAGAGTACTGACAAACAGATAGGTACACTTACAAGATTTACCTGCAGGTGTAAGATAAAATTTGCATATTCAAACCTAGCACCTCACTTCTAGGAAAAATATTCTCAATCACTTGAAGTATTCTCTGATCCCATTCTAATAGTCTTTTTACTTGTGCACTTTTTCCATTTAGATAATACCTTAACATTTAAATTTCTGTAATAAATAAATAATTTTAATGGACAAGTTCTGTCAATGCTTAATTTATTTATATTCTTAGTTAGGTAACTTTAAGGTTTTATACAAGATAAACTTAAGAGAGATTTTCTTTGTACATGATAAAGTGGTCAAGGAAAATAATTTTTTCAAAATTATTCTTGTAGTATATTTTTAGTCCCTATTATTCATAAAAAGTATTAGTTTGGCCCCTATTGTTTCAAAAGTGACTTATTTGATTCCTAATGTATTCAAAAAGTATCACTTTAGTCCTTATTATTTCAAAAGTGACTAATTTAATCACTAATGTTTACAAAATGTGATCTAGTTGATCCACATTTTAGCCTTGAAAATAGTCATGTGGCCCAATTTTAGCCAAAAAAATTTGTTTATGTGATGGTAACATAACCAATTGATGGCGATGAAAATCGATATTTTTTGCAAAAAATAACATTTTCTTGTAAATATTGAGGACTAAATAGGTTACTCTTAAAATAGTAGGGATCAGATTGACTTTTTTTGATAAATATTGATGACCTAATAGGTTGCTTTGAAACAATAAGGACTAAAAAATAACATTTTTTTGCAAATATTAAGGACTAAATAGGTTACTCTTAAAACAGTAGGGATCAGATTGACTTTTTTTGATAAATATTGATGACCTAATAGGTTACTTTGAAACAATAAGGACTAATTGATATTTTTTGTAAATAATAGGGAGTGGAATTCTCTCTTTTTTTACGTATATATTTCTTTTCTATTTTAGTGATCAAGTTTGTGTAACAGGTAGGTAACTTTAGCTGATAAAATTCACAGTACTTAATTCATTTGTGTCTTGGATACATATTTAAAGTTCTTCTTTTCAGACATGATAAATGCAAAAAAGTTTCTTCATAGAGAATGTATTTATATTTGGGGAGTTTCTTCATAGGTAATTTATTTATTTATTTTGACTAAATAATTTCATATAAAAGAGATGAGCTTAACTTCATTCTAATTTACTAAACTTTCGTTCATATAAACTTATATTGTCTTGCTAAATTTATTTCTTACTCTTGCTTGATTATTTATAAAAATTTAATCTCATCAATCTTTTTTCTATTATGAATGTTATTGTATATGTATTGTTCTCTCTCCCAAATTAAAAAAAAGATATATTTATTAATTTACTTCTCAAGAGAAGAAGACGTTCCTGTTAATTATTTTCATCAAAATAAAAAGTAATAAATAAATAAATTTCGACCCGCTAACCCCTCGTTCTAATATTGGTTTGGAAGCATGCCCATGAACCGCTTTTTTTTTCTTTTTTTTTTTGGTTCTCTCTCTCTTATCAGATTATGACTCGCTTATGGCTGCTGATAAATGTTGGATCTTTAGGTCAACAGTTAATTAACATGGCCAACCACGTGTTGATCTCCACTTGCTATATTACTAATAAATAAATCTTAGTTAATTATCACTGTTGTAGCTAGTATATGTCGATTCTATACTTCGGGTACGTGGCTCTTCGTTGGCTCTGCAAATAACCTGATCAACTTATCAATTTTGTGTATTATTATATATATATATATATATATATATATATACACACACACACACATATAGAGAGAGAGAGAGAGAGTAGACTTGGCTTACCCTTTTGATATCCTACCTCTTTGCTTATATGGAGTTAAAATTCTTTGCAGATCTATCACAAATAAAACATTATAATTGTAGTGGAATGCTACAACTAATTATAGTGTATTGAAACAAATTAAAAGTCATTAGCTCCTTTAGTTTTTCTTGAAACTGTATGCATTTTCATTCTCAGATGAGATACTATTTAACAGTTAACTTGAATATTTTGGTAATAAGTGATCATACTGTGACAATAAGTTGAAAGATTGATGAGAAAATCGTAAATATCCATGTTAGAGACATAAAAATTAATTAACTAAATATATTATAATAATTGGGTGTGGTATTCCATCAGTTATTACTTCTTCAATTCCTATATATTTTGTATTTTAGTCAGTTAACCTCAATTCCTTTTAGCTTTCAATAAGTGAAGGTAATGTTACTTGTCAAAAACTTGAGGCTAGAAATTAAAGTAAATGTCCATGAATGTTAATTAGATTGAAAATACTATAGCATTGATTATTGTGTCCTAGTGAGTGGTATCAGAGCTCAAGTTCTTAGACTACGCAAACATGACTAGGAGTAAGATTGAAGACATGCAAAGAGCACACAATCTACAACATTGAGAGATGCTTTTATCAACACATATAGCCAACTAATGATCAAGCTTGTGAGAAAAGAGAAGATTGAGTATGAAATACGAGCTTAAGGAGGTTCAATTCAGGGAGGATCCAATCACATGGGAAGAGTCCACATAGATATTTGAGTCCAAGCGCTTGATCATTGACAAATTTTTTAAACCTAGTAAAACTAGGATTAGTTTCCTATAAACAATAAGACTTTATAACTTGTTGTTTGTGATCAAGTCTTAAGGTCACACCCCATAGGAGGTGTCGATGGGAGCTTAGGGTTCACATACCATGGGAAGTGTGGAGAGAGCATGAGAGATCGAGAGGGTTTTCTTACCGTATTTTGTTCATCTAAAAGCCTATTATTTCGGAGAGTTTGTCTTGCTTTTGCTACAGAATTATGAAGAACTAAATATATTAGCTTATTTAGACTCAATGACTTGAATGTCAAAATAAAATTTACGTTTAACTGAACACTTTTAAACACTAACTAAAAAATTATTGTCAAAATAATGGGAAAGACATTTTAGTTAGTCGGCCTCTTTGCTTCAAAGTTCTGCCGTCGGCTCACGTGTCTCCTTATAAGAAAAATAAATAAATAAAGTGATGATGCATTATGTATTAAGCAAGATCATGCAGATCCAACAAGAAATATAATCAAATAAAACTTTTTATATACTCAGAAGAACGTGGGAGGAAACAACCCAGAATAAGACAAGCTACTAACTACTTGCATAAAACATGGGAAGTCAAAGGAGCAGATGTGAAATGTGTATCGTAACAAAGTCAACTGAAAGAGTTTAATATTTAATTAATTAATTACAATTAATAACATGATGGGAGATCACAAGAGGCGTCATAGCCACGAAAATATGCAGGCTGATATGTACGGTTGTTGATCCACATGATTTTACGTATACGTATATCGAAATCATCGTTATCTTTTTCTTTGTGTTCTGTTGGGGTCAATTTGAAGTTAATATCTAAAACTAGTGAAACTTTCTTTTTTCCTTTTTTGATAACGAGGGAATTTAACTAGCGGGACCCGATCTCCGACAAAGCCGATCTACCGATTACCTAGCAGGACCGTCTACCGGCAGTAAAACCAGACAAACTTGTTTTGTTGATTGCCTAATAAACGAATGTTAAAATCTCATATGACCAGCAATTACAATTTGTTCTTTAATGCATGTCCAATAAGAGTAGTTTACCATATATCTGTAGCATAGTGGGATGTAAAATGACATATGTCGATACCATAAAATAAGTAAATTTTCTGATGATAATTAATCTCAGTAAGCATACAATATATAGGAGTTTTGTGATAAGTCTCCCTAACTATAAAGAAGATAAGAATAACAGATAAGTACAACTTATATCCTATTCAGTTACAACAACCATTTGTGAAAAATTCAAAAATTAAATTTAGATATATGTTATCACATATATCGTAATTTTGAAAGAAAACTCATAAAATATCCAACATCAATTTGGGTTAGAATATTTGAGTAATTTATAAATGGATAGTGTAGAAATAACTAGTAATTTGACTTATTAATCATGCTATGCCTACAACACTTCCGCTTGTTCACAAGCCCAAGGTATATCCTATATATCATAGATCTATACAAATATTTACGAAATATATTCAACCTTGTCACAATTAAGTGAGCAAACAATATATATATATATATATATATATATATATATATATATCACATGCATGTGATGAAATCTCTTATCTACAGAATGTTTACAAATCTATTCAAGTTTATCACAATTGAGCGAACTTATCTGCTAATGGATAACCATTGCTAATTAGTTTGAGCTAGTTAGCTTGGGTGACATACAAGTATATGAGCTGCATATCTTTTTATTCAGGTAGTAAAGAGTCAAATTGGTCAGGCTCTCGAAAAAGTCAACTTGGTTGTGCCCTTGTTAAGAGTTTTCTAGATCCAATCTGATACGAAATAAGTTATAGTTGGTGAATTATACCTGATGCTGAATATGAAGTAATCACGCTTTAATTATGAAAATTATAGATATTTATTTTCAGCTAGTTTATTATTTTTCAAACAATAAACATGGTTCTAAACTATTATATGAAGTTGGATCAGTTTACAAGTAAATTTTATCTTATGTAACACAACTCTTATAAATAGGCTTCTCGACAATTATGATTGATCCATGCGTAGCTTATTACTCTTAATCCTATCTTGCATGGTCATTCGATCTTAGGAAGCGAGTATTTTCACTCCTATGCGTGCTGTCTTCCCCAATTAAGAATAACTGAAGGAACTAATTCTGATTACTATTGTTATTATTGTTGTTGTTATGGTAATAATTGAGCACCACATCAAATTAGGTTAAAAAGAACGGATTTATTTTTATTTTGCAAACTCGGTATTCATTTAATCCACCACCAAAGTGACTTGATGCTATGCATCTCCGAAATAAATTGAAACAATTACCGACCTAATTTGAGACAATTGTAAAAGAGTAACACAAGGCCTATTCGGCACAACTATCTATTAGGGTAGCTGTTAGAGTGTTAGTTGTTTGAATGGCTGATCCTTACTTAGGTGGCTTATAGTTATTAGCGAATAGTTGTTTAACTAGCTGTTAGTGGATAACTATTTAACTAGCTGATTAAACATAGTGTGTCTCGTGAAATTAATTGTTGGATTAGCTAATAAAAGTAAAATGATGGAAAGGACATTGATATCACATTATTATTGTTATAATAATTATAATAAATATTACTATTATTGGAGTAAGAAAATTTATTTTATAATTAGATATATAAAATTTATTTTATAATTAGATATATATATATATATTTAATAATATTTTATTATTAAAACATAATAAAATTATTTTTTGATAAGCAATTTATAGTAATATTATAACAAAATATTTTTAATAGATTAAAATTTTAATTTTTAAAATAAAAAGTAAATCGACTAATAAAACTTATACTTTTTTTATATACTAGCAAAATAATGCCATGTAAGGCACGGCTACATTGCCCAATATTGTCGCAATACAAATTTTATAATATATAATAAATATTTATTAAAACTGAATAGTGTTTTTTTAACTCTTGAAGTTTCAAATTTTGAACTCAAGAATTTAAAAACTGTAACCAATTTTCACTCTTTGCTGAAAGATGTGGCTAACAATAATGCAGAAAAAAGAAAGAGAGTATATCGCTTTTTAGAATGATATAATAATTATTTGAATTTAAGTAATTATAATTTATGTGAATTCAAATTGTTTATATTTATTTTGTACAACTTTTCATATCTATTTTCATATTTGGTCAAAATTAATAAATATAATTTAACAAATCTATCTAATTTTCAATTTAGTATAAATTAACACAATATATTTTAACAAATAATAAAAAAAATAAAAAACCAAAACTTTAGGGGAAAAAAACTGAAACCCAAATATCGAAAAGCGACAAGCTTCAATGATTTTACATATTCAATTTAATAGCATTTTAGTTCTAGAAGTTCGAAAATGTGAATTTCAAAAATTAGACGAATTAGTTTTTTCAACCCAAAATGAAAATTTAAAAGTCCAAAAGTGAAAAAATGTGGTTAGCAAAGAAGTGAAAAAAGAGAGAACACATCATTTTGATTGCAGAGGCAAATATAAAAAAGAAAAAGAGTAGGTGTAAAATTATATAATTGAATGGTTTTCTTAGTTCTTGAAATTTAAAATTTTGAACTTAAAAATTCAAATTGATTAATACAATTTGGTTTTAAGATTTTTAGTTGTGGAAGAATAGTATCAAAAGACAAACAATGTCTAGATCAAAAAAAAAAAAAAGAGAGAGAGAGAGAGAAAGAGAGAAAGAAAGAAAAAGACGAATAAGGCTAAAAGACTATATTACCCTTATGACCACCCTATGAATAGAGACGTTAAGAAGTCCCGAGCATAATATATTTAACAAATAATATTGATAAAAAATCAAAACTTGAATTTAGAAATCTGAAATCCAAATATCTAAAAATACTCAATTTTTATGATTTTAAATGTTTAATTTAATAGTTTTTAGATCTGAAAATGCAAAACTTAAAAAATTCAACTGAATTTCCACCTTTAACCCGATTGAATGATTTTTTTGACTTGAAATGGAAAAAAATAAAAATTCAAAAGCGAAAAGGTGTGCTTAGTATAGAAATGAAAATGAAGTGCATATCATTTTGATTGAGAAAGAAATGGGGAAAAGATAGAGTAGATATAAAATTATCTAATCAAATGGTTTATTTGATTTTAATAATAAAAACTTAAAAAATTTAAAATTAAAAACATAAACTAATTCTCTTAACTCGATTTGAGTTTTGTGACTTTTAAAATCCAATCAAAATTTTTATTTGCAAAATGAAAAATAGTAAAAAATTCAAATGAATTTCTACCTCAAATAAAAATTAAAAGATGTAATTAACAAAGAAGTAGGAAAAAAATCATTTTCCTAGGGAAGGAAAAAAAAGAATAAATATCAAATATAATTTTTTCATGATAAAAATAAAATTTAAAAATTTTTTATTACAAATATTATATAAATTTTCATTGATAATCATGCCCTTTTTTAGAATTATTACAATATTGTCATTTTTTGGTACTATTCACTTATAGGGGAGAACCATGAATGAATAGTACTCCAAAAAGTCATTCTTTTTATACTAATAGAGATTTTGATTTGAATAGAATTTGAAATTAACTTTTATATTTTTTATTTATATTTGTGAAAGAAAAAGTAAAAATGTAGAGAAAAGATTAAAGAGATAGTAGGATTTCTATTTAAAAAAAAAATAGAGAAAGGTTAAAGCTGCCAAAAAAATTGAAATATTACAAACTTTTTGTGAAACGTTAAAATTTTTAGCATTCGAGAAAAGATGGCTGAAACGTTAAAAACTACTCAAAAAGCTCTTTAAAACACTATTTTATCAAGCATCAATGTTGTTTTGAGAAATAGTGCTTTGACCTAGTCAAAATACTAAAAGTTAGTAAAAAGACTCCTTTTTTGTATTTTCAAACACGCAGACACAGTAGATTTTGATGGGGAAGTATAATGTTCTTAAATTCTAGCATTTTCTAAAGGTTGTTTAGCAATATTTTTAACTAGTATGATACCCGTACGATGCACGTCGAGCGACATATGTTATTCGATATATTAAAACTATAGAGTTTTTGCACCTTACTAAATAGTTATTAAAACAAATATATATACTATGAAATTAATAAAACAATGATGATATATATAGAGAAAGGTCATAATATTAATTAAATTAAAATGTTTAATACAGGAATGGTAGTAAATAAATGATGAAAAATATGACTTAAGAATGGCATATTTAATTAATTGATAGGTAATTATGAAAAGCTTATCATATAGAGCACCACTTAACAGCACAAAATTATAACTTATTTTACTTTATTATATAGTATAGATTTGTTGAATCAGTATTACCCGGCGGTAATGTTGGAGAGAAAGTAGCAGCAAGACATATTCCCTAAATATTCTTGTGGGCATGGTTCTATAAATTAAAAGTCACCTCTTGGCTTATAAAGAAGTATGGTCAACTTATCAGTATTATAGCTTTTGATACCAATAATCATTCCCTGTATACTCTCATTATATTGAGCGTGTAATACACGACGGCCTAGGTGCTCATTTTCTGCTCCAAGAAAAATAAAACGCGCATCTCATTGATTTTCAAAATAATGATAAACAACATGTAATTTTATTTTGAAATTAGTTAGCGTTAAACAATTTAAAATATCTCTTATATTTTAATTCCAAGAGTCGTAGTTTCACATGTGAGACAATTGGAGCAAATAACTGGTTGATTAGAATAACTAGCCACTAATATGTTGCTACATTTTGTGAAAATAGAGAATGAATTTTTGGCCCAGTTTTGGGCACTCATAAATACTTTTTTTAATTTCAAAAATTGAGACTGACTTATTTGACTTATTTTAAAGAAACCTTTATATAAATAAAAGCTATAGTTAAAAAAAAAACTGAAAAATCAAAAGCTCCAAACTAGAGTTTTTCGGAAAAAGCTTTTGGGAAATAGTTTATATATCATATTAAAAATTATTTTTTAAATTTTTCTTAAAAATACTAATCTATATTTTTTAAAGTCCATTGGTCTCAAACAATTGAATTTTAGCTCCTAAAATACAAAACTAAACCATCAACGTCTTTTATTCAACAAAATTCTACTATTAGAAGATATACATACAGTTCAATAGCAAAAATCTCACCGTTAAATCAAACATAATAAAAGAAACTAGGACTCAGCGAATTTCAGGTTTTTTCTTCTTCTAATTGTGCGTTGCACAAAATTAAGTAGAATTAGGATATAAATGATGCTTATATATGAATTATTATGTGTCGGCTTCCGAGACAAGTCAAATCCATTATATGGTCTATAGTAAGTAATTTTATCTGATATTTTGTAAGAGACTATTTATATAGACAAAACAACAAAAGGGCGTACCCCTGCAAACTTTCTGCATGATACTAAAGCAACATGATAAATTACAATATATTACAGTAACATTACAAGGTACAGTGACCAAGCGTACAAAGAAGTACGGATGCAAATACTAGAAGTCTCACAACAAAATCAAGGCTCTTTCAGCAAATGCTGAGCTCATAGCCTCACACTACAAACTAAATATTGTTCTGATTTTTATTTATTTAACTAGTTTATAACCGGTTCAAATGTACGAATTTACTAAGTTTAAGTATTTAATTGGTATACCTGTAGGATATCATCAAACATGGACCGGTGTGGAATAGGGCGGTGTTACTACTGAGTTAATCTGCTGTAGGATATCATCAAACATGGACTGGTGTGGAATATGGCGGTGTTACTACTGAGTTAATCTGGCGCTTTCCGCGTTCGGATCTGCTGTTCTCAGCAAATTTAAGGCTTCCATGGTGCAACCCTTTGTGTTTTTCGTCCTCGCTCCACTCTGATCCATAGTAGTGTTCTTCAGTATACTTATCGTTTTTCGATGGTGGAAGAAACATGCTTCCCCATTGCGGAAAGTGGATAAATGCCACAGGAATTGTGCAAGCCACGGCCATTGCCCCCATCAGAGTAAGCCCAGTTCCTGTGGAGAATTTCGAAGTGGAGAAAAAAATCAATTGAGTCAATCCACCACCAAAGTTGCCACCAGCGCCTGTTAAGCCTGAAATCAAGCCTAGGGATCGTCGCGAAACGAATGGGATGATTCCATAGGTTGCTCCACAGGCTGCTTGGGCTCCGATAGAGAATAGAATCATGGATAGAATTGCTAAAGGAAGCGATCCAGCACGGCCAAGACACACACAGAAGACACCTCCTAATGTTTGGAGAATCCAGAGGATCCATAGCCTGCCCCGCATGCCGAATTTTCTTGCTGCTACATCGGAAGCATATCCACCCATAGGCCGAGCGAAGAAATTGGTCATTCCATATGTTGCCGCTACTATTCCAGCAGTGTGAAGCTTGAGATTGAACCTGTATAAATCAGAATTTATGGTTAGTTCAAATATATGAGCGAAGAGAATATATGGATAAAAAGTAAAGTAGAAAAGTTTTTAAAGCAATGACTAACTTGTCATAAAAATATTCTGCTAAGATGTTGTTAATTGCCAGCTGAAGACCCATTGAAAAGCCATAGAGGAGGAAGAAAATCCATGTTCTGTAGTTTGTCACCGCATACCGAAAAACCTGAAGTTTGGAGAGAATTGTAGTAAACATGTCAGCTTATGTCATACAAGGGCAGCGACCCCGGGATTAGGATATTTTCATTTCAAAAGTTCCATCGTATTGATCCGGGGGAAATTTTAATCATTGATATATTGATCATATTATGTCAACCATTTATAAAATTTAAATTCTAAAAGAGAATAATTTTTTTAAAATACTTTTTCTCTTGCTTCCAAAACCTACTTTTTTTCTGGATTTAAATTCTATGAATAATTAAGATGACACAACTTATAATATAAACGTAGGAGATAAAGAGAACTAATGATATAAGAAAATCCTAACACAGACAGGGGAGTGGTTAGAGAGGAATTTACTCAATAATTTGCAACAAACCTTGGAGAATTGATCTTTGTGTACGTCACCCTTCTTCTGCAAGGCACTAAGGTTTCCATCAGGCAAATCTTGGCCAAGGATTAAGACCATGAGGCCAACAATGATATGGAGCCACCCTGGAATGAAAAATGCTATTCTCCACGCAGTGAATGGAGTGGCTCCAGCAAGTGTGATTATCTGGTAAAGAAAAGGCATCAGAAGTTGAGTCATCCCACCCCCCATGTCACCCCATCCACCAGCAACACCATTAACAAGCCCAATTATTTTGCCATTGAACATCACTGTAGTCCAATATTGGCATGATACAAATGTTGCTAATGAAAACCCTATCATGAACCTCACAGCTATATACCCTTCAGCTGATGAGACATATGCAACAGAAAAAACAACTGGGGCTGTTAAAATGTTGACAAATGCACAGCCATATCTTGGGCCTATTAAATCACACACAACACCCATGACAAGCCTGGAGAACAAGCTTCCTGAGACCGAAGCAACCCCAGCATTGCCAATGTCTCCTCTCTTCAGGTCTAAATTGTCCCGAATAATCGGGACGAGAGGAGCAGCGGCGAATGTGGATACGAAACAAGTGAAAAAAGAGATCCAGGCAAGGTGGAAAGATCGCATGTGGGGTTGTTCGAAAGAGAAAATCTTGAGGGCTTTTGCCCTGTGCTCAGAGTCAACTGGCAAAGAGAATTTTGCTGTGGTGTCTGTGGGCACTTGGGGTGACTCCACAGAAAAAGCAAATGTTTGCTCTCTGCCTGTTAATCCATGCACAGAGCTGCCTAGAGAACTTTCAATCTCAGCCATGGTTGTATCTCTTTAAGAATGAGAATAACTAGTTTTTTTTTTTGGCTATGGCCTGAGAAGGGGTGTGAGGAAGTGTGGTATTTATAGTGTTTTTAGCGTTGAAATTGTAAAACCCCACGTCATGTTGACATTGCCATGCCATGTAGTGTCTCCAAGATTTGTGTAATTTTTTTGACTTTCGTGTTCGATTTTTCCTCTTCTTCTGCTATATATTTCTTTAATCAACTGGTTCTTTAATCTGTGTTTCATGAGGATATTATTTTATTCAAGCCAAGGAAAAGCTGAGTTGTTTTTCTGCAAATTGCACGTAACTGACATCAAAACCATTCACGAAAAGAGATTCTTTTAGTTGGACAATTTATTGAACAGACAGAGAGACAGCAAGCCCGAAATCATTAGCTGCACTAAATTGTCTCTTTTATGATCTCACTTTTAACATAAAAGCAGTTTATCAGCTGCTGCCATCCTTAGATATCTCATCCTCAAATTTTGTTCAACTTTCTTCTCATATCACCCCCACAAGAAATATGCACATTGCGTTTACGTTAGCAGAAATGTAAGAGAAACTTAAGCTATCGACATCTAACTTCATATCGACTAGCTTTTCCATTGGAAAAATTCAGCATTTGGCACAAACCATGTAAGATAAGAAAAGGTTTAATTAGAGACCTAAAATAGTCTTGAGATAGAGAGCACTGAAAAAAAAAGAAAAAGAAAAAACGTAGCAACTCATTTAGCCCATTGTCTTTGATCCTATTGACAAACACGTCTCTTATTGTCGGGGAAAAACATGCAAACACAAAGAATACGAGAAGAAATAACGAACACAAGAAATTACGTGGTTCGGCTTTGAAGCCTACGTCCACGGGCAACAGAGAATAATTATATTACTGATCACGAATGCTACAAGGCTCTCACTTTGGTTTCTCTCACCCCACATACCATAAGAGGTATGAACCTCTACACCTCCATGGGGTGCGACCCTAAGGCACCAAATACAATGTCCTAGCCCCTATTTATAGTACACAAGTATCCTAATCCTTATTCTACAAGGATAAGGAAACAGTATACTACTAGGAAAAGTAAACAGTATACTACAAGGAAAAGGACACATATTAATTATATAATACGGGCCACATTCAACAAATCTCCACCTTGGCACGTATTCGCTCTAATCAACATACCATCATCCCTGCTGCCAACTACCCCTAAAGGCTCACTGCTCCACACCGCAAATAGCAACCAAATCCAAACAATGCTTAAACTTGCTGACTGGAACCACCTTAGTCATCATATCTGCTGGATTCTCATGGGTAGATATCTTCTGCACCAATATGATTCCTTGTGATATAATATCTCTGATAAAATGATATCTGATATCAATGTGTTTAGTTCTCTCATGATACATCTGATTCTTCGTCAGATGGATTGCACTCTAGCTATCACAAAAGACTGTACTTGTATCTTGCTGCAGTCCAAGATCACGAACCAGGCCTTGTAACCACATGGCCTCCTTCACAGCTTCTGCAATTACCATGTACTCGCTTGATGAGTCGACAATGCCACGATGGCGTAATGTCTCTTTCCAACTGATAGCACATCCAGAGAGTAAACACGTAACCCGTCAGAGATCTTCTCTTATCAAGGTCACCCGCAAAGTCTAAATCACAATAACCCACCAACCTCGCGCAATCTCCAGTCATCTTGCTAAATAGCAATCCTATATTCGCAGTGCCACGCAAATATTTCATTATCCATTTCACCGCTTCCCAGTGTGTTTTCCCAGGTGATGCCATATACCTGCTCACAACACTAACTGCATGTGAAATATCAGGACGAGTGCACACCATAGCATACATCAAGCTACCAACAGCACTCGAGTATGGAACATGAGACATATGCTCCACCTCCTCCTCAGTTTTAGGTGACAAATCTGCAGACAATTTGAAATGAGCAGCAAGCGGCACACTCACAGGCTTAGCTTTAAGCATCCCGAAACGCTCCAGCACCTTCTCAATATAACTTTGTTGAGACAAGAATAGCTTCCCAACGTTTCTATATCTGCGAATCTCCATGCCAAGAATCTTCTTCGCTGCTCCAAGATCCTTCATCTCAAACTCATCACCTAGCTGCTTCTTTAATTTGTCGATTGCAGACATGCTTTTAGCAAAGAATAATCATATCATCGACATACAACAGTAAATACACAAACGAACCATCTGGAAGCTTCTTGAGATATACACAGCTATCGTAGGCACTCCTTGTGTATCCAGCACCTACCATGAATGTGTCAAATCTCTTGTACCATTGCCGAGGTGACTGCTTCAACCCATACAAGGACTTCTTGGTTTGCAAACATGGTTCTCCTTACCAGGAACTACATACCCCTCCGGCTGACTCATGTAAATTTGCTCTTCAAGATCACCATGCAAAAACGCTGTTTTTACATCTAGCTGCTCAAGCTCTAAGTCATGAAGAGCAACCAAGGCAAGTAAAACCCTGATGGAAGTATGGTTCACAACCGGAGAGAACACTTCGTTGAAGTCAACACCCTCCCTTTGTGTATAGCCTTTTGCCACCAACCGTGCCTTGTATCGAGGACCTTCAACCCCTGGAGTACCTTCCTTTTTCTTGTAAACCCATTTGCAACCGACAACTCGCTGTCCCTTAGGCAATTCAACAAGCTCCCATGTTTGATTCTTATGTAGAGACTCAATCTTCTTACTCATGGCACCCACCCACTGAGCAGAACCTTTCCCAGATATGGCCTCTTTGTATGAATTCGGCTCATGTCCTTCAATTGTTTAAACCTTGATCAAAGCATAAGCAACAAGATCAGCGTATCCATACATTTGAGGCTCTCTAATCTGTCTCCTTTCTCGCCAAATGGCAATCTTTGTATACATTGTTCAGGCATATTTTGATCATGTGCCTCGATTGGTTGAGTCGGCTGAATTTGACTGCTACTATTGCTAGATAGAACATTTGGTACATCAGAAAATACCTCCACCTGCTCTTTGACACCGTGGTCTAAATCAGCTATCGCTTTCTCCTTTTCTTGGTCTAATAAAGCAGACTCATTGAACGTGACATCCCTGCTGATGAGGAAACCTGGAGACTTTGGATCTGTGCACCACAACCTGTAACATTTCCTCTCGGACGCATAGCCTAGAAATATGCATTTCTTTGCCCTTGGCTCCAACTTGCCATCCTTCATGTGAGCGTATGCAGGGCAACCGAACACCCTCAATCGAGAGTAGTCAGTAGGCTTACCAGACCATAACTCAAAAGGAGTTTTCAATTCAATAGCTTTAGATGGAGACCTATTCACCAAGTAGCATGCCGTATTGACGGCTTCAGCCCAAAAGTTTTGACTCAAACCAGATTGGGAAAGCATACAACGAGCTCTCTCCACCAGAGTTCTATTCATGCGTTCTACAACTCCATTCTGTTGTGGTGTCCCTACACATGTACGGTGTCTCACAATGCCATGTTTCTTGCAGAACTCATCAAACTCTTTGTTGCAATATTCCAACCCATTGTCAGTCCTAAGACGCTTAATTTGTTTACCAGTCTGCTTCTCAATCAACATCTTCCACTCGACAAATGTTGGAAATGCCTCATCTTTAGTTTTTAAGAAGTATACCCACACCATCCGAGACTATGCATCAATGAAAGTGATGTAATACCTGGCACCTTTCTTGGAAGGAACTTTATTAGGACCCCAAAGATCAGAATGAATATAATCAAGTGTGCCTTTGGTGTTCTCCCGCCTCATCGAACTTCATCCTGGTTTGCTTTCCAAAGACATAATGCTCGCAGAATTTAAGCTTTCCAGTTCTTTGTCCACAAAGCAAATCCCTCTTGCTCAGCTCGGTTAGTCCCCTCTCGCTCATATGGCCCAACCTTTTGTGCCATAACTGCGTAGTGTCATTATCACTCTCCTCGGATGTAACAGCTGTAACACCTGTAACTGTACTACCTTGAAGGATATATAGGCCGCCAATCAAGTTCCCTTTCAAGAGCACAATTGCACCTTTGGTCACCTTTAAGACACCATTCTCACTTCAGAATTTGTATCCATGAGAATCCAAACGCCCAAGAGAAATCAAGTTTTTCTTCAGCTCTGGTAAATGCCAACACTCGAGAGATCTTGTAATACCATCAAACATCTTGATATTTATGATGCCCATTCCCTCCACTTTTAACGAAAGATCATTGCCTAGAAAGACTTTCCCTTCTCTTTTGGAATAAGAAGAGAACCAGTCGCGCCTAGGACACATATGGAACGTTGCACCAGTATCAAGAATTCATTGATTTTGCCACTGTGATCCACTCACAGTCAAAACTCCCCCGGTACTACTCGAGTTATCTCCATCACTGTCAGCACTCTCCATCACATTAGCTGAATTCTTCACCTTTTTCTTTCCTTTTCTCAGTCTTGGACATTCTTTCTTAATGTGACCCTTTTCGCCACACTCGAAACAGCGTAGCTTCTTTGCTCTTGATTTTGACCTTGACTTGCTTTTCTTTCTATCCGAAGATCTACCTCTATTCTCCGATCTCCCTCTACTCACTAAACCTTCTTCATGAACTTCTTCCCTATGTCCCGGAATATGTGTTTGAAGATCCTTCGATTTTAATGAAGTAATCACATTTTCAAAAGTAATTTTATCCCTCCCGTACAACATAGTGTCCACAAAGCTCATATATGAAGGCGGTAAGGAGCATAATACGATCATAGCTTGATCTTCGTCATCAATTTTAACACCCACATCCTTCAAAGCAATAAAACAAGAGGTAAACTCATCAAGGTGTTGTTTTAGTGACGTACCTTCTTTCATTCTAAGATGATACAATCGCTTCTTCAAGTAGAGGCGATTGGTGAGAGATTTAGATGCATACAATTCCACCAAAGTATTCCAAACCTCAACTGCTGTCGTCTTCTCAGCAATCTCCAGCAATACTTCATTTGTCACGGACATATGTATTGCACTTAAGGCTTTCGCTTCGAGTTCTTCTCTCGTTGCTGGTTCTATCTTTTTCGGGATCACTCTTTCAATGACTTTCCAAAGTCCCTGCATTGTCATAAATGCCTTGAATCTGATCCTCCAAAGACTGAAACTCATTCTCCCGTCAAACTTCTCGATTTCAAACTTTCCACCTGTGGAAAACATCTTCGTTTGCTCAAAACTCACACTTCGGGATGAAATTTGGCTCAATGGATCGCAAAAACGGATTCAGAACGTCGAAAAACGTGGGGTAAGGCTTTGGTCAAACTCGGTCAACCCTTGGTCAATGGTCAACGGTCAAAGTCAACCCTGGTCAAACCCTGGTCAACGCCGGTCAAAGGTCAAAACAGTTTTTTTTTTTTTTTTGTTTCAGGACTAAATCTAAGCCCAAATAAAAATTAATTAACCCAAGACCTAAGGCCTAGCCAAAATTGGACAAGGCCACTACCCAGGCCCAATCCAAATAAACCCAAAGACCCAAAGCCTACAAACCCTAAACCTGCTTTACAAACTTGAACCAATTTCCAAAAAATAATACCTGAATACCAAAAACCAACCTCAAGAGCATGCGAACTCTATCTTCTTCGCTTGTTCTTCAAACCCAAACACGAACCAGGACCCGCCGACGCAAGCTTCCACTCCAACCACCAACGCTCAACGTAGACAGCACCGGAGCACTCCTCGCCGAACAAAGACCTTTGTTTAGTTAGGCACCGTTTGGTTTGAGAAATTTTGGTTTCACAGTGAGTTTTGATTTTTCCTTTTTCCCTCAAGCAGTGGAATATATCTAAGCTCTGATACCAGTTTGTTGGGGAAAAACATGCAAACACGAAGAATACGAGAAGAAATAACGGACACAAGAAATTACGTGGTTCGGCTTTGAAGCCTACGTCCACGGGCAACAGAGAATAATTATATTACTGATCACAAATGCTACAAGGCTTTCACTTTGGTTTCTCTCACCCCACATACCATAAGAGGTATGAACCTCTACACCTCCATGGGGTGCGACCCTAAGGCACCAAATACAATGTCCTAGCTCCTATTTATAGTACACAAGTATCCTAATCCTTATTCTACAAGGATAAGGAAACAAAATACTACTAGGAAAAGTAAACAGTATACTACAAGGAAAAGGACACATATTAATTATATAATACGGGCCACATTCAACACTTATATCTAAACTACAACGAACAACATATTGTAATGTTTCTCTTATGAAGGACGTAAAAAATAGGGACTAAATTGGATCAGCGAAGCTTGGCCTGTCAAGCCTTCAAAAAGGTTTAGTTTATATTTTTATTCTTAAAAAATTGTGTATAAATATCTTTGAGTTGAGTGAAATTCTTAATATGTAGACATATTGTGTTCGCACAACTTTTGACTTTTTTTTTTTTTTTGCTTTGAGTTAGGGCGTTCCTAAATCATATTAGACTTGAAACTAATTCTTATTGGGCCAAGAACGGTTAAGGAAAAGTCCTCCTAACAAATGTGTTTCTCCAAATTTGATCTTTTGTCTTTCACTTTTACTGTAATTAATTAAAATATTTGGACTAACTTAATGGATAAAAGTAAAGGAATAAAAAATGAACACAACTTAATGGATAAAAGTAAAGGAATAAAAAATGAACACAATCACACATAATGTCAATATCTTTACCTTTAACAAGTACCAATCAACCATGGATAACTATGAACAGAGGTTGCCCCAAGGCAGGCAGGAACAACTCCTAATCCGCTGATCATAGGCGAGGAACTCAACCATCTGGCTATGAATCCCTGAGACATGATATCGCCAAGATGGTGATGGCTCACATGCAAGATGGGTTCATGTCTCCCATTCAGGATGCTATCGCCTGGGCTATGGTTGAAATCAGAGGCAGGATTGCAGCCAAAGTGGCCGCTAAATCCTCTCAATATAATCTTCTCGTTTATGATCAAATACTTTCGTTCTTGGCTTTCATTTTAAAATATATATATATATATATATATATATATATATATATATATATATATTACAAATGCTCAGAACTAATCTTTTCTTTCAATTTTCATTCAATAAATTGGTATTTTATCCTTATATATCAGTAGCATGTATAGACAAAATCTTTAGTTCTCTATATGATGGTCTATTTGAAATGATTAAACCATCCTAACTTAGAAAGTTTTTCCAGCATAGCAGCCCATGTAAAAGATTGGTGGAAATTGAAAACTATAAGTTCATGAGTAATATTACATATCATCCTTTCAAGTATCACCCAAATATCATCCCTTATATTATGTGATATTTCACTTGGCATATCAACTAGACCATTTTTTTTCTTTCGCTTGGCATGTCAATTAGACCTTCATTTTTGTTTCTTTCACTCTTTCAACTGATTTTCTGTCTCCAATCACTATTAATATTTATTTCAAGCTTTTTTGTTTTCTGTTTTCTTTTGCTTCATTGATCTCTTTAACAATCCCCCTATCGTTTTAATACTCCATTGTTTTTCTTTAACGAAATGTCATCCATTTTTCTTCTCTATCAATGCTCAAATCTCTACTAAAATTGAGCACATTAGTGCACAATCAAGCATTTACATAAGGCTTCCCAAAAGTCAACAAAACGATAAAATCTCTTATCAAGACCAACGATGGTATTCTCTTACTAGGTTTCTCGTATACTAACTACTCTTTATTGTTTCTAATCAATTAGTAAAAGGAGAATAACACCAAGAGGAGTGGTGTTGATAATTCAAATGTTCAAACCCTTCACCTCAACATTTTTCTTCAATTCTAAATCTTACAATGCAATTTGACTTATAACCCATCTTTACTAATTCATTCAATCTTCTTGGCTACAATCACATAATTTTGTTCTTATTTTGAATTAAAAAAAAGTGAATAAAGAAATTAATTTCTTCAGTCTGGATTTATTACAGAATGCTCGTCCCTAATTTTTCATTTTAGTTTTTATTTAGTAAATTGCTATTCTATTCATATTTATTCATACCTCATAGTGTGTACTCCATGGCATCTTTAATTCTCTACTTTGGCCTGTTTCAGCTCATCTTTACTTGCAAATTTGTCTACAATAGCAGCTCTATATAGAAAATTATTAGTAAACATTAAAAAATTTTAAAATTTATCTTTAAATCTCAATCCTCTAATATTAAATTCCCAGCTCTCCCTCCGTAGGGCAGCTATAAGCAAAGCTTTAAAAATACCTTTTACCATACTGTCATTCCCTGACGGCCAATGCTAAAGGTCGTTCAATTCCATAAGTACATATCGGTCTTCCACCATATTGCTAGTGCCTATTACCATTAACCCTCAAGTTTTTGGAAATGCTGGGAATAAGGACACATGCATATATATCAATGTACAATGAAAACATACTTAAAGTAACATAATTTTTTTTTAAAGTTATTTGCTCATCTATTTACATTTACGATCCACCTCTAGAATATATCTACTATCGATAAAAATTATAGTTATAATTTTTGCACCAGCAAAAACTATAATGAGAAATTCCACCTCACGTAGCTTTACGTATGGACGAGGACCACAAAACACACGCAAAGCAACACAGAATTCGATCTACCTATGTGTACGATCCACCTCTAGGATAAGTCTGCTATTTAATAAATATTTTTACGGATGAGAATCCCTCAACCCTTCTCATTAAGCTCTTTCTAGCAAAATTACGAAAAGCTCTCACACTCTGAGGTGATCATCCAAACCCACACCCTCTTAACGGATGTTGAGACCTTTTCTCAGTCTTCATCTTTATGCTAGAGCTCTCACCTTGACAACAATTGTCAACACATGTAGCAGGCTTTTCGAGTCATCACATATATCCATTTCCTTTCTCGTCCACTCTCCACTCTCAAAAACTCTTTATGTCCTCCCTGAACGTAAGCACGCCTAATATGGTATTCTTTTTTAATTTTTACGACAATATATAACACCCCGGTTAGTTGTCTAAAAGAATATATACATCTCTGTCTTATTCGCCAACTCCCCTTTCAAACTGAGAACCAAATTATGGAATAGCTCACATAGTTGCATGGAAAATTGCAAAAAATTGAGATTTTTTTTTTTGGTATAAATTTCAGGGTGTATATTTACGGAAAATTCATTTATTTAGAGAGTTTTTTCATATGTAATTTATTTATTTATTTATTTATTTTTACCAGAAAATATTATGAAAGAAAGATGAACCTAGTTTCATCAACTGAACTAGTAAACTTTTCTTTAGATATGCTATGTCATTTTGGCAGATAAAACTTTTTTCTCTTCTTTATGTTTAATAGGTTTAGTATTGTCAATCGTTTTTGTTATGAGTTTTTTCCTTGTTTACTCAATAAGCATGTGCCAATGTAAATGTAGACAAATATATAAATGAGTACATCTATAAAAGATTCGCTCAAGGATCAAAGCGAAAAGGTACGAGCTAGATTAAGCAAAACTCTACGCCATACAAATTTTCCTATTTCTTAGTGTTGTTATAGTTCAATATTTTTTTTTTGGTTATTGTTGTTAGTGTTCCTACTCAGTGATGTCATAGTTGAATAGTTGTATTACTCTATATTTGTTGTTTTATATTTTGCATTACAAGAAATGACGACTTATTCCAAGAGAATATTAAATTTGGAAAAATTAATTATATTTTTGCATATTGTATTTTGTACAATGGTGTTGGTATATATATGCAGTTCAGTACAACACATCAGCGAGATCGGATAAGTACATAACAAGATATTATGCAAATTCAAAAAGTACACAAAACATATCTTATACGATCGTTATCACTTATCATGTTCTCCATCTGTCATGGTGCCACGGACTGTTGACTAATACTACGTACGGTGATTATCAAAAGATCACGATTAGAAGTCCTCTAAATATATCCACTATTACCTCAAAACCAACACATTTTATCATAAACTAATTAGAAGTCCTCCAAATATCTCCACTAATACGTCAAAACCAAAACATTTTAACATCAACTATAAAGTTACTGCTTTATTATTTAAAACTTTTTAAACTTGTAAAATAAATATCAGTGTATTTTTATATTATATTAACACGACACTTATGTGAAGGCCTGATTTGTTCTAAACCTATATAGTACATGGATCTGAAAATTTTTGTTTTTAGGCTTTGAAATTTTATTGAATTAATACCTCATCTAAAGTTTTAAATATGTAGAGAGAAAATATTAATGTATTTATTTATTATATTAACATAAACCAACCGAAACACTTTTTTAGTTCCAAGTTGTGGACTATTCTGAATCATCCATCAGCACGAAATTTGTCGTCTTTCTTGCAACAACATGCATGACTGGGAAGCATATGTTGATTAATAAAACGCGTTGCTTTCATTTTGGAGGTTTAATTTAATACAGCGTACGGCTTTACGATACCGTACAATTCGCTTTCGACTATAGAAAATTAGGAAAAGCACCTTTCCTGGAAGCTGGCTACTGAGATTGCTTGCGTCTTTCTTTGAATCTTCACATGTATTAGCTAGCTATTTTGCCATTGTTTTCTTTAGATTTCATCTATGTCAATTTCATTATTTGACCAAAAGGAAAAGACAAATGTACTTATATCAATTTTTTATAAGCGCACTGTTGGCCTTGTGTTAGGAGAGAGAGATTTATGCACATTCATGCCACGACGACCTCAACACAATGTGTATTGTAAGTATAATAAATAATTATTTAAATTTTAAATTAATTTTATAAATAATTGATTCAAATTATTAGTTATATTTACAACAATTACTTATAAGTCAATATATATTAGAAATTACCGTCTCATTTAAAAGTTTAAACTTGTAAAGCGAATGTTGGTTTAATTTATTTATTTATTGTATTAACATGCCCCTTACACTTATAAGTCCCTTAATATATATGAGTTACGGCCTTATCTAAAAAAGTAAGCTTGTAGAGAGAGGATATTAATTTATTTATCTTACGTTAACACGCCCCCCTCACATGCAACGCAATTTGATCAGAAACTTACACGTGGACAATGTTAATATTTTAAATGGATGGCAGTGAATTTCGAACTCATGACATAGACTTGAATTGGAGTTACCTGTTCATTTAAAAACCTAAGTTTGTAGAGAAAATATTGATTTATTTATTTATTGTGTTAACAATATACATTTGTTACACTAATGTGAGAAGTTAGGTTAAAGTGCATCTTTTGCTTTTGTGTGTTTTACTAAAATTTCCTGTAATTTTAAAAATTCCCTAATTTATCCCTGCGTTATAACAATGTTGCTAATATCTACCTATGTTATCAACAATGTTGCACAATCACTTCAAATATTGGGGGGGTTGTGCAATATTTTTTATGTATACGGAGTTATTACCAACTTTTAAGACAAAAGAGACTTTATATAATTAACTTTGACAAAATATAAAAAATAAAATACAAATTAGTATGAGACATTATAGCACGTACCCTTTGTTGAGAACTTGAGTTCTTCAAGAGGAGTGTAGAAATCAAGTGATGCAAGATTCTAGAGGTAACTAACTCTTACCTCTTCTTAGTATAGCACTTTGTAATTATTAAGGCACTCAATAAGAGAGCCAATGAAGGTGTAGAATTTTGGTTTCACACATAGACGAATCAAATGGATTTTCGCATCCTTAAATAGATATTGCCAAATCTTGTTGGATATATTTTACTTCTGTTTGCTTTATTTTTCTTGTATTTTGTGGGAGATATATATCAAACCTGTGATATTAGGGGAGGATTTAATACTTCCGTTCAAGTGAAAAACATAAAATTTACCACTTGAATGAATAATTTTTCTTAGTGGGAGCTAAATCTGAATTTTTTTTTTAAGAAAATATATACATTTTTCAAAAGTAAAATTCTAACTCACTGTTTTAGTTTCACCATTAGGATTTTTAAGGCACTCCAACTCTTGTTAAATGGTGAATAGAGCCGCCCATGAATGATCCAAAGACTCAGATTATTGAAACTTGAGCTCGTTTACAACTAAGAAAAGACAAATAACTTTGTTCTCCCCTTTATTAGCATAGTGATTATGTCGCTTATTTCACAAACTTAAACTCTTGCACTAAATATTCTGCCATTCAATTTTGTCATGTCACTTGAAGTGCATCAAACATCCAATTTTGTCAATTTCGCCCTTTGTTTTTCTCTCATTTGGCCACACAAATCATGTTTCCCACCCGGCCATAATTCAATACCGTGGATTTCATATCATCGAATTAGATAAATATCCCTTTAATATAACGCATAGGTCATTGAAAAAGAATCACCAAAACATCCAAAAGAATCCAAGGAAAAAGATCCTCTTTAAAAAAATTTGAACAATAATACATAGATTGGTTATCTAATCATGGTTTATACTTCCTCTTAAAGCTCTCATTGTGAATAAACCACCAGATCCTTTCAGAACTTTTATAAGTGAAGATATTAGAGAGCTTTCCTCGTCTATATTAGTTTTTATGTAGTCATCTTTTGCTTTCTGTTAAAAAAAAAAAGGGACAACGTACTACAACTTAGGAGTTATCGGAGGTTGGCAGGAAGATACAATAACAGGCAGATATCACTACAAAAAGATTAGGTAATAGACAACGGCTTTACCGCCATTTATACGGGCATTAACTCTTTTAAAAAGCACCGGCTACATAGGCGTCAACTTTTTTAAACCGCCGCCTACATATAATTTCGGAAAAAAATAAAGTTTCATCCACGGTTCGAAGTTAAACTTTAAACCTTTTGTATTGTAACATGCTATAATCATATCATCCACCAATCAATTAAAGATTATATTCATTAATTATCTCGCATAACAATATATTTACGTATTACCTAAATTTTTGCCTATTTTTATAATGAAACTATCAGTTATTCTCCATTTTTTGGCAGTGCGATCAACTTTGATTTGGCGTACGGTGCCATGGACAGATGACTAATATTATCGTGATCGTGAGGTAATCGTCTCCACTAGTGCAGCACAAGCAACCCATTTCAATATAAACACAGAAACACACTTTTTTTAATTCCAAATTTTTAAGACTTTTCTGAACCATGGGCAAGAAATTTGTCATCTTTGTTACAACAGCATGCATGACCATATGAAGATAGACTGATTATCTTAAATGCATCACAGTTATTTTTACATATACGATACGGTACAAATCGTTTTCAAATGAGCAATGCATCACATTTTGTTGACCAGCCATTGTCGAATATTGTTTTTCTTTTAGATTTCGTGATGTCAATTTTTGTTTGTTGCGCCAAAGCCGTCCATTTCTGAATGCCTTTTTCAACAAATATGATGTTAAATTATTATCACAGACATCATCCTTTGCTTTTAGTAAATTTTTCTTAACTCACCTAATAGATTTTTGTTTTTTTTTTGGCCGTAATTATCAACATTGATTAAGGAACCCTTTTCTATCATTCCAAAAAGATGAACCTTTGTCTATTTAAACCCAAAAAAAAAAAAAGGGAAATTTGCAATTCAACTCACGTATAATCAAGATTGCAATGTTTTCATTTTATCCTATCTTTTTATATTAAAAATTTATGCATTGAATATCAAATCGTTATATTATATATAGAGAAGGATGCAACGGTGAAAAGATGGGCATACACCAGTGCTATAAAATTGTTACACAAATATGAATATACACATTAAACATATTGACAAGTGGCCTGCACTTCTGGATCGGAGAATTTAAATCCAAAAATTGTGGTTCTAGAACCAAGATTATGTTTATCTAGTGAGAACAATATAATTGTATAAGGACCGGGCGACGATTCATTGAACCTGAACATAAGGTACGTTTTGAGCTAACAGTTCTTGGAATGAAGCTAACAGTTCTTGGAATGAAGCGAGCGAGGGGTTGGCTAAGGGCAATTCCAATAATTTTCATGGATATAAATGTAGCGTAAAAGATTCTAGAGGCTATTAAATTATCTCTTGAGGTCTATTTTAGCCATTCAATTATATTATTTTTAGTTTTAAATGGATCATTAATTGATTTATCAGTTTGATTCTATTTTGACCATTTTATTAATTTTTGCCAAAATAAACTAATGGTTAGGGGCAAAGTCATAAGACACTTATTATGTTTGCGTTTTTTACCACCATATAAAATTTTGTCTATGATTTTACCTCCAATTACTTAAAAATGTCATGAGATGAAATATTTTTCATCAGTGAGATGTCATGTTCTAGGCTTTTTAAACCAATGATGTAAAACTATAAATAAATTTTATCTATCGGCAAAATGTAATTAAGAAGTCCTGTGGAGTCCTAAGAAAGTCAGTGGCATTAGGTTAATACAGTTCTCCTGATTTGGCCCTGTGTTAATTCAAGAGAGGAGATTCCTCTCAACTCTCCACCAAGCACTTGTTTAATCCCATTTGGAGGGTCGACAAGATAATGCACACCAAGAGGAAGCCAAAAACCATATTTAGCTAGCCAATTCGCACATTGATTTGGCTCTCTATAAACGTGTTTAATGGAAACCCCGAATTCTCTATCATAATCTTCTAACATTCTTCAATATAAGGCAGCAGATTGTTCCTTGGGCAAGCTTTGTCTTTCATCCGAATTCTACTCAAGAAATACTTTAATGACCTCTAGAATCTTTTATCCTATAAATGTATATGCATTTATATAACTTATATTAGGGTAATTAATAACACCCTAGCTACATTATGTGGTGTACCACTAGTACACATTATTATTCATTGTGGTATTGTAATAGACACAATAGAAATACATGTGTTACCCATTTGAGGGTCACAGGAAAGTTCTTGTCTATTTTAAGGTGCATGTATACTATATATTTGAGAATCACGAGTAATTTATGTGTCTATTTTAAAATTACAATAAAGTAATTAACATATATGACAAATTATAAAGATAGAATGCTATCTACCCCTTTATATTAAAGCACCATTATGCTTAAATCACTTGGTGTGCAAACATTTACCATCTCAATATGTCATAAACTTGACTTTTATTCCGAGCACACCTATATGCATTAAATCATTAATCCTAAACATCGTATGCTACTTTTACTGAAAAGGCTCTTGTGAGCAAGAGATATTTCACTTTCATTATGTCAACATCATAACATGTGACTTGCCACCGGCTGCTGTGGATAAAAAAAAATATTAGCAAACACTATATGTTATTTTATTTTTATCATTAGAATATCATTTTTAGTATATACTTATATTTTTTGGAAAATTAAATATGTTTTGGTGGATATTATTTGTTATAAAAAATATTAGTCCTAACACATGATATTTATTTTCATACTACTTTCAATAAATAATAGTTTTTTAAACATTTTTAGTAGACAATATTTATTTTTAAATATTTTTCAGCAATTAATATAATTTTTAATAATTAATATTTATTTTTAAAATTAAATTATTTAGTTATGTAAATACAACAGTACTACCAAAAATATGATGGAAAATTAAGATGTAATTACATTGTAATAACTAATTACAACATCTTGTTATTTAAAATAGTGTATAATTACTAGAAAATATAGTTATTAGGGTAATAATTACACTATCTAGAAATGATGCTATGATATCCAAACATACTCTTAAGATATTAAAAGGTATACTATTAAAAACACGTCCTATTTTGTTAAGGTTGTAATAATTTAATAACCGTTTACGGTTTAGATAAATATGAAAAGAAATTGGCCTTCGTGACTAAATATAGTGGCCAATGAACGATAACTTTTAAATTATAATATCTTATTAAATTATTACAGTAATATGAGCTCTAATTTTAACTTTTTCTCCTTACCCCACTGTCAAGCTATCTCAGCATGGACTACTACAGAATCTAACTAGTTGATAAATACCGTTAATATATAGTTCTTTATCGTTTATTTATCCTAATTATATGAAATAACCGTCTAATGCCACTTAAAAATGAAGCATAGCAAAATTTAAAATCGATAAAAAGAAGTAAATTAAAACCGCGCATATTATACGGCCATGAATGCTAGCTAGCATATAACTACAGAGAAAGAGACTCAATTTACGAAAATGATCATGATAAAGGGAATGAATATCTTTATAATTAATAGCTCTAGAACATGAATAGGGTGAATTATATCGCATTGACTTATCACGGCAATTATTTAGAACCCAGTCATTGTTATATCATAGAACTTATTATGAGCCACCACCAACGTATCACATTGTATTATTACTTCTACATGTGCCACTCTTTATCATTGTGTCCTCCTCTTCTCTCTACACATGTTTCAATCACTTTCTCTTTGGATAAAGATGCAACTTATGGATGACTCATTTGCATGAAAAAATTAAATAAATTTCAATTGTATACTTTTCAGAATACTTATCATGAGCTATTAATAACGTATCACAATATAGTCCCTCAAACATACTCCAACGATAAGAGTTGAAAAATGACACAACTCATGATTTGGGTTCGAATCCAATCCCCCCGCTCTGGGTTGGTATACCTCGACTTTACTAGTGTATAGTGCAGGGAACATGTTGTGTACCTAAAATTTGCCTATTGCTGGACAAGTTTCGCTAACTGAATTTCCTTAGTCGCCCAAAAAAAAAGGAAAGAAAGAAAGTATCACTATGTATTAACCTTGCTTCTTTTTCATTGTTTCCTTCTCCCCTTTCTTTTGCATTAACCTTGCTTGTTTCCCAAAAAAAAAGAAAAGAAAGAAAGAATCACTATGTATTAACCTTGCTTCTTTTTCATTGTTTCCTTCTCCCCTTTCTTTTCTTGTTTCAACCATTTTCTCTTTGGATAAAGATGCATCTTATTAACGAGCCATTTGCATGAAAAGATAATAATAAAGTTCAATTGAATACTTGGTTGAAACTTTGAATCCTGATCTTACAATGTCAATTAAGTCGGGCATCACTCAAAACACTTCTGTCGAGAAGCTTTTCTAATGTCAATCATCGCAATACAGGGGATATGTGACAGTATGAAAATGAAGGTCACGACGTTAGATATATGCTGTGCTCAGAATAGTGTTATCAGGAATCTGAAAAGCATCTTATCTTATAAGCCGTTAGATAAGAAATAAGTATCTGATCAAATAAAATTATAAGTCACACAGGAGAACCATAGGCTGATTACATGCATCCTCCATAATGAGTTCTACTTGACTACTTTTCCCTACTTTTCTTTCAGAAGGGGAGGGGCAGGGTGGGAAGGGGGTGTGGTAAGGGGTTTTATCGATAAAACTTTGATATCCCCAAGCTTAGTAGCAGCATCTGGGAAACTAATGCTGCTACTAACTAGCAAGGATATCAAAAAACTAGGAGCTATGATCACAACATGAATAAGCTGTTCCCCTATGGCCATGATAATTATACATTATGCACATACTTAGCTGCTGCTTCCCCTTCTTTGAACTGGTTTATAAAGCACAACTGTGACATACTTTGAGCGGAAGCGATGAGTGACCCCAAGAGCCACTACTGATCTTGGGGTTTCTCTGTTTTCAAGGTAAAGATGGTTTAGATTGACACTCTGTGGAACTGGGAGAGATTCAGAAGGCTCTCTGCTCATTGGGTAGTTTAACAATGTTCGCTGCAGGTGTGGAGGAACTGTAGGTGGTTCCCGCCCTTCGTCTTCATTTGCAGGGTACACATTGTTGTAACTCGAATCAGGTGAATTTGGAACTTCGAATCCTATAACAGTCGCCTCATCCTGCTAACCAATTATAGAATTAGAAGTTTGTTCACTCTTGCAAAAGTAATCAAAAAAATTAATGCAACTTACTTGATCTTGTCCATAAGAGCGGTTCATGGTGAAATAAAATTGTCCGACAAAAATCACTGGCTCAATTTGTGAGTCTGCAAATTACAGATGAACTTTGATCAGCGTATAGTGAAATAAAATGGTCCAAATCATACAAAGTCATCTAAGAAACACTTAAACGTTTACACACAAGTCCCCAAGAAACCCTTCACCAAGCATTCAGAACATATAGTTCATATCTTATAGTTCAGGATGCATTCTCACAGAAGCAAACAGAAGAAGTATGGTAACTGCTAGAGCAATACAAAATTCTAGGAGGCGCAGGAGAACGAGATCGCATTCACTGATATGCAGACTAGGTAACAAATCAATGACTATTTCGCTGCCATAAACCTTCATTAGGAATTCTCAGGAAACGCCCTACATGAAATCAGTTGTTTCATACATCAAAAGGACCTTCAAAAGTATAACCTGACAAATTTCTTACTAAAAAAGCTTTTCCAAGATAAAACTTAAATCACAAGCTTCTGGTTCATAAACTGCAACTAGAGGATATGAGCATCAGTACGGATCTTCAATTGATTTCTATCAAGATCACAGAATTCCAAGGTGAATAACGAGCTCCCTCATTGGGTTCCTCATGGTCCAAAGTGCATCTCTAGAGCTGTGTTTTTTAATTGCGAAATACCCGTTCCTTCCAGAATTTGCATCATTTTACAATTAATTGAGAAGGCAATGCTGGACAATGGTACGATATGACTCACAATGGAAAGCCGATGTATGCTGATTTTGTTTCCGAATTGTCAACTCAATTTGGGGCATTGGAGTACGAAGATACTGATGCACATTTTGCTAAAATCCAGCAAACTTCCGCTATTCTTAAAGTTACACATTTGAAAGAGCATGATTTAGTAATTATGCTTATAGAAGGTTTGCTTCCTGAAATTAAAAACTGAAACGACTGTGCATAAGCCTACAAATATGTTTACAACTATTTATGATCGACTTGCAGACTAAAAGTTGAGCAACACAGGTGAGGAACAACAATTTCTTGGGGAGGCTTATATTGTTGGTAAGGCTGAAATTGCTGAGGTTAACTGCACAAAGGCTAAAACAGTTACGAAATCAAACACGCTTGACCTCAGACCATGTGCATAAAGATGAGTCTACAGGATCAAACCATCCCCAGAAATTTGATCAGTTCACACCTTGTGTAGAGCAAAGTGACAACTTAAAGATTACAAAAGAATTGGTATAAAATGTTCACCTTTAGAGTCGAATCATCTATTCTTGAAAATTACAATTTCCTAATGATATTAAGGAGAATGAAACAGATGTACCAATTACTCTGAATGGAATTCTTAAAGACGATCATAATCCTATATGGATGTCAATTCTTTTGAAATGTTAGCAATTTAGGAGCCAGGAAAACTTAGTTATAGAGTATTTTGACATCTATAGAAATCAAAAGCATTATCCACTTGGAGAAGTCCTGAAGTCAATACAGAATTTGCAGAAGTTACACTCCACTGGTACGGGAACCAAGTTATTGTTCCAGAAGTTAGCAAAATTATGAAAGCAAGTTCTTAGAGAGCTGAATTATTTGTTAAGTCTATTGAGAAGATTCAGCATGCATTCCTAGATTACTTGGTTGCTGTCTATGACGTGCACTTCATGGGAACCATAAATGTTACTACCCAGCAACATTGTAATACTGATACCAACTTAATAGTTAGTGTTACATATCTTGGGAATCAGCAAATTTGGGGCATGTTGAAGCATGAAAGAGTTGTTGTATGGAACTACTTATTCTGTTGGAGAATTTGAAGGTTTCATGATTCATCAACAAAACAAAAGACTTTCCCCATCAAGAAGTTGGAAATATTAGCCTTGAAGACAAGGCTATTCTGACAGAGGGATAGGATTCCATAATAATTAATACTTCAATTTTAGGCATATTCTTTTTAGGGGAAAAAAAATGAATTGTAATGAAATCGAAATTTTTACTTTCTGTTGGTCTAATCTCTTATTTAGAAGTCCATTCTGAACCATGAACATTGAGTTTTGGGTTTCCTCAACTGTTTAGTTGATCAAGACTGATAAACTCTTACATTAACCCTATAAATATTCTTTCTTCATTCAATAGTTTTATTATTTCAATTTCTTTCCTTTTATTTCTTTTTCTTTTGGCAGATTCAGTAAAACTTTACCGAAATGCAAATGAGTAAATGAAGGGGGATAAAAGTTCGTTCATCTGGGCGATGAGGATATGCCGATCTAAATGAACTTGAAATGCTCTAAATCTCCTTTATTTAGTATTCATAGCGTAATTTAGACGAATCTTGCATGCATACCTATCTCACTCCCGCCAGGAAAAGGAAAAGTAATACATAATCATATGTTTATAACTATCTTACTCTCCTCTTTGTTATACATTGTGAATGCCAACTTAGACCATTTAATGGGTATATCTGCTACAACCTAGCATTCTGAACACCAAGTTATTTATAAGGCAATCAAGGAAATGTCAATATGAAGGAAATGAAGCAAAAATTGTTCACGATTTTCCTCAGAGTGATCATATGGTAAATTGATAGATAAGATCCTCTGGTCAAATGTAGGAAACAAAAACTGAGAAAAAAATGGAAAATAAAAATATATCAATGTCCCACACGTGTAGAACCCACTCAGGAAGAAATCATGGTCCTAAGAAAGAGAATGAATATGAATCTATTTAAAAGTAACTTTAGAAAAAATGGTTTCTAGAGAAACGGTATGAATCTTTTCAAAAGTCACTTTAGCAAGTGCTGCTTTTTCATATTCTTTCACCATTCTACAAGTCACTTTCAAAATTACATTCCTCAGAAGCACTCAGAAAAGCAACACAACAAAACCTCAAGCTCATGTTAAATTTTTCATCACTTCTTTGGGCTTCATGAAAATGCACATGGGGAAGGTAATAATTTAATACAAGCTAGTCAGACTACCTGAATACAAAATCAGGCACATAAGTTGCTTCACCCAATAAATTTCAGAGAGAAACAACTCACCTATCTTAGTGTCATTACTGGCAATGAAGGCACTTATGGGAGGCACTTACAGGCAGCACTTAAGAGGTGCTAGGTAAAATGTGACTCAACCATCAGTTTGGATGCCAGAGATCTTAATGTTTTTTCAACATAATAAAGTATTAAGTGCATCCAAAAATTAGTATCAACGGTAAGGCAAATGATTTGAAGATGAATTTTCCTCTAGAGCAAACCAAGGTAACTAAGCACAAAGAATTTTGCAGGAGTTGCAAAACGGGCTCTGTAAGGCACAAAATTTTGAAATATTTTGTCCAACTTCAGGAAGCACGAGATAAAATATGACTAGATTTTACTCTCAGGTCTCATGGTGAAACCTTCTTGCCCTCCGTCTGCCAACTAGACTAAGCACTGCCAAATGGAGGATGGATTTCGATATAGAAACAGACACCACAGAATATCTCCTGTTAAGCATCTCATACCTCAGCCTTAAACCCAAACAATATTCACGTAAACCTCACAGGCCAAAAGCAACTACACCAAGTGAAAATCTCTACACTGTTAATGCTCTCTAATTAAATGCGGACATCAATCAAATGTAATTGAGGCCTGGCAATGACACCATTTACGCTAAGGCCAATAGTCAAGTAAACTATGTCAAACTACGAAAATGGAAACAATAGGTTAAGTAACATTCTTGATGGAAGAAACCTGACAAAATAAGGTAACATGCACAATAATCTAGATACTCATTTAGCTGGTTACAAATTGTAATCTTTATATTACCACATGCATTGCCAATTTATCCACAAATATAACCAATTGCAACTATGTGACATAGGGCAGCTACAAAAATAATAATGAAGATAAGTTACTGGTCATGCTACAGCGATAGATAATAACCTCCTCAGTTTAGGGCTTATCTCATTATTTAGTTTGTTTTGATTGGCAATCTATGGCGGCTATTTAGAGATTCTTAGTTGCTAAGACTTCTATGTGCAGAGGTTTTACAGGTCCTGCATAAATATAGGGGCAGCCACCTTCCTAAGATAGAGCTTCTTTTCATAATTAAATAATAAAATTGAACTTTGGCCTTTGAGGTCTTCTTTCAATAACTTCTGGTTTTGCCTGAAGAGAGTAGCCCCCTTTATGGTCCCTAACCATTTCCAATAGATACCTAATCTTCGACATGTGTCGAAAAAGCTTGCCACCCCCTCATGCTGAGGACAGCATAACAATGCATGACCTTCCTTACCTCCTTGAATTGCAATGGACGAGTTAGGCACTAATAGTGATAGCTCTATAAAGCCAATCCAAATAATGGTCTCTTTCTCAATGCTTAAAAAGGAAACTATGTAAAGGGTTTACAACCAAAATTCTGCCCTAATAATTACTCCACAAACTTCCCCGCAACTCTTGCACACAAATAGCATCTCCATATACTCATCTGCTCAATGCTAATAAGTGCTTCCGCTCAAAGGCACAAATCATTGCTGACACCTCTAACCGACACTTCTGTCACTAATCCCACTGTTACTGACAATGGCGTCACATGATTTACGAGTCACTTGCAACCGCTTTTCTTAGTGAACAAATTGAGAAATTTTGACAGATTTCATAGAGTAATTATTTCAATTAGATCAACAATATTGAGCCCAAAGGACTCAATCTTGCAAATGACTGAAGCAGCCAAAGAATTAAAATCTCAAAATACATTCCTAAAGCACTGTTGCAACTTTAATTAGCAAAGATTGCTCTATTTTGCTACATTAACATTCATAATGCTAATGGATATGAAGAACATTACTCCAAGCACTATCAGAAACAAGCAGATGCAACCAAGCCCTGGAACTGAATGCTAGAAATTCTTGAAATATGTCTTCTGAAGCAAAGAGCTAGAGTAATAATTAAATCCTGGAACCAACATGAAGCTCATAAAGACTAAGAATAGCATTCCTAATCTAGAGTGCAAACCTGGTTTGACTTGGATTCCAGCTAACTGATGCACTTAAAGAACAACACAAATGTGTGAAAGTCAATCTTTAAGTAAATGCTCCAAGACCAAGAAAGCTACCTGCAAAAGTTACATAAACCATGGTGAACTTTAGTCTCAAACCATTAAACACTTCGAAAGAAGAAGAGTAACAAGTAAACCTAAATAAAATGTAATAAGAGGTTCAGTGCTCTTACAAATAAGTTATTTGGCACATGTCATCTCTGTTGACAAGTGTTTAGGAAACTTCCCTATACATGGAAGCCATGCCTAAACCAACAAAGTTGCGTTTTCACTTCTGACTTTGCATTTATATCCACCACACTTCTTCCTAGAGCGCTACTATGCTTTGAACACTGTCTTAAATTCTACATGATATTTTCTCACAGATCTCTTTAGAATTGACAAGTGATTTAGCTCAGAGACATAACTCACTAAAATTGCATAACCGACCCTCCCATCACATATGTCCATTATAACTGACAATAGCACGACTGAGGACAGAGTGTTTTTCTGCTACCGCTTTCTATTTAAATGAACCTTGAGAAAGCAAGGTAAATTACAAATTGCAACTGCACAAGGATCAATTATATTCAACCGTAAAATCTCAAACTTGAATAGATTACAGGCAATAAATGAGGTGAATCTCACATAAATTCGCCATATGACAATAAGCTAATTACGTGTTGCAAATCTTAGAAGCAACCAAAGAATTAGAATGTGCAAAACTGCCATTCCACACTCCTTTCTTTCGCTATATTCTTGCCCAAGATTAACATGGATATCCAGTACTCTACTTCAAGCTTTGTCAACAAACAACACAAGGCACACAAACACTTGAAGATACATGCGCGCGCGAGCACACATACAAAAGCACACAGGCACAACACAGAGAAACATGTCGATAGAAAGGTACACAGGCATAGATATAGACAGAAAAACACACACACACACAGAGACACACACTGAGAGATACAACTAAAGAAACATAGGCAATCCGTGAAAATAAAAGCTGAAGAATATTATGTATGCATTCTGAAGCAAAAAAAGCTCAACACAGAGATATAAAAACTCCGGGAGTTTTTAACATGAAGCTCCATAAAGAAAACATTAACAAGTTAAAACACAATTAGACTACTGACCTGATTTGAACCTAGTCTCCAGCTCTTCAATCCACTTAAGCAACAACAAGAAAACAAGAATTTACGGGAAAAAAATTCAACCTTTAATGAAATTCTTGAAGACTCATAAAAGTGACCTGTAAATTTAACCAAAAAATTATAAAAATTTGAAAAAACCAATGACAACCCATTGAATCATTTGATTAAAGAAAAGCACCCATCATGCTAAACCCACCAAAATTCTTGGATATTCATAGTAAAAAATTCTAAAACAAGAAAGAAAAAATCATATTTAGATAAAGTCAGAATCTTTTTCACCTCATAATTATTGGAAGGAAAAAAAAAAAAGACCCTAGATTTTGTTTTAAAAGAAAATACTACGTATGTGTGTGAGTGTGATTATAGGGAGAGATGCAAACAAGCTTCACTTAAGAAAGAAGGAAAGCATACACAACGTAAGAGAGTACCTTCACCTAGTAGATTCCGCCAATAGAATCACGCAAGATTCATATGTTAACATGTGATTTGGTATCTTAAAATTTTCTATAAGAAAAAATAGAATATTGTTTCTATATGCGCTCTCCCTCTTTTTTTTTTCATTTCTCTTCTAGTCACATCTTTTCCCTTTCGAACTTATAAATTTTCTCATTTTTAGGGTGAAAAAACTATTTGATTGGGTTAGGTTGGAAATGCTTTTGGATTTTCTAAGTTCAAAAATTTTCAATTTCTAGAGCAAAAAATCCTATTAAATTGAACATCAATAATCATAAAACTTAATTGACTTTTAGATATCTGGGTCTCAGGTTTTTGAGTTCATGTTTTTATTTTTGATTCTTGATTAGCTTGTCATTTGTTAATTATATTAAGCTAATTTAGACTAAATTCAACAAAAAGTTAAATCATGTTATGCTAATGTGGATTAAATTTAAAAAAAAAAAAAAGGTTGAACAAAATTAAATATAAAAATATTTGATTTACCTAAATTATAATAATTTAAATTCAATAACTATTAGATCATTCCAGATTACATTAACATACCTATGATAACAAAAAGAATAAAAAAATAGTTTTTAAGGCGATTGACGTCTATTATTTTCTTTTTATTCCCAACATAAACAGTGGGATTTCTTTTCTTTTTTTTTTCGCTTATCTTTTAATCACGTCTTTTTGCTTTCACCTGAGAGTAAAAGTAGGTTTGAATTTTTGTATTTTCAAGTCTAAAATTCTTAATTTTAAGAGTAAAAGAAAACTATTTTCAATTGGGTATTAAAAATATAAAACTCAATTAGAATTTAGATATTAGGATTGTGTTTTCCAAGTTTGCATTATATATATATATATATACATATATATATATAAGTTATTTGTTAAGTCATATGTGCTAATTGACTAAATCCAAAATAGATATGAAAAGTTGAATAAAATAAATTTAAAAGTTTAAGTTCACTAAATTACAATAATCTAAAAATCATCTAAAATTACATGAAAGTATTTATGAAATTAAAAAAAAAAAAAAAAAGCAACTTCTCAATTAGGGTTGTGTATAAATTTTACACCGAAAATTCCAATTTAATCAAATTAGATAAAGTTCAAAAGAAAATTTAAATATTCCCAATCCCATTTTCATCCAATTATGCTAATTCCACAAAATCTTTTCCACTCTCTAGTCAATCTCATTCCAAATTTGTTGAAATAGTAAGGGGACAATTTAATACCTTTCTAGCTTTTAACTTCTACAAAAGATGTGTGTAAACACAAGTACAACTTTTTTTATTTCTTAGCAAATTACTGAATCTTTCAATAAATTAACATTTGTGCTGTAATATTAGATAATATAACCGAACCATGGACACAATACTAGTAAGATATAAAAGTCACATAGTGAGTTTTAATCTATACTACACCATATAAATAAAATTATACATCATGAGCTTTGAATCACTTTTAAAGAGGTCAGGGAAAACTAAAGGCTAATATAAGAGAGTAGAAATCGATTTGTATTGCCAAAAGTGTATATTAAAATTAAGTGGGAAGATTTTGGCATACGTAACGTAGTTAATAATAATAATAATAATAATAATAATAATAATAATAATAATAATAATAATAATAACATTATTATTATTATTATTATTATTATTATTATTATTATTATTATTATTATTATTATTATAATATTTTTTAAACTCAATTCTTGTTCTCTATTCCTCTTTTGTCAACTTAATTCCTAATTTTCCTCAGTAATATTTTTTAATCCTTTATCTTTTGAAACTATACCAGAATTAGTTCATACACAAATTCATGTTAAAAGCGAACATAAAAACCCTAGCACATATATAAAAGATAAATAATTGAAATTAAAGGTGTCAATTATGAAAATAGGAGACCAAAAGTTGACTAAAATAGTAAAGATATGGGACTAAGAGCTTGTTTGACAAATTCAGTTGTTAGGATAACTTATAGCTATTTGAGTAATTGATAGCTATTATATTTTAACTATTAGTTGATAATTGTTTAACTAGTTAATTGAACAAAATGTGTTCACTAAAATTAGCTGTTAGTTTATATGTGAATAGAAAATGACATAAAAAGGCATTAATATTATGTTATTAGTATTGTTGTTATGATAATTATAATTATCATTACTATTATAGGAATAAGATAATATATTTTATAATTAGATATTTATTTTATAATCATATTTTAGTATTAAAATATAACTAATTTTTTTGATAAAACATTTGTGCTAATACTATAAAATTAATTTTAATAGATTTAAAATTATGTCAAAAAAATATTAACAAAACTTATACTTTTAGTAATGTGATTATATAGAATTTGAAATTCATTTTTATATTATTTGTTATTTATATTTGTGAAAGAAAAGGTAAAAATATAGAGAGATATTGGAGAAAGAATAGAAAAATCAAAAAAATACAAAAAGGGTAGAATTGCCCCAAAAAAAATGTAAAAAGCTAAAAGCTACAAGGTTAAAATTTGTAGCTTTTGAGAAACACTAAAAGCGACTTGAAATGTTAATTTACCAAATAATAATAATTTAAAAAAATAATATTTTGACCAGTCAAAATACTAAAAACTACTTAAAAAGCTATTGCTGAACACGTATTAAGGGTGCAAAAATGTAATATTATCCCGAAAAAGTCTAATGGGCTCATTTTTAACTTTGGACAATATCAGCAATTTTTTAACAATTAAAAATAACGTTCAAAGGATTATAAACTTACACCAAAAAAGGGAAATCCTTTTCTGCTTAATGTTCAGATAAGAGTGATTTTCATGAGAAGAAATTTTAAAAGTTTGTGGGCTTTTCACGCTGGCTATATTGTCTGAAGTACTTTGGCCCATATTTTCTCCACAAGCAGCCCAATAATTTGAGGCTCCAATTACTGCCAGTACTTTCGGCCTATGTCCATTTTTTGGGCATTAGGCTTGTTGCATAGGCCTAGTCTAGAAAGCCCAAGAGTAGAGAGCTCTAATGGTCTCCATTTTTATTTTTTCCTGAAATGGAGGTAACGCCAAAGTTAAGAAATAACATAGTCTAGAACATAAAACTCCTTGTATATCAGTTCCCAAAATTCATACGATATGGGCTCTTAAATCAAACGACTTAAGTGAAGCCTATAATTTGCCAACCAACTCTAATGGGCCATGTTTAAACTAGTCAAAGCAAAAACTGATTGGTCTAGCTTAGAACAAAGTAAAAATTTCTTGGCTCTTGTAGTTTCACGTTTCAAGCTTTGCATAAAAGACTACGATCATCAACCAAATATCTTCTATACGCTTAGCTCGTACGATGCGTAACACTTCTCCTCCATGTCCGATTGTAACTTCGAACAAATGAATATGTATATTTGGCAAGTCTTTAAATCGAATATTCAATAGCAACTTTGTTACTAGCTCCATGGGTGTCATGTATATCGACTCCATCTCTTAGTACAAATATTGAAAGATTTGTTTTTGTTTGAAGATCGGATTCAAGAAGTGAAACTTAGATGCCATCTCTTTTGAATAGGTCACAAACTTTAAGATTTAGAGTTTATTTGACCTAACTTTTAAACATCTAAAAGTATTTTTTGTGAGTTTAAAAGCTAAATCTAATTTGTTTGGCAAAATTTTAAAGTACTTTTACATAAAAAAATAAAGTTGAAGAAAAGCTGTTCTCAAAATAGCTGAAAACTCAATTATTCAAATATTAGTCCAAACAATCAATGTCTTTTATCCAACAATAGAATAAATTGCATACTTACCCCCCGTACTTTGACCTATGTGCAGCATACCCCTGTAATATGAAAACTAACTAATTACCTCCTGTACTATGACCCATGTGTACCATACCCCCGTGTAATATCAAAATTAGATAATTACCATTCTGAAGTTTTTAAAAGTGTGCAAACCCCCCCCCCTCTCCATCCATTTTTCGTTAGTTTTGCACACTTTTAAAAATTTCAGGAGGGTAATTTGTAAGTTTTAATGCTATAGAGGTATGGTGGACACATGTCAAAGTAATTAGTTAGTTTTAATACTACAGGAAAATTTGGTACACATTGGTAAAAGTACAGGAGAGTAATATGCAATTTACTTTTTAATTGTATTTTTAACCAAAATTTTACTATTAAAAACTCTACAACTTAATAGTTAAAATCTCATAGTTAGGCCAAATAGAACTTTAAATCTTAGTACTAAGTCTAAAATTTTGCTTGATGCTTTTTCTGCCATAAAAAGGAAAAGGAATAGCTGAAGAAAAAATTATTCTTTTTCTAAAGGCATATTTTACCAGCAAATTGGAGGAAGAAAGGCACTCAGAATCTGCATTGTAGTCCTTACTTTGTCGACCGACCAATGTCGTTGTTTTGAGGGCATCAACAAAAGATAAAACAATATTCAATAACCAAGTATAAAATGCCCACTAACTAAATCTATGGTCCCTAAATGAAAAAATGAGTGCACAAATGCATAAGAAATCTAAGTGGTCCTCCTTTTAATGAAGAAAAGTGGATTAAGCTTAATCACTTTATCAGTCAAAATGGATAAAGCTCAATTAGTTCATAAATCCAATGGATTAGGGCGGCAGTGGACTTAAACTTTCTGCATAAAAAAGAGAGAAAAGTTAAAGAATTTTTCTCTGTTGCAGCATAAAATTGTGGGTCACATGGAGCCATATATTTTGTTTGTATTAGATTTCGGATCATCATGAATTCAAGTCTTGTTATCATCCACTATATTTATATCTATATGTGAAGTTCAATAAAAAGAATTATTTAAATTATAAAAGACTCATTTTCATTATACATGAGAAAAAGGTTTTTGAAGACTAATACAAATATGCAAACATATCTGTACGACTTTAAATTTACCCGGTAAATTTCAAGATGATTGTCTAAGATTGCCTCCTTCCAAAGAAGCCAGTAGTTCCTTTTGTTTGTTGTGAGTGTCAATGATATTAAGGAGGGTAGGTTTCCTACCAGATTTAAGCAGTGAATTTTGTTACAATATTATTCTTTTCATGTAAAAATTTCATAAAATTTAAGGCCACATAATTATAAGATTTTGCACTATTCTACTTAACAGTAACTGCTTTTAAGATAAAACCTATACATATACATACATACATATATCTGACATGGTCGGCAGGACACCAAACCCCTTGCATCTCTTTTGTTTGTTTAATAAATAAAAGTAGTCAAAGTAATAAAATACGTCAACAAATTTGATAAAATATTTGATGTATGGGATGTTAATTGACCCTTCCCGATATTGAAGGTCGAGCCTTGTAGCTTATCCCCATCATTCACTTGTGCATGTGCAGGTAGTTTCTGATGATTCGGTTTTAGAGAGCCCACTACAATTATGGGGCGAATATTGGATTCTTTTGGAGTTTCGGTTGCCACCCTTATAATAATCTTAATAATATTATGAGATATCTCGATATTTTCAATCTATAAAATAATTTTATTTTTATTAATTGTGATCATAATTATTTCATTATCGTTTATCTAATTTACTGATAAAATATTGGTGAAATATATTTTACCCTCTATGTTTTGCAAAAGTCACATAAAATTTCATATAGTTTTAAAACTTACTGATACGTCCCTGTAGTTTAGGAATCATTGCGCATTGGCCCCTGAGAGTGTAAAACAGAGGGGGGAAGGTATCAATTCTGAAATCAAATGGACATATGCACCAATTCTAAATTACGAAATCAATTTGTAATGTTTCTGAGATCACATCAGTTAATGAAATCAATTTGTAACGTTTCTGATCACATCAGTTAATTTTAAAACTGATAGGGGATTTATGCGACTTTAGAAAAACACAAAAAAGGTGAAACGCATTTTCTTCTAAATTATTTTAGATCTTATAATTATACCCAACATTGTAGTAATGTCATTTATGTTGCTTGTTCAAATGTGTGATCTATAACCAAACAGTAGGCTCTTCAAGTTGGAACCCTGTTGATACACTATGATGCAAAACAAAGCGTTATGCATAGAATGGTACTAATCTCAATAATTTTTTTTTTTTGGCTTTGAGTTAGGGCTTCCCCAAGTCACGTTGGACATAAGACTAATCTCTATTGGGTTAAGAACAGTTAAGGAAAAGCCCTAACCAACAAGTGCGCTTCCTAACAAGTCCTCTCAACAAATGCAGTTAAAGAAAAGCCCTTAATAGTTTTAATTGGTTATTTGCATTATCATATCATGAGGTTTTCTACCTAAACCGACGAAAATACGGCAAGGAAGTTATAGGTAAATAAGATAAAGAGCATAATATATAAAAGTTACAATATTATTATGGAGTAATACGTACACGTAACGATATAACAGAGAATAGAATGTTGCGGATAACTTGGGGCATTTAGTTACTGTGATTTCTGAAACTTATGACTTGTACTTTGGAACTATTTATTAGGTTCTTGAACTATTAAAATTATTTCATTATAAATATAGTAATAGATATGATTAATTTAACTTATATATATAATATCATAACATCATAATATTAGAAAGAAATTAAGATCCAATTGAAGCTGTCATTGGTTCATTGCCTAATAAGTTGTCAAATCTTCAATAACAGATTATAAGCTCTACAATAATTCAAGATTTGCAAGTCATGGAGTCTGGGCATTTTATGATGCCAATGACACATAGATCCTACATTAAAGCTCCAAAAACCATCAAATAAAGAAAGTTAGATGCATTTTATTCTCTAATATTTTGTCAACGTTATATAAAATTTGTGATCTAAAACCCATTTATATTTCTATATTATAAATAATTTTGCATAATTAAATACCTCAAAAGTTAAAAATTGTATACAACATTTTTAATTTGTAATAAAAAATATTAATGAATTTTAAAATACGAAATATTTAATATAACTTTTACAAAATATAAGAGATAATATACACTTTATCCAACAAAATATTATTAAAGTTAGAAGTCACCTGAGTTCTATAATCCGGTAGCCTTCACACCTAATAAAACAAGGAAAACAGACACACAAGTCAAAGCTCGTATTAATGGATGAGAGAAGCTAGATCAAAATACACTCGGAACCTTTTACAAGTTGGAACATTGATTATATTCACTTTTTTTTTTTAAGTGATTGAGATTTTCAGATGTGAACATAGCCAAAGCAAGCCAATTATTCTCTGAACTATGCTTCTCACGGATGTGCAGCAGTGGCTTGTTAAGTGGCTAAGACAAAAATGCAGCCGGCACACTGACTTAGCCCCATGGCACCTCACGTGGCCATGGATGCCACCACTGCCCCACTCGTTTTCCAAGTCTCCCAACAAACTCCCGTGCCGGCCATGTGAAACCCCCGCTTAGTCCTTTTCTACTTTCACTCTTTGTTATGGGCGAAGTCCCGTAACCAAGTTTCCGCAGAGATGCTCCAAAAATAAGAGTTAGAGATGGATATAGCTTATGATCTGGGTTCGATCTAGTCCCTTATTTTGGCTTGAATATTCTCGATTTAATTGATGCATAGTATGGAGGACATACTGTGCATCTAAGTTTTGCCGGTTGGCGGACAGGTTTCGTCAGCTAGATTTTTCTTATTACCAAAAAAAAAAAAAACCGTAATCGAGATTCAATAAGTGTGAATTGTTTATGTTGTTTGTAATCATTGAATTTAACTCGTAAAGTAATAACATTACAAAGGGATATATATAATACAACTTGACCACTTTTGAGATCCATCAGTACTATCCCGACAACGAGTGATAACTTATGCATCTTGTGCTCGTTCGAAAGCAACAGTGCAATAACCGAAATTCAATACATGTGAATTCTTTACGTTATTCAAGATTATCGAATTTAACTTGTAATATAATAACGTAAGGAATGAATATATCGTTCAACTGGACCGCTCTTGCAAATGTGCATCACTATCCCAAGAATGAATGATGACTTTTGCATCTCGTTCTCATTTGGAAGCAACCGAAAAGTGCAACAACGAAATTCAATCACCGTGAATTGTTTACATTATTCATTATCACTAAATTTAACTCATAAAATAATAACGTTGCAAATGGATGTATCATGCAACTGGACCACGCTAGCAAATATGCATCACTATCCCAACAATGAGTGATGACTTTTGGATCTGGTGCTCATCTGGGTGCAATGAAAAAGTGCATAAAATGGTTTTAATTAGATCCTTTCTGAGAGGACTTTCTTTCTTAGTTGAAATGTTCAAGGTCTTAATCATGAGCATCCCCATCTCATTCCAGAATTATATATAGGAAGTTGACTTGAGAAATATTAAATAGAAAAAGCTGGAAAAAAAAAAGTGAAACAAGATAAAAATTAGATAGATGATAATCGCTATATATAATGTGGTTGCATTGTTCCGCCTGATGTCTATCGATCGCCGAACGAATAGTATAATTCTCGATCAACAAAAGAAACGATTAGAGTTAAATTGTTAATTAGTATGGTCCTCACAAAATTCATTGAAGAAGAAACTCTTTCTTTCTAAAAACAAAGTATTTTTGAAAAGTCTTTCCATCTCAATTTCTGTTCCAAATTCATCAAAACATTTTAATATATAGAATTTTGTACAAACAGTCTATCTCTGTTCCATTTCAAATTAGGATGAAAAATATACCTCAAAATTTTTGTGTAAATTTTTCATCTCGATTTCAAGATATTCTTGTAGGACTGGTTTTTGAGAGAGTTCTCCAAAAAAAAAAAAGGGGCTCCTATGGTGATTGAACCATAGCCCTTGGGACAAGTTGATCCTTATATTGTCACAATATGGCTTTTAGTCCCTGAAATATTAATAATTAGACAACGTTGATCCATTTAACGAATTCCGTCTGGAAACTAACAGTGCGAAAAGAGTCTCCCTAATGTTTTCATTATCACGTGACATTCTCATGCAATTTCTGTTAGCTTTTGGATAGAGTTTGTTAAATGGACTAACGTTGTTCAATTGTTAATAGTTTAGGGAATAAAGGAACATTATAATAGTTAAAGGACCAAATTGCTCTAAGTGCTATAGTTCAGAAACCATAAAAAAAATTAACTCAAAAGAAAAACCTAATAAATAATATTTTCTTGAGTCAAAAAAGTAAAGAATCAGAATTTAATTCAAAAAGATCCAATCAACAATCTTTCCCTCATAAAAGGTATGAGACAATTGATGTACATGCACAACAAACGAACCTCATAAAGTTATGTACATTATTTCAGTAAGAAACAAGCTATATATTTGTGAAAAAGATCCAAAGAATCATTAGAAATTTGTCCTAAAACGATTTACCCTATTATTTTATAGAATTTGAATATTACCCTTTTTCAAGGATTTGAATAAGGAAAGAGATTTTTGATGGAACGTTAAAGAATCGTTCACATTTATACTTTAACAATTGTTTGTATTAATACTTCAGCACACTTTCTATCATCTTTGTTAATTATTAGAGCCTTGTTCGGTAATAGTGTTTTAAGTAGTGATTAGTGTTTTGACCAAGTTACAATGCTACTTTCTTCCATTTTGGTTGTTCGATAAGATAGTATTTTGAGTAGTGTTTTTGTTATGTTTGAAGTAGTGTTTGTGATGTTAATGTTATTAGCATTTCAAGGTAGCGGTTAGTGTTTCATCTTTTTTTGGTAATATTATTCTCTCTCTAGTATTTTTTTGGTAATTCTACATTCTATCTAATTTCTCTATATATTTTTATATTTCTTTCACAACTATAAACACAAAATAACACAAAAATTAATCTCAAATTTTATCCACATCAAAATTATATTTAAAAATGTATAGGTCTTATTCTTCCATTTATTATTTGTCTTCAGCAATATAAATTTATTATTATTATTATTATTATTATTATTAGTACAATAATAGCGTAATATCAATGCCTTTTTTTTTTTGATCATTTTGCATTCACCAGCTAACCAACAGTTAGTTTTATTGAATACATCTAAAACAATCCACTAGTGAATCAACTATCCGCTAACTGCTAAAATACAATAACTTTTTGCTATTTAGACAATTATCTGCTACTCAAACAACTATCTACTATTGAATTTGCTAATTGCGCCGAACATGCCCTAGAGAAGAAGAAACCAATTCAATTTATTATTTAGCTAAAAAGTATCATTTTGGTCTTTATTATTTTAAGATTAGCCCACTTAATTCTTGATGTTTGTACAAATAAAGTGTTAATTTAGTTCCTATTATTTTAAAAGTGTTTTATTTGGTCCCCAATATTTGTAAAGGATGTCAATTTCATCCGCATTAATAGATCATGTGTTGGTCACATGACCACTTTAGAAGGTCAAAATGCAAATCAATTTGATATATTTTGTAAATATTAGAGACCAAATTGATTATTTTTTAAATAATAGAGATCAAATTTGTTGAACTTATTAGTTTAATTTGTTTTGATGATGCCATAATTGCACTTTGTTAATTGCTCTCTGAATAATTGCACTTTGTAAATTGCTACCATTATATCTTATATATGTTAATTATAGTAGCTTAAGCTAGGAAAAGGCTTGATGCATATGGAGCATGAAGACTATGAAGATCTCTTGGAAAATTAGTTCTTGGTCTTTAGCTTTTGTCAAGTTGATCTTAGTACATAAGCAAATATCTATGAAGCTCAAAAACTTAAGACATTTCATGCATATATCTTGATCTTTCTTCTAAATACCGGCCAACATTTGCCTTCAAAAACTTTTCCTACAAAAAAATCAAGTTTTAAAGTCCATAGTTTGCACTATGGAGCTGCATGCACTATAGCAATCTCAATTTCATTGATATTTGGTACTTTAATAAATCTATATGCTCATATATTTGTAAATATCAGCTTAGCTTTGCAGTAAAAGATACTATTCTGTGTATAGCATTTATATTATTAATATATAAGCATTTTGGTATAAGACTATTACCCATTGGATAATAGCTTTGCATGCAAAAAACCTTTTTTTTTTTTCCAGAAAATCTTGATTCCAATCTTGTATTTAATGTTTGGAAAATAAGTTGGTATTAGCATTTATTATTGACTTGATCTTATATGCACAGTGGTTGTCTTGAGCTGTTAAAATTTTGTAGAAAAATGCTACTTACTGTTGATTAGATGTTAACAACTTTTTGGTAAAAAGTATAGCAGCTTTTTTTGGCCTTTTTTGCTCCTACCGCCTTACTCAGCCGGTCGACCGGCTCTGCATTCCGGTATTAATAGAAAGATGTGTTACTCTACTGGAAGAGCCTACCAGTTGACCGATAGAGTGTTCCGGTAAGGCCTTTTGGCTTCTGGAACTACTGGAACACTTGGGGGGTCGATTAGTAGTGTGCTCCGATAGTCCCTCTACGTTGTTTTAAAAAATTGACCGTTGAAAAAATTGCTTTTTTGGCTTATAAATATATCCTACTCCTCTCAACTCAAAAACATCTCTCCTTGTTCTCTTGCGTTCAATATACTTCATCTATTGCAATCTTACTTTATTAATTGCAACCTTCATTAATTGCATATCATTGGCATTTAAGAATAAGTTTTCTCTTGAGTTTCATAAATTGCTTATCTACTTAGAGCAACATAGGAAGATTTAAATACCTTTGTATTCTTGCTCAAAAGATGTTTCTCATATATCAAACTCTTTTTTATCATACTGGGAGTGAATTTCTTTACTCTTAAGTAGCATAGGTGTAAGGAACCTCTCTCAAGAGTAAAAGGTTGAAATCCTTAAGTATAGGATTATACTTGTGGTCCTTGTGGTGAAGCAAGGGTTGTGATCATTATTCTACGCTTCTATAATGTACTAAGCAAGAAGCCGATTTACTAGTGGAGTTTTCAAAACCCTAAGGAAAGACCTTAGGTAGTGGACTAGGCCCTCGGGAGTTTGAACCACTCTAAATCGCTGTGTTTGATATTCTTGACTCTACTCTCTTTTACTTTCAAGTACTTATCTTGATTGTTGCATGTGATTTTGGTTGAGATTATTGTTAAGATTTTTAAGTTGTTAATTGTACCAATAATCCAATTTATCCCCCCTCTTGGATTTATTTTCTAGGCAACGAAATTAGTATTTTTTACAAATAATGAGGACCAAATAAGTCACAGTTAAAATAATAAAGACTAAAATAATACTTTTTGTAAACAAAGGGGACCATTTGTGGAGTTTACCCTAATTTTGATACTAAAGGTGCAACAATCTATCTTATATTGATTCTATATGAAATTTGTGCCTCATTTATAATGGCTTGGCTTTATTACTATTATTATCATAAGGTTTAAGTTTTTTAGGGCAATTGAATAGGTTACTTGTGGCAACAAGTCAGTAGTTGAGATAAAATTGTTTTTGTCAAATTAGATTTTAATTTTTGAAACTTTATGTTATTTGTTAAAATGATTTACAGGAGGATTTCAATTCTATTAATAAGAGTTAATTTTCTAATAATAAAATGTGTCAAATAATATTCCTAGGTCTGTTGTTTGGATGAATTTCAAAAATGCTTTATGTTTAAATTTCATGCATTAGTACTTTTTATCTGTCAGCACAATTATTTATTTATACTATATAATAAAATGACAACCAAAACTACTATAGTCATTTCCTTCAATTTTCAAATGCATCTAGTTTTACCATGTGACAATTATCTCAACTACACAACTTTTCACAATTTATATGTATATACGCTATACTAATTAATAACTCTGCTTCGACCAAAAATAAAAAGAGAAAAACAAATAACTTTGCAACAGCGACCAAATTCCCATTATGATTTTTTTCTTTTCATCTTTTTCTACCAATTTTCGATATATACTACACCACTCTTTTCAAAGCACAATTTTCTCTTCCTTAACCACTTCATCACAACATAAGAAGCTAAACACCACCAACAGCCACTTTCTCAACGCTATCAAAACAACACTTTCCTTGAAGATATTATACAGAAAAGATGATAGAAGTTAGCTAGGAGAGAGGTTATTAATGGATAAATTAAAATTTCTTAAAGAGGGTTAATTGTACACTTCCTTTAGTCAATTATATTGTAATAATAACTAAAATTAAGTGTGAGTAACAAAGCAATATGATTAAAATTAATTAAGTCAATTATAGTTAGACTAAAGATTAAAAATAAATTACAATAAAAGATGTTAATAATATAATTAGAATTAGCCGAGTGTAGAATATAACTAGAAGTAAGTTTGATTATATTATAAATATAAAGGAATTTTTCTTAGCTTTTCTTTTTCTAAGGAAGGACTTTCACAAAATTTTATGATTTTAGATTATGTATATACAGACATATATATACACATTATATTAATACTAAAAATTTGATTGTATACAATGTAATAAAGTTTTTAGTATAATACTTTTATGAAATAAAACTCAGAACCGTAACACGATTTCTTAGTTTAATCTAGTATGACTATTGTGAAAAAGTTAATAAACCATTGATTTTGGTAAAACTTGATATAATTTTTGGATCTAATCCAAAATATTCGAGATCCGTGTACCGTCCTGAAAAAACCCCTAAAATAATTATTGCAACTTTAGATGGACAAGAATAAAGAAAGAAAAGAAAAGTTTGGTCTTGGGCCACCTGCAACACCACAATTATTAGAATAAGGAAAGTAAAAGTGACAGATCCCCCACATATTGAACAGCATCCACATCAGATTGTACGGACAGGGACCCTTTTCAGGTGAAGGCTTGATTGATGGCATGACGTGGAGAAGAATCTAACAACAAATATTTTCCGACTACTTTTTTCTTCCCAGGCTACCAAGTGAGCAAACGGTTTTCAGGTTCTGTTCACATCCAAGCTTCTATGTTCTAGCTTCTGTAATTTTAAATGGTGCTGCAGCATCTTATTTAAAGCAATGAATTTGGCTGCTCTTCAATCGAATCCGATCTTCACAGCTGATCAGAAATCTAACCAGCTTAAGGCTAATTAAGTGGAATGAAGTCCCCTAGGGATACTTTCCTCATAGTAAAGGCATGGAGAGACATTACTCGTGCATGAATTTAAGCTGCATTGGTCTTGCCTCATTAGGTTGAGTATCTCGCCTTAGCTAATCTAATAGTTTTGGGAAGGGTTACTGCGTTTGAAGTTTACTAATTAACGATCATGTTCTACCGGATGTCCAGGGGTCAAGCTCCGCCAATTAAGTTTCGTTCAAGTAGAGCTCACATTTAGCCTATGTGAGAATCCTTAATTGATCCTAGAATGGCTAAGAGCATCGTTAATGATGGATGGCCAGTGATTGAAAATCACTTATTGATCCTAATTGAGGGTTTCCCGCATATAATGATTTTAGCCATAAATAAGAAATATCTTTCTTTAAAAGCTAGGGTAAGTAAGGCTAAGGTGGGCATGATAAACCCTATCACTATTCTACCTAAACTTCCTTCTCTCCAGCACCGAAAGGCCTTTACCCCCTCTCATACTCAAGTGGTTTAGGCAAGCAATTGCCCTAGACCTTAATCGTAAATTTTAGGCTTTACAGTTGGTATAAAAAATAAGTGGAATGGAGTATCATTTTAGAATCAAATATTTATATCATATATCGAGTCTCAAGTTTAATTAAAAATTGCTTAAGTTTTAAATTAACTTATTTAAAAACTTAATTTAAACTGACATTTAAATTTACATTACCTACTTAAAGATTAAACATTTAATATTTCTCTTATCAACATACAATATTACAATTTGATTCCTTTCCTCTAACAAAGTGTTTAAGGAGACTTGCTGATTTTATAAAACTTACGATCCAAAGGCAAAGAAAGGCTTTTAAATAACTATTATGTAAAAAATTATTATTTCAAAATTAATATGGTTTTGGAAATAATTATTAAAATAATATATTTGTCTTTGAGAAAATAAATTTCTCTTGGTCAAAAAAACATTGCCAAAATCTGCAAGGTTCCTTCAAAAATCTACAAGAGAATTTGCAATGTCTTTTTGTAGATTTTCATGTCATGATAGTGGTATTCATGGTAGATTTTCATGTTATTGTATTTATAATATGGGTTTATAATAATAATAAAAATCTAACATGAATACCACTATCATGACACCCTAATCATCATAAGAAAATAACAAAATGGATTACATATTATTATTATTATTATTATTATTGTTGTTGTTATTGTTATTATTATTATTATTATTTTGTGGGTTAAATGAGTTTTTTCATTTATCGCAAAAAAAGTACAAACCACTCAATACCCCTCATTCCACTAAACAAAGGCAAACTAAACAAGGAATGAGGAGCTGCCAAAGACAATAAAAAGCAATCATGTATAAGACTCCTCAATCCCATAACACAATATTCAATCTAACCAAAGGGTTGAGGAACCACACAATCAAAGAAGTAAATCAAGGCTCTAAAGTTAGCGTTCATTTAAATAGAACAAGTACTATTATTGCTATATGTTATAACTTAAAAAAAGAAAGACGTTACCGAAAGTTAATCGCCAAAATCTCTTAGCACATTGCATGAAACTCAATCTACTATTTGATAAAGTTTGACTTTGTGAAAGTCGAATTTCTCTAAAGCCTAGAATAAATTTTTACTTTCTTAAAGTCAAACTTTTATCAAATCATAAGAAAATTGCAGAGAATTTGACAAGTATATGAAGATTTTGAGAAAAATCTTAAGTGATGATTGGTATGATGGAATAAATTTGGTAGGAATAGAATAAGCTAAGCAATAAAATGAACTTGGAAATGGAATGGACTTCGTGTTAACTATACCATGCTTGTTATGTTCTAGGAATGACGATAGGAACAGTGTTTTGATTCTAAATTTATGTTTGATAATTGGTATACTAGCATTGTCGTGGAAATAATTTATATAAAAAGGCAAAATTACCCCCATTCTATTATATAATATACATTATAATAACAAAATTAATTATTCAAAATATTACTAAAATACTACTGATACTAATATAATGTATATTTATATTAATAACCCTAATAAAAATAACAATGATGATAATATACGTGTACCAGTCACCACCACACAGATTTTGAGGGTATTTTTTGACCCAAAAAATTTATCGTTTTCAAAGACAAACTTTTCTAGTTGAAATTACTTCCTAAAACATATTAATTTTAAAATAATATTTTTTTTCATATTATTTATTTAAATAACCTGGCAAAGATTTCATGCATCTAACCAGATCCACATATATATTATGCGAGGAAACTCTTCCATCAATAGAACTGATATTAGTCTAACTGAAAATTTTGTAATTTTCAAATAAAAATTTATAAGTGAAAAACAGAATTTTGTAGGACAAGAACAAAAATTTTTACCCACAAATTTTTGTAGTTTATGAACAAAACTTCATAGATTAAGAATAAAAATTCATTGATAAAAATTTTTCTTCTTGACCTACAAATTTTTATTCTTGACTTATAAATTCTTATTCTTAATCTTTAAATTTTATTTGAAAACTATAAATTTTTTAATCGAACTGAAATCAATCCGACTGATGGAAGAGTTTCCTATATCACCGGAGCCTGATCAATATATAGGCTACCTAAATAGCCAAATCATTAATTTGCCCTAGTTTTCCACTTTTGGATTACGATAAGGACAACTTATGGCACGACATGTATAATTGACAAGACCAAGTTTATAGTTTTCACGTCCAAATGGGTAGCATGCTTATCAAATGGTTGTTTGTTTAATTAATTAATTATCTCTTATATTTTAAAATTTATTACATTATTCTCTTGTATGTTAAAGAAGTGGCACATAATTCCTTACCTTAGTATTCTTTGGTCTAATTAATGTCGAATGTATTAACATGTCTTTTTCATGTTCATGGATATTAAAATTGCATTGTATAATATCTCCATCCTATCACTACTAGCTGAGCTAAGTGCGTGAGTAGTTTTTTCAAAATATTTTGTAAGAATTAATCCATCTTGGATACAATTAAGATCTACACCACTATCAACAAGTGCTATTAATTCTTGCTTGAATTCTTTTCCTATTAAGAGAGTTACTTTAATAAGCCATTTTTGGTATGTTATCATTTCTAATCTTTTTAAAAATGGTTCTAAGCTTTGCTCTGTTATCAGCTCTTTTTTTTCTTTTTTCTTTTTTTAATTGAGATCCTGAATTTTAGATACTCTTTATGTAAGAATTCCTATTTGATCTTGCAAGACAATATTTTCTTGAGATAAGATTTGAATTTCCTATTTCAAAATTTTAATTTCTATTTGAAGATCTTAAATTGAAACAGGAGAAAATTTATTTTGCTTTTCTTTCATTCTTTTATGGATTTTTGAAATACAATAAGGAGTATAGTCCTTATTTTTTATGATAATTTTTCTTCCTGATTGGTACTTTCTTCTTGAACTAAGTCTAATATTTTACTTCTCATTTTAGAGTCTTTAACTATTTTTAATAATTCAATAATATTGTCATTTGTCAAACATTTAATTTGAGAACTTAAAATTGGACAAGAATTTTATAATAATTTTCTTTTTCTTCATCTTGTATTTTATTAATACAAGCATTACAACATCCTTCTTTCTCACTATCCAAAGAGGAAACTAAATCTTTTGTTTCCAGATTATGTAATTGATGTAAATCATCCGAAGATTGGGATAACTATTTACAAGAGGATTCGTCTAAATTAAGCGTGATTTTTAACAAAGAATCTTTTAATTCTTCACTTGTATTCATTTCATTAATTTTTTTTACTCTAATCTATTAGAGTAATGTCCTATTTTTTCCACAATTATAACATACCAGTGGTTTCCATTTTCCGCTCTTTCTTCTTTTCTTTTTTCTTTCCTAATTCTTCTCTTTGCTATTCTTTTGTGGTTATTAGGATACTTAAACTTATCTTTCTTGAAATTATTACAGGTTTTAATACCTTTACATGTAGAAGGTACATCAATTTCAAATTGTTCATAAAATTGTCCTAATTGCCTTTTCTATGTTAGGCTTTGTTTTTTAATTTGTTGGTTTAGTTTTATTTCATTACAAAGAGATAAACCTTCTTGGACACATTTTCTAGTTATTGTCCCATAACTGAGCATATTATAATCTATTTGAATTTTTTTTCCACTCTGAGGTTCTTTTAATCCTTCCTGCAAATAATTGAGAAAGACCTTCTATAAATTTAGACTTCCAATAAGCGTGACTTGCCTCAGGTAGTTCCATTACTTTGCTGAGAAAGACATCCTTATACAGTCTAAGTGAGGTGAGAGTTGGGTACTTAAAGTTTTGCAAAAGTATCCTATTATTTTCTACATTACTAGTGTATCTTCTAATAAAGTGCTCATAAATGTTTAATATTAGTGTATAAACCGCATCTTCTTTTTAAGGACCATTTTTTTGTTTTATTGAATTAAGAATGATATGTCTTCCTTGTTCATTTAAATAATTCTCACACCACCCTCTTAGTTGTCTAGTAAATCCGACAACTATCATAAGTGCAATAGTTTTATAGCTGTTGCCAAATTGTTTACAAATGGTGGCATACATTATCATTTTGTGTATGGTATTGTAAATTTGTTGGTCTGTAATGTCATCAATGTTCCATTCATAAATGGCTTTTTCATCATAACAAGATTATTCTATAAAAGATTCTCCTATAAAAACTTCTTGGGGAGTAGATCTAGGATAATAATATTTTTTGTTAGCAGGTTTTGAAGCATATTTGTTATTATTGGATTTTGACTTATTAATTTCAACTTAGTTGACCTTATCTGTCATTTTAGAAAATTCTTCTGATATAATATTAAAATTCTGAGTTTTGAGTTTATCACCTAGTAATTTATTTAATGCGCTTATTAGTTCAGTTACAAAATTTTTTTTATCTTAGGTGGAGGTTGGATTGGGACAGTTGATGTATTATTATTGTCACTTTCTCTATTTTTCATTTCTTCTCTCATATTCTTTATCTCCTTTTCTAGTCCTTCAATTTTAGAAAGAGCTTTATATAATCTATTACTTAAAAAGGTTAATTGCTCTTCTATAGTAAGTAATACAAATTTGAAAAGTTATTTTATTTTGTTACATCATTCATTTGTTTTGTGGTTGCGGTCAAAGTTTCATTTTTATGTATATTATAAAAAGCATTTGCATAAAGAGTCATTTTTTCTTTCTCTATTGAAATTGGTTGGTTTGTTGGAGGATATATGAATTCTATTCTTTCTCCACTTTTAAGTTTCAAAGGTCTCTCTAAAATAGTTATATACTTGATTAAATAATTATCTAAAAACTAAGAAATAAAATCTCTGATCTTATTGATCTCTTTCAGTTGATCACAAAATTGGTTTTGAAGAATTTTTCTTTCTTCTAGACAAAACTAATTATGAAAAGGTTTAAATATTGGCTTATAAAATTTAGCTTGAATCTTTTCTCTAGCTTGACTGTCAGGACTAAAGTTAATTTTTTCACTATCCATTAAATTGAGAAATTAAGTTCTGATTCAGTTATTTTTGGTTCTCTAGTGTTGCTATAAACACCTTTTTATTATATTTTCTTTAGTTATTCTTATTCTTTAAACTCTATTTTTTAGAGTTTCTTCACTAAAGGATTCTTTAGTAGATTCTCTCATTTGAAATATCGAATTTCTAGATGGGAATTCCACTACATAATCTAAAGGGGAAACAAATGATTATGTTGAAAGAGATCTAGGTATAGTAGATATTCCTAAAGAAGATCCTAACAGTCTTGTATCATTTCTAAACTGTATTTGAACAATTCTTTTTGGGGTTTGAATAACATTAGCTAAGTGGTCATTGACCACTGGTTATGTAGGAACAACATTTTTTGCTATCCATGTTTCTAGAGAGGTTATCTTATCCCACTTAATAGATCTTCTAGTAATTATCTTAGATTTATTAAAATTATTTTAAAAAATTATTGTTTCATTTTGATTTGTATTCATAATCCTGCATCTAGGATTTGCTGTATAAAGAGGTTTATAATATACTCTATAATAGATACATATAACCTTTGTTCTAGTAGCATAATTGTAACCATGTGTTTTAACATATAATGTCAATGTATCAAGTATGTTAACATTAGACAAAGATAATTGTAAATTTGGATATGCATTAAAATAAATAGGACCATGTGCAAGGCTAGATTCCATGATTCCTATTAAAGATTGTCTCTAATTAAGATTTCGTACATCATGTAATATTGCCATAAAACTTTTAGGCAAGCCAGACAATGTTAATAGTTTGAATGCAACCTGAACAAGTCCCTTATGAAGAAACTTGTGCTTAGATGTATATGCATCAATATCATCTTAGGATAATAATTTAATTGTCAATTCCTGATTATGAATCTAGATTCCTCTGTCATTTTTTTGACTTGTGTCAGTCCAAGTTTTTCAAAAGTACCAATGGAGTTTATTAACCTGGGTTTAATTTTTAGAATTGTTCATTTATTAAGTAGATCTAATTTTTTTAGGAATATCATAATCTTCCTTTCTATTATTTTTAACAATATTTTCATTTTCCCTGAATATATTCATCATTTTCTACAAATAATAGTGGACTATAATAACCACTATATATTATTATATATGGCTCTTATACCACTAGAGGCCCAGTTATATAGTCCTTAAGCTTAGACTATGTTTTAACCAATTCATATGAGCTAACAGAAAATATTTTACAATAATATATAGCTCAGTTCCTTATTAAATCTGAGTCCACGCATATGCCCACAAGAACGCCATAACATAATTTCAAATCGGCAATAAATGGGGCAAGCACGACTTATAGATCTTAATAAGAATCTTGCTATATATTTCAACCATGGTTACAAGTGGTTTCGTAAACATAGTTATAATCTTAAGACACTATTAATGTCAAGGGAAGCGATTTGAGAGTTATCTCATGGGTTTAAAATAGCCTAAGACATGCTATATATGTGTGTGTATGTGTGTGTGTTTCCTTGCAATGTATGACCTTCTTACTTGTAAACACACAATCTACAATTACGTGATCTGGAAATCTAGCAACTCATGAAACATAAGGTGAAAAGGTAGGTGAGTCCTTAGATTTTTCAAAGTGTGTATAAGGCATCATAGTGTCTTTAGATTTTTCAAAGCATGCATAAGGCATCAAAGTGTGTATAAGACAGGTTGAGGGTATGTAAGTTATATAGTGAGTCGACTATTTTATTATTAGATGTCTTTCCTTGGAAGGAGGATCTATTTATAGCTAGAGAATCAAAAGATCCATGCAATTCATCGATTGCCAAATTCTTACTTTGCAGTTCATCAAAGTGTGTATAAGGCAGGTTGAGGGTATGTAAGTTGTGTAGTGAGTCAGATGTTTTATTATTAGATGCCTTTCCCTAGAGGGAGGGTCTATTTATTAGCTAGAGAGTCAAAAGACCCATGCAGTTCATCGAGTGCCAAACTCTTTCTTTGTAGTTAGGCCATAACGTTCATCAATTGCCAAACTCTTACCTTGTAGTTAACCCTTAGCGTTTCAAACATTGCTTTGGATAGGGATAACTATATCTGACTGATAGGAATTGGTTAAAACTTTATCTTTATTATACTAAACCCCTTCCTCTGGGTAACCATTACCAGAATCATAGAGTTCAGATGAATTCCATTGTTTGAGTAGCCAAAGGTTGATGGAGCTGTACATAGGTACGAGTTAGATTCTTAGGTTGTGACATAATCTTTGGTCAAAGCTTCTTAACCCAATCCAATTAGGCCTTTAGGTCCGAGAAAAATTTTTAGTCACTACATTTTTCGCTCACTCTCTATCTAAAATAGCCTTTAAGTTAGAGAGTAATTGTAAGAAAATGACATCTAAGTCCCTTATTTTTAATTGTTAGACCAAATAGATTCCTCAATTTTTCTTTTTCTCTTTATAGGTCCCTCTACTTAGTTAAAGTTAAAAAAAAATATTTTTTTCGCCCTTAATGAGGCAAATGACATTGCGAATTCTAATATCTCCTTTTTTTTTTGTGTTATTCGTTCACCACTTGAGATATGAAATCAACAAATTTTGACTCATAACATAGAATAGTAGAACTTATTGGAAGATAAGGCTCTCTTTGGTCTAAAAATGACATTTTAGCTGTTGAGTTGTAGAACTTTTAACAATATAGTTTTGAGTGAATGTGTTGTTAAAAGAGGTCGTTAATTGTTTGACCTTATTGACACAATAAATAAATGCAACAATATTCTCTTTACAAGTTTAAACTTTTAGACAAGATAATAACTACAATAGGGTATTAAAGCTTAAAGACCAAATGATCTCAAGTTCAAAAGTTACCGTTACCCATTTAAAAATACTAAAACTGTGCAATGTCTAAGGCATAAAAAACTGTTAGAGTTACCACCTCATCTAAAAGCTTAAGTTTATAGAGAGGATATTGGTTTATTAATTTATTGTGCTAACACACCCCCTCACGTGCAGCGTAATTTGTTTAGAGCTTGCACGTGAACAATTTAATTAAATGGGTGTTGGTAATGATCGAACCTGTGCCGTTTGGCTTCTAGGCTTTGATACCATGTTAGAGTTACCATCTCATCTACAAACCAATATCCTCTTTATAAGCTTAAACTTTTAGATGAGGTGGTAACTATAATATGGTATCAGAGCCTGGAAGTCAAACGACACAGGTTATATCCTTACCGTCACCCATTTAATTAAATTGTTCACGTGCAAGCTCTAAACAAATTACGCTGCACGTGAGGAGGCGTGTTAACATAACAAATAAATAAACCAATATCCTCTCTACAAACTTAAGCTTTTAGATGAGGTGGTAACTCTAAACAAACACCACTTGCACATGATAAGGCATATTAATTAATGCAATAAAAAAACACCAATGTCCTCTCTACAAGCATAGAACTAATATTCTCTTTATAAGTTTAAACTTTTAGATGAGGTGGTAACTCTAACAGACCTTGTATTTTAAGAGCTAAACTTTCAGTTGTGCTAAGGATAATATTAGAATTTTCAAAAATATAGAGTACCATTTTAAAGAAAATTTGAAGAAAATTAACTTCTGACATGCATGATGTTAAAAAAAAAATTACTGACATGTCTTTTTTTTTTTGAAAAAGCTTCACTTTTAGTTTTTTTAACTTTTTTTAACTTTAACTTTTTTTAACTTTAACGTTTATATAAGAGCTCTTCTGGAAATATATCAAGCTTTTGCTTACAGAAAATATTTTTAAATGTTTAAAACTTTGGTAATGGACTCTAAATTTTATACTTGATGAGATTGGCTTTCAAATGGTTTTATTCTAATTTGTCAATGTTGTCAGGTCTAACGTACAAGGGCCACTTATCATAATCCTCTCAAGCAATAGTGTTTTTGCGTGAAAATAAAACCAAAATGGAGGGGGAAGAAACTGAAGAAAAGGAAAATCCAAGAAGAATTAAAAGGTTCCATTTTTCATTAGGGTTTGAAAAAGATGGTCATGTTTAACCATCTGGGCCAGTTGTACACAACCAATCATCACCTCTCAATCATTAATGTTATTGTGAGAGAAACATAAAAACCAAAAAGAAAAAGGAAGGAGACAGAGAAAGAGTATGATCAAGAAACTAAAAAAGGAATACAAAAAGGAATTAAAGATTTCATCTTTTTTTTTCCATAGTTATTTAAGAATTTTGTTTAATGGGAGATTAGGGTTTGAGAAAGATGGTGATGTGTAACTGCAGCCGGGCCAGTACTCCACACCAAGCATCAAATCAAATAAAAGTTTGAGGAATTAAAGTATAAAAAAAAAAAAAAGAAAACCTTTAAAAAAACTGGAAACACCACGTACTCCATAGCCTCATCTGTGTATAAATTTCTCCCAAACAACCCTTTCTCTCCACTGTTACCAATTGTGTGAGTTCCCTAACGCCTTTCTACACTTCCCCTCTTTATCTTCTTCATCTATGCTCTCCTAACACACACAAATACACATCACAAATATGGTTTCATGCCCAGAAAATATAGATCTTAGCCTGATTGGTTGTGATCTCTCTCTCTTTCTCTCTCTTTTCTTTCTCTCTCGTTCTTTTTTTTTGTTGAAAATTGTTCTTGTTTGTTCATGTTCTTCATTCTTGTAATGTTTTCATTTGATGGATCGTTAGGCCACCAGGTGAGAACCTACAGCAGAAGTGGTTCTATTTGCATCTACTGATACTCTTTTTTTTTTTTTTTTTCTTTTTTTTCTCCTTCTACTAAGTATATATCACAAGTATGAAAATCTACACATCTTTGCATCTCTCATTATTTTTGGTGGGTAAGTAGAATTAGACACATGTCACAGCTGATTTAGCAACCAAAGATGTATCTAATCACGCCGAGTCATATGAATTAGATATATATCGAAGGAAAAAATAAGCTGTGTGCTCTAATTAATTTTATAAAATAATTTTTCTTGTCTATTCTTCTGGTATTCACAAAACACACTTGAAATTCACATTAGAGACAATATTCACTGTTTCTAATTTTTCCTGGGACATATAAATTGTTTCTTGTTGGGAAAAATAGGGTTTTCTTTTGTTCTAATCTGCTGTATGAAGATGAGTTATGTATGAAGATGAGTTAATCATGTACAGTATATAAATTTACTGATTTTGGAACATCAAGTCATAACTTTCCATGTTTCCCCATTCACTAGAGGCCACATCAGCACATCCTCCGGGCCACTTTGATTTGTCAAATGCTTACAAGTATCTGTCTGTGGTTTTGCAAGTGATCTCGAGCACATACAAAACATAATCACTTTTTACAAGTAAAATAAGGATTGGTTAATAAGGTATGTCTCCGAAGAGTTGCCGATGATATTGTAATGAACAGGCCTAACTACTAGTTTACTATCACATCGAGCTCTGTACTAACAGTAGTAGTGAACCTAGTTTATTATAAAATATATACAAATTTTATAAAGAATCGATATAGGAGGGGCGTTGCAGATATGCATGAATATGGAAAGAATCACCAGTCGTTGTTTGCTGGTGTAGCATCATCAAGATTCACATGCAAATGGCAAAAATGGTGAGCCATTGTAGTCTCTTTCTGTGTGTGTTTCTTCTCTCTTGCCCTGGCTTTTTGATGGTGAGAATCTTGATGATGCTGCATCGGCAATGAATGGCTCATGTCCCTTGATTTGCCGCTATTCAAAAGGAATAGTCATCAGCCGAGGTTTTAAAAATGGCAGCTTTTATTTGATGAGCAAGCTGGTTATTCCACTCTCAGGTGGGTATTTGCTGTTCTCTCCCACCCCCCCCCCCCGGGGGGCGCCCTGTAGTGTGTGTTTCTGTGTGTGTGAGTGAATGTACTTAACTGTCATAATCAATCAATCAGGAATAGATTTAGCAGGTTTCTTGATTCTGCTTGTGATAATATTCTTTTCTTTTTTTTTTTTTTGAATCATTTCGATGAGAACATTACTGGAGACCATTATCACCAAATGCTAGCTGATGAATGCTGATCTCATATATGGATGATACTCTGTGGGCAGTAAAATTTTTTATGAAAATTAATTATATTATTTTTTCTGATTGAAATGGCATCAGAAAACTGCCAACGAGTCCATAAAAGAAAGATGGATATGATAAGTATTTAATATTTTTTTCCTTTTATATTCAGGAGAAATTTTGTCTGAACTGCCAATAATGTGTTTGTTGTCAATATTTAGGCTTTTGTAGGATATTTATTTAAAGACTGTTAAGCATAATGAATTACTATACTAATACTTTTTTTACAAGTTTAAATTTTTAAATGAGTTAATAATTTCAATTTGTATCAAATCTAGGTTGTGAATTTGAAACTGATTGTCATTTATTTAGAACTTTAAAACTTTTCACATGCAAGTTTAAAGAAAAAATCCGCTTGCACGTGAAGGATGTGTTAAGCACAATAAATGAATAATATATCGATATGCTATTTACAAGTTTAAACTTTTAGATAAGGTGATAACTCGAACAAAGATACTAACATACATGTCTATGATTTTACTTGAACTGCAGATGACATTTTGATGGTTTTATGCTCTTTGAATGATGGCCATGGTGGTGCAGTACTGCGCAAAGTCTGCATTGCAGAATGTTCAGGAGAGATGAGAGTATATGAGTTGAATACCAATGTATTTCTCTACATGGGGTTTGATGATATCAACTCTAGACCACTCTGAACTTTGTGTTTAATGTTTCTTTGTCTATATAAGATAACATTCAAAAAATATTTGATTAGTTCGTGCTCAGTCTTTCGAGTTCCAAGTATTTTTGTCTGTTGAAATATGTTGTCCAAAATGAAAATCACTTGTTATATATGGTTAATCAATTTGATGGGGGTAAGGATTCTCTTACAATGCTATTTCATTGTAAGTAAAATTTAATGGTTGTGAAGTACTCTGAACTTGTGATGCAACTAGCAAAAATTAATTCTATTATTCATAATTTTTGAATTTTGTCATAGAATTATTACCTCATCTAAGATTGAACTTGTAAATAAACATATTGGTATTTTTATTTATTGCGTTAATACACCACAAATGAAATTTCTTGAGTTTTGTACATTGCTATTTTTAATGTTTTTAAGTGGATGGCTACGAATTTCGAACTTATAAGATGGTTCTAATATTATGTTGTGTTACCTCCTCATTCAAAAACTCTAATATAGTTTAAGCTTATAGACGATATTGGTGTATTTCCTCGATGTATTTCCTTATGTAATTCTATTTTTTTTTTGCAAATTATTTTTCTGTATTCATTATGAGCGTATTACAAACATATAAAGCCTCGCATACATGATTTTGATGAGATTGAACATGAGTCCTTTATATATATAAAACATAAGAGTGCTATATATATCGCAAATGGTGAATGCTGTTTACAGAAAATGTTAATTTAGTTTTTATTATTTTAAAAGTGACTCACTTAGGTGTTTGTGTTTGTATTAAAAAAAAAAAAGTCATTTTGGTTCTTATTGTTTTGAAAGTAACCTTTTTAAGCCTTAATTTTTGCAGAAAGTGTCAACTTTATTCCATTAATTGGTTAACTGATTATCATATGACTATTTTAGGGCTAAAATGATGATCAATTAAGTCATTTTTTGCAAATCTTAGAGTCTAAGGGCTTGTTTTGATTGACTTTTTTTAAAGAAAAATAATTTTTTTTTCCTGAAAAAGTAACATTAAATTTGCAATGACTATTTGATTTGACTTCTAAAAAAGCTAAAACTTTGAAAAAAGCTCAAATACAACTTTTTTAGAAGCTAGAATTTTCAGCTTCTCAAAACAAGCTATTTTTCAAAAGTTGTTAAAAAAAGCGCTTTTGAAAAAAACCAATCCAAACGAGCCCTAAATTGGTCACTTTTGAAATAATAAGAACCAAAGTGACACTTTTAAAATATATTAGAATATACATTTTTTCTACATAAAAGAATAACAAGATTCAAAACCACCAAATAAGTTTCCCAACCGCTCTTTTTATTTACTAATTGGTCTTTATGATGAAATTTGATTAAGTAATGCTTTACATAATGTTAGAGTTGGGTGGAAGTCGACCCAATTTCTCGCATCTTGCACGTTTGACTAGTCTCTACCATCCTATTACTTGTGTTTCATTGTGACAATTGTGGTTGACACATTTTGCTAACTATCCTGTTCTCGGAGCTCCATTCTATTTCACTAGTTTTGTCGAGTCACACGTGAGGGTGGATGTTGGAATATACATTTCTCCCACATAGAAAAATCATAAGATTCAAAACTATCATATAAGGTCCTCGTTACTTCTCATATGAACTAATTTGTTTTTATGATAAGAACTCAACGATTATTAACGAAATACATTAGAGACAAAATAGGTCACTTTTGAAATAATAAGGACCAAACTGACACATTCTGTATTGGTGTGTCTATTGCATCAACACACTTTCTTATGTATAGCGTGATATGTGTTTTAGTTTTGTATGTATATAATTTTAATGCTTTAAATAGGAGGCGGTGACTTCTGAACGTGAAATCTTTTGATAGATTCTAATACTATATTGAGTTACTAGCTCATCTAAACGTTTAAATTTATAGAAAAGATATTAACGTATTTATTTATTGTATTGATAATATATATTATCCTTTTGTTCATAATAACGTGACATTAAATTGAATACAAGTGTACCAATTCTCGGGGGTATAATTGCAGCTACAACTTGGTCCATTTGACATGTACCATACATGTCTCAACGAAGCATTCGGTACGCCAATTTTCACCAATTCAATAATAGTACCCGAAAGTTTACTCCAAACATCTCCACTTTTGCTTCAGCATTCGTGACAGTGATAACTCAGACCACCCAACTATACGGAGATCTGATTGCTTTCTATATCAATTTGCAGAAACTGGTGTCTGCAGGGGCATATTCTAAGTTAATAACCCCAAGAATGCCTCAACCCGTTTCATTTGTAAAAAAATTTTTCAGTCCGCTCCACCCAACCACCTTTCCCATGACAAAAAAAGTGGGGTTAGCATGAATTTTAAGCTTTGTGTGTGAAAGGGCAATTTGGATGGTTGCCGGACCAAAAAAACAACCCTTGTAGGTATGGTAAAAATATATGTATTGGATAAAATCATTGAGTGATATATAATTATATTATTCTTTATATATATATATATATATATATATATATATATACACACACACACATATATGTATAACTTTACGTAGTGAACTATAGAGCTTTTAGCAAGAAAACACTAGTTAAAACACCATGTTAAATAGGAATGGTTGATTATTTAATCTTGCTCTTTAACTATTGAAATTTCAATTGTTCTAAAAACTTCTAAAAATATGAAGGATAGAAAAGTAGTTTCGGTCAAAGCCCTTTGTTCAAAGCTCAATTCTAAAGCTTCTTATTTTTCATTTTTTTTTTCAAAACTTTGTTTTTTAACCTAAAGTTCTAAGAAACTTTTAATGTCTAAAAGTTTGGGAATCAATCCGTAAGTAACAAAAGAATTATGTTAGGGCGCCATCAAGTCCTAATTAAACTGTAATTTCATGTTCTAAAAGATTTGTTGGGGAAAAACATGGAAACACGAAGAATACGAGAAGAAAACGGGCACAGGAGAATTACGTGGTTCGGCCTTGAAGCCTACGTCCACGAACAGCAGAGAATATTTTTATTATTGATCTCAAATATTACAACGCTTACTCTGGTTTCTCTCACCCTATACCCCCATGGGGTGTGGCCCTAAGGCACCTAATACAATGTCCTAGCCCCTATTTATAGCACACAAGTATCATAATCCGTATTTTACAAGGATAAAGAAACAGTATACTACTAGGAAAAGGACACATATTAATTATGTATTGTTATGGTAGAAGCAAACAAGATAAATGCTAACAAGGAAATTTGCTATTCTTGTTGCTAAAGAATTCGGGCCACATTCAACAAATCTCCACCTTGGCACGTATTCATTCCAATCAACACATCATCATTCCTGCTACCAACTGCCTCTAAGGCTCAATGCTCCACATTACAAATAGCAACCAAGTCCAAGCAATGCTTGAACTTGCTGACTGGAACCACATTAGTCATTATATCTGCTAGATTCTCATGGGTAGATATCTTCTGCACCGATATGATTCTTTGTGATACAACATCTCTGATAAAGTGATATCTGATATCAATGTGTTTAGTCCTCTCATGATACATCTGATTCTTCGTCAGATGGATTGCACTTTGGCTATCACAAAAGACTGTACTTGATCTTGCTGCAGTCCAAGATCACGAACTAGGCCTTGTAACCACATGGCCTCCTTCACAGCTTCTGCAATTGCCATGTACTCTGCCTCAGTAGTCGACAATGCCACAGTAGACTGTAATGTCGCTTTCCAACTGATAGCACATCCAGAGAGAGTAAACACATAACCCGTCAGAGATCTTCTCTTATCAAAGTCACCCGCAAAGTCTGAATCACAATAACCCACCAACCTCGCGCAATCTCCAGTCATCTTGCTAAATAGCAAACTTACATTCGCAATGCACGTAAATATCTCATTATCCATTTCACCACTTCCCAGTGTGCTTTCCCAGGTGATGCCATATACCTGCTCACAACACTAACTGCATGTGAAATGTCAGGACGAGTGCAGACCATAGCATACATCAAGCTACCAACAGCACTCGAGTATGAAACATGAGACATATGCTCCACCTCCTCCTTAGTTTTAGGTGACAAATCTGCAGACAACTTGAAATGAGTGGCAAGCGATACACTCACAGACTTTGCTTTAAGCATCCCGAAATGCTCCAACACCTTCTCAATATAACTCTGCTGAGACAAGAATAGCTTCTCTGTGTTTCTATCTCTGTGAATCTCCATGCCAAGAATCTTCTTCATTGCTCTAAGATCATTCATCTCAAACTCATCACCCAGCTGCTTTTTTAATTCGTCGATAGCAGATATGCTTCTAGCATCAATAAGCATATCATCGACATACAACAACAAGTACACAAACGAACGATCTGGAAGCTTCTTGAGATACACACAGCTGCCATAGGCACTCCTTGTGTATCCAGCACCTACAATGAATGTGTTAACTCTCTTGTACCATTGCCGAGGTGACTACTTCAACCCATATGAGGACTTTTTCAGTTTACAAACATGGTTCTCCTTACCAAGAACCATGTACCCCTCCGGTTGACTCATGTGAATTTGTTCTTCAAGATCACCATGCAAAAACGCCGTTTTTCACATCTAGCTGCTCAAGCTTTAAGTCATGAAGAGCAACCAAGGCAAGTAAAACCCTGATGGAAGTATGCTTCACAACTGGAGAGAACACTTCGTTGAAGTCAACACCCTCTCTTTGTGTATAGCCTTTAGCCACCAACCGTGCCTTGTATCGAGGACCCTCAACCCCTAGAGTACCTTCCTTTTTCTTGTAAACTCATTTGCAACCAACAACTCGCTGTCCCTTAGGCAATTCAACAAGCTCCTATGTTTGATTCTTATGAAGAGACTCAATCTCCTTATTCATGGCACCCACCCACTGAGCAGAATCTTTCCCAAATATGGCCTCTTTGTATGAATTCGGCTCATATCCTTCAATTGTTTCAGCAACAGTCAAAGCATAAGCAATAAGATCAGCGTATCCATACATTTGAGGCTCTTTAATCTATCTCCTTTCTCGCCTAGTGGCAATGCTGTACTTCTGTTGTTCAGGCACATTTTAATCATGTACCTCAGTTGATTAAGTCGGCTGAATTTGACTGCTACTATTGCTAAATGGAACAATTGGAATATCAGCAAATACCTTCACCTGCTCTTTGACACCGTGGTCTAAACCAGCTACCGCTTTCTCCTTTTCTTGGTCTAATGAAGTAGACTCATTGAATGTAACATCTCTACTGACGAGGAAACTTGGAGACTTTGAATCTGTGCACCACAACCTGTAACCTTTCCTCTCGGACGCATAGCCTAGGAATATGCATTTCTTTGCCCTCGGCTCCAACTTGCCATCCTTCACGTGAGCGTATGCAGGGCAACCGAACACCATCAATCGAGAGTATTCAGCAGGCTTACCTGACTATAACTCAAAGAAGTTTTTAATTCAATAGCTATGGATGGAGACCTATTCACCAAGTAGCATGTTGTATTAACAGCTTCGCCCAAAAGTCTTGACTCAATCCAAAATGAGAAAGCATACAACGAGCTCTCTCCACCAAAGTTCTATTCATGCGTTCTACAACTCCATTCTATTGTGGTGTCCTTACACATGTGTGGTGTCTCACAATGCCATGTTTCCTGCAGAACTCATCAAACTCTTTATTGCAGTATTCCAACCCATTGTCAGTCCTAAGACGCTTGATCTGTTTACCAATCTGGTTCTCAATCAACATCTTCTACTCGACAAATGTTGGAAATACCTCATCTTTAGTTTTCAAGAAGTATACCCACATCATCCGAGAGTATGCATCAATGAAAGTGATGTAATATCTGGCACCTTTCTTGGAAGGAACTTTATTAGGACCCCAAAGATCAGAATGAATGTAATCAAGTGTACCTTTGGTATTCTCTTGCCCTTTGCTGAACTTCACCCTGGTTTGCTTTCCAAAAACACAATGCTCGCAGAATTCAAGCTTTCTGGTTCTTTGTCCACAAAGCAAATCCCTCTTGCTCAGCTCGGTCAGTCCCCTCTCGCTTATATGGCCCAACCTTTTTTGCTATAACTGCGTAGTGTCATTATCACTCTCCTCGAATGTAACAGCTACAACACCTGTAACCGTACTACCTTGAAGAACATATAGGCTGCCAGCTAAGTTCCCTTTCAAGAGCACAATTACACCTTTGGTCACCTTTAAGAAACCATTCTCACTTCGGAATTTGTATCCATGAGAATCCAAACGCCCAAGAGAAATCAAGTTTTTTCTTCAGCTCCGGTACATGCCAATACTCGAGAGATCTTGTAATACTATCAAACATCTTGATATTTACGATACCCATTCCTTCCACCTTCAACAAAAGATCATTGCCTAGAAAGACTTTCCCTTCTCTTTTGGAATAAGAAGAGAACTAGTCACGCCTAGGACATATATGGAACGTTGCACCAGTATCAAGAATCCATTGATTATGCCACTGTGATGCACTCACAGTCAAAACTTCCCCAATACTACTCGAGTTCTCCCCATCACTATCAGCACTCTTTACCACATTAGTTGAATTTTCCACCTTTTTCTTTCCCTTTTTTCAGTTTTGGACATTCTTTCTTAATGTGAACCTTTTTACTACACTCGAAATAGCGTAGCTTTCTTGCTCTTGATTTTGACCTTGACTTGCTTTTCTTTCTACCCGAAGACCCCCCTCTATTCTCTGATCTTCGTCTACTCACTAAACCTTCCCCATGAACTTCTTCTCTATGCCCCGGAATATGTGTTTGAAGATCCTTCGATTTTAATGAAGTAATCACATCTTCAAAGGTAATGTTATCCCTCCCGTACAACATAGTGTCCACAAAGTTTGTATATGAAGGCGCTAAAGAGCATAATATGATCATGGCTTGGTCTTCGTCATCAATTTTAACACTCACATCCTTCAAAGCAATAAAACAAGAGGTAAACTCATCAAGGTGTTGCTTTAGTGACGTACCTTCTTTCATTCTAAGATGATACAATCGCTTCTTCAAATAGAGGCGATTGGTGAGAGATTTAGATGCATACAATTCCACCAAAGTATTCCAAGCCTTAACTGTTGTCGTCTTCTTAGCAATCTCCAGCAATACTTTATTTGTCACGGACATATGTATTGCACTCAAGGCTTTCGCTTCGAGTTCTTTTCTCGCTACTAGTTCCATCTTTTCCGAGATCACTTCTTCAATGACTTTCCAAAGTCCTTACATTTTCATAAACGCCTTAAATCTGATCCTCCATAGACTGAAACTCATTCTCCCGTCAAACTTTTCGATTTCAAACTTTTCACCTGTGGAAGACATCTTCGTTTGCACAAAACTCGCACTTCGGGATAGAATTTGGCTCAATAGACCACAAAAAACAGATTCAGCACGTTGTTAAACCTTAGAAACACCCCCGGTCAACTTTGCCCAACACCGGTCAAAGTCAAACCTGTTGGTCAAAGTCAACACTGTCCCTAAACACGTACTTCAGAGCAGAATCTTGAAAAATAGAGCCTAAAAACGGACTCAGCACGTCAAAAAATGTGGGGTAAGGCTTTGGTCAAACCCGGTCAACCCTTGGTCAATGGTCAACATCAAAGTCAAACCTCGATCAACCCTGGTCAACAAGGTCAAATTGGTCAAACTAGCCAGAAATTTTTTTTTCTTCTCTAGACTCAACACCAAGGCCCAAAGGAAATAAATATTTTTTTCTTTGGTCTTAAAATAAAAGCTCAACCCAAAAATATTTTCCTTTTACCTTTTGATTCAACTAAGCCCAAAAAAAAAAAAAAACTTTACAGCCGAAAACCCAAGACCCAAAACACCTAACCAAATCTGGACAAGGCCTCTACCCAGGCCCAATCCAAAAAACCCAGACCTAAAGCCCACTAACCCTAAACCTGCTTTACAAACTTGAACCAATTCCCAAAAAAATATCTGAATACCCAAAACCAACCTCAAGAGCACGCAAACTCTATCTTCTTCGCTTGTTCTTCAAACCCAAACACGAACCACAACCCGCCAACGCAAGCTTCCACTCCAGCCACCAACGCTCAACGTAGACAGCACCGGAGCACTCCTCGCCGAACAAAGACCTTTGTTTGGTTAGACACCATTTGGTTTTGAGAAATTTTGGTTCCACAGTGAGTTTTGATTTTTCCTTTTTCCCTCAAATAGCAGATTAATACCTAAGCTCTGATACCAGTTTGTTGGGAAAAAACATGGAAACACGAAGAATACGAGAAGAAAACGGACACAGGAGAATTACGTGGTTCGGCCTTGAAGCCTACGTCCACGGACAGCAGAGAATATTTTTATTATTGATCTCAAATATTACAACGCTTACTCTGGTTTCTCTCACCCTACACCCCCATGGGGTGTGGCCCTAAGGCACTTAATACAATGTCCTAGCCCCTATTTATAGCACACAAGTATCATAATCCGTATTTTACAAGGATAAAGAAACAGTATACTACTAGGAAAAAGAAACAGTATACTACAAGGAAAAGGACACATATTAATTATGTATTATTATGGTAGAAGCTAACAAAGTAAATGCTAATAAGGAAATTTGCTATTCTTGTTGTCAAAGAATTCGGGCCACATTCAACAAGATTGTTCCTTTGGGATGTGTTTTTCTATGGATGCTCCAAATGAAAGATTAACATTTTATTACGCGCAAGAATTAGTGTATCCATCCACTTGGGGAAACCATTTTCATCTTATCCTTGCTAATTAACTATACGCATTAATTAGTAGCACACCAAAAGTCTTTATAACGCTATTATGTCAAAGTTATTAATCAATGATAATGATGTAACAATTGAACGTGATTAATGGAAGACATCATGTGAAGTTGACTAATACAAATTTTTGGCCCTTAATTGAGCAGAAAGATTAGTGGTTTTCTACTTGACTACGTATATTTTAATCAATCTTATCATTTTTTGTTGCTTGTATGTACAAGAATTTAGATGGCAATGGTACTCTATTTTATCTCACTTTGCAAGAATATCGTCGGATTGGGGTAGATCATTTGCCAAAAACCCTTGTTAGGAATAAGGTAGGGTTTTTTGCCCCTATCCCAATATAGGGACATGTAGGGGTATGAGGGTAGAGATAGGGGTTTATCTCCCTCCCAGTATATGTGTGTGTCTAATATTTTCTTATTTTCTTTATCTATGCTAGTGTATAGTCTTACAGTTTTACTATAACTATTATATTAATGAAAATATTTCTAATTTAATGGCTAAGATTTCTTATACCACTTTGAAAATCGGAGTTTAGATCTTCTTAGCAAATCTTTGTAATATTTTTGTATTAGTAGTAGGTAAAGGTTTTAATATATAGGGGTTTTAATATGATTTTACCCTTTACCTAGTTTATCACTACCTCAAAGTGGCGGGATGAGATAAGGTCTTTTTTCTGCAAATTTTACCGTGCTTGTGTAGGATCTATGATCCTATTGAGTACTTTGCATCTTAGATAAGGTGAAAGACACGTGTTTTAAAAATAAAATTTGAAGCCTCTCATCTTGTTCTCTCATCTCACTCTGTTCCTCTTTCTTCTTTCTATCTTTTTTCAGCTCTTTCTTCTTTCTATCTTTTTTCAGCAAAATCAAATCGTCTGATTTTAGTTTATCAAATAGCACATTTATTCATTTTGAGCTAATAGTGTATTGGTTTTGAATATACAGAACAATAGTTTTGAATACATACAAAATCTACTCGCGTATCGTTATCCATGGACATGCATAAAATTTATGGGATTATAATTTTTATTTCGTGAACTTGCTTTTAAACATTTGAACATGTAATATAAGAGTTTTGAATATATTTACAGCTTAATATAAGAGTTTTAAGCCTATAATGTAAAAATTTTGAACCTATTAAATAAGAATTTTGAACATGCTCTATGAGCATGAAATATAAGAGTTTTGAGCATGTTTGTAGCTTAATATAAGAGTTTTGAACCTATGATATAGGAATTCTGAACATGTTTACAACTTAATATAAGAGTTTTGAACATGCTCTATGAATATGTAATATAACAGTTTTGAACATAGAGTATAAAATTTATTAGATTATAATTTTTATTTTGTGAACTTGCTTTTAAATTTTTGAACATGTAATATAAAAGTTTTGAACATATAATGTAAAAATTTTGAACATAGAGTATAATCTTTAAGTGTATAATATAAGAGTTTTGAATATGTTTGCAGCTTAATGTAAAAGTTTTGAACTTATAATATAAAAATTTTGAACATATGTACTCTCTGCATACTATGCGTGTATTATTTACGCACAGTATAGTGTACAGTGCTCATGCGGAGTACTGTAGATATGGTGCACAGTGCAAATATTGTTTTTTTTTTTTCATCGAATAAGCACGGGGATAATGTAAAGAGTTTAATCTAGTACCAAATGTAGGATAGAGAAGGAGCTTACCCTAGCACCAGGTATAAGATAGGGATATGAACAAAAGCTTTTGTACTAGGTGTGGAATTTAGAGTAGGGGTTAGAAAACTCCCTTCCTTTCCCATCAGATTGCGAACACTAGAGTTAGTGGTTCTCTGTATCTGGAGAATCATTCTAACAAGCAAAATTTGGCCATATGAGTCAAACTGAAACAAGAGATAACTTCATTAGTGGTAATAATTAAAATGTGTATGAATCGTACATAGAGATAGTGCTTTCAAGCAACTCCTGAGAAAGCTTTCATGTCAGTTATTTTTCAAAAACTAGATAAATTGATATATTTGCACTGAAGGTGATAATGCTTAGATCATCAATCAAGGTTTTTTTTTTCCTCCTGCTTGAGTTCGGATAGTTCAACTTGGCTAACATCTGCCGAACAAGTATCTAGTAAGTTAATTGAGTCAACTAGGGGACGTGAATATTCATTATCTATAAATAACGAACATTACTAAGAATTATAAATTGAAAAGGAAAAGATACTGTAATTGAGGGTATAATAGAATGACAGGGTAATTGGAAAAGGAAATATATATTAGTATAGATACAAATTTTTAATATTAATCATATTATATAAATATCGAAACCCTTATATCTCATGAGAAGTTACTGTAATTAGTTATATTTATTTATTATACTTAATAAATTTAAACATATTCCGCAGAGATTAAAGTTTTTCAGCGATAAGATCAAGTTTCAGCCACGTAACTACTTGTTTCTTCGTTCATTGAGGATCTACCTAAACTGGACGAGGTCTTTCACTGGAATTATTGTAGCCCCACACAGGCCACAATCGTGGGCAAGGCAATTCTGTCTCTTTTTCGCTTTACATCCATGAATTCCACACCCCCCACCCCCAAAAAAAAAAAAAAAAAAACGAGAAGAGAAAAGAAAAGAATCAGAAATATTTGGAAACTCAAAGGGAAAGGGCCGTCGTGTTGGTGGTCCTGGCTAGATGTCGTGCAGCTTATTTTATTAAAAAAGCACGCATATAAGCAATTGAAGGACCATTTTAGTACGTTTCAAGAGATCTTATGGTACCAATAGTATCACATTGATGAGAAGCTACGTAGGCTTGGCCTTCAACAATATTTATGCAAGTTACTTGGAAGTTTTATATAGAGCCTTTTCGATAAAATGCATGTATTCTCGTAATTTATCTAATTAGTTAATTACACTCTGTATTTTATAACTTAGCACATTACTTCACGCAAATTTTAGAAGATGATATTTCACCTCTTATAGTTTGTTTAATTAGTTGACTACTCCTCATACTTTTTAAACTTATTTTATTATGCCATACTTTTCAAAAGGGGCACATTTGCCTCATTTCCATTATTAAATAAACATAGTTTGCTGAAAATAAATATATTTTTGCGAAATAATTATATCACATTGCATGTTTTAACACTCATAGGCACCAAAAGAAAGCATGTAGCGTAATAAATTAATTTGGACAGAAAAACATTAAAAGTAGGATATTATGTACTATATATATTCTAAAAAGCACAAGAGTTAATGTGGTAAAATTTAAAACATAAAGAATAATCAGCTATTTAGACGAACCACAAATGATATCATGTGTTTTACTTGTCATCTTTTCTTTTGCAACCTACGATATTGTGGAGGTTTGTGAATGTGATTTATTTGAGAGTATTACGTTTCGAGGTTAACTACTACGGTGAGCGGATTTGAAGATTAATATAATTATTAATTTTAAGCATGAGTATATCAACTTAATTTTTCTGTGAGTTTCGAGTTCTAAACATCAGGCGTGAGACTTTATATGACAAATTATTAGGACATCTTGGCCAAAACCATTCTACTTCGATACCATGAATACTCTACCTTTAGGGTCTTTTGAGGGGAGATCAATGAATCATCTCAACCCTCCATCAAATTTTCTTTTTCTTTTTTGGGAAAAAGGGAGGTAAAGGCCGAATTTGTGTGACCTTCTAGAAAATGTGTACTCCCACTTTTATCACACTCTACTAAAGAAACAACCCAAGTAAGATATCTATCATCGTGATGTAACTGAGAGGTCAAATTCTTTAATTAACAAGTCAATTGGCACATTTATTTGCCTCACGATATACGTGTCCAACAATGAGTTTCTCCTGAACAATATGCGTTTCATATCTACAAAGGACTTGCTCTTCAGATTTCCTTTCCAGACATTGAAAATTTCTCTGCCTTGTCGAATAATAAAATGAACTCGTTCATTCCTCTGCTGCCTCGACCCAAAAAAAAGAAAAGAAAAGAAAAGAGTACTCTATCGTAGTCTTGTGTTGATAGACGCTAGCACAACACCATTTCCACAACCACCAAATGACAGCAAACAAAATGTTCCATCGTATACCAAACTGATTGTCTTTTCTGCAAATATGTGTAAGATTGTTGCCAAAAACAAGAGAAAGATAAGAAGTAGAGAATATATACATACAAGAAGTGAGTAACTATGGAGAATCCTACAATTTCAAAGTAACTCGTTACTGTGTCCATCATTTTCACAACAAATTGGCACAAGTATGATTATGTCATCAGTAGATACTACGACGTGAATCATGTTAACTACCATCAAATTGTGTCTAGCAAAATGCTTTTTCCTCTGCCAGGATCGTGGCTAAAACTTCGATCCGGAGTGTACATTCTATGTCAGTGTGTCAAAAAAGCATGTCTTTTCCTAATGATGCGTGCCCAAATGGTTCTTGCCTTGGGAAGTTATTAGTTAGGAAGAGTACCTAGATCTATTCTATAGAGGTAACTATGGCTCGTTTGAATCGATTTTTCTAAGAAGAACACCTTCTTTTTGTAATAAACTTTAAAATATTTGGCGTAACTTTTACAAAAACTGAAACTCTAGAAGAAGTTTAAATTCAACTTTCTCAAAAGTTAGAAATTTTAACTTCGAAAAATAACACTTTTTTCTGTCCCATCCAAACGAGCTCTTAAATTGGATCAAGACAAAAAAAATTTGGTGAATAGTCAAGAAAGCGAAGCTTAGACGACTATTTTGCCCTTTTCTCTTGGGGGGGGTCGATTTTTCCTATTTCAAAAGTTCTGAGATCAGCAAATGGGTAGGGGGTAAATTTGCACCTCACTCTATACTGTCCCGTAAGAAAGGGCCGACATTTTACAAGTATAATGTAGAAACAATGGTATTCACACTTTTTGTCATCCCATTAAACAAATCTTAGAAGCAGGTCGAAAATGCAGACTAGCAAAAAGTTTTACATTGCCATGCATAATGGAAGTCGATTACCAAATCTAGACTAAAAGAGAACCTTCCATCACGGCCACGCCTTTACCTCGAAGTAATACTCGCTGATTCTTCTCATCCAGATGCAAATTTAACACACCACTTCGAGGGGAAGCCTGGACAAGCAAACAACACAAGTTCATCTACCATTTCATTCGAAAAAGCATAGGCTTCACGCGAATTTGCCAAAGAAAAAACAAGTCAAGTGAAGCGCAGAACAACTTCAGGAAGATATGAACGTAGGTGACTGCAGGGTAATGGACATGATAGCCGGAACAAGAAGGAGACACAGAGAGTCTTTACCTGAAGTGCAACAAAATCACATTTTCCAAGCTTGCTGCACCAGTAGGGTGCCAGAGCACAATGCGCGCTCCCAGTAACAGGATCCTGAATTTGAAACAAGACAAATGTCACGCAATCTACGGGAAAACTATTATTTCTATCACATTCGTCACTCAAAAATTAGCAAGTGTGTGTGGAAGGAAGTGTAGTATATATGCATTTTGAAACCCCACAAACTCCCCAGAACAGAAAGTTACATGTCGTGGATTATGCAGGAAAGTATCTAACTACATTATCTGAGGATCAGGGAAAAGGTCATAGACAGATCTAATTGGCAGTTCTCAAATAATGATAAGCAGAAGTATTAAGAGGTAGAATTCAATATGGGAACCGCAATGCTATCACAATAAGGAAGAATTTCATCGTGTCTGGATTGATGTAAAGATCTTCGCAACAGCAAGATTAGAAATTCGAAGAGCAAGCCAAAAATCTCAAGAAATTAAGATAGGTGAAAACTAGCTTTGGGCTAGTTTTAACTGTCTTGGTTCTCATTGCTCAAGAAAGCTGGAACCATAGCCTGTGAAACAGCAACATCAAGAGAACTAAAGACACAAAAGGAGAAAAAGCTAGAACATTAAGTTTAGTTAAATGTGACTTTGCATGATAAGATATTTAGACAACACTAGCAAACCAAATCAAACTAAAAATAGGTGGAGAGAAAATATTATTTGTATCACATTAATTGACAATAAGAATACATAGAAATAATTATCACACTTATTGATGATAAGAACATGAAGGAAAAAAAAAAGAAATTTAAACACAAGTCCATCAAAGACCAGCAGATAACCTCGTTAATCCCATATTTTGGAGAGAAGAAGCGACTGACAAAGTCAAATCCTGATTCAGGAGGAGCGTGACCAGTAATAGTCATTCCTCTGCCAGGACACTTTTCTATCTGATCGAAGTTAGGCTGAAATTCTGCAACTTCCTTTGCTGATTGAAGCACAACCTTGCACAACAGGCCATTCTCAAATATTATTCTCTCTCCATAAGAAACAAGAAATTGTTTGAGAGAAATAATGATTTTCTTTTCCAAAAAACTAAGTCTTGTATTCATGGTTTAATTTCATTATCAACTCGTCATAAAAGACTATAGCAAGCCCTTATGAATAAGTTGAAATTCTGTTTGTTGATCATGCCAATAAAAGGAATCTGCATTAGTCATTTCCCCTGATTGATCAGCCACAAAGATACATAATGAACAAAAAATTACTCACAAGGAGGTAATCGCTGGACGTTTTCTTGATTTCAAGCAAGGAAGCATCATTCAAGCTTTTCGAAATAGATGCAATCTCAGAAGAATCGAGCTCCAACAGGGGGACAACTGGGAAATTCAACTCAATAAAGAATCCCTCTGTTGCAATGCCAGTTTGAGTATTGGAAGAGTCCAGTATTTTGCTCTCTTGTATTCTTTTGGCAGTTAAAATCCCCGATAGGGTTGAGAACTCAATTGTATCACCACTCACTAAATTGTAAGCAAAGAGAAAGTATGAAGCTGCCAAAGTTGCATGTCCACATAGTTCAACCTGCCAATAGATATAACATTCAGCTAGCTCTTTCCATAAATTAGTAAAATAAAGTATGCAAAAACTTTTAGCTTATCTAGCAATATGCTAATCTTATGACACATCATCAAACAACATTGAACTTCATACTATCTTACCTGAATGGTTTTTTCATCATTCCTTTCATGCTGACTTGGAATATTTCCATAATGAGCACAAAGCTAAATTACACCCTGATGTGGCAAGCTTGAGATGTCGTTATCAAAAGCAACCTCGAAAAACTTATTCGAAATACTGACTTTCAATTTGTCATGTTCCAGTCCAAAACCTTAGCCCGCAAAGAAATACTAATACCATAAGCTTAAGAATAATTATATTAGTCTCCGAGACAAGATGAGCATTTCAGTCAAATTGCAGATGAATTCTAGAAATCCACATGAATCGTATCTGATACAAGTATGTGTTAGTCTATTAGTTAGTTAAAGGTGTATCCAGCTGGAGTTAGTTATAGAAAACTGTATTAGTTAGTTAGAAGAAAGAGTTAGTGGTGTACAACTGTAATCTAGTTAGTTAAAGCATTCTATTGTACTCCTCTCTCTATATATATCAGAGGCAAATGTACTATCATTCATTGAATAAGATGACAGTTATTCTTTCCTGTCAAATTCTCTCTCTTCTCATGGTAATCAGAGCAAGGCTAAGTCCTGGCAGTTTTCTTTTTTTTTTTTTTAACATCTTCTTCATTTCTTCATGTGAAACCCTAATCTAGGGTTTCTTCATAGAGATCTCATCATATCTTTCAATCTAACCGATCAAATTCTCTCCAAATTTGGTCGAAGTCTCTTCATCCCTGTGCAATTCATTGTGTTGAAGTAGATTTTCATTTCTGTAACATTGTAATTTTTTCATCTCCAAGCTCTTAGCTATGGCCTCTACTTCAACTGTTCATGCTAGTGGTGAAATTGAAGAGTTATCTACTGGTTTGAAGATTCTCATTCATAATGTTGGAAATTTGATCAATATCAAGCTAGATAACACAAACTATGTGCCTTGGAAATCTCAGATGTGAGTTCTTCTAAGAGCCTCCAAACTGTTTGATCAAGTCACTGGTAGGGTTCCTCCTCCTCCTATGATGCTAGTTGATGCCTCAGGTAATTCTTATTTGAATCCTGAGTATGACAAGTAGAAAACTCAAGATGAAATCTTAAATCTTGTTTGTTCACTACTATGACTACTGCAGTTCAATCACAAGTTTTTCATTTGGATACTGCTAGTCAAGTTTGGACTGCAGTAGAGACTAGGTATAGTTCTCTTCGTAGATCACATGTTCATCAGTTGAAATTGCAGATTCTAAATCTCTCTAAGGGAACTATGTCAATGTAGCAATACTTAGATCATGTTAAATCAATTACTGATAATCTGGTTAGTGTTAATGAGCCAGTCTCTCAAGAAGATCTGGTAGTTCATATACTTAGGGGTTACCTAATGAGTATCAGTCATTGAAAGCCTCTATTAGAGTAAGATCAACTCATATCATTGTTGCAGAGTTGTCATCTCTTTTGATCTCACAAGAACTCCATCTTAAAATGGAGAATTCCATTTCTCTTATTGATTCTACTCAGAATACTCCTATTGCATTATATTCTCAAACACAACACATGAATTCACAAAGCAGAGGTAGAGGAAATGGATACTGTTAAGAATATTTTAGTTATTAATGTATTTCTTTATCTTATGGTATTGAATTAGACAATAGTCTAGATTAGGTAATTAGTCAAATTGGTTTCCTTATTATTCTAGTTTTCTTAGAATTCTAGTTACCTTATTAGTTTAGCTTCTAGTCGTGCTCACTAAGTTATCATGCCTATAAATAGGCTCTTCTATTGTATTCATAAAACATCAATAATTCACAATGTAGTGTTTACGAGTATTTCGCTTCTAGAGCCACCGTTGGTGGTGGCTCCAACCATCTTCAATATTTTCATATTTCTCTCCACATTTTATATTTTATATATTTTTCACATGGTATCAGAGCCACCCTCCTGGTGGCCTGTTTTCTTTTTAAAAAAAAAAAAAAAAACCCTAAGCAGTCATGTCAGCCTACAGGTCTCACGTCAATCCAAGCAGTCGTGTTAGTCTACAAGTCACACAACTATCCAAATCCAAATTCGGATCCAAATCCAAGTCAAATCCAAATCCAATTCCAGTTTCTAATTATTATCTAAGTCCAATTCAGTTTTCAGTTACTATATGAATCTAAGTTCCGTCTAATGATTGTGGGGATTCATCACACCAAAGTGGTGCACACGACCCCTAAATTAATCCAAATTCCATTCCTCCAAGCTATAAGCATGGTCAGACAAGTCGTGGTGACTGTAGTGAATTTTGAGTTCGACGAGCCATGGTGACCGTCCCTTCCATCAAGATCAAGTTTTCTTTTGAAGACCTTTCAAACTCAAGGTTATATCTCAAATACCACCTTGAGTTTGAGAGGGGGTGTTAAGAATATTTTAGTTATTAATGTATTTCTTTATGTTATGGTATTGAATTAGGCAATAGTCTAGATTAGGTAATTAGTCAAATTGGTTTCCTTATTATTCTAGTTTTCTTAGAATTCTAGTTACCTTATTAGTTTAGCTTCTAGTCGTGCTCACCAAGTTATCATGCCTATAAATAGGCTCTTCTATTGCATTCATGAAACATCAACAATTCACAATGTGGTGTTTACAAGTATTTCGCTTCTAGAGCCACCATTGGTGGTGGCTCCAACCATCTTCAACATTTTCATATTTTCTCTCTATATTTTATATTTTATATATTTTCCATAGATACAATAGAGGAGGAAAAGGGGGTAGAAATAATAGAGGGGGAAGAAATTCTTCTACTCCTACAGGACAAGGACTACTTGGTCCAGCACCATCATTTGCTGTATCTACTGTCTCTACTAATACAAATCCTCAATCTGGTTCCCCTTCTACCAAAATCTACTGTCAAATCTGTGGGAAGCCAAATCATTTGGCCTTCAATTGCTGGCATAGGAATGATTCTACCTATCAAGGGCAGCAGCCTAGCAAACAAGCATATACTACACAAGCTCAACAATTTTCTAACAATGCTCAACAATGGGTATTGGACTCAGAAGCCAATACTCATGTTATTAATGATCTCAATCAACTGCAGTCTTTTCAACCATATACTAGCACTGATTCAGTGGCAGTGGGGAATGGCCAGAATTTGACCATTAAAAGCATGGGCGATGGTACAATTTTAACCTCATCAAAACCTTTATTTATGTCTAATGTTTTATATGTGCCACAGATTTCTACAAATCTTTTGTCTATAGCTAAGCTTAGCTCTAACAATGATTGTTCAATACTCTTTAATGCTAAGGAGGTGCTTATCTTGGACAACAATAATCATTCCACTCTGCACAAGGCCTCCTGTAATCAAGGCCTGTACTGTCTCCCTGTTTCCAGTTTCTCTTCCTTTTCTATCAATCAGTGCTCTCCCAAGGTTCTTACAACTTATACTACTTCAACTTCAAGAGATCAAGGGCTTCTTTGGCACCAAAGACTTCGTCATCCTACAGCTGCTACTGCAGATACTCTGTCTAGACTATTAGGTGTTAAACTTCCATATAGTACAGTAGATTATGAGTCTTGTTCTTTGTCTAAGTCTCATAAACTACCTTCCTCACAGTCTATTACTGTTTCTAGTATACCTTTTCAACTTGTACATGCTGATGTATGGAGTCCTACCCCAGTTCCTTCTCATATGGGCTATAGGTATTACATTGCTTTTGTTGATGATTTCTCAAGATTTGTATGGATATATCCCATGAAATGCAAAACAGAAGTTTTTTCTATCTTTCTGAGCTTCTATTCAATGGTGCAAACTCAGTTCCAAGCATCTTTACAAGTGTTTAGATCTGATAATGGCACAGAATTCATTAACAACAAATTCAGATCCTTTTTTTAGTCTAAAGGCATTTTGCATCAAACTACCTGTCCTTATACACCTGAGCAAAATGGCAAAGTAGAAAGGAAGCATAGACATCTTATTGAAACTATATTAGCCTTACTTCACCAACGTAATTTGCCTAGTACTTACTTGATGGAAGCTCTTGTTATGGCAAACTTCTTAATAAACAGATTACCTACTACTATCCTTAATAATAAATCACCATTTGAGCTTTTATATTCAGTTACCCCAAATTATTTTGATATCAAGGCTTTTGGGTATCTTTGCTATTCTTGGATTAAGCCTTACACTAAACATAAACCAGACCTCAGGTCTATACCATGCATTTTCTTGAGTTATTGTCCTTTGACTAAAGGTTACAAATGTCTAGATTTGCATACTCACAGAGTATATGTCTCTAGACATGTCAGATTTAATGAACAGGTTTTTCCTTATTCACAAAAGCGTGTTGATGGTGATTCTATAGCCCAGTTTCAGTCATTCTCTTCATTTCCCAATCAGCTACCTCTATATTATTCTCCTTTTTGTACTGAATATTTTGCTCATCCTGCACCACAGTCTATTGTTCACTCTTCTGCAGGAACAGCTTCTTCATCTACTCAGAACAGTATAGGATCTGAATCCAATCCTTTACTTCATACTCCTCACTTATCATATTCTACATCTCCATCTTCAAATTCCTCACAAAATATATCCTTACCACCTCAAGCATCTCCTAATATTCCTGCACCACAAGCATCTCCTAATATTCCTGCATCACAAATAGAATCATTCTCTTCTTCCACTCCTTTGACTTCTTCCATTGCTCCTTTAGAATCATTCCAGTCACTAGCTCCTGTATCTAATCATCCTATGCTTACAAGGTCTAAAACTGGGTGTTTGCCACCTCCACTTTATCAGCTTCATACATTGATTACCACTGCTTCATCACATGAACCTAACACCTACAAACAAGCTGCTAAGTATGAGTGCTGACAGAGAGCTATGCAAGAAGAATTTCAAGCTTTACTAGATCAACACACTTGGGAACTTGTTCCCTTACCTACTTATAGGCAGCCAATTGGTTCCAAGTGGGCTTACAGAATTAAAAAGAATGCAGATGGGAGAGTGGCCAGATATAAAGCAAGGTTAGTAGCAAAAGGGTACTTGTAAGAGCATGAAATAGATTATCAAGAGACTTTCAGCCCTGTGGTTAAGAGTCAAACTATCAGAACAGTCTTAAGTTTGGCTCTACATCACAATTGGACTATAAAACAGTTAGATGTTAGTAATGCTTTTCTTCATGGGGCTTTTGAGGAGGAAGTGTACATGTTGCAACCTCAAGGATTTGAAGATAAAATAAAGCCTGATTATCTTTGCAAACTCAAAAAGTCTCTTTAAGGTCTTAAACAGGCCCCAAGGGCCTGGTATAATAAGCTTTCTACATTTTTGCTTCAGCAGCAATTTTCCATGAGTAGTGCTGATTCATCTCTTTTCATTCATCACACATCCACAGACTACACATTAATGCTGGTGTATGTGGATGATATTATACTCACTGGGAATAATCCTGCCTATATAGCTTCACTTCTACAAGACATGGGCACTCAATTTGCTATCAAAGATTTGGTTTCTCTTCACTATTTTCTGGGAATAGAGGTTACTAGGACTACTGAAGGTTTGCTGCTTCACCAGACTAAATATGCTAGGGATATTTTAAGTCAAGCGTTCTTCAGTGCAGACTCCTACACTGTCCAAAGCTTCTCTTAATACTGTAGATCAGTCTACACCCTATGCTAATGAAACTCTTTTTAGAAGTCTAGTGGGAGCTCTGCAATACTTAACTATGACTAGACCAGATTTGCAGTTTGCAATTAACGCTTTATGTCAACATATGCATCATCCTACCTTGGCAGATTTAGCTTTTCTTAAAAGGACTTTGAGATATATTAAGGGTACGCTTGGCCAAGGTCTTTTATTTCAGGCTGGATCTTTGCACTTGCAAGCTTAGAGTGATTCTGATTAGGCTTCTGATGCAGTTGACAGGAAATCTACTACAGGATATGCAGGGTTTCTTGGCCCAAATTTAATTTCCTCGTGTTCTAAAAAGCAACAGACTGTTGCCAGGTCGTCAACAGAGGCTGAGTATAGAGCAATGGCTCAAACTGCCTCTGAACTTAAGTGGTTAACATATCTCTTTCATGACTTGTCTATAACTGTTTCAGTGCCTACTCGATTCTGTTATAATGTTTCTGCAATGGCCCTGGCTGCTAATCCAATATTCCATGCTAGGACAAAGCATATAGAAATAGATTATCATTTTGTCAGAGAACGAGTGTAGTCTAAAGTCCTCAGCTTATCCTATATTGCTTCCAGGGAACAAGTGGTTGATCTCTTCACTAAAGCTTTGTCTCAGCAACAGTTTTCCTATCTTAAGAGCATGCTTCCCTTGGTTTCTACACTAAGCTCAGCTTGAGAGGGGCTGATAGAAGTATGTATTAGTCTATTAGTTAGTTAAAGGTGTATCCAGCTGGAGTTAGTTATAAAACTGTATTAGTTAGTTAGAAGAAAGAGTTAGTGGTGTACAGCTGTAATCTAATTAGTTAAAGCATTCTATTGTACTCCTCTCTCTCTCTCTCTCTCTCTCTCTCTATATATATATATATATATATATATATATTAGAGGCAATGTACTATCATTCATCGAATAAGATGACAGTTATTCTTTCCTATCAAATTCTCTCTCTTCTCAGTATCCAATTGTATATTTTAACAATTGGGTCAATTCAAAAAATAGAAGTAGAAGTGTAACCGTCAGCAAATGATCCCAGTGCATTTGACCATTGCATAAGCTTTAAAATGGACTGAGAGAAATGCCATCATCAACAACAACAACACTGTCACTAAGAAACAAAGAACCATTAGCAACAACAACAAGCCCTCCTATTTATCAATTTTAACCAGCAGCGGAAGAGGTTTTGGATGTTGGCATGATTTTTAGCCAATGCCTTGGTTCAGTGAGGTAAGTGTTTCGTATTTGGTTTTCTTTAAATTTGTTATTATCAATTGTTGAGCTTTAATAGCTACAAATGCTTACCAGTGCACCCAATTCATTGATAGAACTTTTCAATTTAAATTTTCACTATCACAAAAGTCATATGACGAGTTCTCCGTACTTTACAAAATTGACCACTCCTGTTATCTTCCTGTTAAAACACTAACAATTTTCTTTTCATGGTTCAAAGGCCTAAAATTAATCTCAGGACCTTCGAAAAATATAACACTAGACTACTAAGCCTGTAAAGGAAAACAGTAACACTTTTCACTATTACAACAGTCATTATATTATATAGGGTAAAATCCATTTTACTGCTTGTGTATTATTAAAGTGGCTCATTTGAATTAGCTTCAGCATTTTTTCATAAAACTTTTGAAAATACAACTTATTTTGAGAAGCTAAAGTTTTTGACTTTTGAAGAAAGCTGAAGTTAAGTTTTTTTTTTTTCCTTCTTTTAAAAAAAAAATTATTTTTCTTTTTTAAATTTAATCCAAATACTTATTGCAAAAACATGTGAAAAAAAAAAATCCAATTCAAACAGAATCAAAGTCACGAAAAACTACTCGTATTTTAAACCTCGCAATATCCCTACGCTATAAAAAGTATTACAAAGAATCCCTGACATTTTAAGTGGTAGTTGTGTAACACTAACACTTTTTTATAACATGGGACTATCAGTAAGGTTGGAGATTAACGAGTTTTGAAATCACAGAGAATTTTATACAATTAAATTCGATAAAAAAAAACCTAGGATAAACGCATGTTACAGTGTTATATAAATAAGATTACCTCAGCAACAGGGGTGAACCATCGGAGGCTGAAGCGGGGGTGAGTGAGCGTGGAGTCAACGGAGTCATTGACCCTGATGAGAAAACAAGTCTCAGAGAAATTGAACTCCGCAGCAACAGATTGCAGCCACTTCTCTTCCCTCTCTTCCTCCAACAAGCACACCGCTGCTGGGTTGCCCTTGAACGCTGCGTCCGTGAATGCGTCCACCTGTTCACTTCCACCACTCACTCATCAATTATACGATGATATATATATATATATATATATATATACGCGTATGTATGTATGTATTACCACGCAGTACTTGACCGGCTTCTTAGACATGATTGAGTAAAGGAAGGGGGCGCGACTACTTGGTTGGTGTCTGAAAAGTCCAGAGAGCAGACAAGATCAAGAACCTTATTTTAGAAGTATTCTTTTTGTAATTTTTGGAAATGTTTTTGAAAATTTTTAATTTTTATTTCTTGAAAAAAAAAAGTGAAATTTTATTTTTTAAAAAATTAATATAAACAGTTATGCAATATATATATATATGTATATGTTCCTTCAAAAAAAAGAATTTGTAATCTTTTCTTGTGAAAGAACATCCAAAACATGCCTCGTGTGAAGGCCTAAAAACACTTGTCTAGGTTTTTTAATTCAATTTTGGTCTTTCCGTACAATGGATGCAAAAGTTGCTCGATGGACCAAAATATTATTACATAATTATTTCGAGTAAATCTCTCCTTTTATCTTTTTATTAATTCAGAGTTGCAACTGGTACGCAGATTGGCTAATAACACCTGCCCTCGATGGCGGTTGTAATACAACAATTCGTTTTTAAGAATATTTCTGAAAAAACAAAATTAAATTTGAACTTTTTTTAAAAAAAATCAACAGTCCTTTTAAAAATCACATCAAATATTCACTGCCAAAAATATTCGCTTTAAAAGAAAACTAAGAAGAAAAATCAATCCAAATGCACTAGATAACCAATTAATGGTGACTTGATTAGCTTCCTGAAATGTACATAATATGAAGTAATGTTCTTAAAATATACTTCAGTTTAATCTCAAGAGATAATTAATATTTCTTAAACCGTTGATTTTTTACATATGACAATCATACGTGTCTTCTTTTCGTCATAAAATTTATTTTCAAACATTTCGAGTATTTCCCTCTACTGTCACCTTGTACAATTTTGATTCATAAAATTTATTTTCAAACATCTTGAGTATTTCTCTCTACTATCACCGTGTATAATTTTGTTTAATGTTGGGTCTCCCGATAGTTATTTTGTGTAATTTCTTTAAAATATATATATATATCAATCAAAAAAAATTATAAATAATTTAAATAATTAAAATTACATTTTTTAAGAGCAATCTAAGTTTGAATTCACGGGAAGAGTGTTAAAAAGGACAAAAGATCATATCAATCGAGGTTCTTTCTCCAACACAACATTACCAACTGATCATTAGAATTGTGGGCTTTGGGATGCAATAGATCAAATAGGCATCTTTGACTTGGTTAATAGGAAAAAATCGTGATACCGTACAAGCTTTGCCAAGAAAAGATGAGACCGAGGTCCTCTTATATTAAAATTTTTCTTATATTAATGTGAAATGATCATTTCAACTATTCATATACTAATTGAAGTTACCTTAAATATTCGTTAGAGACAAATTTCAAAAAAAATGAGCAATGAGAGAGAAAAATTTTTCAAAAAATGTAACATAAATGGTTAGGATATTTTTACCTACTTATGAATGACAGAATTCCCCTTATATCAATATGAAAAAAATCCTAGTAAGAGAAAATCTTAATTCGAAAAGATGACTCCCATTGGGCATTTAGATTAAACTTGAAACGGAAATCTGAAGTTACTTAATCATAATTGCCTTTTTGATTCTACAAAAGTAAATCTCCTTATGACATTATGAGGAGATTACAAGGTCAAATCCATTTGACCAGCAAAGTTGTTCACCCTTGTACTTCCAACAGAGTATTTGAGCTCTGCTGTTGGTATCTACGGGGCAAAATCGACATTATTGACACCTTCATAATCTTGGTATCTATGTGACAAAACAACCTAGACACCTACATAATATATTCACCCCTCTAGTAATACCAAAATTCATTACATTTGCTAAATACACAACCAGAAAATTAGCATCTATCTTTATGCAGAAAACAGAAGAAAAACCTCCATACATTAGTGCCCTTTCCCAGCAGGGCAAAAGGGAATGGAAAAACGACAACTTGGAGCTCAGAAGAGGAGAAAAGGCTTCAGAAGACCGAACACTACCTTGCTTGGGCACTGCATCTAAAAGAGTAGGGCAGTTTATTAGTAAACCGTGCTTTCGAAGGCTGGAATGCTCCGAGAACATCTTATATTTCTGGTGCCAGAAGATGGAACTCTCCAATCATTACTCTCCCTAAAGATGGAGGAGTAAATGCGTGGTGCTGTCTCCAGATGAGTTTCACTTTTAGTTCTTGGGAAGAGGTCAAGTTTTTGCTTGTACTTCTCCCCATTAATGTCTTTAAGTTCACCAAACGACTTGCTTCCTGAAGAACGCACCAGACTATCATCAGCCTCCAACTTGTTAAGTTCATCAGGAGACTTATTTCCTGAAGAAGGCACCGGACACTCATCAGGCTCCAACTTGTAGCGCTGCTCGTCATCATCAGACAAGTAACCATTATTTTCAATAATATCCTGCATGGCCAGATCATCATACTCGTCATCCGATTTTGTAAATTCTTCATCCACTGAGCCTTCCATCTGTGCAGCATATATGACATCCAAAAAAAAAAAAATGCAGCAATCCAGAGCATGAGTTAGAAGCATTTGGTTGCACTAAGTCAAAAGCATTTTTAACAAAAGAAACTGTCTACGGCCAAGTTAAAAACATTTTGAACAAAGTAAACTACATAGAACAAACATTGACAGGCAATGACACATCAAGAATCAGCATGAACTAAGTTTTCCATAAAGAGTAGACCAATCTCTAGATATTTAGCACCAATTGCAGTTTAGCATAGTTGCTCCTCGAGGAAGGACTGAGTCCAACAATAGTCTCTTAGTTGATGGTAGAGTATAACTATCTCATACCTCTTCATGAATCTCTCTTCCAACATCATTGCTAAGATCATCATCACTTTCTACCTCGGGTGGGTCATCAACCTCCTCATCACTACCATGCACAGAAAATTCCTCCTTGAGCTGAAAGTGAACAAAAGGATCTAAGGAGAGAGGTCAAAGAAACTTTGGAGATGATTGAAGCAAAAAGAAGCAAACAATTCCCGAAGGAAGGGAAAAGACAATTTTGTATGCCCCAAGTTATTTGGAAGTGTTCAATGCCAACTACGAACAAGCCCCGACTAGTGCCTCAAGACTAGTTTAGTTTCAAGTCCTAACCGCCCACAAACCAAAATGTTGGGAAATTCATGAAAGTACCTCCTTGGCATGCCCTTCAGACATCCTTGGTGAGCTGCTGCAGGAAGAATAATGTCTGCTTCCGCTGTCAGTCTGGTCTCCTCTAGACTCATCCGCACTGCTGGCATGACTAGTCCCACCAGTATCACTAAGCCAACCTCTGATCCCAAAGTATCCAAAATGCAGATTCACAGGTTCGGCCTTGCCAGTCTGCAATGGTCCATTGTACTTGGAGAAATCCACAGAGGTGTTTCCACTTAAACCCATAGAGTCAACTGGCCAAGCCTTTGCCACAGATCCATCATCATTGAGAAGAGCCATCAAATGCCTAGATGAACCTTTCCTTTGGATCAGTTGAAACATTCCTTTCGAGCTCAAGGAATTAGCAACACACTGTTTCCTGTACTCCTCGTCAACAATAGCAACTGTGTGTGTGATAGCATCATAAAGTTGCTCTCCTGCCTCACGCCTTTGAAAACAGCTGAAAACTGTAGCATGAATGGCTGCCACACTCTTATCAACATTTGTGTTATTTATCTTTGGGACTAGATACTTGTCTGCTCTGTTGCAAAGATACTCTTGGATGGTCCTGATATTTCGGATATATTTGACATACTTGTTTTTAGCAGGGTCTAGCGTCATGTACTTTGCACGGACTGCAAATCTTTCCAAGTGTTTCTCCTCACTGGATATGTAAATCATAAACGGTATAATTGAAGGGTGTTTCTTTATAAGCCCCATCTGCAAAAGCAAATAAATTGCAATTAGCTGTAGAGAAAAGCACATTGCAGTGGAGACAAATTGGAGAAACAGTGCTAATCAATTCTCACCACAAAATTGAGGCTTAAGTGAACACCTTCCACCACTACAGATTCCTTTCGTTCCTCCCATGCAGTGATAAGCCGGTCAAGACTATCAATCACCATCTCACTCTGTGCCTTGTATCCTTCAATTGCCATCTGTTTTGGACTAATCAACTCAACTGATGATTTCCCAACTGACGAAGCATCAGGAATTTCTTCCTTAGACTGTGAGCAGGGTGTCATGCCTGATAATTTCTTCGCCTTCTTTTTTGCTTTTGCTTCTGCAACAGCTACCGGATCCAAACATTCCCCAGCATGGTAGGTTGAAGCCCAAAGTAGAGGGTTTTGCTTTTCATCTACAAAACTCCTCATCATATGACGAATTGAATCAGTGGATATCACTGTTGTTATCCCCAGCCTGCTTCCCTGCCAAATGATTTCAGGACCTCATAGTTAGATTCACTTAAAATAAGTAAACATAGTCAAAGTTTATAAGTATATTTATAACCTCACTTGTTAAGGACACAGAACCTGGACAACAAAATGAATTGACAGGTCTTCACTTGCTACGAATTATTATGCGAGTTAAATCTCTCTCTCTCTCTCTCCCCCCCAATATCTATCAACACATCCCCTTTACTTTTCCTCCTTTTCTTTCTTCCCCTCCCTTTTCTTTCTTTTGGAAGTCTGTGGGGGATCTTGAAGGAACGTTATAGAACTGATGTCCTGTTGCAGTAGCAACTGTAGAACGAAACTACAGATGGTGATTGACACAACTGCCTTGAGCCAATTCATGACACACATGTTAAAGTAATTGTTACTACAATTATCAGCATGTTTTTTTTGAATTGAAAATGACAGATGAAACCAAAGATTACTGATGTTTCAAGAACGTGGTATCTGAAGTAAACGGCTGCATATCATGACAAGTAAAGAGAACATTAATGCCCACAATCCAAAGGGAGAAGAAAAGAAAGACATTCGATGACAAGAGGGAAAAATAATTCTTTATACCAGCAAAGCCGATAAAGTTGATTTGCCACATCCACTGGTACCGCACAATAACACGGTAATAGATTCCTTCCTTTCCCGGAGTCTGAAAATGCAGATAATAATACTTGAGAGGGAACTAAAAAGAACAGTGCATATTGCATCTAACTTAACGGTTGAGAAAAGAAGTGAAACAAATGCACTAAAGCATAAGGCTGTAAGCGGTCCTCCTAGAAAACGATGACCATGACAGGTCACTGGGCCAGTTGCATTAGTCACATTGACTAATAAATCTCCATGTCAACCAGTTCTTTCTTTGTTGCTACAATAAATATTCAAGTAGAATTGCCTCAATGAGAGACAGGGAGAGAGAGAGTTTGAACCACTGAGGATTCTTTTAGGATACCCCAGGTCCCCACTGCACGATCACATAAACAAACTTCACAATGAAACAGTGCATCTGTTAATCTGTAAAGAATGAAGCACATAGTATATTCAAACTTTTTAAATCTTTCAACACAAAGACGTCACTATCAAAAGCTAAATCAGATATCAGTCACTAAATCATCATCCATCGAGGCAGATACAAATGTATCATGAAGTAGGAACTGTTCTAAAGTTTTTCTAACCAACTTGCAATTATGGCTTCCTTGTGAGTGATATTTTGGATCTAGAAAAGGAGATCAATGATGAATGATCTCTCACAAAAGATAACCTTTTCTTGTCATAAACACACAATTGGCATGAAATCATTAGTATGTCAGTGAGATTCAGTTTACCTGCAAGCCAAAACCAAGTCGGCCCTCTGATTGGGACCCACATACTTGTATTCGGTGAGAGCATCGCAGACAACATCCAGAAAAGTTTTTCTTCCAACAACGACAGTTGTGCGTCTTTTGTATGATTCAAATGGTTTGCTCTCATTTTTGTCATCTTCTGTGGTAATGTTGTTGCCTGCGTAAGCATTTTCAAGGCATGCCTCGATATAAAGTTCAGCGTGTTTCAGAGGATGTCCATTGGGAACATCATGTCCTAATATATCCCTTCTATCTGGAGCTAAATCATCTCCCAAGCATTCACTTCTTATCTTCCCAAAAACCCTTTTGCTGATCTGATCAAAGTACTAACAGTTAGAAATACTTGAGATTGTGTTATCTAAGGGAAGTCGAGTACAATGTTACTAAAAACAAGAGAGTAACGAATTTTTCAAATGAACTGTAAATGGAACTTAGATCATACATAGGCCATCAATCATGGTTGCTCGTTATGACTGAAATTCTAAAGGTTGTGGACTGTCTTACCACCGTCATCAATCAAATTAGCACGTCTATCCACAAATACTCCCAACATAACATGAAAGACTAAGTTCTATGCCAAAACAGGAAAAATTAGAAAATTCAAGAGCAAACAAATAACAAGACACCGTCCACCTCTACAACCAAAGCATCCTTGAAGCGCACAACTTTTGTGAAGTGCAACAGCTAACAAGCTTAAGTCAATCAATACTTTCTGCAAATGATGATATGAAAGACAGAAGAGAACAACTAATTCATATATACCATCTACTTCATCTTACTAGTTTTAGCAGCATCTTAAGACAAACTAAACGATGACGTCCATTTTTGGCATCAAATTTCCTTCAAATCCTTGGCCTCCTTTTAAGACACAACATAAAGTGGCTGAGAAATATTTAATTAGAAGTTGGGAGAAATTAATAACAATTCATGGAGAAATAGCATTAAAGAATTTATATGGTAACATCCTAATAAGTTCCAAGGAATATAGCCATATGTGACAGGACACATATTTGAAACTTGTTCAATGAAATCCCAAAATCGAAGCTAAATGGACAATGATAAAGCCACATGTGTCAAATTCTTCAAAGGAATATAGCAATTCACAACTTGCACTAACATGGAGTCAAACTGTAAACAAGTGGAATATGGTTTCACAACATTAATTTAAGCCGTTGTTCTTTTAAAATGAAAAGCTGCTGTAAGAATGTCTGCTCAAATTGCAACATTTGAGACAAGATCAGGGATTAGCGTAGGCCCTGTACAAGGACGATATGCAGAAATCAAGAAATGGTCGGAGTCTGTTTGCCGACTACCTAGTGGTTAAGTGTTATGTTTGATTTTGTTTGCAAAAGATTCTACAAGTGTCAAATCTCCCTAGCCAAACTACACAGTCAGCTTACGTTTGGCTGATTTTGTTTAATACTAGAACCCAAAACTTAATTGGCCAAAAAAAAAAAAAAAAAAGGTACCCCATAAAAGATTATCAAGCCAAACTTTATCACATTAGGTCGGGTCAACTACGAATGTACGGATGTGACAATACCGCCTATTGTTGTGAGAGCTTCTCCACTAGTGCAAAATTTTAACAGAAGAAAATAAAAACTTCAAATTTAAAGTAAGAATATGACATTGACGGACACATCAGCTATCTCTCGAATAAAAGGAAAAAACAAAATATTTGCAAAATAAGATGCGACAGGACAAATGAAATTAAAATAGCAAATTAACCAAAAAAAAAAAAAAAAACAGTTACTGCACATAAACAAATCTAATTTCCCACTAACTTTTCCTTTCTCTCAATCAAGTAGCATATTCAGACAAAAAGAGAAAAGAAAAAAAAAAAGTAGCATATGTTTCCGAAATGACATTCTTTCCCTTTATATGCATGTAGAAATGCAATTAATTGTGGAGAGGAAGATACTTAAATATTAGGGGAAAAGAAAAATAAAATTAAAAATTTTTGTCGCATCTTAGGTTAATTTACAGCCATTATCCACATAAAACTTTAGCCCATCATCACATAAAAAGGAAAGAGGCAGGGGAAAAGAAGGTGATGTCTGTGCTCCTTCAGGACAATTGTATATGCATGTGTTGTATTGCATCAGACTACGGAAACGGGGGAAAATACAAAATTATAGGGAAAAAATTGTGAAAAGAAAATGTCATGCAATTATATATTTTTATTTTTTTATTTATGAGAGAAAATTAACCCCAACTCAACTTACACCATAAACATACCATTAGACCACTTAGTAGTTACATCTATTTTTCTATTTTGGCAGACGAGGAACGTATCATTAGACCACTAGACTTGCAATAGTTATATCTATTTTTTGTTCTCACAAAACTTTAGACCATCGTCTCACACAAAACATGTCTCTACTCGTTTTCCGGAACAATTCAGTACATGCATGTGTGTAACTGCAACGAAAAACGAACAATTTGCTTTTTATATATATGTGTGTGTGTGTGTGTGTGTGACCATTTATATCTATTTATGTTACCTTAAAAGCGTGCCGTGGCTTACAACCCATGAGCTGAAGCGTGCACTGCAGCACCGAACGCGTGTACCGAAACGAGTCTCTACTCGCCGCTGCTTCGTCTCTCTTCTCTTCCTCATTGTCCACCACCACTATGTACAACAGCTTCGCCACCTCCGAAGCCATCCCTACACACACAATACACACAAATAAATACATATACACAAACTCATCGCCACATGCAAATGCAAAAAACTACTCAGATTAATAAGAAAATATCGATTTTGAGCGCGAAACAGAAAGAGAAATCAAACCTTAAAGATAACGACGATAAGATATATACATATATATATATATATGTGTGTGTGTGTGTATTGAGGTGATAATACACGTAGGGTTAGAGTATACAATTCGCCGTTGCAATTACGACGACGACGATGAGTGATGCTACTGTTGTCACCGGCATTGTTGTGTTATAATAAGAAGACGACGAACAAAAAAAGCGTGTGTATTCACAACGCGATCTCATGTTTGTATGTGTTTTGGCTACTTCTCTTCGCTTTTTGCCACCTACGACTGCTTTTCTGATCCACGCATTAGCGCTTTTCAGCTTCCACGAGTCCTTTATTTCTTTTCCGAAATATCAAAAACCAATAATATATCGCGTTATTAAAAATTGATCTCGACACTTCTTACACTTAACAGCGAAAATCTTGCAGCTAGACCCGGCTAGTACAACTGTGTCTCCGTGACCAACTCGTGTGAACACGGAAAAATATTATTTAGACGACTGAATAAGTTAACTTGAAACAATAACAATTATTTTTTATTGCCCCAAAATAAGATTGTATTTTATTTTTATTACCTTTTAGAATAATGAAAAACAATTTGAAAAATCGAGTCGCGCTGGAACTACGGGCCTGTTGGGTTTCTAAGAAAATCATTTTTTCTAAAAAAAATATTTTTTTGATAATAAATTTGGCTTAACTTTCAAAAAGACTGCCCTGTTCAGTGCAATTAACAAATTAAGTAGTGATAGCTATTTGAGTAGTGGATGAAAGTTTGGGTAGCCGATAGCTGTGATGTTTTAGCGGTTAACTGTTTCACTCACAGATTATTTTAGATGTGTTCGATAAAATTAGCTATTGGGTTAGCTGATGAATTTAAAATGACAAAAAAAATATCGGAATCAGGTTATTATTGTTGTGATGATGATAATAATAATAATAATTATTATTAAAATAATTAAGATAATTTATTTTATAATTAAATATATTTTTCTTAAAATAATATTTTATTAATAAAGCATAATAAAATTATTTTTTTAAAATTAATTTTATTAATATTATAAATAAATATTTTTATTACATAAATATTTTAATTGATTGAAAATTTTATTTTCAAAAAAATAATGAATGGACAAATAAGACCTATACTTTTTTAATATATTTTGATATGGATAGAATTTTAAATTAATTTTTGTATTATTTTATATTTACATTTGTGAAAGAAAATGTAAAAATGTAAATAAAAATTGGATGGAGGTCACAATTACTAAAAAGATGTTAGAGAGAGGGTAGTATTGCCAAAAAAAAGTGAAACACTAAACTCTACTTTGAAACGTTAGTAATATTAGCTTTTTACAAACACTACTCCAAATACTATTGAGAATAAAAACACTACTTAAAATACTGTTTTATCGAACAACTAAAATGAGAAGAAGTAGTGTTTTGATTTGGTCAAGACACTAAATACTACTTAAAACACTATTACCGAATAGGGCCCAAAACTTTTACAAAAAAGTTAAGCTATAACTTTTAGTTTTGAAAAATAATACTTTTTCAAGAATTATAAAAAAGAAAAATCAATCCAAACAAATCTTAGTGGCCTGGAATTCATGAATTTGAGCTTAACGTTAGATGGGTAATGCGGAGGAGGTAAGGGAAACGAAAATCTATACAGAGAGAGAGATAGGTTCATGGCACAAGGATTAAGAGTGGGGTATGAATTACAATATTAAGGAATATTGAGGATGCTTTTGGCAAGGTGGAACTGGTATATCTAGTAATAAGATAGGGATCGTTTAATTATTTTCGCAATTTTCGCGATTAAAATTTACATCTTAAACTGTTAATTTAACTTTGATTTTGTATTTATGATTTCGCGCCTAATTTGATGTAATTTCTGAGCGTGGTCGTGATTGGGGAGATATTCTAACGAGTCTGTAAAATTGCACCCGTTAATGCATGTTAGATTAATATAATGAATATAAAAAATTACTATTTTCAAACATTTTCATATTAAATTTATTATTTTCAATAATTCTTTCTTTTGAGAGTTATTATATTTAGTGTTGGAATAATTAAAAAAAATATTATTTATATACATAGAATTATTTGAGTTATCCTTATTTGGTGCAATATTGCACCGCTTAATAAAATCATTTCCCAGTTAAAAGGTATGGTAATGCAAAGGGGTAATTTAAAGATCCTGATTTTGGGAATACATATAAAAGGGTGGTTTTGGAAGGTGGAAGAAATGATTAATCATGCGTGTGGGAGTATCTATAAGTGGGTCAAACTTGCTTATTAGTAAATTAAAAAAAAAAAAAAGATGTATACGTTTGACAAATTCTACTTATAAGCAGATAAATTGGCTTACAAGCAATTGAAAAAAAAAAAAAAAAAAGCACCATCCCCCAATTTTTTTCTAACGGCTTATAAGCTATGATAGTTGACGAAATAAAATTACATTCATGCCCTTTAAAACACAAAAATTTTGACGAAATAAAATTACATTCACACCCTTTAAAACACAAAAATAACTAACCCTCAGTTAATGAAATGTCCTTTTAGCTATTTTAACAAATACTGCTATTTGTAAGCATATTTACTAAACATGTCAATAGCTTATAAACACATTTTGTTCAAATACTTTTCTACTTATTTATTTTTTATTTATAAATATCGAAAACTACTTATAAGTATCAATTGTTTATTAACAGCTTAAAAAAAAAAAAAGAGCCAAACACCCTCTAAAAGGAATCATTGGTGATTTTGTTACTAATTTAGTGGTGGATTCCCATATTAAATGGTCTAATTTTGATTCGGAATCGAGGATTTCGGATTAAGTTTATGTGGGAATGCGAAGAAGGTGGTGACATATTTTGTAAACAATAAAGAGGGCTAAAGATTTTAGTTGTAGTAAAGATAGAACACAAAAAAGGGTTATTGTTGGTTTTCTTCATTTGCAAGTAAAATTTTCAAGGGTTAATCAGGTATATTTTATTAGTGAAGTGGTCGAGAAAAGGATGAGGATTATAATTTTGAGAAAGATCAATGGTGGTTTAGAATAAAGTTCGCATTACTAATATTTTTCATTTTGCATTATAAGTTTTTATTTTAAATCATCCAATAAATTTAGAATTTAAAAACATTTTTGGCTCAAGAATTAACAATCTAGGAAATTGAAAAGGTGGATTGTCAGGGTATCTAATGATTAGAGTCGTATAGACTGTAAGAATCGCAAATTTTTCGAAGAATAGGGATAGTTTGAAGGTCCAAATTAACTAGTCCAATGTACTAGAAACACCTTTTTTTTCTTTTCTATCAACCTCTCATTTTATAAAATAATTGGCTGAACATATATGATCAAGTTTTTACCTAAAGCCAATAGGCTAGTCAAGTCAAAAAATAGTTTATAATTATGTCGAGTTTAGCAACTAAATTATACAATAAAGGCTGCTTTGCTATCAAATCTACTACTTTATTGATAGTTCTCTCGCCAAAGTGAAAGTTTGATTCACTCAAATACTTCAGCTAATATATGTTCAAAGCCAATCTCCTACACTACTTTAAATTAAATGATAGATGCTAACTAAAAAAAATGTGTGTGTTAGATTTTCTAGACCAAGTAAAAAATGGGGATTGTTTGTATTTGCTTAATTAGAGGGCTTTTGTATAAAAATGTCGAAATAAATGAGTTAAGCTCAAAAAAAATTAATAGTGAACAGATAAATGATCTAGATGTAATTAGTTCATATGGGAGCGAAAAAAAAAAAGAAATTAGTTCATATGTACCGACGGTTTCATGTATAAGAAAGTTTCAAAAGTCGATCAACATGACATAATTGAATGACTTAAGATTTTTTCTTCTCGATCAAGAAGCAATCTAATATATAATCAAAAATACAAGTTGGCCAATTCCCCTATCGGGAAAATCAGCAAAGAATGACAAACGTAATTGTTAAATAATATTAGATATTCTATTTGTCATAACATATTTGTATTATATCGAAATATTTTAATATTCAAATTTATAACAAAGTTTTAAACTACTCTTTACAAACACCAATGGTTTCTTAAATGAAATTTCGATAATTATTAACATAGTATTAGAGCTGGACTGTTAGTCCAATCCTCATTGATGCACACATGTGACCCATTCATCTATTATTCATTGTGTACATCCATCCGTTCACATGGTAATCTATCCCTACAAGTAACCCATTAATGTTGCATCTCATCCATCCAATACCTAGATGAGAAGATATAACTTAGCGATCCCTGGCTAGTCGTTGGCTTCCAACATATAGATATAGAGTTGTCGAGCAATTGAGTGAGTCAACAAGTGAGTGAAATATCTGGAAACGAGTTAACAAACGAGCATAAGCGAGGATAGCGGCTTTATGCTTCCATTGTTGGGATATGATAAGACAATTCATATTTCTCCGCTCCTTTGGCTTTGTCTTCTTCTTCCTTTCTTAATAGTCGATAAGATTATTTCTAGCTCATCCCATACTTCTTCTACACAACGCCTAAGAGGCTAGACATTGTTTTGAATCACACATCTATCCGAATAATACAAACACTATTCCGAGTCACACAAGAAGGGAATGTTAGAATATATACATCCAAGACTATCCTGGATCACACATCCATCAAAGATCTCATCTATCCAAATGGTACAAACACATCACGCATGAAAGGGTGTTATAACATAGACATCTAGGTACAAATACTATTCCAAGTCACAAAAAAAATGGGTGTCATGACATAAGGTGTCCAAGTTTGCAAACATTATCCTAGTGACACATGAAGATGGTGTTGCAACATATATGTCCAAGATCTCACACATTCATCCAAGTGATACATGCACAGTTTTTAGTCATGCATGAGAGGCTATTATAACATATACATGGTTCACATTGGATAATCTCAATATCAAATTCACCATATGAGATTTGGGTTACTCCTTATATTAATTAATTAATTGATATATTAAACGGAATTTAAGTGCTTCTCAACATAATTCGCAAACAATGAACAAACTCATGTTAAAACAAATACGTCCAAGACCTTACACATCTATTCTGGTGTAGGCATGATTCTAAGCTTGTTCATTGTTTGTGAATTATGTTGAGAATATATATATATATATATATATATATATATATGTATCACATTAGAAAATTTCAAATCTACTATACGAGATCGTGATCTACTCTTTTTATTAACCAATTACTTTTCTGAAAAGAATCTCAATACAATTTACAGTCATCAACACAATTCACCATCAACGACCATAACCTCACCGATTTAGCAAGATAATTCTCCCCGTATCTTTGACGCCAAATTGAGCCAATAATGATGAACGAAGATCTTGGCAACCGAGAATGAAAGTAATAAAGGGCCGCGATTCCCTCTCTGGGAGACCAAAGTCCTGCAGGCGTGCGGTAGCGACAAAAAGGAACGTCAAAATTAACAAGATATTTTCCACGTTTCTTTCTCTCTTTTTCTTTTCTTTTTTTTTTCTTAAAAAGGAGGGAAAACATGAACTAAATTTGAAATAAATAATTGTTTCGATGGAATATATTGCAATTAATAACAACTATACAATGTGGACCACGACAAATCTACGATCCAACCACTTTGGAAAGAAATTAATAGATTGCTCTTTGAGACCAATTCCAAGCAATAATAGAAATGTTTTTTTTTTTTATTTATTATTATTATTATTATTATTTCCCCACTTTCAATTGAGTGGAACCATGCCAAGTGAAAAAGTAGAGTCATATTTACCTTAGAATTTGATATGCCTAAATATTCTATCATGCATGCTTAGGTTGAAATTATAAGTGTTAATTTTAGGAGCTCGAAAATCATGGCATCTTTAGTCCCTAATACGCGGCACTTTTCCGTTCATGGCTTTAAATAGTTTAACCCAAAACACACTAATCTTTGCAAGCGGGCCATTTACGAATCAAGTGTTGATTTTTTTTTTTTTTTGGTCCCTCTGATTTTTCTCTTTACTTTGCACTTTTTCCTTTTGATTAGTAACATGTGTAATTTTTGACCCCTTTATGGGAGTGCTGAGGAGAACAAGAAGAATCGGGAAAGAAGTATCACTTTAACAATGTCACTCCTTTTCCCTTTTCGTTTTGAATAATATGCGTGGCATCTCTTAACTGCATATAACCATATTCTATATCTTCAAAAAGTTGCACACTCTCCTTTTTTGTTATTTTCAACTTCAATATTGACAGGCTTATTATCTCCTTTCTAAATAGGAAAAATAAAAGAGATTGTTGCTAACCGTTGCGCCTTCCCTTTTGCTTACAACATTTCTTTGCAAATGCTTCGCTTTGCTCTTTGGTGCGCTACTTCCACTAGCAACTAGCATTTGATTCTCCTTGAGGCACTTATTGAGTAAGAATTGGAATAGAAACTCTATTTTGGGCCTTAATGTTTCACTTTGCAAACAATACTATACAACTATCGCCACCATCATGCAAGAGCGTAAGTAGCTAATTGAAACATCATGAGAACCAACTAATTATAAACACATGGGGCAAGTTTATCCAAATTTATAATCATTTCTTCCAACTTTATCCGTATTTGCATACGGTGCAGTGTTATTACACTATTCATTAAAAAGAATAGAAAATATAACGGAAAGGAGTTATGTGTCCCCTCTTGAAAAGCACAAAAAATTATTAGCTAAGCTTTTAAACATAAAGATAAACAGCTAATTTGGCAAACCATAGACTTAAGAACATACATTTTCCCCTTCTTTTTAAGGGAAAAAAGATCTTGGCTATATTTTTAGACACTAGTACTTCCCTAGTTATTTCTTGTCCTGATTTGTTATGTCATTGTTAGTTAAAGTTAATAGAGAAGTTCGTTGGTTTCATAAAATATTATCTTTATTTGCCATTAATGAGTTAACTGACTTAGCAGACACCTTTTTTTATTTTTTAAGTTTTCCATGGTTCATTACAATTTTGGTGGACAAAAGAAAAAGGAAAATCACCCTCATATTTTCTAAGGAAGAAAATTGCATGGTTCAGTCACTATTTTGGATTTGGCGGACAGAAGAAATAAAAAATTAAAACTTCCCCAACAGTCAGATGCTGTGATCATTTGAAAATTTTTTATTTCTTTGTAGAAAAGGGGAAAAAATGTGATTAAAAAATTAAAAAGGGAAAAAAAACTCTAATGGATATTCATAACTACTTTAAAAATGTTTTTATGTGTCTTAACTGTGGTGAATTATTTTAGGTCGTGTAATTATGGTGAAATTAATACCATGTCCTTAATACTGTGTAGTTGACATAGCTTTTGTTATTAATTTCATAATAAGTAAGGCACATAAAAGCATTTTTAAGACAATTATCAATATCTATTAAAATGTTTTCTTCAGAAATAATTTTTAAAATTTTTCAAACAGTCATAACACGTTAATCTCGGGGTATACGGGGTGTGTAATGTGTGTGGGGGATGTTTTTAGTTTAATAAAGATAATGCGTGGAAGACACCGCTATATTGTCCAATATTATTATAATATAAAACTTATAACATATAATAAATATTTATTAAAAAATCCAATAATCATCAGCTAAGTTGTAATTATGTTTACATATATCTTGTGAAAATTGAAATCCAAAAAAGGTATTAATTTTGTCTATTTATTTTGACAAATTCGGAATTAGATTGATTGGAGAGTGGAAAAAGTTTGTCAAATCAGAGGGTTGAATGAATATGGAAATGGAAAGCTCTAAATTGTCTTTTGGATTTTTACCCAATCTGATCAAATTAGAATTTCAAGCTTAAAATGTACGCACAAAGGTGACTGAAAGTTATTTTTTTTTATTTCCATAAGTATCTTAAAGTAATTTTAGATTATCTCACAATTATATAAACTAAAATAATTATTGCGACAACCATCATATTAACCAATTAACTTTTTGTGACGATACCCCAGTGATTATTAAAATAGTATCAGAGTTAGACTATTGATATAATCTTCTCTATCCAAGTGCAATCCACCTAGCTCTTGTCCGTTGTGCACATCAATTCCCTTGGCAACACTTCTTTTACATTAACCAATTAATCGTTGTAACGGTACAGTTATTCAAATAATTTTTTATGTGTTTATTTAAAAATAGTCACCAATCGATATAAGATATATTCATTACTTCATTCGTTGTTTTTCTTTCTAGAATTATTTGAATTATATTATTGATGTTCGAAATTTGCAAAATTTTAATTTGTTAAATTTATAATTTATTCTCACATTAATATATAAAAGTTAACGATTTACATCAAATAAAAATATAAAAAGTATTCATTTTCACACAGACATTATATTAATTTAAAAAATAAATTATTTTTCATTAATAAGCTAAACATTTTCCACATTTGCACGAAAAATGTGAGAAATAGAAGAAAATATGGTAGAGCCTAATTGCCCGAATGTTCAATCTTTAGACAACATAGAATTCACATTATTCTCTAATCTGTTCTCTCTGTGGCCATATTAAGGACCTGTTTGAATTGGGTTTTTTTCAAGAAAAAATATTTTTTTTTGAAAAAATTACATTAAATTTGCAATAACTATTTGATTTAATTTCCAAAAAAACTGAAACTCTGAAAAAGTTCAAATACAGCTTTTTTTATAAGCCAAAATTTTCAGCTTCTAAAAAAACGCTATTTTTCAAAAACTGTTAAAAAAAACACTTTTAAAAAAAATCAATCTAAACGAGTCCTAACCCACTTCTGATAAGGGCCCCGCGGGAGAGGGAGGGGTTGGGGTTTGCTAACAAAAAATTAAGGGTGTTTATTAATCTCAATTTTTTAAAATGAAACAACTTAACGTGTAGAAGAATGACGCGACGTTGTCAGTCTAACTCACCATTCCCGTAAGGTAGCCTAGTCAAAATTATTCCATTGATAGTAAAATCATTAAAAAGTAAGCGGAGGCTTCATCTCAAATTACTTTTTAAATACATGATGGGATAGAATTTGAAGAGATCACATATAATTTTTTGAAAATATGATGGGATAGGATATGAGAAGATTACATATATATAATAATAACTAAATGTCCTCCATGTATTCATGTCGAGTCTTGCAACTTAAGTGCTTATATATAAAGATTTATAATCCTCTAGAATTTTAATACCAACAAATCTTGAACAGATTATATTGACTTATTTTAACTTGTCGACTCTATGGGACTACTAGTCCTAACTCTAATGCGTAACCTGTAAAGATGGACACTACTCAAGCAATCAGCCAGACTTAATTTGACTAGACATTCCAAGCTCAGATCAATTATTTATCTAATTAGTACAGGATTAAAAAAAGAAAGGGGGGGGGGGGGGGAGCTGGAAGTACTGGAAAGGAAATTTGCAATTGCAGCAACACGAGTTTCACTCTCAGTCCACACCATCCCAGCTGAGGAACAATAGATATATTGATACAGAAAGTTGGTCCAACTAACTTCACTCTGCACACCTCTAGTAAAACTAATGAAGACACTCACCGTCCAAAAATCTTCGGGGCTATGGTAGAACTGGATCACACTGTAAGGCCTTGGGGAGCAGCAGCTGCAGGCGCCTTCGGCTTAGGTTTCTCCACAACGATGGCCTGCGTGGTGAGAACCATTCCTGCAACAGAAGCTGCATTCTGCAGTGCACATCTGGTCACCTTCGCTGGGTCAATGACTCCAGCTTCAACTAGATTCTCGTACTTGTCGTTCATTGCGTTGTAACCAATTTCCCATTCGCTAACCTTGATCTTTTCCACCACGACCTCCCCCTCAACACCAGCATTTTGGGCTATCAACGATGCAGGTGCCACTAGGGCCTGCACATATTGAAAAGATATATCAGCATAATTGGTTCAAGAAGCCCTTTTTCACTTTTCCAGTAAACACGAAGAAATGTGAATGAGGGCTTCAGATTATTTGCTTTTTCATTCCCAGGTTAACGAATTCAAACTCATTGACATCCAAGTCTTCCCTGTTCGAGAGAATGAAATGCAACGTCTGCATATTTAAAGGTTTGTCAAAGTACACAAAGATTTCCTCAGTGCAACTATCTGTCCTAAGTTACAAAATGCTTACGCTATCCCAATCTTAGTGTTGTCTACTCTCTAAACCAGTTCATGTGCACCATTATATCTCAGTATAGAATGAACAGACAACCATGATCACTTTTTAGGCATATCGTACGTAAACCTAAAAATGAAAAGATATAAATTGTAAGCAGCAATTATATTCTTACCTTTTGCACAATATCAGCTCCTAGCCGCTCATCTGCATCTTCAATCTTGTCCTTAATAGAAGGAACAAGAGTTGACAGATGAGCTAGAGCTGCTCCTCCACCAGGAACAATACCTTCCTCAATGGCAGCAAACGTGGCATTTTTGGCATCTTCAATACGAAGCTTACGATCCTCAAGCTCCGTCTCTGTCGCAGCACCAACCTTGATGACTGCAACCCCACCAGATAATTTAGCAATTCTCTCAGCGAGTTTCTCAGAGTCATAAACGGAGTCTGTCTCAGCCAACTCCTTCTTCAGTTGTGCAATTCTAGCCTGCAACTCATCCTTTGATGCAGCGTCAGCAATAATAGTTGTGGAGTCCTTAGTTATGGTCACCTTTCTTGCAATGCCCAATTGGTCTACTTGGGTATCCTCAACAAGCAGACCCATGTCAGTGGCTTGGAACTCAGCACCTTAAGCACAAATAGAGTTGACATAAGAACAGCACGTAAGAACATATACTATAGGGTGAGATACATATATTGCAACTACCATACATGATGAGAAATCGTAACAACATCTTGAAGAAAGAAACTAGAGAAGTCATATTTATAGGTTCTTATCTTGGCCAAGTATTCCCCAATGTGATAGGCCAAGTATTCCCCAATGTGATAAAACAAGTATATCAAGCAAGTGGCAGATTATAGGCCCATATATTTGTTCAACTTTGTCAATGCACAGATAGAGGTGCAGGAGCACCAAAGGAATCTAGAAAAAACTATCCAGGAGAGGTTTCTGAACCTGTTAAAATGGCAATATCTTGGAGAATAGCCTTTCTCCTTTCACCAAAGCCAGGTGCCTTGATGGCAGCTACATTCAAGATACCACGCAGCTTGTTTACAACGAGTGTAGCCAAAGCTTCTCCGGTCACATCTTCAGCAATAATGAGCAGAGGAGATCGCAACTGAGTGGTTTTCTCGAGCAGGGGAATGATATCCTTGATGGCAGAGATCTTCTGGTCAGTCACCAATACTCTTGCATTCTCAAATTCAACAATCAGCTTCTCTTGATTGGTAACAAATTGCGGGGAGATGTAACCTCTGTCGATCTGTAATCCAAGTGCATTACTATAATCACCACCCCATACAACAAAGAAGGGAAGGGTGAAGCAGGGAGCACACACAACACACACTGACCTCCATTCCTTCTTCTACATCAACAGTGGTCTCGAAGGAAGAAGACGACTCAATAGATAAGACGCCATCAGGTCCAACCTTGTCAATAGCTTCAGCTATCATTGTTCCAATGAATTCATCATTTCCAGCAGAGATAGAAGCAATGGCTGCAACAAATTAGACATATTATTGGTAGAAATTTCCTTAATAGCGCTCTGATTCTTACGTCTTTTAGCAAAGTTTAATTTTGGATTTCTGTAGTGTGAATTTCCAATCAAAGTTCATCTAGTGACATATATAATAGGAAAAAATGGAGCAAGAGCAATACCTTTGATATCATCACCACCTTTCACAGGCCTGGCTTTCTTCTCTAGTTCCTCGACCAAACCCTGTACAGTTTTGTCAATGCCCCTCTTTATAGAAACTGGATTGGCACCAGATGTCACAGTCAGAAGACCATGTTTGATAATTTCACGGGCAAGAACGGATGCAGTTGTTGTTCCATCACCAGCAGAATCATTAGTCTTACTGGCAACCTACAGGACATAGTTGAACAAGTCAAATATGCAATACATTAGAAAAGAAGGAACTCAAATTCTATTACAGTCATGAAATCAATGGTACACAAAAATTCTAAAGTAGATGAGCATATCTTCTAGTAGAGCAAGAAGGTAATGGACCAACCTCTCTTATCAAGGCAGCACCAGCATTTTCCATAGCATCAGGTAGGTCTATAGCACGAGCAATTGTTACCCCATCGTTAACAACTTTAGGGGTACCATACTCGTCCAAGACAACATTCCTCCCTGCAAAATCAGGTAAACTATCACTTCTAGCACCAACAACAAGTCAAGATATCGACAGGATTGCAAATGCAATTCAGGCAATGACCACAACATCAAGTTATAGTGTTCATCAAGCTCTATAACAGATTACAACTTCTAATACAAATAGAAGAGTAGACTATAATTGAAGTCAAATCTTATTGAAAATACTTGACCATTACCATCCCACCCCAAAACATTTTGCGCAAACACTCCTCTCTCTGGCCCTTATTCCTCACACAGGATAGATTTAGAGCATGTTCTGCAAAGCTTCTCACGCATAAAGCTGTTCGTAGCATTACGCTAAACATCTTTTGGGCTTATAAGCTGTAGGAAATAAGCTATATTGAGCTTATAAGGTGTTCTAAAGTGTCAACTGTCAAGTGTTCAGCTAATATTCTTTTGGAGCACCTTCTCCACTCCCCTGTTTCTTTATTCACCTTCTGAACTCTTGTGCGAAAAGGAGCCAATTTGACAAAGATGGATACCCAATCATAAAAGATCTCACAACAACCAAGAGCTAAACCTCACTATCAAATAACTGAAGCCAGCTAGTGAAAACAATCCAAGAATTCATACCACAATATCACTCCCACAATTAACAGAAAAACTTACTAGAAATTGAAGACTTCAGTACACATCTTCCCCTTTATCCACAACTACCAAATATATTTCACTCAATTTTGAGACATCTAACTTAAGTAGGACCGAGAAAACCCACAATCTCAACTAAACTCAAACGTTATACTAACCAAAAAGTAGGAGCTATGATCACATTAGCAATTTAAGATTACAATCTTATACGAGAGCAGATAATAAATCCGAAACAGAATCAAAGAACTAAAGGTGAAAAGCGGGTGGGTCCAATAACAATCTTTTGTTCTATCAAATAATAGCCACTATGAAAATTACTATAATTGGACACGAATTGACTTCTCTAAGAGACCATTCTAGGTTATACACACGCGTATTAAGGTCCAGCAGCTCTAAGCAAGTGTACCATGCTAATCAAGAACATACCTCTAGGACCAAGAGTGAGGCCAACGGCATCGGCGAGCTTATCGATACCGGCCTGAAGGGCAGACCTGGAATTCTGGTCAAAAGCTATTTCCTTAGCATTTGCTGCCTTCACTACAAACCTGCCACCATTTTTACTGGGCTTGTTGTTGAACATCATCTTCTTCTGCGCTTGCAGTACTTGGTTCAGTCTCCTGCTCCCCAAACCTCCCTGCAACAAAAAGAACCCATAAAAATTCGACAAAAAATATTAGCAAAAATGGTTATTAATTGAAGGAAAAAAAGAAGAAGAGAAAAATGGAAAAACCCATGTAAGGAAATGGAGGAAAAAGTACTTGTCTGGCGGGGGAGGAGAGGATTGAAGCGGTGGAGATTGCATTTGCAGATGCCATTTTTGGCAAGCAATGAAAATGTAGTGTGTGTTTGTGTGTGTGATATTGGATAAGGTAAGAGGAGGAGGAGGAGGAGGAGGCCGTGCTTTGGGTTGGTAAGGTTAGGGCTTAAGGTTGAAGTTGGGAGAGATATTAAAAAGAGCGTCTGAGGGGTTTCCAGAAGATTCCTTTCTGGTTCCAGAACCGTTGGGATTTTGTGAGCCTATGGGTTGGCTTTGTGCCTTGTTTATGGTGGTTAATTGCTTCCTATCGCATTGGTTCACTGAGTAAAGATATATATTGATTTTTAAAAAAAAATCATTTAAAAAAAATCTCTAACTATAATTTTTTCTTTGAACTTCTAAAAAATAATTTCAGAGGTCATACAAAAAAATTCTTTTGTAAGTCAATCCGAAAAGGCCAATAGTTTTGCTTTCCTTTTTGGCTTGGTTTTCATTTGATAATATAATATAGAAGATTACAGTGTATTTAGAACAAATGAGTTTCATAAAATTTTGTGAATTTATTTGGAATTTTAACTGTTTTATGTTTAGAAGCACTTTCTTAAAATATGGAATTTATTTGAAATTTCAAGAGTTGTAATCTTGAATTTGCTTAAGCTTTATTCAAATTCTATCTCAAGAGGTGGAATTTGCAATTCCTCAAAAGACAAATTGAAAAGAAATCTTATATGGACAAAAATATCCCTATAATTATTTATATAATACTATACCACCATATTTACCTTCATTGTTTACCATTGTCTTGAAAACTCAACTATTATTCGTTCAAGAATCTTCCTTCATTAATAGTTTTCTATCAAATTATTTTTGTTCCTCTTGTCCCATGAAAACTATAACAAAAGATATTATAACGATAGGTTATCTAAGTAAAATATACATATTAATTCTAATTTCATACGTGTTCCAAACTCAATTTGGATTTTGAACTGACAAAATTAAGTTAAAGTTGTTGTACAAATCCAAACAAGAGAATTCATTTGGAAATACAAATCCTCGTGAAATTCATTTCATTTGTTCCATACTACAAGTGATTCCAAACAATATGTTAGCATTTGTTATATATCTAAACTAGTATTTGAAGGATGTTAGAGAAAGAACATTGGAGAAGATAATTTGGAGAGGAAATATTGAAGTATTACTAGCTCAAATTACATTAAGTTAGTAGCTATTTGTAGTTAGCTGAGATACTTGGAGATAAAGTACTTAGTGCCAGCTATGCAAATTAGTTACAAACTATCAACTAACTGAAACAACTTAACTAACGTCTTGAGCTATAAACTTTCAACTGAGCTTGTTGAGTGGCTTGCTGATCTTTTCCCTTAACATCCCCTCAAGCTGGGCCCTAGGATAAAAAGGGGAACTTGTTTCTAAGCTCGGCAAACTTCGTATAAGACAAAGACTTAGTCGATAAGTTTAAAACATGGTTAACAATAAGAATATATGAAACAAAGTGAGAGTAGAATTCTATATGCTTTGTTCTCCCATGGAACACCATATTAGAGGCCAGTGCTAGAGTTGAGACTAAGTCAATTGTCAAACATGGAATAGAGTGAGATATATATGCAAATCCTTAAATAGATAAGTAATCTACTTTAGTTTTCTAGTTGCTTATGCAAGGGCCCTATATTTTGCTTCTGTAAAACATGTAGCCATGGTTGCTTTTTAGAGTACCAAGAAATGATATTAGATCCTAAAACACACAAAAACCAATAGTTAACTTCCTCCTTAAAGGATAACTTGCCCAGTCACTATCACTGTGTGCTTGAAGCTGAAATAATCTTGCCTAAAAGTGAAGCCGATGAGACAACATGCCTTTGACAAAGTCTTCTAAGAGTTGCATAGTATGTATGGATTATGCATAGCTTGACAAATAGTGTTCGCTACAAACTAGATATCAAGCCTTGTTATTGTCAAATATTACATAGCTCCTACAAGACTTTTAAATTTAGAAGGATGAGAATTAGGTAACTTTGAGTTTTGCTGCATTAGAGAGTACTTAGATATGTAGGGATTGAGACAAGGCTTGTATCATAAAGGCTTGCTTTCTTGAGTAAATCTTGAACATATTTAGACAATTAGACTAATAAAGCACCATGGAAGAGGCATTATAAGAAACCTTTATTCTCAAAAAGCATGATAGTAAACCCAAGTCTTTCATTACAAATTGAGTGCTCATAGCATATATAAGGTCTGATAGAGACTAAGAAAAGCTTTTTTGTGATAAGTAAACAATCGACATACACAATAACAACAAGTGTATATGCAGACAAACAATGAGATGTCTGTAATGCTACATTTAAAACCTTGAGCAATAAGGATGATAACTTTCATACAAATTGAGTGCTCATAGCGTATGTAAGGTCTGATAGAGACTAAGAAAAGTTTTTTTGTGATAAGTAAAAGATCTACATACACAAGAACAGCAAGTGCATGTGCAGAAGTACATAAGACAAACAATGAGGTGTCTATAATGCTATATTTGAAACCTTGAGCGATTAAAAAGGATGATAGCATGTGAAACTAGGCTTTGGGGGGCCTTTTTGAGTCTATAAAGGGATTTTTGAAGTTTGCATACATAGTGTGAATTAATAGGATCCACAAGGCCTTGAGGTTGATCATATAAACTATCTTTATAAGTGATTCATGAAAAAAGTGCATTAAAGACATCTAGTTGCTTTAAAGTTCACTGAAAATATAAGGCTAATATGATAACAAGCCTTATTGTTTGATGCTTAACAATAGGATTGAATATCATTGTATGGTCAAGACCATATTCTTGATGAAATCTCTTAGAAACTAGTCTTGATTTATATCTTGCAATAAAGCCATCAGAGTCCTCTTGAGTCTAAAATCCATTTGTAGCCTATCAGTTGCCTGTTAGCTAGAAGTGGAACCAATGACCAAATGTTCTATTGTTGAAAAACACTATACTCTTCCTTTATAGTATTAATTTAGTAAACAAATTTAAAGGTTTCTGTGTAGGATATAGGTTCAATTTCTGGAGGCTGTCAAATAAGAGCATGAAATTCGTATCTAGATTAAGGTAAATGTAACAAACCAGTCTTAGACCTTGTATTCATCGGATGCACATTCTGTGTAGATGATGGGGGTATCAAGCTAGTAAAGGTTGGCTGAGATAAGGTCTAGTCAATTGAATAGAAGGACTAGATTCAAACGAAAGAGATAATAAAGATAGACTTGGACTTAAATCAATAAATAAAGAGTTATGTGAGTACATGTGTGTGAAGTGAGAGGACCATGAGACCATTTCTGGAGAACGAGATGATTTAGATGCTAAGACAAGAAAATTAGCTAGTGGAAAGTAAATCACTTCACTAAAAAGATGGAATGTGGGAGGAAACATAGAAATAGAGGCTGGAAACTATCTAAAAAATTGACATTCTTGGATATAAACCTTTTTAGCTTCAATATCTATGCATCTATGTCCTTTGGACATGTAGTAGTAGCCAAGAGAAACACAAACACCAAATGTCTTAAAGAATGTATTATCAAGAAGTTTGCTATAGAGACATTGATACGATGAAACATTAGGAAGTGTTGATGTAGACATTCTATTGATAAGGAAATTGGCAGTAGACCAAGCTTCTAACCAATTGAACAAGTAAGTTGCTATAATTCAAAAAAGACAATAGAGTTTCAACAAGGTATAAATGCTTCCTCTCTACCTTTCCATTCTGTTAAGAGGTATGAGGGCATGATGTGTGAATTATACATTGATTCTATAGGAAAGTTTGAATTAATTGCTTAAATATTCTCCTCCATTATCAAATGATAGATATAAAGATCTTAATAGTAACATTGAATTGAGTTGCAATCATAGTAGTAAAATTATTGAAAGCAAACAAAGCATCAAATTTATTCTTTAGGGGATAAATCTAAGAGAATTTAGTAAAATCTTCCAAGAAGATCGTTTAGCATTTGAATCTTATACAAGAAGCAACAACGATAGGCCCTCAAACATCTGAACGAACTAATTCAAAAGAAGCAACTATTTTAGAACTAAAACTAGAAAATGGTAACTGATTTGACTTGGCCATAGAACAACTGAAGTAGTTTGCACTATTGTAAGACACAAGAAAGGTAAAGTTGATGCAATGATGCTTGTTGTAGCTTTAGATGGATGGCCTAATTTGAGGTGCCACAGCCTTCTAGGAATTTGAGGTTGCAAAGGACAAACAATGAAAAGCTTGAGGAGATATAAGAGCAGTAGTGGAAGATTGGAGCTTAGATGGAATTGGATACAAATTATTCTCAGAAAGGCCTTAGAACTTCGCCATTTTTGTAGAGTTTTCTAGGATTTTGACCGTATTTGAGTTAAAAAGAATAGTTTAATTATTATCTTTAATAAGGTGATAAATTGAAATGAGTTTAAAGGCAATGCTAGGACATATAAGATGTTTGATAAATGAAAAGATGTGTTGGCTAAAGGAAATTTATCCTAACAAATGCTAAAAACAGTAAGTGCAATGTCATCACTAATACCCAAGAGTCCTAGGCACCATAAGATTGGTGTATGAGTAATTGAGTGGTTTGATCTTTTCCTTTAACCCAAGATCCCTTGGTTGGAGCATATAATATTATGAATTTGTAGTGGGATTAAAAAATAAAATTAAATGTTTTGAATGTCATCTTGTAAATATAAATTTTAAAAAATTCTGACTTTTACTTTTTTTATGGTTTTATTTTAAATTGGTAGTACTTGTGTTTTATATTCTTTTTTCTTTTTCCCTTTCTCTTCATTTAGTACCTTTATTAAATATTATATAATAATCTATATATATATATATATATATATATATTTGTAAATAATAAATTTAAAATAGTTTTTATTTATTTTGTAATACTTATTGTACCATTATTTTATCAATTTCTTGGTGCCTTGTTAAAATTGGTATTAGGTATCTTCTGTAATTTTTCTATTTTCTCTCTTTTTCTTCATTTCATTACTTTGACCAATTATTTTACCAATATTGCTTTATGATTTAATTGATCTTTCTTTCTCTTATAAAGTCATAGTTGAAATTTGATGATCATTTTTGCCTTTTGAACATCTCTATTCATGAGTGTCTATAATTTAACTTATACTCTTTCTTATATTCGCTTAAATTATTATGGCAGTTGTGCTAGAAATGTTATATTACTTATGCTAGTATGCTTGTGAGATAAGATATAATATAAGGAAAAGTACAACACTAAATTATAGTTATAGAATAAAAATGGTTATAAATATTACTACCCAAATTTATAATGTTATAATTAGAAAAGAAAAGAGATATAAAGACAATAGAAATAAAAAGAGAAAAAATGACACAGAAGAGAATTATTTTGTTGCTTCTTTGAATATAACTTTTACAATGCAAAAACTCCTATTTATATGAGTAATGCAACATAGTTGCCTAGAGATGAATATCCATAACTTGATAATTTCATAGCACCACTTAGATATTATCTCTTAATAATAGACCTCATTAGAACCTTTCTAGAAGAAATATTGGAGACAAATTTGGTGAAGAAAAACAGTAAAATATTATAGTACACTTCAAATTACCTCAGTAAGAACCTTGCAAGAACCAATTAGCTGAACAAAATATAAACTAAAGAAAAAGAATACATGCATATTTATCTCTCCTCATATCAACATCTCAAAAAATTACTAAGTTAACTGTTGGACAAGAATTTGGTGAATAAAAAAGAATATAATATGATAGTATGCTTCAAAGTTCACACTACATTGCTAATAACATTGCAAGAATCAAGTGGAACAAACCTAAAATAAACAAAGAGAATAAAGTGCATATTTTTATTGTTAATACATTGTTAACAACCTTGCAAGAATCAAGTGGAGTAGTAGTTGTTGGATAAACGGAATCACAAACTTCAACGACTAGTTAGTTAATTTTGAAAAATATGAGACTTTTTTCACGTATATTCTTCCTAAAATTTGAAGAAAGAAAAGATTTATTTGTATGAAGACAGAACAAAGTAAAGCCAAATTCTTTTTTTTTTTAATAAAAAAAAGACAGGTAACATAACATTCGCTTAATTAATTAGCGAAAATTTTGAATAAAAATCGAATGGTCCAAACCCAAAGCTTCTTTACATGTCAACTCTCCTCCTACTTCACCTCCTCACCATTTCTTCATCCGAAGAAACCTCGCCAATCATCTCTAACCAAACCCTAATCTTAATTCTTCTTCAATCATTTCGTAGAAAAAGTTTTACGAGAAAACCAAAAAAGAAAAAAAAAAGAAATTTGCAGCAAAAAATGCAGAAGAAAGAAGCTAATCACATGCAGAATAATGTAGTGGTGATGTTATGTGGTTTTGTGTTGGTGGTGAGTTTGACGTCACAGCAGGTGATGCAGGTGAGGTACGCTGCTGCTGATACAGATGCTGCAGACAACGTGAACAACCCCGCAATGCTAAACCTCGTAACGCAGGCCCTCTTCCAACGTTTCAGCAATTTCACCGGCATATTTAGTGATGATATTCTCAAAGAATTAGGTTATTGCATCGAAAATGTGTAAGTTTTTATCAAATTCACATGTTAGATAGAACATGCATGCATGCATTCATGCATATTTTTAGCCAAATAAAGTTCATATATAAGATCACTTTTCTTTTTTCCCCCTCATTTAATGAAAAGCATATATGGTGAAAAGGAATCAATTTTCAATCTTGTGGGGTTCAATATTGTTAAAGTAACTTAAAATTTCAGGCGGCCTAAAGCCAAACTTTAATATGAGGCTTTTCATATTTTTTAATTGATATATTTAAATTCTTACAAATTATTAAAAATAAAATATATTTAAAATAATATAATATGGATATAAATATTTAAAAGTTAAAATTATAGAGCCTAATAATGAAAGTTTGACGGGAAAGGATGACACTAGAATTGATGGTTCTTTAACATAATGATAGGACTTTTAGCAAGAAAAAGAAAAATTTTCTTTCCCTTGTGATAAGAGAAAAATATAATAAAAGGCTGGTTAATTTAGAAAAAGACTACAATCATAGAGTGAAGCTTTAAAACTAAAACATAATTAAAATTTTATAGAGAAAAAATATGAATATTAGTATTGGATAAAGAGATTCTTGTAGAGTTAATAAATTAGTGAGAAAAAAAAATAGAGATATTGAACACTAAAATTAATATAGTATTCAAACAGATGTTTTTTATTATTTGGGTACTTATAAGCACCAAATAAGCAAACCAAATACCCTCTTAGAAATGAAAGCTTTTTATGGAGAGAGAATCAAAGGGGGAAAAAGAAGTTGTGAAAAATTAAAAATATAGTTGTAATTGACTAATTAAGATGAATGAGAAAGAGAATGAGATTTATAGGGCAAGTTTAGATTGGCTTTTTTATGGAAAAAAATATTTTTTTTCTTGAAAAAGTTGTACTAAATTTGTAATAATTATTTGATTTGGTTTCCAAAAAAGTTAAAATTCTAAAAAAAAAACTCAAATACAGATTTTTTTAAACGTCAAAATTTTCAGCTTCTAAAAAAAAACTTTTTTTCAAAAGCTGTTAAAAAAAATACTTTTAAAAAAGCCAATCCAAACATGCCCATGGTATTACTAGAGCTTTCACTTGTTATGATGTACTTTTTTTAAAAAAAGAAACCAAATCAGACATTTTATTAAAATTAAGACAATTAATTTTTTGTAATTATATAAATCTTAATCATAATATCATTAAATTTTTTAGACCTAAAAATTTGAGGAGCCTAAAAAAAGGGCTTTGGTTACTTTACTTTTAAGCCACCTCTAATTTCAGCTTATAATAGAGAAGAATAATAATTTAGATGTCTTAGATGGTATCAAATGCTCGACATGATATCTCATGTGTTACATGGAGGAGAACTCATTAGCACAAAAATCTTCTTTGTTTGTTTTTCTTTCTTTGGAAAAAATTCATACCTATAATATACGCGAAATTTCTTATTAGCTCAAATGACTCAGGTTGTTGATGTTATTAGTTGTCAATCTTTCAATGCAGTGGATTTAAAAAGCACTTTTTTGTCAATTTCTATTGTTAGTAGCAGTATTTTTCAATTTTTAAGTTGCGCGCAAGTGTTGGCTATTGGTTAGGAGAGGAGGGGGGGGGGGGGGGGCAGAGCGCGTCAAGGTGATGTCGAGTAAATTCACCCCAATTATTAAGAGATGACGACTTACAAGTGAGATCTAATAACTATAAATTATTAACTATAAAATGTAGATAATTCATAACTGTCAAATTATAACAATAATAATAACTAGGGGAGGAAGATAAAATAAGAAGAAGAGTGAATATATATTATTGGATAGGTTGGGATTAAATATAGTTTAAATGATTGAGATTATCCTGGGTTCGTATGATTTATTAAAAGTGAATGTTACTTTGTATAATTTCAAAATAGATACAAACACCCATATTAGGAGATATGTGTTACATATTTAAGAACCACACGAAAGTCTTGTGCCTTTTTTTTTGGGCATGTATACTAGACATTTTAAGATCACAGGCGTCCCATGCCTATTTTGGAAGTATAAGAGCAACATGCACTCAAAATAAATCGAGTTTCAGTGCAAATTTATCCCTTTGCTGACCATGCAAAATGACTAAGTATATTTTGGTTTTTCAGATTTGCATAGTCAATTATCTTTGTAGCATTATCAATTTTGATTTTCAAATCACTTAAATCCCATTAACAAAATGTAATTGTGCATTATTATGCATTACAGGGATGCAGAGTGGAATGATGCATTCAATTTTTCAAGGAACACGGACTTCTTGGCCAACTGTGTTAAGAAGGCGAAAGGTAAAGTGTTTCTTTAAATACTTCAATGGCATTACACAAACTTTGGGTTTGGTTTCGAAGATTAAAAATATATTTTGTAGAATGTGGGAACATAGAGTTACTTGGCCATGTGATATAATATTACCTGGTATACATAGAGAGAATTTAACATTAGTCAGATTGAAACTTAAAAAAGATTTGGTGGTTTTGAAGAGTTCATTCATATGCAATGTTGAATGCAAGAAAATAGAAACAAGGGAAGATGGAGAGTATGGATTAAGAGGGTTGGGGGATCTTGAAGTTTACCTCGATGTCAGGTATAATAACGGGTAGAAATTTTTTCACTGCATCTCTGCTCCATTGCCATCCCAAATAGATGCTCCTCTAATGTCACCAGAGAGTATGACAGGAGTGAATGTTTGTGTCTCAGATGGATCTTTAGAAAGAAAAGGGGAAAAGAAGAATTTTTTTGACACTCAAAGAGGAAGACTATTTGGTTGCTGTAGTTCTTATCTATCGTCAATCCTGACACTGCAGTGAATTGTTGGCTGTATTTTAGTTTAAAATCTTTTCACTACCATTTCCCTAAAGATGTGATTCTATTAATAAAATATCGAATGATATGTAATATCTATTTCAACATGTTCTGAATTAACAGGAGATGTAATGCATCGGCTCTGCACAGCAGCAGAGATAAAATTCTACTCCAGCAGTTTAATTCAAACAGCTTTGGATAATGATATGCAAAAGAACACATACTACCTTAGACCTAACAAGAATTGTAACTTATCATCATGGGTTTCTGGTTGTGAGCCGGGGTGGGCTTGCAGTGTTGCAAAAGATACCAAAGTTGACCTTAAAAATTCAAAAGATATTCCAACCAGAATTCTTGATTGTCAGACATGTTGTGAAGGATTCTTCTGCCCCCAGGGTCTTACTTGCATGATACGTAAGTATTCGTGGTCCCTTCAAACTATGGGCAGTATCTTCTATAATTTTAGTCTATTGTTTCAGTGTTAAGTTTACTTCCAGATCTTATAAGAAACTTTGGGAGGGTTTTGTTGTATTTATATATTGTCTTCATCAATCTCCTCGCTTAGACTCTAGATTGCATGTGTAATTTTACAAATGAGAAGTGAAGATTGAACAAGGACCTTTTGGTCCCTCGGATCTTACCCATATTAAAGGACCATTTCATCTAAAGAATTAACTTGAGGGGGTTTTGTTATATTTCTCCATTGCTTTCAACAGACTTAGCTTTTGTGTCATCTTTTACTAATATAAGAAAATAATTAAACAGCAAATGTTGCACTTCTAGAGTAAAGTGCATCTTATGAAGCAGATTGCATGGTCAGTCAGTTTAATTTTTGTACCATAAATTTGTAAAATTACATTTTGGAAGAGCAATGCCGGCTTAATTTTCAATCGAAGTTTCATTTTAGATGACTTGTTTTTTTAGTTTAACTATCGTTGTCATTCTTTTTGATTCTCTTTCCTTCGTAATGCAGTCTTATTGTACTAGAACCTGACATTTAATTGTCTATGAGATATGCTTAGTTTCTATAGATTTCTTGCAAGTGGACAACATATGTGTTTGTCTTGATGTCATTCCTGTAGAGTTCCAGCAATATTCCTTTTCCTCTAAAGATTTCTTGTTACCGATAGCTTCATTTCACACTTCATCCTTTTATTTTTCCAAAGAAAAAATCTCCAGTTGTGTGCATCTATTGTTCGTAGAAACATTTTTCATTTCCAAGATTGGTTAATGAAGCACAGCGTTTCTAAATCTTTTCACTACTCTTAATGTAGCCTGCCCCTTGGGTGCCTATTGCCCTCTTGCAACTCTCAATAAAACTACTGGTGTCTGCGATCCGTAAGTTAGTTTTCTCTCTTCACATGCTTTCTTACCATTGTTTCTTTAACATTATCTTAGATGCATATTCGTCATCTGATTAGAAAACTGATGCAGTTACCGGTATCAATTACCACCCGGGCAGTCAAACCATAGTTTTCTTTCTTCACATGCTTTCTTACCATTGTTTCTTTAAAATTATCTTAGATGCATATTCTTCGTCTGATTAGAAAACTGATGCAGTTACCGGTATCAATTACCACCCGGGCAGTCAAACCACACTTGTGGAGGAGCTGATATTTGGGCTGACTTTTTAACTGGCACTGAGACATTCTGTTCAGCAGGATATTACTGCCCAACTAATACACAAAAGATTCCTTGCAGTCGTGGGTATTGATTGTTATGCCAAACTTGCTACACTGTCCTATGCTGAATCCTTTTCTTATTGTAACACTTTTGATCAGTTTAGTGCATATATCACCTTTAGAAGCAATATGGTGCCTTTTCTGTAACTAACTTTTGTCGTTGTTGGTTACCATTTTCAGACATTATTGCAGAGCTGGCTCTACACATCCAACAGGTCAGTCTTATTTCATTTTCATGTATCTGAACATCTGCTGTAAACTCTATAGTACTAGAGGTCCAAGATTTTCCCTACTCTGGATTGATTAATGATGTCTAATGTCAGCATTGATGCTCCAGAAAGGGAAAATAAAAGAGAGTCGGGGCTTCTGCCAAGTCTCTCACGTGGCTTTTGTAGCATGAGGTTAACCTCTTTGGATTAGTGGTGGATGTACAGTCACATGAATAGCAGTTGGATTTTCCTGAAATGGTACTGAGCAAGAAGAGGAATTTTAATTACAATGAAGAAAGGCCACTAAAGGAATTTTCATCCAGTTCCATGGCCATAACAATGATGTGTCATCAGGGAGAAATTTAAGATATTAGAGGCCAAATTTAGTCCTTCAACATTATATTCACTACATGAACATCCCTTTCAGCAATCAAACTGGCATTTAGGAATAACTGTAACATGGATGCAGTTGCTTTCTGTAATTTATATTCAGTGTAACACATGAAATACTCTAAACGGAAGTTCCCGTTGGCTATTGTATGAATCATGATAATAGACTGCCACATAGTACCTGATATTTGGAAATGAGAGGCTTCCTTCATATGCTAGAAAACTAGGTGTGAATTTCTTTGCAGTCCATGTCTGTTTCGAGGAAAAGGAGATTTGTTTTTTTGGAGTTCAATATTTGTACATCAAATAGATGTTGAATATGCACCTACTAGTTGTTTCCTGCAAAAGAGAATAACTGTTGTTTAAATGACAGCTAATCATGCTTGATATTTTGTTGGTCTTTGTGTGTACATCTCATCCTGATGTTATCAATTTTCATATTAGTTAATTTCTTATGATAATTCAGGCAATTCGTAATCTTTTTGGTGAATATGCAGAGTGCTATCAGTTGGCTGTTTGTGAACCACGGACTGTTAATCAAAACATCACCGCATATGGCATTATGTTCTTTGTAAGTTTCTAACTTTAACATTTGACATTGAAAGGATTTAGGCTGGTGCATTTTTTTTCCTTCTAATTGGTTGGGATAAGCTAGTCTTTAAAGTACGGAAAGAAGTAGGGGGACAGCAACGAGGAGCAAATGAATCACGCTTCATTTAACATGCTCATCTTTTCCATGCATAAAAAGTAAAACATGAATTTAACTCTCCTGTGGTACATTCAGAGATTGAGTTAACGTGTGATGTTACTCTCTGATTATCTAAATTCTGCTATCTTGTTGCTAAGCAACCTAATACATGGATCTCACTTTAAATTTTCTTAATTGGCTTCATTTGTGTTTAATTAGGGTGGGATTATGCTGGTACTGATCATTATATATAACTGTTCCGATCAAGTTCTCAGTTCAAGAGAAAAAAGACAAGCAAAATCCAGGGAAGCCGCAGCAAAAAGTGCAAAGGAAACAGCTCAGGCAGGTCAAAGATGGAGAGCTTCAAAGTCCATTGCACGAATATCACGAACATTTACCCGGAAAAAGACTGTGAAAGACCAGCCAAAATCTGGAACAGATGCTGGCTTGCCTCCCATGCAACCAGAGGCTTCTCGGACTAAAGGAAAGAAGCCAAGCAACCTTACAAAAATGATACAAGAGCTTGAAGAGAATCCTGATAGCCATGAAGGCTTTAATATTGAAATTGGAGACAAAAATTTGAAAAAGCAGACAGTAAATACTAAGAAGTTGCATACTCGCAGTCAAATTTTTAGATATGCATATGGCCAAATTGAGAAAGAAAAAGCTTTTCAGGAGCAGACTAAAAATATGACTTACTCTGGAGTAATCTCAATGGCGTCTGAAATCGAAATTAGAAGTAGGCCTCCCATTGGGGTCTTTTTCAAAGATTTAACTCTCACACTAAAAGGGAAAAATAAGCATCTCCTAAGGTGTGTAACTGGGAAATTAAGTCCTCGTCGTGTCTCTGCTGTCATGGGTCCATCAGGGGCAGGGAAAACAACATTTCTTTCTGCCTTGACAGGAAGAGCTACTGGATGCACAATGACGGGTCTAATTCTCATTAACGGGAAGAATGAAACTATGCAGTCATACAAGAGAATAATAGGATTCGTCCCTCAGGATGATGTTGTTCATGGAAACTTGACAGTGGAAGAAAACCTCTGGTTTAGTGCTAGGTGCAGGTATGTTAGAATAATTGCAGTCAAGAACACTTACAAATTTTATTGTGGAAGCCATAATAACATTTTTTTTGTTTATTTCGGTTGTTATGTACTTCATTTTCATTCACTTTCTATTAAGAGATTATACTTGCAATTTCTTAAGTCCTGTTTTTGTTTTGTAACTCTGTCTAGACATGTAAAACAAGATTCAACTGAGTTCTTTTACACCATGGGGAAACTTCATTTTATGATTTCCCTTCGCTTCCTGTTGAGGTTAGGCTTCCTTGTCCCCCTCTATTGTAGGTGGGTAGATGACCATTTTATGCTTAAGCCTTAATGACGTTGGTAAGGTTTCCGCTATCTCATGTTTCATCCTTATCACATTTAGAATCATTAAATGCATATTTATCACTTGCATATAGACTTATTATTTGCATTTGGATGCAATCTGCTATAGATAATTGGTCCATTTCATAAAAACCAGCAAACAATTAAACCCCATTAATATAAAAAGTGCAGCTAGTGATTGTCCGCCCCTTGATGTTGACGAAATGTCATTTGTTGTTGTTGTTGCTTTAATCTTTGAGTTCCCAGTTTTACCTTGCTGAATATTCACAAATTATCTAGTTATCTCAATTTAAAATTTTGCTTGTAGATTACCTGCTGATCTTCCAATCCCGGAAAAGGTTTTAGTTGTTGAGAGAGTCATTGAATCTCTGGGGTTGCAGGCAGTCAGAGATTCCCTGGTAGGAACAGTGGAGAAGCGAGGAATATCTGGGGGCCAGAAAAAGCGAGTAAATGTTGGACTGGAAATGGTTATGGAACCTTCACTACTCATTCTAGATGAACCAACATCTGGCTTGGATAGTTCTTCGTCTCAATTACTCCTTCGAGCCCTTCGCCGTGAAGCTCTTGAAGGAGTAAATATATGCATGGTGGTTCACCAACCAAGGTAAAATCTTTCAATCAGTGTCCTCTGTTTTTCATGGGACAAGAATATTTTTCTAGCTTTCTTTTCTTTTTTCTGGTCTTCATATCTTCTTCGCCCTTCACTCTATTGCAGCAAGTCCATTGTGTCTTTTCTTAGTTTCCCTTGCGACTTATTAAATGGCCTTTAAATTGCATCAACCTTCAATATAGATTGCTTCACTCCCTCTTTGCTAAGAGAACTCTGAAATGGGATCTTATATATGAGATGTATCACGGTAGAGAATGGAAAATTAACACCTATTTGGTGCTTTTGAGCTTATGCTGTTTATAACTATTTTTTTGAAAATTTATAGAAGTTAATCTAAGTGCACGAATAAAGCAACGTGTGAAGAAGCTACAGGAAGCTTTTCTATGGACTAGTTCTCATTGTTTCTTACTTTTGAGTTGCTTTTAATCTTTGTATTATTGTGTTAACAACACAACATGTAATGTGCTATCCTACATCTTTTGACAGTTGGAAATTTTGAAGCATAAATATTGTCCGCTGTAGAACACGAATCTTCTCTAAGTGACTGTTGATTTCCTTCTTCAGCTACACCTTGTTCAAGATGTTTGATGACTTGATTCTTCTAGCTAAGGGCGGTCTTATTGCATATCTTGGACCAGTGAAGAAGGTTGAAGAGTATTTTTCTGGCCTTGGAATCCATGTGCCTGAACGTGTCAATCCTCCAGATCACTACATTGACATTCTGGAGGGCATTGTGAAACCAAGCACAAACTCGGGAGTGGATTATAAAGATCTTCCTCTTAGATGGATGCTTCATAATGGATATGCTGTACCACCAGATATGATAAACTCTCTTGGAACGCCTGCATCTTCACCTGGAGAAAACTCAGCTCATAGCGCAGATCCAGCAGATGCTGAAGGAAAATCTTTTGCCGGACATTTGTGGCAGGACCTGATGTTTAGTTTCGGACAGAAGAAAGATGATATACAATATAACTTTTTAAAGTCGAAGGACTTATCAAACCGAATAATTCCAGGAGCCTTCATCCAATACAGATACTTCCTTGGGAGGTATATTTTCAGAATTCATACTTTCTAGTCTGATTGCTGCTCTTGTTATGTTCTTATCCACTTGGCTCCTTCCTAAAGGATAACTACATTATAGGTTCTTCAGTTTTTCTTGACCACCGATAGTCAATAAAGTTCCTGAGTTTAGGTTGACATATAAGCTAAATGAAAAACAACATGGTGACTTTTCCGAGGTTGATGCCACAGTTTGAATAATATTAGAATTACAGTATGCAAGAAGACCTCTTGTCATGCAATAGAATCAAGTGATCATATTAATTTTCCGTAAGCTGTAGTCTTGAAGGAAAAGGAATAAATTTTCTTTCAAAAAGTGTCATTTGTTTCAGAGGATTGGCTAAGATGTTGCCACTGAATTTTTATCAGAGTTGGTAAGCAGCGACTACGGGAAGCTCCAATACAAGTAGTAGATTTTCTGATTCTACTACTAGCTGGAATCTGCTTAGGAACCCTTGCTAAAGTGAGTGATGAAACGTTTGGATCGACGGGATATCTTTACACTGTCATTGCAGTTTGTAAGTTTCAGACACTGGCGCTTTTTTGCTCCAACTTGTTACTTGTGAATTCAACTTGCTCACTTGATGCTATATCCATATGGCTTTTTGAACACAATCTACTTACCTCTGTGACTCCATGTTTTACATTTGGTGACATTAGTTTCTGCAAAAAATTACCATACTATATGATTTGTTTCTCATCTGGCCTAATATTTTTGTTGCTGACTTTCAGCCCTCCTCAGCAAGATTGCAGCTCTGAGATCGTTTTCTTTGGATAAGTTACACTACTGGAGAGAGAGTGCTTCTGGAATGAGCAGCTTGGCTTATTTTCTTTCAAAAGACACAATTGACCTTTTCAATACAATTGTAAAGCCTGCAGTTTATCTATCCATGTTCTATTTCTTCAACAATCCAAGATCTACAATTTTTGACAACTACATAGTTCTTGTTTGTCTCGTGTACTGTGTTACTGGAATAGCTTATGGACTTGCCATCTACTTTGAGCCCGGTCCTGCCCAATTGGTTTGTATTTTTGAATTTTGACTATGAAATAATTTCAAGTTTCGCACTCATGTTAGTTATGATGTGCTGCCTTTGTTTACTGCAGTGGTCAGTGTTGGTCCCAGTTGTTCTGAGTCTGATTGCAAATGAGCGCGGAAATAAGATAGTAACAAAAATAGCAAACTTTTGCTTCACCAAGTGGGCTCTGGAAGCATTCATGATTGCCAATGCAAAAAGGTACATTTTCAATTCATTTCCATGGTTGAAAGGACCAGCCTATCCAGCTTATGATGATTGTGTGTACTTGATGTTAGTCACCAGGCATCAACATTGTAAAATAGTTACAGCAGGACAACGATAAGTGCAGTGTTAGAGCGCATAGTTGTCTAACATATAGTGATAATGAATTCATGACTTCTAAGATCATCTTACATAAGTTACTCTATCGAATGCCAGTCGATTTCAAGATGGAATCTCATATTTCTTATTAGTCAAGTTGTATTTCGGTTCATATCCTCTACCATTGATCTGTCTTTGATGCTCAGAGACAGTTCTACACATGATTCTTAATAATGTCCATTTTGTCTTTCTCCCCTTTTCTGCTTGCAGGTATTATGGGGTGTGGTTAATAACAAGATGTGGTCTGTTACATGCGAGAGGTTACCACCTTAAAGATTGGTATCCTTGTTTGGCATTTCTTGTCGCCACCGGAATTGTCAGTCGTGTTATAGCCTACTTCCTCTTGGTCACTTTCCAGAAAAAATAAGTTCTGGAACTTATCTCCACCAAAGATGGAAGATTGGCTGCTCTGAGGTTAACTGAACTGAAGCTTCGCAATATTTGACACCATTGTACAGAGAATTCTATCCATAAAGAGCTCATCTTTCGCGAGAATTTTGCAGAGCTTGGCATTCTCTGACAAATGAGATGAGGGCATTAGTTGTTGGCAAAGATCAGGTTTGTTTCAGGTATGAAAGTTGTGATATTTCGAACATTAATAGATATCACAGGAGTGATGGTTTATCGTTCTCTTTTGGTAAGACTTCTCGTCAAACAAAGAAGAATTTGCCATTTAATACAAGGTTTATTACGATTCAAAGAGAAGGTAAATGATCTGCAGGGTGAAAAAACATAAGAGGCATGACTAATTAACACTACTTTATGTTTCAAGCCTGAAAGCTAACATGGATGACCAGGAACTTATACTTTAATATGATGTAGATTGCATTGGTTATGTAAATATCACTAGGCCATATTCATTTTTATATGATTTGTCCATCTATATCTGGCCTAGGTCTAACTTAATCGTCTGAGGATCTTCTCCAAGAACAAGAATATGAAGACTTTAATATGATTGAGTTGGAGATTTCTTACATTATTAGAGTATGAGGCAACAAATGTTACATTAATGTTTTCTATTTTCTTAAGTGTTTTTCATCTAGTGGTAATATACCGTTTTTCTTAATTGCGCCAAACTATAATCTTCTAAAATATTTTGGAATCTTTTCATTTCAAAATTAAAAATCAAACAAAGAAGAAAAAGAAAAAAAAATTGCACAAATAATTCATTGTTTATGACGACAAAATCTCTTCAATTAATATTTGCTTAGACATATCTCAGGTTAAATCTAATGATACTTCACTTTGTGACAACTTAAACTTTAAGAAATAAGAAACAGCTTTTACATGTTTTCAGTATTTATTTGTTCTTCTCAAATGAAAACAAGGAGGGCAATTTTTTCACTAATAACAATATTGTAATATTATCATGGAACAATTTAAAAACAAAATTTTATTCACTTTCACAAACCCACTTTTTTCTCACTCTTATTGAGCCTTTTCCTCTTCATCTTATACTTCAATAACACCCATAAACGTAAACTCAAGCTATAATAATTCTTCTGAATTTAGTGCATGCATGTGATATATATCACACAACACACTGTTCCACGAAATAATATTTAAAACGCATATATGTAACCAAAATCACATGCTTCCATTGCCATGATCATATTAATTTATAGTAAAAAGTTCGATCTTTATAGATCATGTATTTACTCAAATAAGTTATTGCACCTAAGACAAATATCAACACCCATGCTCGATTATAGTGTGTAATATAAAGCGATTTGCTGAATAGCGGTAGTGATTATTTCTCTAATTTGAAAACAAAATAAACAAGTGTAACACTCAAGTAAGGCTAACTAATATACTTTTTTATGAAATTAAAAAGTTTTTATTGAGACCAATAATTTTTTTTTTCAAATTTAAATTCGAGACTTTATTATATAAAGAAATGATTTGACTGGAAGTATGTTTTCATTCATGGTTTACACACAAATATATATAATGTTACAAGCCGAAAGACGATGAGTATAATCCTAGCTATTTAACTTAGATACATGCATATCTTAACAATAACGCGTTTGATAAAAATAGGATTTTAAACTCTGGTAACTGACTAGTCCGCAGCAGGTCTACAAGCAAGGTGAGTTGGTCCATTACTGACTGGCTCCAAATCGAAAAGACCTAACGGAGTAATACCTTATCTCAGATCGGAGATGCTAACAGAACGGGAATCGAAGTGGGGGACCTCTCTACCGAAAACCATACATTAGTTAATACTTTCCCTCAAATTGGAGTGTCAGATTTGAATGCCCAACTTGCTTAAGATGTCAACAAAGCGATCTCGTCCCCAAGTGTCTTGGTGAATGTGTCAGCCAACTAGCGATGCGTGGTTATAGACAGTGGCACAATTTCTTTTGCTTGCATACGTTCACAAACAAAATAATAGTCAATTTTTATGTGTTTGGTCTGTTAATGGAATACGAGATTTTTTGAGATATGCATTGTTGCATGATTGTCATAGAAAAATAAAACTGGGTCTAAATGAAACATATCAAAATCTAAAAGTAAGTGACGTAATCATGTAATCTCGCTCCCAGTTATTGTCATATTACTATATTTAGCTTCAGCGGAAGATCGTGACACTATCATCTGCTTCTTTGATTTCCAAGAAATTTGAGAAATTCTAAGAAATATGACATACCATGTTGCGAAACAATCAGTAGTGGGACAACTTATCCAATCAGCGTCACAATAAACTTACATAGTGGGTATGCCACAACTACGCAAAATTATCCATTGTCCAGGATTATTTTTCAAATATTGAAGTGACCTCAAGGCAGTTTCCATGTTGTCACTTGTCGGGGACTCTGCAAGAATTGACTTAAAATATGCACCACATAGTAGACATCTGGTCTTGTGACAGTAATATAAATTAGCTTTCCAACTAATCGTCGAAATTGTTGCGGATCATGATAAGTTTGTTGCGTTTTCACTAAAGATTTTGAAATTGAGGCTCTTAATTTTATATTTTATAAAATTTAAGTTTTAAAATTATTATTTTTCTTTTAAAAAATGCTTATGCTATTAATTGTAATTTTGTGGCTAATATATTATTTTAACTTTGTTATGGTCTTCGCTTGAGCAACAAGAAATATTTGGAGGTTAAAATGCAACAAGTCAACGTTTTTACCAAAAAATAGAAAATAAAGTCAAGACAATATTGTGCTTTGGGCTCGTTTGAATTGATTTTTTTTTAAAAAATATTTTTTTAAAATTTTTATAAAAATATTTTTTGAAAAGTTAAAAATTTTTATTTTAAAAAAACTTTTAAAAAATATTTCTTTAAAAGATTTCAATTTTTTTAAAAAAAATCTAATCTAAATTATTGCTAAAAAGATATATATATTTTTAACAAAAAATATTTTTTTCAAAAAAAAAAGTGAATTCAAAACCCAAACAAACACGGAATTTTTTTTGTTTTTACTCTATTTTTGAAAAATTCTTGTAAAAATACCCTAATTTTGAAAACGATTTTAAAAATACCCTTTTCGATATAGTAGTTGACTTACCATAAATTTTGATAATATTTAATTCTAATTGATAATATCAAAATTTTAATTGATAATATTCAATTAAGAATTGATAAATTAATAAATTCATAAGTTCTAAAAATCACAAAATTCAATTAGTTTACTATATTACATTAAACTCATAAGTTCTAAATTTCCATTAATTAATAGATTCATAAGTTCTAAATTTCATTCTTATATGTAAACAAATTCCTAAATCCCACTAAATGCATAAATATTAAACAAATTATTAAATTCTAAAAATTTCTTAAATTACAATAAACTCATAAATTTTGATATTCTCAATTAGAATTGAATATTATCAATTAGGATTTTGATATCATAATTTAGAATTGAATATTATCAATTAGAATTAAATATTATCAAAATTTATCCTACCGAAATATCATGGTCTGCATATTATCCGCTTGGGAGTCGAGAATGTCATTGAAAACGGTAGGTCGCCTACCAAAATGGTGAGTAACTCATCAAAAATATTTTTGCAAGAATTTTTAAAAAATAGAGTAAAAGTAAAAATTTCCAACAAAACACACACGGGGCTCAACTAAGAAGAAAAAGGAGTAAAATTGAGAGAAAAATATTGTGCTTTTTACTGGTTTGCCTCTACCATAGCTGTCAACATCAATTTGTCAAGGTATTTTTGTCTTATCTATCTTCTTCTTTAGGGCTAGGGTTCATGAATCTTGGAAGAGAAGTAAGTTAAAATATGTGAAATCAGACCTGTGTATATGCTATGCATGCGTTAGATATACATATATATGCGCGTGTATGTGCATTGATATGATAATGGTAAGCTAGTAATTATGCGCGTGTAAGTGCATAGTTACTAAAACCCACTTGATGAAAGAAAGAGATTTGGAGACTTTGAATGTTCTGGTGGATAAATACATGTCTATGTTAAGAGATTACCATGGGATTGCATGTGATATATATGTATGTGAAGTTGGAAAAGAAATTAATCGTGACTTTGAGGACTTAAATAAGCCATTAGTTTAGTTATTGGAACTGCAGGATTTGAAGTAAAAATGTTTTATGGGGATAAAATTGTGTTATGTGTATGTTGAGTTGAATTGTATAAATGCATTTGTATATCTATTACTAATTTGATTTTAACTATTATTGAATTAAAACATAGTTTCCCCAAATTACAAACTAGAGAATGGAGGCTAAAGGGGCAGGTCTATCAAAGAAAGAAGGGAAAAGAAAGAGGAAAATAGGAGAAGAACAAGATTAATATAATTATGGGAAACTGATTTGTAAGAAATTAAATAGCTTAACATGAAATGAACGGTTAGCTTACTCCATGAATGCAACGTTTGATTAATAGCCTGTTTGGAATAGTCTTATATGAAATATATGAAATCTGATAAGTATCTTATCTAATAAGTATCTTATAAGAAATAAGTGTCTAATATAATAAGATTGCTTGGTTTGTTAGCTGAAATGCTGTTATAAGTTATTTTGATAATAATGTTATCAATTTTAACTCATGATATTTTAATTTTATAATTAAATAATAAATACAAAATATAAATATTAATTAATTTTTATTTTAAAAATTTTAAATTTTTGAAATTTTAATTTTTAATATTTAATTTTTAACATTTTTTATTTTTAATTTTTTAATTTTTTAGTTTTTAAGTTTTAAATTTTAATTTTTTAAAATTTTATTTTATTTTAAATTTTTTATTTTAAGTTTTAATATTTAATATTTTATTTTAAATTTTTAAATTTTTATTTTTATTTTAAAATTTTTAATTTTCTTTGTTGTTAATTTTTTAATTTAAATTTTTTAAATTTTTATTTTTAATTATTTTTTAACTGATAAGATATAAGATAAGATATAAATATCCTAAACCCAATTTATTTTTTATAACTACAGATAAGATATCTTATGAAAAGTATCTTATAAGTGTCTTATAATAAGCTGATAACAAACAATCTTTTTCACATAAGTTATCAAATAAAATAAGTGTCTTATAATAAGCTCCAAACAAACACAACATTACTCAAATCCATAACGGTATAATATGTTTGTATGTTTATGTGTAACCATATGTGCACAACACTAATACATGTTTTGTCACAAGTCTTGAGATATCTATCATTGCGATAAGTCGGAACATAAAATGGCAAGTAATAAAGTGCTATCTCGTCTTCTTTTTGACATTCTCTTTGGTTCTACTTTTACCATTTCAAGACTAGCAAGGCATGATAGATCTAAGGAAAGTTGTGATTAAGTTAGTGTATAAATTAAGAATACATTTTAGTGGATGAATATGCCTTTATCTAGTAGTCTAGAAATGTTGGACATGCCATATGAAAGTAATTCAATAAAATAAGTTCTAAAGGCATGCTTCCGAGTTTTGAGTTCTAACTATGTGTTTACATATGTTACTTGCATAAACAATAAACAATATGACATGTATACGCTTAGATTAACTAAATCGTGTGTGCTTTCTATGTCAGTACTCACTCATATTAATTGTGCATACCGAGACATTAGTTAAGCTTATAATCTTGTGGTATTATGATAACTTGGGAGTTATAGCCGGAAAGGAGGGATTGCTATCAAGGGAGACAAGTTATAAATTGTATTTGTTGTTGATTTATTGCTTGGAAAGTGTATATTGATGGATTATACTGTATTATTGTAGAGTTTATTTCTGGAATTTATTGTGGATTCTGTATTAGCTTTGTGAAGAATCAGATTGAATTCTTAAGGTTTTAGTGCTCTGACTGAATTTTTCTGGTGAGTTTTAGTTTTCTGCGCTTTGGTTTAGAGACTTGCGGGTTTAGGAGGAGTGATCTTCTTAGGCTTCCAAGTGATCATAGCCCCGAGTTTGCCTGGGCTGATTTGGAGGTGTGACATTTTGAGAGTCATGAAATTTGTGACTAAGCAAATACTTTGCATTACAAAACATGGCAAAAAACAGCGGAAAGAGCATTGAATTTGTAGAACCATATTGGTGTCTAAACATAGGAGAAGCACCTTCTGGGCTTAGCATATGCCTATGGAATTTAGGAGTACTCATTTCTGATCATTCTTGACTAATGTAGCACAGAATTTTATTACTCTTTGGTCGTTTGTTGGGTTTTGTTTCTCATCTATGTCAAGATCTTTTCTTTCTAATTTGGTGTAATTTGCTTGGCTTGGCTGTTCATGTTCCTGAGTAAGAGATGGGTGACAAGAAGAAGGGCCGGGTGAATGTTCATCAGGCTTCTTTTATGTGAAGAGGAAGACAAAACGATTGCAGAGCAATCAAGTGAAGCTGGAGTTTAGGAAGTATGATCCCGGTGTGAATAAACATGTTCTGTTCACTGAAGCAAAGATGAAGTGAGCAATTGCAGCTCAACGTAAGTGTAGCATAACTACATGTGTTTTTAGATTAACGCGTTGGCTGAACTTGGTACAGGAAGACTATTATAGAATAATGAGAGTGAAAGTAGTATCTTGCTTGTAGATTTTTGTTTTTGTTGCTGGAATCACTCACTCACTCTGTTGATGAGTGCTAATTTTGTAGTTTGTTCAAGTAGTGCTATCATTCAGGTTGTAATGCAGGCCTTTGCTTTGTATGGGAGTGGGTCCATGGACCTGCTGCTCTTAATAAAATAAATAAAAAAAAAAAAAAACCTCTTTATTTGACACCAAAAAAAAAAAAAGTGGCCTTGAGTTGGATCTGGGTGGAGGATAAAAGAATAAAAAAAAGAAAATCAAAGAAGGCAAACTGAGTGCAATGACTTGCATAAATGGTAACTTTAATGGTTTTTTGAGTCTGCTTTGGGTTGGGAATTGCCATTTGGGCTCCAGATTTGGGTTGGGCCTCTCACAAATGTTTTTTTCTAACATAAGAAAACAAGATTGTCTTTGAAGCATGCTGCCCGTGGTAGTTACGGCATTGAAGAAAATGGCATTCATAATGATACCAGAATGAATTAAAAACTACTCCCGTTACTTTTGATGTTTTTCAGAAAAGGATTTCACGGCTCAAAATGAGATTATAGGTTAGGGTTTGTTCCGACACTATAGTGTAATTATTAAACAATATAATTATTAGGAATGGATTTGTATTGTCTAGTAATTTATATTATATATCAATTTAAATTATAAGACGGATTTGATTATTACAGCATATCAATTTCCTATGTCATGTGTGGTAACACAAATAGCAATGACGTAATTAAACAGTTTAATTTAAAAGTAGATATTTATTTCTAAAATTCATATCAATTGCTAATAAATATTTTAAAATATTACCTACCGAAGATGATTTATATTAAATAGTATTTACTAAAATTTTAAAAATAAATATAATTTATTAAAAATATTATGAAAATAAATATGATATTTCATTATTTATATTCTTAAGGATAAATATTATTCATCAGAAATATTTATATTTTTATTATAATCAACAGGTAAATTAAATTTGCCTAGCAAAAAAAAAAACAGGCATTAAATTTATAATTTTAAATAATTTAAATAAATTAATGAAGCAAGCCAAAGATAAAAAGAAAAAATGAAAAAAGGATGCAAAAAATTATTGGAGAATAATTACATGGTCTAATTACTGCCAATTTATAGCCTCATGAGAGTGTAATGGAGTTGGTTCAATTATATTCAAGTTGCACCTGAACAAGTAATTATTTCATTAGATAAACACGACAAACTATATAATTACTTTTTTGTTTTTTTGGGAAGGGGAGGTTCTTCTCCCAGGACATTTATTAGTACCAAAAAAAAAAAAAAGTACAAAGTAGAAAGGGGCGTAGACCTAACCCTCTATTATACTCCTAAACGGAAGATTGACAGCCAATCTTTATACAAAATGCAGGATGATATGCAAATGCAATGCATGCGAAAAATAAATAAGGTAGTACTACTACTTTTACAATCAAATGCACCATGCACATGCACTAGGATGTGCTACTTCCCTTACAACATGCTCCATGCCAGACAACCTAAACCTAGAAATTAATATTAGGCAGACCCATCTTGTTGCATAAGAGAAGCCCTCGAAGGGGTCTAAACTCCTCCCAAGAATCAATCACCTTACGTGTGTCCCTTTTAGCGGCCAAATTAGATAGAAAATCAGCCGACTTGTTACCTTCTCGACAGATATAAATAATATCAGCCTAGAGATCCTGCAAAAGAGCCTTAGCAATTGTCACCTTAAAACAAATATCCCAAGAATGCTTAAGACCTTGTACCAACTTAGTAACCTATAAAGAGTCTATCTCCACCCAAATATTAGTAAAATCTCTAGCCCGGCATGAGTGGAGACCTCGGATTAGAGATCAAAGTTCTACAACAACAATAGAATTGGTATCCAGAGCTTCAAAGAATCCAAACAGCATGTTCTCCTCCTCATCTCTCAAAAGGCCTTGCTACACTTCCTTTGACACTCCCATCAACATTTAGTTTAACTATATAATTACTATTAATTATATTCAAATTCAATTATAACATATAGACACTCGGATGAACTAATAAATACTTTCAACTTATTTGTCCCCTAAAATAAAATAAAAAAAGAGAGAGAGAGAGAAGTTTAGAGATTGTGGGAAACTAATCTACCACCTTAATTAAAGCTGTTGCTTCAAGTCTTACACAAATCATTAGGTGAATAACAATAATACTCTATGTTCATAAGCATAGCATTCTACTTTGGTTGGCATTGATAGGTTGCCCCGAAAACTAGGATTGTTTCTTGGGGAATTTTAGAAACTTATAAATGCATACTCTTTTGGTTGTGGGATGATTAAGAGAATAAGGAAAACGCTCTTGCATTTGCTGTGCTTGGAGGATTTGACTTTGAGTTGAAACAAAGTGAGTTACTGGGAAAACAAGTTTGGAAATGATAGGAGTCTGCAAGTTTCTTTATTCAAGCTGTTGTTAGGGGCTATCATCGCTGAATCATGGTATGAGCGGAATAGAAGACCCCATTGTAGTAAATTTTTAACAGGTTTTCGATAAAAATTTTTTTGCACTATTAAAATAAAGGTGGTTAGTAATAGGAAAGATACCCGCAATGTGATTATGAGTAGGCGGAGATCAAGAGATATCTTAGTTTGAAAAGATTGTTGATTTGTAAATGTTTTGTTGAGTTTAACGAAAATTTGGCTTTCTCAGCAGAAAAAAGAGTCAAAATGGAAGCCAAAAAATTAAATTAAATTTCAGTTAACACTGTTATCAAACAGGAGCTTATGGTAGTGTCGTCATATATGCATTGTTTTATTTAAGAGATAAATTATGTTACTAAGAATAGCTTATTATCTTGCTCTCAACATCTCTTGCATCTATCTAAAATAAATAAGCAGAGCTTTTCTCAAAATTAATGTGAAGAACAAACGAGTCAAGAATAATTATTCAAAACTTGAGGTGCCTCGATGTTCCGCAAATTCGAGGTTTAGAGAAAACGATTTTTCTTTCAAAATATTACAATGCATGAGATAATGGGAAAATGTGAAGCTATGCTTAACTATTTTTGTAAATGGAAAAAAGACTTAATTGTACCAATAAGATATCATTAACGGGTAAATATATTTTTTTTGTTACGACAATTATTATATAGATACATATATAATAACCTATATATAATAACATACTAAGCAAGCATTAAATAGCCTTTTCCGACTTCATTCTAGTCCTAGTTTAATTTAATTCGTTGCCTCATTCTATTACTATCTAAATTCATTCAATACCAATTGCCACAATACAACCCGAAACTCCATTGACTTATTTTAAAATTATCTAAAGTTGACTAAGTTTTTGTCTCATGGAAGAAAATTTATATTTTTTTTCCCTAAAAATCAAATTGATTATCTAAAATGAAAAGCCAAACTGAATCATAAAGGTTACATGATACTTTTTGGTCCAATATCGATTGTCAAAGTAGGTCAAACAAATTAATCTGAAATACCCCGTGACCTTGAATGATTTTTGCAGCATTCAAAGTTCACGAGTGTCAATGAACTAATAATTTCATTAGACTTGATCACGAATCAAATTGAGACAAAAAATAATCAAAAAAAAAAAAGGAAATGCATAAAATGCCATTACTATGAAAATTAAGATTTAAATCCAGAGATATCCATATGTTTACTTGTCAAAGATTATATCAAGAGGAAGTTGAATATGGTCCAAGCATTAAGGGCAATAATTAATCACGGACTTCTTAAAACTGGTGTAGCTTTGTTATTAAACTAATTATTATTTAGGAGGATAGCTCACTGGCCACTAATTTAGTATAGAGCAAAAGCTTAAGCATCAGATTTCTCACATATTCACATTCAATTTTACTTCCAAAACACATTTTCATAAAAATTGTTTCTGTTCCAGTTCTTTAAGGGGAGTAAATTCAATGCTAGTGCTTGATGTTTTATTTAAAATTTCAAAATAGTTCTCGTTATTCCAAAGTGAATCATATTATGAATTCTCAATATTTATTATTATGAATCAAAATGCAATGGAAAATGGATTTATGCTCATGCATGTATAGGCAGACACAAAATTTTTTTAATAGGTGCAATGTTGCACTGGTTATAATGAATCAAATGATCCAATGTATATAAAAATTTACCATTTGTATTCATTCTCAAATCAAATATAACCCAACTCGTGAAAGAATGAATCACTGTGAAAATGGTAAAATTTTCATATTAATGGAAATATTAATCAAACATTAGCAGATGCAATAGTACACTCATTAAGAAAATTCTTTTGTATAATATTCTTTTTAATTTGTCTTTTTATTATTCAATCCATCTCTTGACCAGTAACAATCTATCCAGATTTATGTAATCTTGCGAATGCTTTTTAGCCCTTCTGTACAGATATTATTTTCCTTTAAATTTCTTCAGGCAAATACTCTATATGGAGGATCAAACCTCATCATTATAGCAACTACTCGCAAGATGACATAGATATGGACACATAGATACTAACAGAGATTTCATATATATATGATTGGAAAATATATTACAATACATTTTTTCCAATTCATTAATTAAAGATGTAATGACTTTTGTTGGAATAAAACTGAATAAGAGGTCCATAAAAATAGGAAATTAATTGTTTAATCTTTCTAGAGAAAAATAAGAGAAATTGTTAGAGTTGGCTCTAAAAATTTCAAAAGATTCCCAGTTCTAATCATGCACATAAAGGCAAAATAGAATATTTTTTAGCATCCCGGAATAATTGAAATTCCCAACAAAGTACCCATATGGAAGATTACATTAATTATGGTAGTGAGTATCCCCTCAAGATTACATAAATGTGAACGCATACTCAAAAAAGAAATGAAATATGATTGGAAAATCGATTGTAAATACATTTATGGCATAAAATGCCATAAAAGATGTAATCATTTTTTGGCTAATTATTTCGACTTTGGTTAAAAAGCAAAATTGTGGTGATGCTTCTCAAACAAGGCATATAATTAATAGGTGTTAAAAAAAAAGCTTTTGGGCTAAAAAAAAAAAGATAAACTGCAAGTGCAAGCTACGCCATGGTGAAGAGAGCCCACCAACATCACCACTCGTCTTCCATGATGCCCCACCACGAAGACATACGGTTAGTCAAGTATCAAAGAGGGGATTGTTCTGAAAGCTCTTTTTCATCTTCTGAAGATGTTGACACCAATAATATTAATAATAATATTCTCTATTTAAATCAAACCTCAACAACAACATCAGCAACATCAACAACCAGACACATTTTCTTTAATCCCAAGCTTACTACAAAACCTTCGACGACTCACCAACTTTGTGTTGATTATCATCAAGAGCTCTTCAGTCCTTCGCGTTTTAACCTTGTTCCGACGAGGGCTTTGTTCCGCAGGTTGAAGCTGTGGTGCAGTTCACTATCGTTCATGGCAGGCCATGCTGAAATGGCGGTTTATGAGCCATTGAATGTTGTAAGATTTGCTCAAAAACTATCGTCCTTCATATATTCTTCAAATTGATGTCGAGATATCTTACACGAAAGGTGAGAGATTACAAGTAGGCCTGTACTAACAAGTTGTTGGTTAGGTGATAATGGTCTTATTTCTATAAGGAGGAAAACACGTGTGTAAATTCTAAAAGTGCAGTTTTTGAGAGTTGTTGGAAGGTTTTTTCCTTCACTGTTCTAATTTCGATAGGGATTAGTTTCTAGCTCAATGTAACTCGAGGATACCGCATCTCATAACAAGAATAGTAAGCCTGTGGATACTTAGCATTGTTGATGTTTATTCTGAGGTGTTACTTCTGGAGACTTGAGCATTTTATGTGTTGATATGTTGGTTTAATCTTGAGTAGATGTTCCTAGATATGAAATTAAAAGTGTCAAGATTAATGGTCTTTTATATATTTTTCTATATCATTTATTAGTTTAAGCCTGTGATGATAATTTATTTCTTCTCTTTAATTTGTTCAATCATATTAAACTTTTGTTGTTTATTTGTGTTTTTAGAGTAAGAAGATGCTTTTTGGACAGCAAAAGAATGAGGATCTTGAAAGAGAGGTATGGAGCATGATTTCATCTATGTATGCGCGTGTTTGTTTCATAATTTAAAGTTTTCAATTTAGAATTTTCCAATGAAGTGCTCCTACAATGTGAAATCAGTAGCCAAAAGATATCAAGCTTGTATTAATTTTCGAACCAATAAAATGTTTAAAATATCTGTATTTTGTGGGAATTATAAATAACTCTACAGTGATACCATAACCTAAAAATATTTATGATTTAAAGAAAAAAGAATGTGATAGAAATCTTAGATGCTTTGAAGGGGGAGCAACAAGCCACATTCTAGCTTACTAATTATAGATAAGTATTGTTAAATTCTTGTATTATCATAGTATCTAGAATGCTAACTTCGAATAAAAACCACCTAGATCATTGTTATATGTATGAGTCATTGTGTCCCAACATTTTTTGTCTTGTTCTTTTCCTCGGATAAATCAGTCCAACATTTTATGTAATTAATTTGTGCATTTATTGTTACATTTCCTTCCTATTAATGTCTGACCACTACGAGCCAATTTTGAGTTTCAAACGAGGTCCAATATTGTCCTGTTACATCAATTTTACAGCCCATTTTCTCTCTTAGAAGTTAGAACTATATCAAGCATAATAAATTGTAGGCTGCTTGTTGAAGATGGTAAAATGTTAAAAGAAGAGAAACTTATCTCTTTTAGCGCAAAAATTACTGGTATATTGATCATTAATTTTTTCATGAGAAGACAAATCTATTTCTACCACACTAGATGCCCTTAATTCTTGAGAGGAGAAAAAGTTCTTTTTTTTTTTTTTTTTGGCTTTTTGAGTGTGCCCCGGAATGAAAAAGAGTTAGTCGTCAGCAAAATAAAAGAAAAAACTTCTAGAGTTCCTGTTTTAGGTACAGAGTTATTTTTAAGTAAATTGCTTGCTACTAAACAGCTCTATTGATAACTGATAGAGACAATTTCTCGACCTATGGTCCAATTTCTTTTATAAACTAAATCAAACACTCTCCCCACTAAGTCGAGATGGTATAAGAGTCGGTTATATGAATTTGATGATGCCATTAGTTCTTTCAAGATCTTGAACTCACTAATCTGCAACTTTTGGCTTTATTGGAAAAATGACAGCTTAATTTTGATCTTTTCTGTCTACCAGCAGGTTTCTACGCTTCACAAGATGCTGAATCATGAACAGAAGTTGCATGAATTTTTGGAGCAGGTGCAACATCGAAAGGATGGATCATCTCTCTCTATCCCAAACTATCTTCCTCCAAAAGTAAGTAATTTTTCTGAGTCAAATGTTTGATAGCATAACTACTTATTCAAAAGCTAAAATTGGTGCAAGAAGAAGTACTTATTTTCTTAACTGGGCAGATGAAAGAGCTTGTAGCAGAGCTTGTAATGGTGGAAGATGAGATATCTCGATTGGAAAGCCAAATCAGCCAGCTTCAAACTGAGGTAAGCCATGAAAGGGAAATCACTAAAGAATCGAAGGCAAAGCAACGGCAGCAGCAGGAGAGAATTCTAGACGCGCGTCGCGTGCCCTCTTCCCTTCCGCCTCTCCCGAAATATCTGAGCAGAGGATTGAATGAGAAGGTGGCTCTTGACAACAGAAATGAGAAGGTGATATTTGAGCCTAACAAGGCATTGCATTTCATTAGCAAAGCGATAAAAGGTGATTACAATCTCAGTGACTTCACCATTAGTGAAAAGCAATTGAAGTCAAGAGCTTTCTCTGATCAGAAGGAGAACCAGTTCCACGAGGGGATTGAATCCTTTCGAGAGAAGAATCTCAGAAAAGGCGGAATGCTCAAACCGGCCTCTCCCCTGCGCGAGCCAAGGCGCCCAACCCCCCGGGTAGGCCTCAAAATACTTTGGAAGCATTTTAATTTTCTTATAACATATTGCTATGTATTTATTTCTCCTGTTTACGTTTTTCTCAGAGAGAACGTAATCCAGAAACCATCTTAGACCCTCCACCAAAGTATGTATCCACTCCACTTCATTCAGAAGAAGAGAACATTGAAAAGTGGCCTCCTAACAAATTGTCCGAGAACATCATGAAATGTTTGATCTTCATTTTCGTGAGGCTTCTTCGAACCACAAGAGCAATGGAACTAGAGAAATCAGGCCCGATCCTGCGGTCTACAAACTTCTCCCTCAGTTTCAGGGCTGAGACAAGTTCAAATCCGAAGACAAGCCTCATGTTACAGAAAGATTCGCGACAGCAAGATCCTTATGGTATCTTCGACTTGGAAGAGTCCATTCCCAGGGATATTGGCGCTTATAAAAACTTGGTTAGATTCACATCAAGTTCAATGGATCCTAAATGCATCTCCAGTTCAAACTCCATCCCTTTATTTCAGAGATTAAAGTATGTTATCTCCCCAGAAATTTTGCAGTTTTCTTCCCTATTAATATTCTCTTCAGCTTTCACTACTCATTTAGTGAACCTTCTGCATTGTCATGTTGAAATGCAGATTATTGATGAACAGACTACAGAAGGTGGACTTGAGATTTCTAACAAACAGGCAAAAGCTAGCCTTCTGGATCAACATTTACAATGCTTGTATTATGCATGTACACTAGATTAACCTTTTATTCATCCTGTTCTGTTTTCTCATTATGATTCATTATCCAGGCTCATGTACACCTTTTGCACTGTGTTTGATTCCAGGGATTTCTGCAATATGGAGTTCCTTCTGATTCGAGCCCGGAAAAACTGCTAACACTGATGAACAAGGTATTTCAACGCGATTTAACGCTTCATTGATTGTAACATCTGGTTCCGTTAAAGCAACCTCCTTCTATAATCTAAATTCGACGGGGAAGTCGGCATTATTTCTGGTTTTCATTGCAATAGTAGACAATTTGGGATCACCTCATAAAAGCAAGAGCAGCCAGTTTCAAAACAATCATCACGTTATTTCCCTTCAAAACAACGACCTCACTGCAAAGTTGTACCATTTTTCGAAAGGGTAAATAGCATATTATCCCTGTAGTTCGTTACAAGCATATATGTGTTACTCCTTCGTAGTTTCAAAATGGGCCCAAAATCCCCTGTCGTTCTCAATTGTAAAGCAGACATGCCCTGTAAAATAAAAACAAAACCGCCTTGTGGTCCTCAAATGTATAGCACACACAGCCTTTAAACATGAGTTCCGGGCCTGTTCTGAAAATCATGGGATAATATGTATTTATGGTAAACCACAAAGGATAAGGCAATAATTACCTTCTTCAAAATACTGAACTGGATAATATGTAATTGCAGGCAACTTTGAACGTTGGAGGTAATACGATAAATGCTCACACCATAGAGCATTTCATTCTGAGAAAGCCTCCATCCTCGTTAGTAAAAGAGGTAAATTATTACAATTAAACTGCTATATGAAAATTTGTTAGTGTTTCTTTGTTCTTGAATATCTTGTATAATTTACAACATTTGACTGTCTTAGGTCCTCAGCAAGAGTGAGAAAGATAATAAGGCAGCCATAATTCGTGAAATTTATGGACTTGAGTCATCTGATCCAAATGTCACATTTGCCTTATGTTGTGGTACTCGTTCTTCTCCAGCGGTAAGGCAATCCATCTCCATTCAAAGCTTGTAGTCTAAAATATAAGAGTTCGGGCTTTTGTGTTTTTTTTCCCTGAACCCTGAAGACAGCAAGAATTTCATGCATGAGACTGACATAGCCGTTAGCCCCAACTCGATTTCTAGTTAAAAGATCCCCTTAAATGTTAGTTGCAGCTCACATGAATTGCAATTTTGCTCTTTTTGCCAAGGCAATGCATCTCCATTCTTCAAAATAAGTTCGGCATTTTTTCTAAACTCTAGATGTTGCGAGAATTTCATACACCAAACTATCCTTTAAAGTCGTTCGTTAATGAGTAAATTATATGAATTGTTTCTTATCTTTGACACCCTTAAAAATCTTATTTCGTAATTTTCATTTGTGACAAATTAGTTCCTTATCTAACATACTTGTGTCGCTGTTAGCTCCAATTTGATTTTCTATTAAAAAATCCCGTTGAACGTCACATGCACTTTATGTGAATCACGATTTTGCTCTTTTTGTCGAGGCTAATATAAAAATTCGGCCTCTTTTCTGAACCCTGAACATAGCAAGAATTTCATGCACCAAACTATTCTTGATTCGTTAAATTCTTCGGTTGAACTTGATGCAGGTAAGAATATATTCAGCTGAAGGGGTTACAGGGGAGTTGGAAAAATCCAAGCTAGAGTATTTGCAAGCTTCTATAATCGTAACAAGTAACAAAAGGATTGCACTTCCAGAACTACTGCTGAGGAACATGCATGATTTTGCGAGGGATGTGGACTCATTGATTGAGTGGGTTTGCCACCAGCTACCTACTTCGGGGACATTAAGGAAATCAATGGTGGACTGCTTTAGGGGAGTGATGAGTGGAAGGATATACACCATCATCGAGAAAATACCATATGATTTTGAGTTTCAATATTTGTTGGCTATATAAAATTTGTTCATAATTTGCAAGAATAATTTCTTATTTTTTGAACACTTATTACTATATATATGTAAATATATGCTATCAACACAAAGCAAGATTAATTGTGTATGATATAAAGAAACTTGCTCTTGAAATCACAAAAATATCAAATTTCATTGTATTAAAAGAACTATCAATCGTGGGTTTAACCTTCCTCCCAGTATGAAGGAGCTTGTGTAGCTTGAATGTGAAATGGTTACTAAGGTTATCGAGAAGAAGAACATGTTTGAAAAGGATTAAGTACTTTTGTTGTTTGCAGATTTTACCTTGCGAGAGTGGGATAATCCATATATAATCTTTTTTTATAAATGAAAATATTTACATATCCAAAAAGGAAACAAAATTAGAACAAAGAAGAGATATTTATCTTCACTCTCCTCTCCATTCACATTGTCACGCCCTCAATCCCAAGTTCAAGCACATATAATTTTTCTAATATTTACATACCATATGATTTTGAGTTTCAATCTTTGTTGGCTAGATAAAATGTTGTTAATAATTTTGAAACAATAATTTCTCCTTTTTAAACACTTTAAAGAGCTATTAATTGTGTCTTTCATTGGGTAGCTAAAGTGTAGCACATGTTAACTAGGAAAAAATTGCATAAAATACAATTTACTCTAGTTGTAGCACAGGAAGGTATTACTAAGTGTCAAAACCATGGGAGTTTATGCAATTTTGACAAAGCTCAGGAGAGTAAAATGCTTTGAACTCTAATTAGCTACTTAACTCCCTATGTTTTCTCAATAAATTACTTATCTTCTCGTATGATGATTTTTGAGATAGTTTTATTAGCACTTGGAAAAATAGCAAAAAAGAAGTGAGTGTGTCACTTTTAAAAAGTATAAGGAAATTATGAGATATGTTTTATAAGATAGGATATATATATATATATATACATATATATATATAAGTAACTAATTTAAATTGTGGAAGGCAACAAGCTTTTCATGCTTACACTTATATATATATATATATATATATATATAGAGAGAGAGAGAGAGAGAGAGAGAGAGATAACGCCACGGTTATATATTACACATATGGTCTCATGCAAAATCAATATTTTTTTTTTGGTTAAGTAAGCGAGCTTTTATTAATCAATTATATAAAACCAAATTAAAAAAATGTACTCTATCTATCGAGTAGCCAGCCCGCAAAGTCAACATTTCGAATGGCATATTGATTGAAGAGCTATTCTCTTTTCTTTACACATTGAACGACTACAGTAATTAAAGTTGATTCAATCGATTTTAACATAATAAAGCCTAATGACCAATATTACCTCGAGTTATTTTCTTAAGTCACTCGGAAAAAGTGGCATACAAGATGGATTCTCCAAGTCCGCAACACACTTATATATCAAGAATAAATAAATGCCATTTTTCCTTATGATTTACTTATTTTCCCAGTGACATCAAGATTTACTATATAATGTCTTACATTGAGGGGAGATTTTATATTTTTATTTATTCATTGAGTTATATTAGTTTTATTTTGTTATTGTCAAACTATTAATTTTTTATTCGATTATTTTAGAGTAAGCCCGTTAAAAATACCATTTGCTAAGTTAGAAAAAGAAAATATTGGCTTCAATTCGATATGTGTATATATGTACTTGTATCTTTAAAAACAAGATACATTTTAAACTGAATTAAACTTTTACTTGATTCCTAACATAACATAAATTTTATATAATATGCTGCTTTTTTTTTAATATTTTTAAAGGTTATAGTTCATTCCAAAAATAATTATGTAGTAGTTGGTCAAAACCTTTTTAAGTGAACCTAGTCTTTTTCTTTTGTCTTGCGTATTACGCTAATTTTGCATGAAAACTACTCCTAATTTATCTGTTTTTTTTTTTCAAGATTAAAAATTTTTTGATTCTCTATTGATTCTTGTAGACTTTCTGTATTGAATAATTTTATCTAGTACTTTATTTTTTTTAGTAAATGAAAAAGATCAAAAAAAATTTTAACATAAGATTTTGTTCGACAAAATTTGATAGCATGAGATACTATGGATAAAATAAAAATATCATGAAAGAATTTAAAATTTAAACTAAAATGAATGGGACATTCGACCAATATGAGGACTACCATACATAAAGATTCTTTGTAGCCCCTCATCGCTTGCATCATCCCCCATTTTTTTCCTACTAGTAGCCAGAGATGTTGGGCAACTTTGAAAATTTTCTAAGTCGACAATTTGTTTCACCATTTGCATTAATCATTATCCACAACTCAACTACTAGTGGGGCGTGCGCGTTTTGAGGTCTCCATAGCAGAGAGAAAGTATCGGTACCAACGAAATATATACATACTGGTTGTACCCCGGGATTTGTAATATTTATTATGTACTGAATGAAATAACATAAGATTTTAAGCATACATATTATTGTTAAAAACACATAAGACGTAAATTGATATTTCAACCAACTAAATTGAAATATAATGCAAATGAAATCATGTCATATAATAAAGAATGTGAAATAAAGTAAAGCCATATATATAGAATGTCTAATTAAACATTAGAGTATTTTGTACATCATATCTGCTGCATATTATTATAACATATAAATGCAAATTATTTCAACACATAAATGCAGAATCAATTTAGAGGGTGTTTGAATTGGCTTATAAAAGAGCTACTTAAAGTACTTTTAGCTTTAAATGGCTTTTTTTATTATCAACTTTAAGTAATTACGTGTTTGAATAAAAGTTATAGTTATAAAAATAAGTATTTACATGTTTGATTAAGAGGGTGTTTGGTTTGGCTTTTTTCCCTGGTCAAACCTACTTAAAGTCTAAATTAAGTTAATGGAAGTGTTTGTTTTAATTAAAAATATGCTTTTTTTAAGTGGCTTTAAGTAGAAAATAAAAAGTTCTCCAACCCCAGTTTTTACTTTTTATGGCTTTAAGCACTTTGAAAAAAAAGTAAGTTTGACCAAATTATTTACTATTTTATCCTTACCTTTTTATTTTTATTACTAAAATATCTTTACTCTTTTATCTTATACTTACCTCTTTAAATTTTATTTTAATATCCTTAATAGTCATTTTAATTATATAACTTACTTTTCAACCTACTTTAATCAAACATATAAATACTTATTTTTATAACTATAACTTTTATTCAAACACATAACTACTTAAAGTTAATAATAAAAAAAAAGTCACTTAAAGCTAGAAGTGCTTTAAGTAACTTTTTTATAAGCCAATCCAAACACCCTCTAAAGTGCACTGGAAAGTAAGTTATATAGTTAAAATAACTATTAATGACATTAAAATAGAATTTAAAAAGGTAAGTATAAGTTAAAAGAGAAAAGATATTTTATTAATAAAAATAAAAAGGTAAGGATAAGATAATAAATGATTTGGTCAAACTTGCTTTTTTTCAAAGTGCTTAAAACCATAAAAAGCAAAAGCTGGGATTGGGGAGTTTTTTATTTTCTATTTAAAGCCACTTAAAAAAGCATATTTTTAAGTAAAACAAACACTTTTATTAGCTTAAATTAGGCTTTAAGCATATTTGACCAGAAATAAAATCAAACCAAATACCCTCTTACAAATAACATCTTTTAGATATCAATTAATTTGGTCAAGAAAGCAATCTGAATATTTATGGAATATATATTTTTTACTTTTGAAATGTTCTTTTAAAAGTATTTACAAGGTAGATTAAATAAGCAATTTTTTTTCCCTAAACGTAGCAATAAAAAGTAAAGAAACGTCAAAAAGTACAAAAATCCACAATAAAAAGGCGCGAAAGAAAAGAAAAGGGGAAAAAACAACAAACGTCTTGTCCTTGTCGCTTTTGCTGCTTATAATCACAATGGAATTTAGAGATGCCCTATTCTATATCTGACGTCATTATAGTACTCTATCTTTAGTTACTTTTTATTTAGAAATTCTTTATTTTAATTTCATTTAATAGTTCTTTTACAAAATATAAAGAGATAAGGACTATTAAGGTCCATCTCACATTAACTTTTTATGAGATTTGTACGCATTTTATAATGTTTAGAGTTCGTTATTATTGTCATCACTTATTTAAACATTTTGGATCAGTTGCTAAAACACAATACGATGACAGACTAATAAGTAGACTTAAATCACTACTAGGACTTCTAGTTGTGAGAAATCCTAATAAAGAACTTGTTAGAGTAGGCATTGTATAAAGATAGTTGGAGATGACTTTAATTCATTACTTAAATTAACTAAACTTTTAATAATCAACCAAACTGTCAATACCAATATTGAGTAAGACGTTTTGACCCGAACATAAAGATTGAATGGAAAGAGGAGAAGAAAATAGTTATCATTAATTAATAACTATCAAGTATATACCCAGTCTATTTAGCTATTAAAAAAAATGTAGGCACCCAATATCGCAAAAGGACTTTCGTTTGGCTCCTACAGCATTGCCTACGCATTTCTAGCACGCTATTACCAAATCACCCTCACACGCGTGTGCACACAAAACACACACATATAAATCCATTCGACCAATTATAATATCAGTATTAGAGAAAAGTTCTCCTCCAAACAATTATTCATCCGTAAAACACAAGTATAGGCTCGTTTGAATTAGCTTTTTTTCAAAGTATTTTTTTAACAATTTTAAAAAAAATAATTTTTTTTATAAGTTAAAATTTTTAATTTTTAAAAAAAGTTATATTTAAATTTTTTTCAGAGTTTCAGCTTCTTTAGAAACTAAATCAAATAGTTATTACAAATTTAATGTAACTTTTTTCAAAAAAAAGTACTCAGCTTCTTTGGAAGCTAAATCAAATAGTTATTACAAATTTAATGTAATTTTTTAATAAAAAAAAAGTTTTTTTTTTCAAAAAAAATTAATCTAAACAGGCCCTAACTTCTACGTGTCAAAAAAAGCCAGAATGACCATTTCCTTTAATAAAAAATCCTCCAACAAGCATGTTTCTTGAAATTTCTGTTGCCCCCTGAATCATGGGCGGAAACACTCCTCCCTACAAAAAAAAATGATAAAATATATATTAGTGTATGTAAATTTTTTTAATGTTTTTCTCATGCCCCCTTAAATTTTTTTCTCGTTTCCTTTTGTTTAAAGTTCTCCTCGTAGTGATTCTTTTAGTATACATTTTTTTCTATGCAGATGATATTTTAGTGATTAGATTTTTATAGTAAATAAATAATTTTAGAGGATAAATTTCAACGATACATAATATATTTATTTTGTTAGTTAGGTCTTACAAGATAAATTTAAGAAACTTCATAAATTTTGGGTAACTTTTAATAGAAATTTATTTAGGGAATTTCTTCATATATAATTAATTTATTTCATTGGCTAAATAATTTTATAACTGAGAGATGAATTTAATTTCATCTTTTGAATCAATAAAATTTTTTTTCACATAATCTTATGTTATTTTGTTAAATAGTATTTTCTTTGCTTGTTTATATTTTAAATAAGGTAAAATGCATTAGAACCTATATTCATCAAAAATATATCAAACCCCTCTATAGTCTAAAAGTTTCTCATAACTCCCCTATGTTCCATAAAAGTCCATCAAACTCCCTTACTATTAAAAAATAAGTTATCTTTAACCATAATTGTTCTAAATTATCCAAATTATCCTTCTTTATTTTATAAAGAAATATTGCTAAAAAGATTGAACTCTCAATCTCATATTAAAACAACAAATATTCTAATCAACTAGGCTATAAACAACTAATGTTTTAATTTAAAACAAATAATGTTTTAAATTAGTGTTAGGTTAATTTATATTTAGAATATATTATAGTTAATAATGTATTTTTTATGTCAAATTCTTTTAGCAGCATTTCTATATAAAAATTAACCTCAAATTAATTTGAATAGTTGAACAAAAAATTTAATTTGTACCCTCACACTGTGAATTATGGATTTTACAATGAACAATAAAAATAATTTAATTTTATAATTACATAAATCATAATTATAACATCTTAAAATAATATTGGAAGCTAAAGATTTAAAAGTGTAAAACAACAGCTTTAGATACTTTACCCGCTGGATAATGCAGATACAGGGATCGATCACCAGCTTGCATATCAAGATCGACAATCCTTGCCAGACGATGATGACGGCTTCCTTATTCTACGTCTTTATAGATCTTGTAATTACATAAATCAAACTAAAATTAAAATAAAATATGAATTATTAATAGCTTTGTTGGTTAGAGTAATTGTTATTTTAATTTGAGATTAAGGCTTCAAATTTTTCTAACAACATTTCTTTTGTGAAATAGATAAGGGCAATTTGAGTAATTTCAAATAATCAGGATTAAAGATAACAGATTTTTTAACGGTAGGGGGTGAGAAGGGTAATTTGGGTAATTTGAAATAATTATGGTTAAAAATAACGGATTTTTTAACGGTGGTGGGTGGGGGGATTTGATGCACTTTTATAGACTATAAGAGAATTATGAAAGACTTTTAAGGCCACAAGGGGTTCAGTGCACTTTTGATGACCCACGAGAGGTATGGTGCATTTCACCCTTTCTAGCATTACCCAACCTTGTTGTTATGATTGTTACAAAAAATATGTTGTTATCCCAATAACTCGAGAAGAGAAAAAAAACTTGTTATTTTACATAATACTATCTCCAAGATAATTTACATTCAAATATATAAATAAATCTTGGTCCTTTGGTGACAAATTTTCGTTATGCTTTACAGTGATAAGGTTACTATCACTTCAACTAATAACTATCCGGTTGAATAAACAGTTTGGCCGACGAAGAGACTCTCTGTGTCACAGGCCTACAGCCAACATTAGTCAACACTGCCGTGGAATATAAGCTGGTCATTAACTTTTGATGTGAAAAGCAGAAAGCGACACGACTAGAAAACAGCACACTCTTTGCTGCTCCATGTTCACCTTCACACCCACACCCCCATTGCAAAATCCCACGAGAAAATTAATTCAAACGTCCAGAGGAGGGTCAAAGGCATGTCGACGACGACAACGGGAGAGCCCAACTTAAAAAATAAAAAAGGTCCAGCTCTCTCTATTCTTTACAGAAAGAAAAACAAAATTGTTTCTAGGCGACTCCTTTCTCTATCAATTAGCATCAAAGACAAACAAGACTAAATGCACATTCATTTGTTAATTATTAATTCGTATATAGTTAATGGCCAACCAACTTATCGATATAATATACAATTCTAAGGAAGACGGAGAAAAGAGAATTATTGTCCTTAATTATTTTTAAAGGGGGATTTAATAATACAAATTGTTCGTAAAATTAAAATAAAATAAGTAGAATAATTCACAAATGTCAATTCTTTTGTACTACTATAATATCAAAAAAAAAAAAAAGGTTAATGTCTTTATAGGTCCTTGCACTATAACACGCTACACATTACGTTGCTTTTACAATCACGGCAAATAAATAATTATAAAGAGTAACAGTAACATTAATTTTTTTTTTTTAACAAAAAATAGCTTAAGGGACTCAATGTATCTAAAAATTAATAGTTCAGAAACCAAAAGATTTATTTTGATAGTTTAGAGATCAAATGTATCAACTTACGAAAAAATTAATCTACCTTCTTTCCACCATAATACTTATACTGACTTTTTTTTCATTTTTTTTAATTTTTTGAGAAAAGTGTTTCTTTTTTTTTTTTTGAAGTAAGAATTTTTGGTTAAAATTAATTTTTTTAATTTCAACTTTCTGTAAAATTTAGTTTAGATATTTATTGTAGGAAAAGTATGATTTTTTTTAAAATATTTTTTATAGAAAATAATCCAAATACGCCTTAATGATATACAAGTTTGCTGTCCGCTTGAACACAAATAAGTGTCTGTTTTGATTTGCTTTTGTACTTTTTCTTAAAAAAATACTTGTTTTTTTTGTAATAATTATTTGATTTGATATTTTAAAAAAATTAAAACTTTAACAGTTTTTTTTCAAAAAACCAAATATTTTTTGCTCCTTAACTACTAGAAAAACACTTTTATAAAAGATCCAAGGCGAATTAGCCCTTGGTAATTAAGCCAACCATGAAAGATACCAGTCGTAGGATCCCGTATCTATAACAAGTTTCGTACGTCAACCTATCATCACATTTACAGCTAACATTTAATATCTTCGGCTACACGAACTTTAAAGAAACTTGCAAGAATTAAATATCTTTATCTTCATCTTCATCTATGATTGGATTTGATCCCAAACTTTTCCTCATATGTGTAAAACCAAAATGGCCGTTAACGCATCACAACCCATTCGCAGAACCTCATCAAAGAAGGAGTCTCAGAGGCCCAGCCGGAAACCGGCCCGAAACGCACAGCCTGGGAGTGCATTTTCTGAACCATCATCATCATCTGGCAACCCTTTGCCTTCGGGTTCGGGCTTTGGTTCTGGTTCTGATTCTGGTTTCCGACTCGGCAGCTCCGCTGCGACGACTTCCGCGTCCAGCCGCGGGTCGCTCGCCAGCCTCCGCGATTCCCTGCCGGAGAACGCCCAAATCTACGACTTCTCCGAAATACGCGCCGCCACCAACAACTTCCTCTCCAAACGCTACTCGTCCACGTCGTCGTCGCAGTCGTGGCGGTCGACGCTCAGCCGGAAGGACGTAATTATCTTCCAAAGAAAATCACGGAAAATGATCGAGGAGTCAGAGCTGAAATCTAAACTGTCGCTGCTTTGCCGTAGCCACCAGAAGGAGATCATCAAGCTCCTCGGCTCGTCGATATCACGGGACTACCTTTACCTCGTGTACGAGTTCGTTAATGGCGCTAATTTATCCGTTTGCCTTAGAAACCCTAAAAACCCTAACTTCACGGTGCTGTCCACGTGGATGTCTCGTGTTCAGATCGCGACGGATGTAGCTCATGGATTGGAGTACATACACCATAACACCGGTTTGAACATTAATTTGGTTCATAAGCACGTGAAGAGCAGCGGGATTATCGTAACCGAGCCAGATTTTCATGCGAAGATTTGTCATTTCGGTGCGGCGGAGCTGTGTGGGGAGGCGGCGGAGCACGGCGGAGCCGCGGAAGCGAGGAGGTCAGGGGAATTTGAAGGCGTGAGAGGTTACATGGCGCCGGAGTTTCAGACCTCCGGCGAGGCGACGCAGAAGTCCGACGTGTACGCCTTCGGAGTTGTGCTTCTTGAGCTCCTTTGCGGCGAAGAGCCGGTGAGGTTCAAGTACGATAAAGCAACCGGAAATTACCGGAAAATTTCGATAATTGACTCGGCGAGGGAGGCGGTGGACGGCGGGGCGGACGACGGCGGAGAGGGAATTGAAGGGAGGCTGAGGAGGTGGATTGATAGGAGGCTCAAGGACTCGTTTCCGGTAGCGGCTGCGGAGAAACTGACACGTGTCGCTATGGATTGCGTACACGAGGAAGCAGATAATAGGCCCAGCATGAGACGCGTGGCAGGGAAAATATCTAAACTATATATAGACTCCAAATTTTGGTCGGATCAAGTCAAGGTCCCAACGGATTTTTCAATATCGTTAGCGCCTCGATAATTGAATTCTTTTTAAATAGAAAAAAAAAAGAGGAATTAATTGTGATTTTTATTTTTGGTTTTCATAATGATGTTTTTGCGGTTGGTTTAATTTAGTCTAATTTTGGGACCTTGATTAATATGAAATTGTCTAATCATGAATTGTTGTATATTTTAATATAGATAATGGCTTAACTGAAAAATGAACAATAAAGTAAGGAGATAAGTTAAAAATTTGAGATATGTTGATATCTTTTATTATTATTGTAATAATTGTTTTTGTGGAGGATGTTTGCTACTGGGTTCATATTGCTGATGAAGGTTATTTGGACAAATTTGGTAGTCCAACTCAATAACATTATCATAGGAAAATTTTGATTTAGCGTGAATTGTGTTACGAGGAAAGGTCAAATATCTGTGACGGATCAAAATTATTTGGATCAGGCTACTCATCACCTTCTAAGTTAATTCTTGTCCAATCTTTTTTACGAGTGTGTCTTTGTCCTACCAATAAAGACTTTTCTTTGCAGTTGTACCAGAAGCCTAACTGTCGGTGCCTAACATTCTTTCTTTTGGTCGAAGGTTTTGCAATGGTCAACGCTATTTATTAACGTCATAGATGAAGCAGCGAATGGTAGTAGGGATTAAATTGTTTTTTTTTAGGAAAAAAAAATACTTTATTAAATTATAATAACTATTTGATTTAATTTTTAAAAAAATTAAAACTCTAAAAAAAGTTTAAATACAGCTTTTTTTAGAAGTTAGAATTTTTAACTTTTTTTTTAAAAAAAAAAAATTTAAAAATTATTAAAAAACACTTGTGGAAAAAGTCAATCCAAACAGACTCATAATCTATTAGTGGACTCATATATTTGAACACTTTCCGGCGAGGTCACTAAGCTAGAGGTAACTAGCTTAGTGACCTCGTTTAATGCATAGAAAAATTAGCACTTTGAAATATTAATTTATTTTATGATGATATTAATAATAACAGTTTATATATATTAATTGAATTAAAAATTAATATTTTTAAATAATCATTGTAGCATTATTATGAAAAATTTTTTAGCATTATATATCAATAATTTTTTTTTATATGTTTTATTGGGTGATCGGTTGGATCTCAAAGGAAAAATAAGAATAGTAATTGGAAAATGATGATAATTTAAGGGCTCGTTTGGTAACGCTTTCGTTGGTAGTTTTCCGTTTTCGTTTAACTGATTATGAAAACTAGGTGCAAAAACTCGTTTGTTTTTGTTGTTTGTTTTCAAGAAAAAGAAAAATAAGCAACAGCTTTTTAGCATCTCGAATAATGAAAGAGACTTATTTCTTTGCGTTGACAAAACGAGTTGCCACAATGGAATGTGCGCACCGCATTTTTTTAAGTAAGTGTCTGGGTACGAAAACTGTTAGCTACACTCCTTTTTTTCTTTTTCCAAACGACCGCTTCTTCAGATGATCAGATCTACAAATGCGCCGCTGCTTCTTCAATAGTGCTCTTTCAATCTTTCATCTCAGAAGTTGAAAAATCTTGGTCTTTGACATCAAAGATTTAAGAGATTTTATGGATTTTCAATAGGAATCCTTTTCTTTGTTCTTTCTCATAATTCTTTTGCAAAATATTTTAATATTTTCTTATCTACTCTATTTAATAAAAAATATTAAAAAAAGAGACAAAAACAGTTTGTAAATTGTAGACAACCAAATAGTTTTTAATTTTCCTCCGTAGATTTTACAATTTATCCAAACGCATTTATAGTTTTTGTCTCTAGTTGCTGTTTACAGATTTAGGAACTTATATCGTGAACCCGTAGCGTGCACCAGCAACTATAAATGTTCTGAACAAACAACTTACCAGTACTGAAAAAAAATGATATGTGAATTTTATTGAATAAAAAACTTATGAATACTACACAAATAATCTTTTTATTCTGAACAAAATCTGTAACTATTTTTATGTATAAATATTTGTTAATTTTACACTTGTTAATAGATATTGTGACGATCTGTAAATTTTTCTAGACAAACAGCTTATAAATACTGAATAATAATCTTTTTATTCTGAATAAATATTTATAACTGTTTTCATATATAGATGTTTCTAAGAATTTTATTGAACAAATAGCTTATAAATACTGAACAAACATCTATGACTATTTTCATGTATAAATTTTTCTATGAATTTTATTGAACAAACAACTTATGAATACTGAACAAATACCTGTGACTATTTTCATGTATAGATGTTTCTGTGAATTTTACTAGACAAACAACTTATGAATACTAAATAAATAGTCTGATATACCACACTATATGTTCCTACAAGTACATAATATAATTTGCGTACAAATTTTTATTTATGATTTTGATTTCCATTTATAAAATTTTTTACAACGTTACCAAATGAACCCTAAATTTTAAAATATGAAGTGATGAATGGTTTTTTATATTGTCGAGATTTGTTTATTTATCAAAACTATATTTATGTTAATATAAATATTCCTCATATATAAAACTAACTATGAAAGTGCAACTTGAAGAAACGAATTGGTAAACTAGTTTTTCTTTTTCCTTTCTTTTTTGGTTTCAAGTAGTTAAGTATAAAATAATTTGAAAAAAAAAATCAAGAAAGACAAAATATTATAATTTAAGTGCCCAACCCAGTTGCTTGGGTGGATACTTGATACTTCAGTAATTTACAATTTTGAACAGCCAAGCCCATGAGCAAATGAGCAATAGGCTTGTTCTTTTCTTTTCTTTTCTTTTAATATTCAAAAGCAATGCAGCTTGTCTGATGGAGGAGATTCTATGCGGCAGAAACACATTAGGTGGAGTTTAAGCGGTGACAATCATCAATTTACTCCAAAACCACAATTAATGGTGGTCGAAAGGTGAAAATGCAGAGAGTTTTTCCATAAACAATCATTACTAGTAAACAAGCGTAACAGCAGCCACCAATTTATGTTAAGAAAGAGCAAACACTGGTAAATTCATTTAGCCGTACAGAACAATCGAAGCATACGACTTAACGTAAACTAGAAGCAGCACTTGTTACATAGGCAAATTGTGATGCAAGAGTATCAACTTATCTGAATCGACAAGAAACCTCATTTCTTTCCACTTTTCTTCAGCCCAGCACCTCCAAATGCTCCCTTTGATGATGCCTTTGCCTTGAGCTCCTTCAGGGCCTGCCAATCATGAGAACATTATCATAATCGTCAGGGCTATGCCGAAAAAAGCTATATAAGGTAAGGTCATATATTTCTCTAAGCAACCCGGAAAACAACATACCTTCTCCTCATCCTTTTTCTTCTGAAGATAGGCCAAGTCAGTCTGCATAGAAAGTCAATTCAGACCATAAGGAAAAACTGGACATGTACAACGAGAAAACCAATGAATCATGAATTCATCCAAAAGCTGGCTCTAATAGCTTGTTTGGCTGGCATATTCTAAAGGGAAGGGAAGGGAAAGGAAAAGCAGGGGTTAGGAACCCTCCGGTTTGTATTGCATTCTAAAAGAAGAGAAGAGTTATAGAGGGATAAATCTTTAACAAACAGATTTGTAAATCCTAACAATTTCTGGAAGGAAAAGGAAAAGTTAACTTATGACCAGTCTTTCTTGTCCCTCCCTATCTCATGGCTATGGAAATAATTTCTCCTTCAAAATTATCCTTCCTTTCTCCAATCCAAATAAACATTCAGAGTATCCTCTCCTTCCTTTTCCCCGTTATTCTTCTGCAATCCAAAAAAGGATCCCCTTTCCTTCTGTTTCCTGTACTTTTTTTTTCCCTTTCACCTTACTTTATATTCCTTCCTTTATGCAATCCAAACAAGGGGAAAAGCTTGAAAATGAAAAGGAAAACAAGAATGGGTGGGAGAAAAGAGAGATTCTTGGAGGAGGAGGAGGAGGATAGGCATCAGAGTTCTAAGAATGTAGCAGCACAATTTGCAATATAATAGAACCACCTCATGATGTTCTAAGCCAACTTGCCGTAAGAGCATAATTCTATCATTCAAAGGTGAAAAACAAATTTTTATTCAATAGATAGAAATAACCAAAGCAACTATATTAACCAAAACACATTACCAACACGACGGGAAATTCCTCTGACTCAAGAGAAACACTAAAACAAACAAAACAATTGCTTCCACCTCCTAAATTTGACACCCCTCAAAATCATCACAATATTTTTTTTTTTTTCTCTAGTTCCAACTTGCAACTGCAATGTTACAAATACCACACAACCAAACATAATCTCAATTCTGCAAAATCATATTGCTTTACCTATAATCAGGGAAAATAGAGGGGGGCAACATTGAGTTAACTACGCTGATCAGAAGATGCAGAAAGGGGGTAAATATGAAGAATCATGTATCACCAATAGTCCCAACACATGATAAAATTATAGGATTACTGCAAAAGAACCCCTCTGTTTTGCTTTAGTTACATGTCAAGACTTGTACTGCCATAATAACCCCTATGATTAACGAAGCCATGGCTCCTGTCTGGTAATGGCAACAGCTCTTTACACTAAAATATTCATAATTCCATTTACTTCAGAATATACCATACACAAACACAAACGAACCCACAAACCATGCTAACTTTGAAGATAACTGAACATCAAGGGCCTGTTTGGATTGGCACTTTTCATGGAAAAACACTTTTTTTTTCCTTAAAGAAAGAAAGCACATCTTTTTTGCAATAAGTATTTGAATTGGATTTCAAAAAAGAAAAACTGAAACTTTGAAAAACGATCAATTTCAGCTTTTTTCAGACGCCAAAAATTTTAAGTTCCCAAAAATACACTTTTTTTCCCAAAGGCTTTAAAAAAAGGGCTTTTTAAAAAAAAAAAAATATATATATATATATATATATATATATCCAAAGATCCAAAGCCCCAAATCAAGAATCCAAATCCATAAAAATAGAGATGAAAAAGTAAACAGAATACACCAGCTGCAAATTTCTTCAAAATTTTCTTCTTATTCATCAATTAGACAAACAAACGGAGATAACAGAAGCCTAAATATCCTCTACAATAAACCCACAAAATTCGCATATTAGCTAACCAAGGAAAATTAAATTACAACAAAACAAACACTTTAAAATTTAAAAAAAAAAGGAAAAAATGAAGTGAAAGATCCTTACCTCGTCATAGTCTTTCTTGTCAACCTTTGGTTGCTTCAAAGGCTTTGCTTTTCCACCTATTCAACCCCCACAAAATAGATCAGATAAAATAAATCAAGTAAAAAAAATTCAATAAAGTTCAAAGTTCTTTTTTTTTCCCAAAAAAAAAATGGTGACAAAATTCAGAAAATTAAACCTTTTAATTTCAGTAATTTTACATATAAAACACATATATGTACCTTGCTTGGAAGACATGGTTGGAAATTTTGCTAGGGTTAGGGTTTGATCTGGAAACGACGGCGCGTACACGACCCGAATTGCCTCTCACCCGACCCGCCGGTCGCTTTTTGTGTAGCCGAGATGTGTGAATTATGACGCCTCACGAGTCTAATAGACAGAGGAGGGCCACGTAATTAACTAAAAAGAGAAAGGAAAATTCATTTTTTTTTTGACCTTTCCTTCTTTTTTTTTCCTTATTTTTTTTTTATGAAAAAAGGCAGAAGATTAATGTTATAGAATTAAAAGGAGAAAGTGAAGAAGATCCTATTGGAAGCACAAGAGAAGGAGACATAAGAAATTTTCAATTGATTTCTTTTTTTTTGGGGTAAAATTGATACTCTTTATAGTAGAAGTATAAGAATTCTATTTACAACAAAAATAGGATAACCGTTGTAACTTAAATAATGATTTGAAAATAGTAAAATATAAGTGAAATTATAGGTTTTTACTTGACAACAAGTTTAGTTCGATTTTAATTGAACGATGTAATTAAGGTAAGTGACTTTGTTTGGACTTAGAATACAAAATTAAACCAAAACTATGTATGTAAAAAACTAATAATTGTCTTTCTTTCTTTTTTTTTTTTGTAATACTTATATTTATAATAGCACAAGAGTGTATATATAATAGGTACAAGAGAAGTTATGCATCACAAGATTTGGCTCACCCTTAGAATTCAAGTAATAGACAGTCTACTAGCTAGAAAAAACGCTTTGGGAATACAAGTACTTGTATAAAATATAATGTCATAATTTTTGTACTTAATATTATACATTATATATAAGATGCACTATTAGCTTCATTATAACAAAGGCAAATAAGAAAAATTTTAAAGTAATTATAAATATCTTTAGATTTTTTCATTTATTTAAAAAAAATGAAAGTTTTTGAATGGCAAGCACTTTTTGGGATGTTTTTATTTATTTTTTTTCCACCAAAATGGTGAGAGAATCATGTAAAAAGAATTAAAAAAATAATAAAATATTAGGCTTTTACCACGTCATTTGCCTCATAAGGGGCATAAATGATATTTTCTTAAGGTAGTTTACTGTTTTGTTAACTTTAACTGAAAGAAAGGTTTAGAAAGAGATAAAAAAGAATTGAGAAACTTGTCTAATCTAATACGTAAACACAAGGCACCTAAAATATCTTTTTTTCTTTATTTTTTTTAAAGCTATACAAAAGAACACTTTTTTAATAAATCAACCCAAACCAACCCTATATATATACCCCAATGCAGAGACATTATGGCTATAAGCTTTTTTAATTGTCCAGATGTGCAAAGGTTGTCACCAACCATTATACTAATCACTTGTAAACTGTCCAAAAAAGCTTTAACTTTTCCACATGGGAGAACACTCGTTACAATTTACTGTTTATGTCCAAGTTGATGTCTCATCTTTCCTATGAATTTAACCTCTAACTAGCATTTTCTTATCCTACCACAAGTTAATTTACTTTTTAATATAGATTTTAAAAGCAATGGACCTAATTATGAAATTTATAAACTAATGTTATTTTAACTATTAAAAAATTAGAAATAATAGATAATAGGGTAATAGAAAATAAGAACAGATAAATATGATATAGTAGATTAATTTAATTATTAATAATTTAATCATGGAAAATAGAATAAATAATATGTAATAGATTAATACATAAGCTACTAATAAAATAATTTATGGATGAATATTGTTTTAATCATTAGTTGACTGACAATTAGGTTTCCGAAATGAAAATTATATTGTATATTTATAATAAATAAGAAATAAAAAAAAAACAAAATAGATAATAGATTAACAGAAAATAAGAGTAGGTAAATATGACATAAAAGATTGATTTAGTAATAGACAATAAAATACATAATGAATACAGACTAATCCATAAATTAATAATAAAACAAATATTTTCACCTAAGTGATGAAATGACACTCTTACGATACTTAAAGACGAAAAACTTTAATATACACAATATATTTTTCATTCACCAAGTATATCTATTTTTGACATGTGCATAGCTACTTCCATCTATTTCGTTAAAAGAATGCGCACCTGACAAGTTTCATTCAATTATTCAGATAGAACCGACTTGAATTTTGGGTCAAATGAAGAGGTGCACATATAATTTGGTTAAATTGATAAAACCAAACCGAACAAGATAATACACACTATATTAGTATTTCCCTCTACATAAAAAATGTATGGGGTGAAAAGCTTGAACCACCAAGGCAGAAGTCCTTTGTTTTTTTTTTTTTTATTATTGTCAAAATATTTATGTGATTTTTTCAAACTCTCATCTTCTGTATTTTCTGATGAAACTTTATTTTTTAATTTTTTTTAATAAATTGAAAACAAATCAAATCAAACAAACCTTTTCTTCATTGCACATTGTTGGTTTTACATAAATATTTTTAATTAAAACCCAACTCTTTTAGTTTAATTCAAATTGTTTCAAAAATCAACTCAACAAAAGCATTTGAGTACTTAATTTAGTTCATATATTTTCAAAAATCGCAACAAAGTTATGCTTTTAAAATTTGGATGCTCCGATTATTTAAGAAGTATTTGGATGATCTCCTAGTTATTATCGTTTAGGAGAATGAAATGAGGTCACCTCTACTTCAAAAAAAATTGTTACATTTGCACCATTTCAGGGCTCAGTTACAGTTAATACCAAAACATCTTTGTAAAAGACACACACACACACATATATACGAACATAAATACGTGCGTATATACACATACACATATATAGGAACAATATGTAAAATATTAATATTGTAATATATTATTTATCCACAAAAATTTCAAGCCAAAGTTTAAATGCTCAGTTATATTTTCATGCATGGGAAATCTACTGCGGTGTGAATTATTATCTCAGTCGGAACAAAAACATATTTTTTTATTGAAGAAGATAGAAAACATAAAACAAATCTCTATTTACTTGCAGAAAATTAAAGTTGTTTCCTAATTCTTAATATATAGTTTTCTATTTAAAAAATATGCTTAAAATTTCGGAATCCCAAATTCTTTGGCTAGATTCGCTCTCCTTGCTGCCTTCTCTGTCCCTTTCTCTTTTGTACCTCAGTCCCTCCCATCAACAAATTTTTGAACATAACGTGAAATCCTTAAAAACAACTTTCTTGTATGCAAATAAATAATTGATGAGTAATTGTATTTTTTTAACTTGATGAATAATTGTATTTTTCTTAATCTAGAATAAAAGCATTTTATAGTTTCGTAAATTAAGAAAAGCCTCGAAAACTATAACAAGTAAACACGTTTTTAGTTTTCGAAAATAGAAAATTGTTCGACATTTTCCACAAATGAACATATTTTTTTAGTTTTTCATGGACAATAAGATCTCCATTTTTTTTTAAAAAAAAAATTAGATTTAAAAAACAGAAAATAATGTTTTTGTAAGTAAACAGAACCAATCGTCTTAGAATCCAGTAAAGGGCCCTATTTCAACAGTCAACCCAACTCGCATTTCGGAAATTAGTTGGTAGGATTGTATTCTTAACACGCTCGTGACAGGTGCAAAAAGGTTTTATATGAAAATGAAGAAAAAAGAGGTTACAAAAAGAAACTGTATAGATTATCTTATTTGGGGGCTTAACACACTGTTTAATCTTAGATGAATGTCCCAGACAAAGATAATCATCAAAATTGTCAAAATTGGGAAAAACTAAGTCACGACAATTTTATTATATTAAAACAGCTACCGTTGAAGGCCTAAAATTTTAGCCCAATTTAGTTCCCCACTTGCTGTATCTTCATCATTTTGGCCCAATTACAATTTCCTTCTTCTTTTTTTTTTTTTCTAATTACCCAATCACCCTATTCTCCCACTGATTACAAGTCTTTCCGTTTCCAATTTATAATTCTTATTAATGTTCATTGTTTATAAATAACAAGAAATCTTCTTTTCAAAATTATTGAATATACACACACACATATATATTTATATTTATATATTATTTACGTATATAATTATTTTTATAACTCACCCCGTGCCCCATATTTGTGTAAAATTAAATGTCCAAGACCTTCAGATCCAAAGCTAAATGTAAAATAAAAATATGAGTCATAAGTTATATTTCCGAGGAAATCTCATTCCTGTAAATATGAAAATTTCCATTGTTGACAAAATAAATGCGTACGTATAGGTTATTTCCATGTTCGTAAGAATAAATGTTTTTGTCAAAGGATTAAAATATCATTTCTAAAATTAATATATTACAAAGGCACCCTTTTAACAAATAAAAATAAATATAAATATAAAATATAACATATAAATAAAAAATAAACTAAACACTAAAAAGTAAAAATAGAAATAAAAATAGAAACCCACCAAATTATCTTAAAAATAAAATTAAAAAAGTTTCCAAATTATCTTCTTACCAACAAAGTCTTCTAACTAAATTTGGCTTTTAAGAATATGTACATGGATTAATTTTAAATGCTACACAAACGAAAACATAAATAATATCATTAATGAATATGAGCTTTGTAGAGCCAAAAATCTATAACTAAGGTTTAGGGTAATTACTTGACCCAGCTCCTTCGAGTAAGAGAGAGACAAGAGGGTTTTCACTACCAAAGAGAAGGAAGCTTAGGTAAAATAGTGATAGGATTTATTGTCACGTCCACCATAGAGGGCGAGTCCTTGCCCTTTTCAAGAAGGACTTGTGCCCTGTTAATGACTGTAATTTGGCACGGGAAGGTTTTGTTTCCTTTTAACTATGATCATCATGGTCCTAAGATCATGGACCGTCCACTTGGACTACGTTGACCTTCGTTATACAAAAGGCAATTATATCTGTGGACCCGCTAAGCCATGTTCACACGAGGTCCTTACTTGCACTGAGATGGGTTATTCCTCTCAAGAGCCCATGTTTCAAATATGGGCTCTACAAGCTTTATAATGATTAAAAAGAAAAAGTTGTCTAAGAACCATAAACATGTTGATATGGGAGAGTTGCTCATATTTTTATAGGCTAATTTGGATTGACAAGTAAAACTCTAATCAGAATTGAAGTCCTAAATGTGACTGGATTAGCATTAGGCTTATGAACTCCAGATTATTAGTCTATAAATGTATAAATCTTGTGTTTTATATTCCGAACGTAATATATGTAATTGTACACGCTTCGTAGCCAATAGCCAATAAGCTAGCCTGAACTTCTTTATCTACTTGAAAGCTGATGGGAGTACGGCTTTCTTCAAGGAAGTGTCCCCTATGATATTATATTAGTAAAGAGCCCTTGGATTCGCCTTTTTCCGTAAGCCGCAGATGAAGGTGCAGTCAAGCCCTTTAAATTTTATCCATCGAAGAAGACAGACTTCACGACTGAATCTTACCCCTTTCAAAAACTTTTCTAGTTTAGTTGGCAAGTTGTATAAATATATGATTCCACCCTAATTGGGGTGGGCCATCCAAAATACTTCTATACAGATAGAAATTCTAAACTCCGTTGAATTATCATTAATCTTCTATAGTTAGGATGTTCTAACTTGTAGTTAGTTGTGAGAAGCCACACTTCGTTGTGAGAACATCACTTTTGCATTATCACATTCTTATTGCATTAGTCTAAGAGTCAGCATAAATATTGAGAGATTTTTTTCTCTTTTGCAGAGAATCTACAAGCGCTTTCTCTCCCACAAAATTGTAAGTGCATATTTTGTTGTTCTATTAACGTAGATATTGCTACACCACGTATACTGTGAGGGCCTTTGTTTGTTTTTTTCCGTTTGGAGATAACAGTTTTCTACTTCTAAGGACAAGTTGTCCTCTGTTTTTACTTTTTTCAATTCGTTATTATTAATTTACTAGAATAATTTTGTCAAGCAATCTTTTAATATTACTAGCTACTAAATGAAATATAACAAAATTTAAAATTATCTTAAAAAATAGATCAAAACCCGCACTTAGAGGCATGAATGCTAGTTCATTGCATTTGAATGTCTCCTATATGTTATTGCATATAAGATCCAACTACAAAAAGGCCCACTAGCAGTACATCATGTTCTCCTAATTATAATTCTATATATATTCCGCATATAAATTATATATTGGTTACTACATTTCATTGATACTCATATCATTTTTGATCATCCTACGATTTTCTCATTTTATAAATTTATTTATCCATAAAAGATATAAAAGAACTTGTACAATGCACATTTTTTTTTTTTGTTAACCAGAAAAATCCATCTGGCGGAGCCCGAATATCAACTAGCAAACTTCGGATACACAACACATGTCCTATACTGTGTACCAGTTAAGTCGAAGGCACTTAACTCAGAGTAAAGGATTGAGTTCGAACTCGAATCATGAATTATGTCCATCTCCAGCTTACCGCTGGGACATCCGTGGAGGTTTGCAACGCACGGGTGTTCCGCTCGTGTTACTACATATAAGATCCAAATACAGAAAGGGCCACTAGCAGTTGCAAACATGTTTTCCTATTTTCCACTAAATGGTGGCTAAGTTGCAGAAGTACAAGGCCACCATGCATACCTTCTTTTATACGTAGCACCAAAGATATTTCCGAAAGTCTTCAAGTCTTTGCCCTCCGCTTTTAACGCTACATATCTAATCCCCATTTGAACCACTTTGTCAAGAATGGATTTTTGATGTGATTTGCTGGTACCTTCCATTTGTGTGGTTGGTTGTTTGAGGTACACACCAGCATAAATATTCTTTTCCAAGAGGACCTACTTTGATCACAAACCTTTAATATAATCTATCACATGAATGGTCAATATGACTGTGATGTGTTCCATCCAATATAGCTGGTGTAACAATTGTATTTTTAAAGGACACCAAATACAAAGGGTGTTACAATAATAATGTATCTTCTTGTGAGATATTGAATCACATGATGTGAAGGTTTTGTTGGTTTTTAGGGTTTTGGAAAAATCCAGAGATTAATTTGACAAATAAACAGATAATGGTACGTACCTGCAGTGTTAATGTCTCTACAAAATAGCACTAGTCATGTCAAATAATTGGTCATTGTTTTCTGAAAGAATTAGCAGGAAATCAACCTATATGAAATTGCATCATGATAATTAGGACCAATTTGGATTGGCTCCTTTTTTTTAATGAAAAATACTTTTAAAAAAAAATCACTTTTGCAATAACTATTTAGTTTGACTTTAAAAAAAATGAAACTCTGAAAAAAAATTCAAATAAAACTTTTTTCAAAAGTTAGCAAAATGTTTAACTTCTTAAAAGGAGCACTTTTAAAAAAAATGTTAAAAAAGAAACGCTTAAAAAAAAAAACTAATTCAAATGTGCCTTTACTCATTTTCTTTTGCCCGGAAAATTTAGTTATATTAATATAGAAAACTAGTCAATCCATTAGATTATGAGATTGTGATACAAAATAGAATTCAAAACAGGCGGATTAAAAGCGGAAAAGTTTCGAACCCTAGCCACAAAGGGCTGGATATTGCAACTGATATATGATCTTACTCATTTATTGGAAACTTGCGCCAATGAACATCCTACCTCTCTAATTGTTAATTTGTTATACCTAAAACTAATTATTTGTTGATCCAAAAAAAAAAAATTAGTGATCACACTTTGTCTAGCATCCAATATACAAGTAGCTCTCTATAAGATTTGAACCTAAATCTATCAACAAACAAAACACTTCACAATACGGAGGAAAATATTGGATTATTAAGAAACAGGTGACGAATGTATATTTATCTTCTATAGATGTACTATTTCTGAAGCCCACTACTTTATATTTCTCTTGCCTTCTTTGCTTGTCAATTGCCATAACTTGCTTTGCCTTTTAATTTGTTGATATTTGGAGATTGTTATTGTTTTGGTATTTTCTCAGCGTTATTGAAATTCTAATAAAATATTTTTATATTTTATTGTATTATAAATTATAAAATTTATTTATTTTTTCCGTGTATCACACAGGTCGAACTCTACTATCCTTGGCGATAAGCATGCATGAAAGAGACGCCGCATGACATTAGATTGCGGTTTGGCCACGTCTTGCCTTTTTCTTTTTGGCCAAGTTGTTTTGGCACCTAATTCAACAATTATTGGATATCTGCAGATGAGGGAATAATGTAAATTATTATAGACCTCTGGAAATCCATTTCAGTAAATAACAGATTTGAAACTTGAATTTTGAGCAAAGACACATAAGCTTTTGCTACAGCTGCAGCCTCAGCCAAAAAGTGCGACTGATAATATAGGATTTTCAAGCAAGGCATGCAACTGTCATAGAAGCTTTCTCTGTTGACTTAAGTTGCAACTGGAAGACATGACTATTTTTTTAGAGACACCAAATTGTCATGGTAACATTACTCGTGATTTTCCGGATGCTTAGTGATACGATGTTTCTAAACATGTAGGATAACCACTATTATGTTGACTACACTTTATACATGTAGGATTACCACTACTATTTTTACCAGACGTTATTCATTAAAGAGCAAAATGTATGTTATACGGTGTGTTTTGTTATAATTGCATAAAATTATTTATATTTTATAATTGGAGATACGTCCTTATACCCTGAAAAATGTTGTAAAATCCTTCAAAAATTAGGAATTTTGTGCAACATTCTTTAAAACATAGGGATATCAGAGATATGACATTCGGGAGTTTAATTTGGAAACATAGGAATTTTGTACAACTACGACAAAACACAGGGGTAAAATGCATTTTCCTCTTTATTAAATACTTTATACATACAATCTGGGTTGAATGGAAGACAAGGGAAAGTTTAGGGAAACGAAAAACCTAATATTGTTAGTTGGCACATGGATAATAAATTTGCTTCTTCACTAGCTTATATGTCCCCCCCCCCCGGAGGAAAACCAACTTTGTAGTAGTGCTATCACTTCGCATTCTTTCTATTTCGTCCCATTTAATTCTAGAATAAACATATGGGTAAAATACTAATATAAGTGAAGTAGTCACCGTCTTACCAATCAGCTAAAGCTTAACTCAGTGTGTACTTGTTTTGAATAATATATATTAGCGACAACTACAATGCCTTCCTGGTTTTTACAAGAAATCAAATATGTAATTGCTCTTCCCTTTTCAATGATATTATTCTTCATTCACTATGTCCTTTGTTTCCTTTGGGCCCAGCTGGATAGGGGGTGGGGTTAAGGAGAAAGATGATTGGTATTATGTCTTTGTAATTTGTTAAACACAGACAAAACTCGCATCAATCTTTTCACGATGAGCTTTACAAGCCTTGGAAAGGGCAGAAAGGTAACCTCATTAGCACGCCCGAGAGGCCAAGACTCTCACTTTGCATGCTAAAGCATCTTTTAATGGGTTCCGCTTTCCTCAAAAGGAAAAGGAGATTATTTTAATCATCACACAGAAGCATGTCGGATTAACCAATATCTAGGGGGCATAGAACCAAGGTTCATTTATTATCTTCTTGAATAGAGATGATAAACAATATTAGTCACCCCCTCTTACTCCATCCTTCCCCATATATATTGCTGAGTAAAACAAAATTTTCTTCACTATAAACAAATTTTAGATTTGAGACAGAATATCTTCGTCTCAAACTTAAAAAAAATTTATCTTAAAATAGATTTGAGATGGAATTTAAGACAAATATCTTTCGTCTCAAAAATCTTCATTTTAAATTTTGAGACAGAAAATTTTCGTCTCTAATTAAGATGAAAAATTTTTCTGTCCCAAATTTCATCTCAAATATGTATTAACTTATTAAAAAATTTTGTTCAATTTTCTGTCTCAATTTGAAACAGTCATTTTTTTGTCTCAAATTCACCAATTTTTAGTAGCGTGTTTCTTTTTAATGCGAGAGAGGGAGCAATGCAATTGTTGAAGTCTATCACAACAATTACAATAAAAAAGGATAACAGTATTATATTATTTTAAATATAAACAAATGTAAAAAGTACTATTATTAGTAAAAATAACATCCTTGACACAAAAAAAAAGTAAAAATAACATCAGGTTATGTAAAGAAAATTCATTGATTTAGTTGGTGAAGTTTAATTATCTCTCCTTCATTAGATTATCTGACCAAAAAATAAATAAATAAAGTGCAAAGAAACTTTCGGAATGAATAATTCTCGAAACTCCTTAAAATTTATGCAAAAATTCCCTAAATTTATGTTGTACGAAGAAACTTTTTTTCAATTTTTTTTACAAACCCTCCATCCCCAAACTCAAACCCCTATCCCCCATTGTATTTGAACCCAAGACCACACACCTGAGTAGAAGTAGTCTCAATTATTTGAGCGAACCCCTAATTCCCTTGTACGAAGAAACTTTAAGTACCAAGAAAAAATAAATTAATTAAACATGGCCAGAATTGATTAACTAAAATTAGTACTTATTTATTAAAAAAATCATCATAATTAAAATACCATCTAAAAAATGTATACTAAAATTAAAGTTCATTAAAAAAGAATTTTAAACAAACTGTTTACTTAACTACCTTAGGGTGTTCAACCGCTAGCAGAAAACAGAATAACTTTAAGAAAAAAAATTACACATATATAGGATTACTTAGTAAATAACAACATTAAGACAAATTATACATAAAATTACCTAGTAAAAAATAAATAAATATAATAACGTTTCTCTTTCTTTTGGCCGCTGGGAAAAGCATTTGCAGCATTTCATGCAACCGTCCTGTGGGTTTTCACTTAATTTATCTTCGTTTGAGGAGGGGAGTGGGGAGAGGATAAAATGAAGGTTTTTTTTCTTTTTAATCAACAGTTGATGCAGAAAGGGATAAGAGCAAAATGGAAAAGGGAAAGGAAAATAGGAAAAGAGAAAAGAATTAAAGTGATGTGAGATAAGAGTGTCGCAAAAAGAGAGGGAAAAAATTTTAAGAAGGGAGAAGCCATGAGAAAAAAATAATAATAATAAGAAATTGTTCATGAATTAATTTTCTTTTTCATTTCGGTCTCTTTTGACTGTAGCGAGTGATGATTCTTGTACATTCCCCTTCTAATCAACGAACCACTTGCCAACTTAAGGTAAAAATTAGAAAACCGAAAAGAGTAGCTTAAATTAGTTCTAAATTGTAGCACATGAAGTATATTTATTACTATTTATACTAAAGCTGTTGTCCACTAATTAATTTTTTTCCCTCTAAAATTCCTTTTGTTGTTTGTCATATTATGGTTCGATATAAAATGCCATGTGCACTAATACAACATTTACTCTGGGGGCATCGTATGTGACAACTTAGTCATTTCCTATGAAGTTTAACATTTATCAATTTAAAAGTCAAATAATAAAATGGTCTAATTTTATTATTACTTTAAACGAAAAGATAAATATTGTTATCAATCAAATTTTAATAATTTATTTATTTGTATTTCTAAGATTTGCGTGTGGCTTTGTTTACATCATGCATGCAATGATCTAATAAATATCCATCACGACCACACATGAAAAGGAACAATAAATGACACGTTCAACAACTTATGTGGTTCGTGTTACATGTAACAAACAGTAGCCATTATTATAACACTAATGATCGCCCATCAAAGTGGAACTTTATTCTCTTTTTCGATTTAGTTGGAATCCAATAGAACTATTAGCTATCACAACAGCTTGCTTTTTCTCTGTTCTGCTCCGTAAGCGAATTTAGATGTCTTCGTAATATTAAAACGTAATTATGCAAACATAATTAAAAATGAAATTAAGCACATGTTTGAAAAATATAACCTCCTCCACTAATTTTTTTTTTTTTTGCTAAATAAGCAAGTAATTTCATTAATAAGAAACATTTACAATACAAATGAAGACCCCAAAAACAGGGCCAGAAAGTTACTATCCATATTTTAGACATTATAAATGGCGGTGTTAATCCTAATATTACCATAACATTTATCAATCAAAAGTAAGTACTTTACATCAAAAATAATATTAATAACCAATTGTTCCTCACAAATGAGGGCTGACAATGAATTCTGTTGTTCCTTTCCTTTCATATATGAAAGACAACTGCTTCATGAGCAGTGGGCTCCTGACCTATGAATACATTTGTCCATGAAAACAATTTTGATATTCTCGCCGCAAGTCTTTTTTTTATTATGATAAAAAAAATTTAACTAACGGAGCCTAACAATCAATTAAAAAATTTTAGGTGTATAACATATTTTTTATACTTAACACTAAATAAGTCAAAATACTCATTCAAAATAAAAAACGGAGATCGCGTTCGGATCATGAATCGCGTTCAACCTACCGTGACAGCATCCGTGGAGGACTTCCTCCTCGCAAGGCTCCATACATCAAATCTTGGAAAAAAGCCAAATGTGGCAAATTGGTTATTTCGGTAAACCTCAAGTGTCTTACTGGAAGAAGATTTGGTCCCATAAACTTTTTATTGAGCCAACCCAATACAAATAGCAAAAACGCACAGTGCAAATTGTTGGGAGGTTAGGGGGCCATTTTAGGGTCCCTGTTCATGAAATTGGAAGGATGACGTCACCACGTAGGGCAATCGTCACTGCAGAACATTGATTGTTCCCTCTGCAGTTTTGTTCTATATATATATATATATATATATATATATGTGTATATATATTAAAATTTTTAATTTCCAATCAATTGTTCAAAAAGAGCCAGTAACAGTTTTTTGTACTGTGTACACTACAAGCCGGGTACAGATTATTAGTCCGTTGGATTTTATTCTGCTAGCTCTTATTGAACGGCTCAGCTAGCTTCATCTACTGATTGCACTCACTGCAAACGTTGATCGAATAACGTGTATATTTTGAAAGAATATTATCAGATATGACTGGTGCATCAGAGATTTCTGCAAGTTTAGTGGGGGCAAGGAGAAAATATACTCCACAGTCCACACTTCTTTCAAATTATTCCATCTTTTATGGGTCACCTGGTGTAATATTGTCATCCCATGAAAGGAGACAAGGTGAACACCCAATGTTTGAATGCATTTGAATAAATAGATTAGGATACACAACATCACTAACGGATTTTATGATATAACCTCAATTATTTATTATAGTATCAAAGTTAGTTCATATGATTCAATGTTTATGTAGCTTATTCGTATTTGCCACAGTCATGTCATTTTTGGGCCTTTAAGAGAGTGTTTGGCTAAGCTTATAACCAATTGAGAAATTTGACATGTTTGGCTTAAGGGTTTATAAGTCATTTTCAGGTGCTCATACGCAAGTAAAAATAAACCCTACACCTCATGATATGAATCTTTTTCCCCCCTGGTTATAAACACTTCTGTTTAACCATCACTAGAGACTTTTTTACCCTTTGGCAAATTAAATAGTTTTATAAAATCAACTAAAGGTCTTTGATTAGTCATTTTAACTAACATTGGTATTTACAAGAACATATTTATCAAACAACAACTTATAAATACATAATTTCAAACACTTCTTTATTATTTCTATCACTTACTTATAAACAATTCTTTGTTTATAAGCACTAACGACTAATAAGCACATAAAAGTAAGCCAAGCCAAACAGCATCTTCCAATAGAATATACTTTCAATACATCATTAATAAATTTTAGACTATATAGTTACTTGAGATATTAAATTTTTAGACAAATAATTACTTAAGATGGTATTAAAATCTTGTTACTAATGACATCCAAGATTTAAGTCTTGCCACTATCAGTGTTAACTATATAAGTCTCACTGCTATAGATCCTGTTTCAGTGGGGTGGAAGTATAAGTTTTATCATCTCGCCACTATAATAATTGTTATTTTTAACGTAGTTTTGCCCATTGCCTATGTCCACAATCTTCTCTGGAATAAAATCCACTGTCTAACAATAATGGCTTACAATTTTTGTACAGACAAAACTTTAACACAAAACTCTCTGTAATACTCATAGACTTTATTATCGACAACCCAAGTAAGGTATGCTCCTTAAGGCACACATAATATCAGTTAGAAGACCCTTTATTCATAGGAAACTAGACATTATTCCTCTAGTTATACAAATCACTTCTAGAAATTGGTGGGTTTGAGACGAAAATTAATGGAAAATTTGGACAAAATCTTATAATAAGTTAATAGAGATTTGAGATAAAATTTGAGATGGAAATTTGGAATGAAAAATTTTCCTCTCAAATTGGGGTGAAAATTTTTTTGTTTCAAGTTTTGTGTTAAATTTATTTTGAGACGGAATTTTTTAAGCTTGAGACGAAAAATCTAAAATCTTTTTGAAGTGAATCCTATCTTCACTCTAATTTGGGCTTCTACCTATCATTCAATTTGGACGCGCTTGGATTTTGAGATAGAACCCAATAAAATTTTCCTTTGGAGGAAGGTCTAAAGCTTCTTTGCTGGAACTGAAGCTTCTTCATAGTCTTTATGATAGAGCCCTTATTCGACAACAATATTCAAGGCAACGGTTACCAATACGTCCTAGCAGGTTCACAGAATTATCACTAACGCCCTTCTTTATGCCGTCTAACCTCAATCTCAAAGTTTTTTGCATACTCTCTCGATACAAGGCATCTTAGACATGGTATTCTCTTTAGTAATAACATTTCCTCTAAGTGTCTGTCAAAACTCTAATCGTTCAGCTACATGGACTCTTTTCACGTGACTTTTCCCTCAAACCAAACCTTGTTCAACTCGTGGTTTGTTCTTCTGGACACAGTCTTCTTTCTCACCATCTTTTTTCTCTCGTTGTATGGTCCTTGCAGGAAAGTCTCTCATAATCCGTGAGTTATTGGACTAGCATTCACCTCTTCATCATTAGTTGGTTGCACATGTTTGCTTGCTTAATGTTTCAAAATATTCACACAATTATCACAACTCTATCGTTTTACCTAAACTTAAGCCTCGCCCCTGTTACATAAAAATTTTTGTCAAAATGGACCCAAAAAACAAACTTAGGATGTTGAAAAACAATAGGAACATCCTCGGTCAACAAAGTCAAAATTGGTGGTCAAAGTCCTCTCAATTGCAAAACATGTATCTCAGTTTGGAATCGCACAAAACGAAGCTTAAATTTTGATTTAACACGGCCGAAAACCGTACAAATGGTTTCGATCAACTCATCAAGGCTTGGTCAAATCCCGGTCAAAGTACTTAAGTTCCTGGTGAAAGCAAGCTCATGAAATCAGTGCACATCACACTAAATCATGCCTCTTCTGCAATCAATCACAAGCAAAGTGTAAGGTTCCTCTTAAGAACCCAAACATTAGATGAAACCCTTTATTTGATTATAATTCCCCTTTAGATTTACAGTTCTCACTAACCAAAGCTCATCAAAGGCATCTCCTACCAATGATTGGATCAGACCCAATTTGATCTCAACTCAACACTGCCTGTTGGCATAATATTGCAGTTTATGATGATTTTGATGATGCAAATTATATCCTAATTACTAAAGCATCTCATGAGCTTGGTTGTATACATTCTAAAGATAGGTGCTTGGAAGTAATGGAAAGTATTAGACTTGAGCCATGATCATTTGAAGAATGCTAATACAAGAATAAAGCTCAAGCATAAAGAGGAAGAGGATGAGGAGTTGTAAGGTGGAGACGAGGCGTCATAAAGGGTACCGGATCAATAATCCTTGTGAATAGCCTTACGTTTACATTAATAGCTCAATCTTTTTATCTTCTCACTGTATCATTTGCATAAAATTTTTATGAGCAATGTTTTACATTTTTGATGACTTGATTTCAGTGCATAAAATCTTGAAAAACTTCATAGAATTGTGTTAACATGTTTTGAACTTCAAATGTTCTAGAAAAACCATCGTTGACTTGGTCTATACTTACAAAAATGTCTTGATTCAAAGTTAAATGCTTTTCAAACTTCTTTGGCAATGTTTTTATACATCCTGGAGTGGCCGAACCCCCTAGCTGGTTGATCGACCTTCTTAGAATGTTGAGGCTTATAGCCGAACCCTTAACTAGTTGACCGGCTAAGGCGCTCGGCCTAATCAGTAGCTTCAAGAAGGAAATTGAACCTTTAGCTAGTCGACCGGCCACCTTTGCAGCATTAAATGTTGTAATTGTTGTATAGCCATTGTAAGCTTATTTTTGCCCCTTTTTCTCAACCACCATTGCCTTAACACACATATCCTTTATAAATACACTTTCCTATAATTCAAAGAAGATCATTTAAGCTTTCCAAACTTCTTTCATATCATTTATTACTTGGAAATCATTGCGAGATTAAGCTATCATTGTGAACCCCTTTAAGCATTCAAAAGCTAATTCATTGCTACATCTCTAACAATCCTAAAATGTGAGCTCACTACATCATAGAGCATCACGCTGTATTTGATCCTTCCCATCTTATCTTTCTCACCCGATTAAACCAACCCGTCCACTCAATTCTTCAAGCAACCCGACCAATCTCCATAACATGATCCAACCGTCGATCCTTCATCAGAAACCACCACTATGCTGCACATTCAATGCACACCACCCCTATACTCTTTAATCACCGATTGACTATACTACCACTGTCAACCATTACTAATGCGCTATCTCCTTTTAATCTTTCTCGGTGCCAATCCTAACAACGTTCAGTTGTGCTGCTATGTTGGAAAAGTTTCTTGTACCCTAAGGATTCCTATAGTATGCTTCACGTTCACTAGCAATGCCTTGATGCCAATCCACTATTATAGTCGTAGTCTCCAAGCTTAATTCCAGCCATCGTCAGTCTGCAATAGCGATGTAGTAACCACCGTTCAATTCCTTTAGTAGTAGTGCTCCTCTTAGTATGCTTTGTTTCTAGTGAAACCATCTCCTTCATTGACGGCTTCCAACAACAACAATCTCATAGTCTTTTTCTTCTTCTCTCTTTTTTTAATAAAATAATATTACATCAGTATGACATCACCCTGCAACATGAATTCCAACTAACATCATCCTTTCTCTTTCTATGGCATTAGTATGGCTACCATATCAATTGGCAGCTTTTTCTTTTCCTCAACGTCTTTGACCTTTTCTTATGGCAACAGTTGCTGTCTAAAGTCAAACTCAAGATCGCATCTTTTACCTCCTTTTTTTTCAATGATCTTTCTTATCCTCTCTAACTGTGATAATGTCAACAATGACGTTAGTAACTTCTCTCATAACTTGCATGCTTTTCAACACAACAACTTTGTTGATGTGTCCTCCTTGTATCAATGTTGTTATGCCTGAGTCACCTATTGAGAAATCAAGGACAAATGCACAAATATCAAAGCACAATAGAAAACACAAACGAAGAACATACAATGTTTATTTCAGCTCTCTGCCTACATCCACCATCTTTTATGGGATGAAATCCACTATTCAACAATAATGTGCCATAGGTTTTGTATGGACAAAATTCTAACAGAAAGCTCTCCTTACAGGCCTTTTTAAGTGAACAATGTCTAGACCCTCTTTACGCGACTTTTGTAACAAAAACCCACGAAATTCTTGCTTTGGCTCTCTTATCCATACCCCCATAAGGTTTGGCCCCTAAGACACATTGAATACAAGCTGGAAGACTTTTTACTTGTAGAAAACTAATATTGATCTCCTTAGGTTTATAAATCCTGCCTCCACTCTAATTTGGGCTTTTACCCATCATCTAATTTGTATAGGCTTGGACTTTGAGCAAGAACCCAATAATAATTTTATTTACTAGGTTTATAGCTTAAATTTGACTTGCATACGAGGGAGGTTATTAGAGATATCAAATTTTTTAGGTATGTAACAACTAAAACTTTTACAATAAGGTTCTATTTGACCTTCCATTCTAGACAGTGAAACTAACTTTAATAGTTCAAAACTTAATTTCACATTTTCAAAAAGGAGTTTTGGGTTGCTATTTAAGTTTTAATAATTACATTTTCCCTTTTCCTAATATTTATGAATACCTCATAATCTAATTTTTCAATATCTTTTCCTCAATTTTTAATTGACTCTTTATTATTTTATTATCTTCTCCCAAAATTTGTTCAAGACAATTTGTAGAAAAAAAAATTAATGTAAGTTTTCAATCAAGTTGATTTAATTAAACACAAATTGGTACCATCATTTCTTTATTCTTTTATTATGTTTTATAACTACCATAATCTTTTAATAGTCTATATTAATTTACCTATATTCTTAGTAGTTTGTTTAATTATTTTTTCAATTTTGTTAGTTGCTCAATTTTTATTTCATAATCAATTTCATACCAAAAAATTAAATATCATGCACACATATTTTAATTTTGAAGGAATTATGATGATTAATAAAAGAAATAGATAAATAGAATTAGATGAATATAATTTTCATCAACCTTTATCTCTTGAATCTCAACTTGAAGGATTATAATATGAAGATATTCTTGTACCTACAATAATTAATTAAAGATTGGGATTTACTAATAAACTTTGAAGATTTTGAAATACAACCCTGTTAATCATTCAGAGTCCAAGATCCAAGCTAAGATAGTAGGTTGGAAAGGAGATATGCTCTCTTTTGCTGGTAGGGTTACTCTTGCCAAATTTGTATTTACATCTATCCTAGTTTACACTATGCAAACAACTTATACTCTAGTGCAAACTTGTGAAGAGATCAATATAGTCCAGTGTAATTTTATTTGGGGTTTTTAGAAGAAAAAAAATGAGTCTATTGGATAGCGTGGGAAAAGTTTTGTCAAACTATAAGTGCTAGGGCCTTAGTCTTAGGTCGACTAAACAGGTTAACATACCAATGCTTGTGAAGCTCAGGTAGAAGTTTCTCAATGAACCTGACTTTTATGGGTGAAAGTTCTCAAGGGGAGATATTTTAGTGAGAATTTAATTAACTATATTGGGCAAAACTTCACATTCAACCATGTGCCATCATATTTTGAAGAGATGGAAATTGTTGAAGAAAGATATTAAATAGGTTGCTTGTAATGATAAAAATTTAGATTTTGGTTGGACTATCGGTTGGTGAATGCCCATTGATTGATATTGTTAAGAAAAAGGTTCCAGGAGAGAAAATAGAGTGCTCGATCTCGAATTATGTCTAGGATAATGGTTCTTCGAATTGGGAAGCATTCCAGGACAGACTTTCAGCATAAATCACGCTGTGGATTGTAAATAGCAGGGTTTGAAAGAATGATAAGTGTAAGGATTTTATTAGCGGGAGTTTTGGCTAGAAAGAAGTTTTCATGGTAGTGTCAACTTTTAAAGCTTTGTAGGTGAGTATTCGGAAGGCAATATTGTCGTGTGAGACTACTTGGAAACGTAAATGTCCTTAGACAATCAAAACCTTCATTTTGCCGGCTAGTCACCAAAAAGTTTCTTCTCAAAAGCTACTTAATGGTACGGAATGTGATTGGTAATCCTTCTTGTGGCTTTTGTAGGGCCTTTAAGGAAGACATAGAACATATTGTTAGGCTCCATCCTGAGACTAAGAATTGTCGGGCAAATCTTCTTCATTACGATCAAAAAAGGTATTTCTTCCTTAGCCCCTGGGAGAAATGGATCTCAAGCAATATTAAGTCTTTGAGGGTTGACTTTGATGCTTATTGGTATTATGTTTGCTGGTGGCGGTTTAGCATTACTAGAGGCATGGGAATATGAAGATATATGGTGGACATATAGGCTTGACAGTTATTGAGATGGTTAAGAGTGTTATCTCTCAGGTTATCAAAATCTCAGAGGTTTGGTTACAACAACAATCTAAGGGTTGTGAACGTGGAGTACATTTAAGATCAGTTCAACCAAGCTTGTTAGGAGTGAAAGTTAAATGTAGAGGTTATGTCAACAGTAACTCGGGGGTTAGCAAGAGTGGAAGGGCTTTTTAGAGATGAATAGGGCCACTAAAAGAATGGTTTCTTTGTAAATCTTGTTGTATCAACTAATAGTAAAGCTAAGTTAATTACCTTATGGAAGGCCCTTCGCATAGCAGAGTCCTTAGAGTTAGATGATGTTTTTATTAAACTAATTTCTTAGCTATTTTTCAATTGATGAATGGTCCACTTTCACAATTTAGTCTGCTTAAACCCATTTTGGAGGATTGCAAAGAAGTTCTCAATGGGATGAGAGGCTTCATTTTGAGGCATGTATATAGGAAATGAATAGATGCGAATAGGTAGCTAATTGCAACCTTGGCAAAACTATCAGGCCTGAAACATTCATTAAGATCCCACAACAATTAGTCTCTTTGTTGAAAAAAGACAAGATGAGGTCACTATTTCCAAAAGAGTTGCAATGTAACTGCCATTAAGTCTCCCACAGAATTAAAAAAAAAAAAGGTTTATCACTCAAGGTCATTAGCTATTTTTCAATTGATGAATGGTCCACTTCCACAATTTAGTCTGCTTAAACCCATTTTGAAGGATTGCAAAGAAGTTCTCAATGGGATAAGAGGCTTCATTTTGAGGCATGTATATAGGAAATGAATAGATGCGAATAGGTAGCTAATTGCAACCCTGGCAGAACTATCAGGCCTGAAACATTCATTAAGATCCCACAACAATTAGTCTCTTTGTTGAAAAAAGACAAGATGAGGTCACTATTTCCAAAAGAGTTGCAATGTAACTGCCATTAAGTCTCCCACAGAATTAAAAAAAAAAAAGGTTTATCACTCAAGGTCATTAGCTATTTTTCAATTGATGAATGGTCCACTTTCACAATTTAGTCTGCTTAAACCCATTTTGAAGGATTGCAAAGAAGTTCTCAATGGGATGAGAGGCTTCATTTTGAGGCATGTTTATAGGAAATGAATAGATGCGAATAGGTAGCTAATTGCAACCCTGGCAGAACTATCAGGCCTGAAACATTCATTAAGATCCCACAACAATTAGTCTCTTTGTTGAAAAAAGACAAGATGAGGTCACTATTTCCAAAAGAGTTGCAATGTAACTGCCATTAAGTCTCCCACATAATTAAAAAAAAAAAAGGTTTATCACTCAAGGTCATTAGCTATTTTTCAATTGATGAATGGTCCACTTCCACAATTTAGTCTGCTTAAACCCATTTTGGAGGATTGCAAAGAAGTTCTCAATGGGATGAGAGGCTACATTTTGAGGCATGTATATAGGAAATGAATAGATGCGAATAGGTAGCTAATTGCAACCCTAGCAGAACTATCAGGCCTGAAACATTCATTAAGATCCCACAACAATTAGTCTCTTTGTTGAAAAAGGACAAGATGAGGTCACTATTTCCAAAAGAGTTGCAATGTAACTGCCATTAAGTCTCTCACAGAATTAAAAAAAAAAAAAGGTTTATCACTCAAGGTCATTAGCTATTTTTCAATTGATGAATGGTCCACTTCCACAATTTAGTCAGCTTAAACCCATTTTTGATGATTGCGAAGAAGTTCTCAATGGGATGAGAGGCTTCATTTTGAGGCATGTATATAGGAAATGAATATATGCGAATAGGTAGCTAATTGCAACCTTGGCAGAACTATCAGGCCTGAAACATTCATTAAGATCCCACAACAATTAGTCTCTTTGTTGAAAGAGGACAAGATGAGGTCACTATTTCCAAAAGAGTTGCAATGTAACTGCCATTAAGTCTCCCACAGAATTAAAAAAAAAAAAAAAGGTTTATCACTCAAGGTCATAGCCTAACAAATTAGAAGGCAAGGAAAAGTCTAGGCTAATATAGAGATGGGATTTTTGAACTTAGAGGAGTTACGATTAGTATTATAAATAAAGGCTTTTCTACCTTGTTCTAAGTGTGCCCTAGGGGCCATACCCTATGTGGCAGAGGGAATAGGGTGGGAGAGCCTAAGAGCATTACGGAGTATATGGAGAATTTTGCATGCTTTTACTGGAGAAAATCAAACACGAAGGGTTTAAAGTTTCTCTATTTGTAAATTCTTGTGTGAGAAAGTTTTCTATTAGAGTTTTGTTTGTGCAAAATTTTCAACTTTTATTATTGTTGAATAATGGAGTTTAGATCAAAAGGGATCATAGAAGTAAGCAAAAGGTCAACCCATGTTAAAAATAAAGTGTGTTTTTTGTGTTTATCATCTGCTGTGTATAGATTTGTGTGCGTGCGTATGCGATTTTCTCAACATCTACCAACAAACTAATAAGATAGTACATGAATATGTAAAGAAATTCTAGTAGTAATAATAATAGATTAAATTTATTTTTAAAATTCTAACAAATGCTACATCATCCCTACCTAAAATATTTGTAAGTGAAACATGATAAATTCATCTCGAATATTCATTTTTAATTGTTCAAAAAATTTTGGCAACAAAATTTTATCACTAAATTCTTTCTTGGTGTTGTCCTTTGCCAAACTACCTTTTAAAGTTGAAAACAAAAGTTACTTAAAATTAAAGGTACTTCAAGTGGTTTTCCAATCTAAACAACTTTTAATCTAAACAACCTTTAATAGTCATAAAAACATTTTAATTGTAGGCATTCTTCGTTGAAAATGATCATTGAATGTACTTTTGATAGTATTAAAGGCTCGCTTTTCAATTTTAAAATTGATGGCACCATTCAGGTCAATCAAACAACGGTTTACCGTCACTGTATGTTATGCCATGCACAACTTCATACATAAATGAGGACATGAAGATGCGTTGTTTCATTTGTTCGAAGATTTGAATTTTAGTGAGTCGTTAGGACATTCGTGACACTATAACATTTTATGCTTATAATTACATTTTTTTCATTACGTTTAGAGTAAATATAGATAAATAATTATACTTTCAAGTATAACAAAATATTTTTTTCTAATTTTTTATATCTCAATTATTTAGTTACACTTCCAAGTGTAGCTAAATAATTGATAAGTATGAGTGGTATTTGCTTAGTATATTTAACAAGCATGAAATTGAAGCCTATAGCATATGCTTTGTCCTACATTGATGGATTTGAGAAACTTGCAATACCATATTGTCTATAAAAGTAATTGAGGCAAAACTCTCTTTTATTGGTTCTTCTTAATCCAACTTTTTATACAAATTGAACCATTACAGTTTAAGTTTTATTTTAATTTTAATGTTAATTTTTTTTTGTGTTCACACAATAAAATTTCTCTCTCTCCCTCCCCCCCTCCCTCCCTCTCTCTCTCTCTCTCTCTCTCTCTCTCTCTATATATATATATATATATATATATATATTTGAAAGTATAGTAAATTTAACTATATTTTAAAGTGTAACTAATATTAGTTGTACTTTCAAATATAACTAATATTAACTATATCTTTAAATATAGCAAATATTAGCTACATTTTAAGTGTAGCAAATATTTTTTTGTTGTATCAATATTAATTATACTTGTAGTAAGTATAACAAAACTTTTTATTTATATCTTTAAATATAAATAAATATTAAAATATATGTAATTACTGATATCATTTGCAAAGGCAAAAGAACTGAGCTCTAATATTAGTGATGAAAAAATTTCTAGTTATAACCACATATTGTAGTTATTGGTTAGAGTGCAGCTCAAACGTCCACCACTCGTAGGCAAATTTCGTCGGCATGTGGGCTCATAATTTTAGGTTTATCTAAATTATACAACCACCTATCGCAATTAGGGTGCAACTCAAATGGCCACCATCCGGAATCAATATGTGGGCTCATATTATTATCATGGTAGTTAGGATATTAGGCGTAATAATATATCAATTGTTTGATGTTTTGTATTTATTAAGAGCTTTAACATTTAGAGTATTATAAAATTGGCGTTTTAGGTTTATCTCAATTATATAGGGTAATGTCTCATTTATGTCAGTTAAGCTAACAAAAGAATGAGACGCGTACGAACATGAGTTCCTTGTTTTTTCTGTTTTCCAAATGTATTTTTGGCTTCTTCTTGGAAACAAATTTTAAAATTTGTTTAAAGAAAATACAAAACGAGAAAACATCCCAAATAGCTTCCACATCTCTAAAACCAACAAAACAACCATTACAATTTCGCAATAATTTATTTTTTAAAAATTATTTCTATGAGAAGCTAAAAATAAAAAAAGAGAGACGGTCAAGAGAGAAGATATTTAAGGGAAAGTATTAAAACTAACACCATCCTAGTACCACCAAGTCAAAAAATCGAGCGGTCACATCATTTTATAAAAAACGATCTTGGGCGACTGATTTAAGATTTTCCCAGTACTTAAATGCTTTTAAATTAATAGGTGGGATTTTTTTTTCAAATAACACAATTTAAATATTTAATTTAAAAAATAACCTTATTTTTAGCTGAGTTTCAAAAATAGTATTTTTGATTATTCAATAAACAAAAATAGATATTCAAAAAACGAAAATATGCACAATAAATTCTACCATTTTTCAGCTTTTGAATAGTCGAAATCGGCTATTGAATAACCGAATTTATTTTCGGCTATTGAATAGCCGAAAAAGCGTACAACACATATTCCCCTGGCAAAACGAAGAAGAAAGGGGGGTATTTATTGCAAAACGATCGGTTATTGAATAGCCGAAATAGGCTATTCAAAAGCCGAAATATCGTCCATTACGATACGTTGTGTATTTTGTACTTTTTCGTTTTTTGAATACTCGATTTCGTTAATTAAAAAATTAAAAGTGCTAATTTTTTAAACCTAGCAAAAAAATAAGGTTATTTTTAAATTAATTATTTAAATTGTGTTATTTTTTTAAAAAATCCTTAATAATTGAAAGGTGTAGATTGTTTTGGAGGAACATGTCATAATAATAAAAAAAAGCATGGTATAATTTGTGCCAATCTGGATCGATAGAACAGCTTTTCAAGAATTTTGCTTTCTACACCTCGCGGATTAAAAGGACCACGTGGGTCATACAACATGTATAGGGAAATAGCCTTCCTGTTTTGAGCTTCAAGTATTTAACCAGTTTGCTCTACCAATCTATCATCGACATAACTTTGAGTGGACAGTGAGCAGTGAGCACCTGTAGCCATGACACAGCCCATTGATCGAGATCTGACAAGTGTCAATCAGAGGAATATATCCATCTTTCCACGTCCATCTAAAATTATCTCTTGTTTTTTTTAATACGCTCGTTTCAAGTAGAATAGAATACGTTTTTTCAAAAATCTTTAAAACAAGAATGCTGATAAAAAATAGTTTCAGAGCTAAAGCCCATACATGCACAAAGGTGGAAAGGAGAGACACGTCGATTGGATAATGAGAATTATTAGGGTCTCCTGGCAATATTTGATTGAAAAAATCGAGCCAATTAAAATTTTTCGAGTGTAGTGGGGTACAATTTGTCAACGACTAAGAGTTTATTTGACTAAATTTATTTGAGGCTTATAAATTATAAATAGTAAAAAGTATATGAGAAAGTTTATAAGTAACAAAATAAGCATAACCAAACAAGCTCTAAAAGAGATTAGTTATTATTATTTCTTTTACAGTAAAAAATTCATTCATTTAATTTCGGATATAATTACTTTAAATTTACTTGAAATTAATAAATTTTTGAAGAAATTGTTGCCAAGAACAATCCTGCTCGACATTCCACGACTTGTACTAGTAGTTGTCGTAAGTTGCAACAAAGAGTATTCTGTGAGATTTTGAGAGGGGAACTAACACAGGCTTTTCTGAACAGCTCAAGTGACCGGCTTTTTTATCGGTAATAGGTAACATGGACACTGTCCGTAAGCAAAAGATCGTGGTCCTGTACAAGAACCACAGCAACACCACCCCCTTCCGCCAAACCCCAACCCCCAAGGAACACTCTCCAAGGACTACAAACTCACAGGTGACGCAATCATATGTAGCCTGTCTTCAATATGTCTTGTCCTTGCTAATAACCTCCGAATAAGGTGGCTTTTGGATTACGAGCCTTGTTTGCAAAAAGGAAAAAAAAAAGAAAAAAAGAAAGAAGAACGAAGGCGTGAAGAGGTGCCCAAGGAATGTTTCGCAGTAATAACTGAAAACAGATAAGATTTGTAAATTTTGAGTGAAAATTCTCGACTTACAACTTGTTTGGATTAATTTTTCTTTTAGAAATTAATTTTTTTAAAATGGTTAAAATTTTTGACTTCTAAACTAAATTATATTTGAATTTTTTTCAGAATTTTATCTATTTTAAAAATCAAATCAAATAGTTATTACAAAAGTAATATAATTTTTTCAAAAGAAAAAAAATGTTTTCTCTTAAAAAAAACAATACAAACAAGCCCTTAGCTAGTGCTCTAGTGAGGATGTGCGTACTTAAGGTTTAACATTTGGTGGTCAGGCTTTGCTTGTTATTTTAATGATCAAATTTTATTAGCTGAATTTTTTTTGTTATAGAAAAAGAAAAGGATTAAGAGCCTGAAAAAGAAAAAGAAACAAAAAATTGAATGTACGAATAGGACAAAATAACTTATTTTGTGAATGAAATGTAAAATTTATAATATTGTAATTTAATTGACAAATTTATAACTATTAAACCTCATTTATAAGATTATTGTATTACAAGCAGATCCCGTCACCTGTATAAAAGCTGTACCAAAATGTACGAGGTTCTTACCATGTACAATCTAAAAGGAAACTATATTAAATTTTGTATTGTAGTGCACATTTCCGATATATTAAGTAGGGATGCCATTTTTTGTAGTGTGAAATAACTCCTAAGGTAGGGTAAGACGGGATTTTTTATTTACGCATCGGAGACACGGTGAGGTTGGGTTGGATTGCCTAACCCTGGTATATATATTTTATCTTTAATAATTATGTTGCAATGTTCCCTTTAGTCTATTATTAGATGGTGTTCTTTTCCTTTTAGGAGGTGTAGGTTCAAAGCTTTAGAACTCCTTCCCCTTCTACTTTTTCAATAGTTTTTTTTCTTTTTATGGTTCCTTAGTTAATTTTTTTTAGTCATCTATTATTTACTATAGGTTCAAAATATTAGTATGTTTATAAATTTGAAAAATCACAAATTTAAATTTTTAATCTTCAATTCTTCAAAATCTATATAAATAGGTATTGTTTTTAAGCATTAATTGGCAAATCAGCAATTACTTTTGCTTGGGAGTGGAGCTTGTTGTTTGTGTTAATGAAACATTGAAACTTGTTGTTTGTTTGTTGGATTTATGTTTTATTATGTTATATGTATGTTTAAATTTTGGAGTTTGTATGATTTAGAGTAAGTTTGGATTTAATGTGTTATTGTTGTAAAGTTATGTTGAATTTGATGTGTTAAGTTTTGGTGCATGATTTATGTTGTATTATATTTGTTTTTATCTAATTAATAAGTAGAGATTTCACTTGACATGTACGGATTTAACAGGTAAGGGCCTAATAGGTAGGGGTTTTACTCTAATGTTACCATCCCTTTGACTTTTGTTGACATGTGCCTATTAGTTAGGGGTATAGTGTAAAAAATACTGGTAGAAACGGGGATGGTAGTCTGAAAGAAATCCAGATACAAGTATAGAAACAAGATAGGGGCAGGTGAAAATATAATAGATGTAAAATAGGGATTTGTGAACCCTATTTCTGCTGCATTCCATTGACATCATTAGTATTGAGTATAAAATTTGTGCCCGATTCTTATGTACATCCATAGGCCAAGTTGTGCATGTTTTAGAACGTGATAAGATTTTGACCAAGAAAAAGAAAAACAGAAAAGAATAAAACGTGGTTGGATAAAATGATGGACATATATGCTTCATATGGTCATGTTTGGAAAAAGCACTCAATCACATATTCTGTTAGAGTGAAATGAATTTTGTCCTCCCATATTTTGTTAAAAGTTACATATATAACACCCTTTTCTAAATTTCATTAATAATCTCTATGCTATAAAAAATATTATACAAGATCATAAATTAATAATATGTAACAATATCAAAATAATTATAACTTTTCTTCCAAAAAGATAAAGAAAAGTATATTCTAAGGACTTGCTTGGATTGACTTTTTTAAAAACTCTTTTTTTTTATAACTTTTGAAAAAGTAATTCTTTTAAAAATTAAAATTTGTGACTTCTAAAAATGGCTAAATTTGAGTTTTTTGTTCTTATAAGTTTCAGTTTTTTTTTTTTTAAATCAGTCCAATTATTTATTGCTGAAAAAATGTGCTTTTTCCATAAAGAAAGTGTTTCATTTCATGAAAAAAGAATATCAATACAAAAAGACCCTAAATAGTAGGAGATGGAAAAGTGTTCGTGTAATTATCAAAATTCTAGAGAACTACAACAAAGAAGTGCAAGTAATATCTTTGTAGGCTGGAATTATATTCTCTTATAAATTTTATTCCGTTCTTTGTTACATTTATCCGTTTATCTTGCCCTTGCACTGTATTTGGATTAATTCTTTTAAAAGCAAAAAAAAAAAAAAGGAATAAAGAATTTTTTAATGAATTTATTTTTATATGAGAGAAAAATAAATGAAAGGATAATAAGTCTCCCTATGGAGAGTCTTACAAAAGGAAATTACACAGTTCTAAAGATGGCTTTAAAATATTTAATCTACTTTTTGTTTCAAATTATGTTTATTTCTTTGCCTTCTTTAGATCACATAAAACAATAACAAAATCTTTTCACTTTTGTTTTTTTCACAAAAGAATCTAAATGAGTGAACTCATTTTTGTCTTCCATATAAATTTTTCCCCAATTTTTTCTCTATGAACCCAAACATATAGCATTAAGGGCGTGTTCAGATGGATAAAAAGTTTCTTGAGAAAAAGTACAATTTTTTAGATAAATGTTGAATTGACTTTCCGAAAAGGTTAAAATTAAAAAAAATTAAATTTAGTTCTTTCAAAAGTAAAAATCCTTAACTTTTCAAAAAATATTTTCCAAAATTATAAAAAAGAACTTTTAAAATAATCAATTCAGACAAATCATAAAAATAAAAAATCAAAAGAAAACCCAAAAAAATAAAAAAGAAAAGAATTAACAGTACACTGACGCCAGAAATGTATACTTTTTCCAAAACATGCTTGCATTAAATGACATGAGTAAAAAACTCAGAGTTTAAAATGGTACTTTGAAAGTTAATCCGATATAATCAAAGAAGCATATCTAAAAACCAGCCTGTCTTGCATTTATATTTGCCAAGAAAAGTGAAAAAAACACGAAGAATATTTCAACTTTGAAACAACACACTTACCTTTCATTTCATTTCATTTCTTGAAGATTCATGAGGGTGGCCAATTATTCGCCGTCAAATCTAACGGCGAAATTTCACGTTAAATTTTTTTTATTTAAATTTTTTGACTCTTTTTTCTAGCCCTCCCAGAAAAGCTACGGTGAAAAAGGTCATGTTAATACGTCAAAGGGAAACGGCAAAAATTATCAGTCTTAGCAATCATTGTACCCTACTACTACTGCTACTACTAGTAATCACAAACTCATCTCCAGCTATATAGCCTTTGCTTGTGCCTCTCATACCCCACCCCACTCCCCAGTAGATTCTCGCCGGAAACCCATCGGAAACTGGCCGGAAGGACACTTCTTTTTTTCTTTCAGTTAAATTCCTGTTAGGGTTCCTGATCTGGCTTGATATTATATTATTGCTTTGACAAAGGTAAAGATAACCTACTTTACTATGTATGACACTTGTATTTTTATTGTCTTGAACATGTTCTTTGAATTTCTTTTCCCACTTGAACTTTGTTTTTTCGAATTATCTGTTTTTGGGTTTTCTAAAATGGTGAAATTCAAGAATTTGCTTGTTATCATTTTAGTGAATATAAGAAAATTCTCTGAACTTCGTTGTTTGAGCGAGCTCAAATAATGCTTCCATGGAAGTTGGTTTTGGGGTTTCGTGAAACTATTGAAGTAGATCTGTCAGAGGTTAACAGTTCTTTTTTCTTCTATATCTTATTTGTCTTGAAGCCTTTTATACATCTTTGTTTTTTGTTTAGGGTTTCAGATACTTTTGCAGCTTAAATATATACGTAAAGCTTTTGTTTCTATGAATTGCTTGCAAAGGTTACTTCAGTTTTCTTTCTTTTAAGGTTGTTGCTAAACTGAAGCTTTTGCTTATTCAATTCCTTTTTGGTGAAAACTTACACAGCGAAGCAGCCAATTGCAGTGGAGACTGAGAAGGCTTATAAGTCGAAGACAGTTAACGAACAAAGCAAAACGAAACTAGCAGTGGCGTAAAATTAAGAGCAGATTTATGTGTGTTTCTCTTTCTGTGTAAGTATTGAATTTGCTTGCTGTATTGCGAGTTTTCTTTTTCTTTTTTTTTTTCCTGCAAGTGTCTGTTGGCTTTTTTGTTTTATTCTTGTTAGATTTTTTCTTCTCCGACTGTTACTTGCTCACATGCATACACAGTTCACTCATTGTTGTGTTGGTTTTTTTGCTGTGTTTTTATGTCTTCTCTTTATGTGTGTGTATGTGTGTGTCCCCTTGTTTGTTTTCTCAGCTACGCTCTCGAGCATGCTTTTTTACTGATGAACAATATGCGAAAGACCAGTTTTTTCGGCACCACTTTTAGGCCTATGCGATCTATAGCTTTGATTCTTTGGGATTGCATGCAGGAACCATGTTGAATCATCTGAGCCTTTTTGGGGTTTGGGTTGCTTAAGAAAAATGATGTTAGACTTTCATCGATCTATGTGCTACATTATTTCAGCTATAGGATTATGAGAAGAGAAGTAGATCGTGTGGGTATAATATAAGTTGTCTTCTTGAATGGACATGAGCAACTTTAGGCCTGATCAATTGCATGTAGCACTGCAAAGCCGGCGCGATAAGTTGAGATACCAGCAGAACGCCCTCGCGGCGCAGCAGCAGCAGCAGCAGCAGCTAGAGGTGTACACGGACAGTTTGGAACAATTATCTACCCCTGAAGGAGTTGATCCAAATTTTATGCAGCTGCGAAACTGTCGATACGAGAACATATCATATGAGCCCTCCACATTTGCCATCTCACAGGCTCTAATGGCACACCATAAGGATGACATGGTGGTGCAGCGCGAGTCGACAACAAATCCATCAGATAAAGCTATAGCAGCAGCTCATGAAGATGCGTCTTTTACAAATTTATCACAAGGGCATTCATCTTCTTTCAACTTTCCAGCTAAAGTGAGTGGTGACCCACAAAATTGTAGCACTTGGAAAAGCATTGGCTCGCAACAGCATTGTGATTTGATTGCTAATTATGCTGCTAGTAGATCAGCTGGGATGGGGTGCAGTACAAGTCAAATGTTTGTCGGTGAAGGCTTGTCGGGCGCTATGAAGATGCTCAACTCTTCAGCATCTGCAGATCAGAATCTGAAGCCCGGTTTCTTTGGTTATCACGAGGTTCAATCCTCCATGACTAATCCATCCAGCGAAATCTCCAGCCAGAATATTCTCGATCAGTATGGGAATATGAGCTTTAACGCCCCTTCGCTTTACCAAAACACACTCCAAGATGTTGTGACCTCAGCCACTCTTGGGAGCCAAGAGGTAAAAATGTTGTCTTTCGCTCAACAGAATGTAAAGGAAATGGCCCGCGGCTCATGGATGGATGCTGGAAACGAGCTAATGCTTCTTCCAACATACGCCGATCAGTCTAGCCGGGTGCACTTGAGCTTTGATAGAGATTCCAGTCTAAACGCAAATGATACATCTAGCGCTCAGGCCTTATCTTTGTCGCTTTCATCAGTTCCTGCATCCAGAATGTGTATAGATCAGGATGCAGAAAGAAATAATTCCGAGCACATGCAATCTAATAGCGGTTGCATTGCAGGAATTTCCGATTCAGCGAAGGCTTTGAAGTCTAGTTATGTTTTACCCAGTCCTAGATCATCCACTGGTGGAAAATTCCCTGTAAATTCTCGTCAAGACATGGTGGGGACTTCAGCTTTCAATCATCGAAATGTAGGTCCGCTCGGTCCTTTCACTGGTTATGCAACCATACTGAGAAGTTCGAAATTTCTAAGGCCGGCACAGCAGCTGCTGAACGAATTCTGCAATGTAGCAAATCCGAAATCCGTACCATCCCGTGAAGAATTGCAGGATGGTATGGTTTCTCGTGATGGTATTAAAGGCGATGAGCCACCTACAATTAGAGCTACCGTTGGTGATTCTGGTGGTTCATCTTCTTTGTTTTATGGTTCGAATGATCAGAAGAGTCACGAGGCTGCTGGAGTATTAAGTACCTCAAATGAATCATTTCGACCCGAGTATCTACAGAAGAAGGCAAAGCTCTTATTCATGCAAGAGGAGGTAGGTTTCATTAATTTCTCTGCAGTTAATTGCTTAACACCAATTAGTGAGATATTTATTGCTTGAAAATAATGTGGTTCATTGAAATAGTTTCTTTATTGCAAATGGTGTTTGTAAGAATCTAATGATATCAACCTAATTGGATAGCCTCATCATTTAGAATAGTGATCTATAATGAATTAATTATTGTTTTAAAACCAATTTTCTTTCGAAAGGAATTAATGCAAGATATTGGTCTAGTCTTATTCATCAATTTTCTAGTCAAGTCTTATTCATCCTTTTTTGGCTATTTATTGTTTTATAACTTTTAACCTTTTTAGAGGATAATTGAGTTCCATTGGATTAATAAAAATTTCCACCTAATGCAAATTTGTTTCTTAGGTGAGCCTTATCATATTAAAGGTGGATCGTAGTCTAGTCTTTTCCATTTATGTGATTTAGTTTGTTGATACCAGACCAGTCTTTGTAAGGAAACTGTATTTTCCTGCAAGCTATTTAACATGGCTTGGGGCAATCTAAACCACAATCCAAAACTAGGAAAAGTCCACCTAAGTCTATGATGGTCACACATCAATGACCTTTTGTACGGAGAAAGTCTAGACCCTTGTCTATGCTCCTGAAACACCCTTTACTTCATTAAGTGATGTTTCAAACACAAAAAATATTTGTGCTTCCTAAGTTACCTTCGGCTATACTAGGAAATTGTTTTTAGTATAGAGTTGGGTAATGACATGACCTAGAAGTCTTATCCATGCGTAGCCAATTATAACTTGCTCCAATGGAAGCTCTCGTCTCTTTTTGGTACTTCCTCAAGCTGGATTACTCCTGAGGAAGGATGTTAGAATGGAAAGTTGCGTAGCACATTGATAATTAAATTTCGAAACCACTTCCCGAAATCATTGATTGTTCTATCTAGCAATTTCACGAGATTCTATCTAGCAAATAGTTAGATTAGGATAACTTTCTCAATCTGTGTTACACTGAAAGACGTTATCAGGATATACAATTGTGTACCACGTGGATAGTTCTTTGAAATTGAAAACCATCAGGATATACAATTGTGTACCACATGGGTAGTTCTTTGAAATTGAAAACCACCTTATGAAATCATGGAATATATTACTTAATTAGCAGTAATTTGGTTTAGATAGCTTTTCCTGCTCAGGTCACTTGAGGATATACAATTATGTACCAAAGGGTAAGTTTTTTAAATTTCCGATCGCCTTTGTGAAATAATGCATTATTTAACCTAGTAACAGTTGGTTTTAGGATTTAGCCCAAAAAAAGAGAGAGTGGTTTTATTATGGAACCCATTAATTATTATATATAATTCACTGATTTTGTTTCCTAACTCAACTCTTGCATGCGGCTCTTTCAAATTCAAAGTTGCTTCTTTAGTCTTTGATTGGATGTGAGGTGAAGTCTCACACGATAATTATCCCACACTGAAAGTTATGAGTTCCGAGATAGCCACAAAGAATGTTGAGCTATTCGACTAATAGTAATTGATTTTAGAGTGAAACCTCGTGTTTCTGTAGGTATACTGTGCTGCACGCTTATCAAAACTCTATTTGCAACCTAATAATGTCTAGTTAAAGTTACTGTATATATGCATGTAACTAGAACTTAAAGCTACCTTATAGGAAGGGCAAAGTGTATAGAGCTCATCTATTTGAGCTTCACATCCTTAAATGACCACCCTGAGTCACTCACTAGCATTCACTATGCACCAAAAAGACAGAAAAAGAACCCCAGCAATTTGGTCATCAATATTTTGAACTTCGTTGCATATATTCATGCATTATATTGGTCTAAGTGAGGATCACCTTATAACATTATAGTACATGTTGTATTTTTTACATCATTCATTATCATCATACTAACAATTTACAACCGCACAATTATGATCATAACATTATAACGTTGTGACTTGATTTATTCCCATGTCAAACCCAATACCTAGACTAAATTGTGGCACTTCGGTAAACACGTATTATTAGTATTCTAGATCATCCTTAGAACCCTGATTATTGATATTTAGGCTTGTTCGGATTGGTTTTTTCCCAATGAGAAAGCACTTTTGTTTTGGAATATATATATATATATATATATATATATATATATTTGTATAAGATTTCAAAAAAAAGTTGGGACTTCAAAAAAATCTTAATTTTAATTTGGATTTTCTCTCAGGACTATTTACTTTGTTAACCTTTTAGGACCTAGACTTTGATAAGTGGCATACCATTAGTCCTTTAAGCAATTCCTGTTACATTTTTAACCCCAAATGCATGTGAGAAGCATGTCCAGGCTGACCAATAGTATTGTTCGATACAATACTGACATTAAAAATGTGACGAAAATTTCTCAAATGACTAACAACGTCCCATTTATCAAAATCTAGGGACTGGAAGGTTCATTCTGGAAGTTAAGGTACTAAAATGTGACAAAGTTAATTGTCTAGGGATTATTACGGGAATAAACCCTTTAGTTTTTCCTAAAAGCTAGAAAATTTAGCTTATCAAAAAAGAATTAAAAAAAAAAAAAGTTTAGGGAAAAAAATGCTTCCACCAAAAAAAAAAAAAAAAAAAAACTCAATCCAAATGAGTCCTTATTTGAGAATAGGCAGTGGAGAATTAAAACAAATCAAGGACGAGAACAACTGACTTCTTGTGATTCAATCATGGTGTTCGGTTCTTTAACAGTATCATCTCAATGTGAGAAGTACCTATAATCTATCTTGTACACTTCCTTTTTGGACTGGTAGTTGAGTGATGAGTGCTAAAGTGTCATTATTTTCTGCATTATGTCCCCGACATAATAACTGTTCCTGAGCTTTTAGAACCTGTTTCTTGTTCCTTTACTGATTGCTAGGTGGTTGTGGAAGCTTGAGTAGCTGTATTTCAATGATGACAAATTGAAAGACAGATGCGCTTCATTGTTGTCACTATGATGGAGATTTTAACTGTGTGCTCAATATTTCTCATGCACCTCCAATAAAATTGTACCAAGATATATAGAATTTTGAGTTGCTCTTTAATTTGTGTCTGAGAATTATTAGCAAAACATGCATACTTGTTTTGAGTTAGGGCATCTTCAAGTCATTAGTTACATTTGGACTTGAGACTAATTTTAGTTTGACCAAAAGAGGTAAAATTGAAGGAGAAACCCTCCCAACAAGTGCGTTTCTCGAGAGTCGACTTTTGTTCTCCTCTTTACGGCAGTGAACTTGCTACCACCTCAGCTTAGGACTCGTGGTAGAACATGCGTGTTTTACCAAGTAGAATTTATACCATTTCAAACCACCCTAGGACAAAATTAGGATAAGAAAAGTTCCGGATGGTAATATTACTAAAACAGTGACCAACTAAGTGGTCTACCTTGAGGCGTGAAGCCTGTATAGGGCTTTTGTGAAGCGTGAAGAAAATTATGCATTAAGCTCTTCTCAACTTGTTGGAAAAGAAAATATATTTACTCTTCTACAACTGAATTTAAGTTGTTCTTATATTCTGTATGTTCTCAACTTCTGCTAGAGAACTTACTTTTGTTAAGCATGTAATTGCAACTTGCTGCTTCATCATTTTGCTTGGTTGTTAAGAAATTAAAGCTAGTTTGATTTTCTGATTCGATTATGGCAAATTGAATCACAGATGCCTCACTTCATATGTTATATGAATATTAACTATACGCAAGTGTTGGATCTTCCCTTAATCTGAGCTTAATATCAGTGTTGGAAACTTGATCTTCACTCTTCCCTTAATCTGTGCTTAATATCATCAGTCTTGGAAACTTGATTTTCACTAACTATGCTTTATAATATAAATCGTGTTGATATAGAACTTCGAGTCCTTCCTTAAGTTGTGTTGAAATATCATTATTGAAAACTCATTTTCACCTTATTGGGATTTGTACTACTTCAAGCAACCTTAAGAAAGAAAATTAAGAAACCACAAAAGCTCAGTTTCATGTCTAAAGTGCTTCCAGTACTAATAGAAAAAGGTGAAGATCGGATGTACTACAATTTTACGTTCTATAATGAAACTCCGTCTCCAACTATTTAAAGCCAACGAGTTATCCTGAGATCTTAGCTTATGGCAGGTCTGCAGAAGGTATAAGCAGTATCATCAGCAAATGCAAATGGTGGTTTCGTCTTTCGAATCAGTGGCTGGTCTTAGTGCAGCAACCCCTTTTTTTTCACTGGCTCTCAAGACAATCTCCAGGCATTTTAGGTGCCTGAAGAATGCCATTTTCGGTCAGCTTAGAAATACAGGGAAAGCCTTAGGAGAAGATTTCTCATGCCCCACTAGTGGCACGACTACTAGTAAAGGCGACGCGAGCACATCAAGGTTGAAATTCATTGACCAAACCCTTCAGAAGCAGAAAGCTGGTGGAGGCTCAGTGGCAACTTTTGAACCCCCACGACATGTGTGGAGGCCCCAAAGAGGCCTACCAGAACGTGCTGTGGCTGTTCTTAGGGCTTGGCTTTTTGACCATTTTCTTCACCCGTAAGTCTAAGAACACTTTCTCACTCTCATTCATATGGTAAGCACATTAATGCGTGCTCAAATCATTTTAAGGATCTTGTTGAAGAAAATTCAATTGCTGATGCAGGTACCCTACAGATGCAGATAAGCATATGTTGGCAACTCAAACAGGCTTAACCAGGAATCAGGTATATAATCAGCATTTTGTTGTGTTATCAGTTTGATGTTTATATAACCAGTTGATTATTCTCTCGAGCTAGCGGCATACTCTGATTCTTTTCTGAAGCAGGAGGAAAAACAGAAAAAACCATTCTCTCTTACTCTTTGACAAAGACCAAAGCAATGTCACTCACTACTGATGTCTTTTGAAGTTGATCTACAAAATGTTCTCTTATCAATGGAAAACAGACACCCCAATGCACAATTATGCACTTAAGAATCTATAGTTCTCACGCCCCGTTTCATTTCTTTCAGCACTGGGGTTGGAGACAAGGGGGTACCTTAGGAGTACCTTTGGAGGCTTGACTCTTTAAGGCTTGACCTTTAAAAAATTTGTGGTTAGATCCGCAGAAATTTATATTTGGCTGATTGGCTCCGAACATGAATTGAACGCTTAATTTCAGGTCTCGAATTGGTTCATCAATGCTCGCGTCCGGGTGTGGAAACCCATGGTTGAAGAAATACACATGCTGGAGGCTAAAGGATTGACTGAATCAGGGCCAAACGCCGGAAGAACTGATAAGGAGAAACCCTGCAGCGGAGGTGCCCGGAGACTAAACGATAGCCAAGAAGTGAATGGTCACAGCGGTGTTGGAATTCCAGGTGCTCAAATTAATTGCTCGGATATTGGCTCCTCAGCGAGCATTCAGGACAGATCGAATCCCGACGCGTGGAATCTCGGAAAACAGTCTAGAGTAGATTGTCATCATCCTGAAAGCATGGATGGATCCCTGATGGATTTCATGCCTTACCAGCAAAGCGGAATCGAAATCGGGGGTCTCGGAGCCGTGTCACTGACACTAGGCCTCAGGCAAAGCGTTGAGGGTGCAGCACCACCATCACAGCAGCAACTGCAACCACCAGAACGTCAGTTTATGCAGCATTTTGGCGATCAGGTGATTCGTGATTTCGTGGGATAATCTGTGTAGTTTACATGTAATAAACACATCTACCAAGTAGAGCTCATTAAATTTGTGCAATCAAATTAAAGCACACATCTGTAGGTGGACGGATTAGGGACGGAATTTTTATTGAAGTTTGCCCTCCTTCCAAATCTCAAGGAGGAAGGAAAGAATTTGCACTAAGCAAACTTCTTGGCTCCTGTAACTGATATGTATAAGCTGATTTGGGTCAATGGTGATGAACGTTTATGTTTAATGGTGATCGTGATAATTTTTCAAGAGATATATATATATATATATATGGTGATCAATGGTTATGAACTTTACAAATATCTTTATTTTTTATTTGCATTAGTTATGACAAAATTAACAACTAATGTTATGTCAACTGCACAATATTAATTTTATCATGATTATGATAAATTAAAGCATTTTTAGAGTAGTTACACGTCTGTATAGAATTCTTTTTTCTTTTTGAAAAAAAATTCGAAACTTTTTAAATAGTCGCAGCAAATGACTGTCTTCTTTAGTCACACATTAAAAATGGATAAATTAAATTGTAAAACTGCAATATAGTATATTCCGAAGAAACACCTGATATTAATTGAGCAAAAATATTATATATAACGAGCAAAATTCTGAATAGGCAAATAAGTTAAAAATCCACAATTACGTAATACTATAACCTTTAGACTAGAATTTATTGTAATGGTCTTGGGCTTCCTGTGGCTATAATTACAAGACAAAATACAATGTCCAAGTCCATTTAGAACTTGAGTTGACCCAGGAGAATTCACTTATCAATTTAGTGGTAATGCAGTCATCAATAAATTATCCCAATTTGTAGAAGGTCAGAGTCTTCCCTCCTTATAAAAAGTTTCATACTGGAAACTTACATATTTTGATTTGAAGAGAAATACATTCTTAGATGGTCTTCTTACCTATCTCAATAACAAATTCCTCAAACCAAAACCTCAGTTACCTTTCTTGTAATATATCTTAATTTGCTCGCAAAGTTGCCTTCTTAAGCATCATGAATGCACCCCCCCCCCCCCCAAAAAAAAGAAAAAAACCTCCAATTTTTTTCTAGACGTTCATGGCCTATTAGGTTATTTGGCATCTAGTGTATCCCGAAGCCATAAAGTTGACTCCCATGATTGGCATTTCAAAATACAATTAAATAGCTTTAACTCACATATGAATCTTATTAAAAAGGTCAAATTTTATGCATATATACGTTTAATATAGACTTACAAATGGACATTGTCATATCTTAATGTTCATCAATCTTCAATTGGGAACATCAATACCATCTAGTAGGAGTTATGTCAGCCTCATGTTAATTCCATCTTTTGGCTTATAGATTCATCAAAAATCAAAAGAAATTATCTAAGGTTAATGATTGCTATCTCGAGGCACAAGCCTAAATAACCCGCAAGCACACAGGTCGCGTGTAGCATAGAGTGTGTGAGTGCAGGGTCAAATCCATGGGGAGGCCTAACGTGAGTGGAGTTCTAAGCTAAGCGTATCTTAAAGAGCTACGTGTTGGGACCTAACCTATAATGTTTTCGGGTTTTTGAATTGAGGGGAGCTCAGGAAAGATAGATCTAAGCTAAAATAAGAAAATAAAAAGGGGGTGTGTGGGTGTGTGTGACGGGAGAATCAAGCATTCTAAGGGAATCAAAGACGTGGAAATAGGGACTATGCTAATTACGTCTTGCAAATGGGTGATTACTACTTCTTTCTAAGGTTGCTTGATGGATTATACTAAGTACTTTAATCTAGACCTCTAATTAGCCTTTTAATTAGTACCTTAAGCCTCAGTGCTGGTTTGTCCCTAGGTGGCGATACTTAGAAGTATGGCATGATTATTATGACTTAGGGATTAGGGCTAGCTAATAGGATTCTAGGTGATTTAGATCGATCTAGCCCTAGCACTTAATCCACTAATTAGTTCCTCAATCTAACCCTAGGATTTGGTGCGAGTCCGTCCCTAAGCTTTGCCCCATTTGGAGCTACGGCGTAGTCTTTATGAACCTAGAGCATTAGGGTGGACTAACTAGTCTTTCTAAGTGAACTAAGGTCAACTAAACCTATTTGGACTTCTATTGGCTAGATTTAAAGCCAAAGGGGACTCAACATAAGCTAGTTACTAGTTGTACTCCATTGATCGCATCACAATAGAGAAAATTAACAATTACGTGCAAAACATATACATCTAGGTCATGGCATTTAGGAATATTCTAGAGTATTCTACTACTAAGCATATAGGCGTACTTAGATTACACCAATTTAAGCAATAGCATCCGACATATAAGCAATAGAAGCTATTTATGCTATTAAGTATGCTAACACACACATAGACATATATATAGGCATACCCACTTCATGTGATCATCACACAAATACAGAGCCATACTAGCATAATGATTTAGAGATGGTTAATAGCACTATAGACTTCAATATATATAAGCTACATTTTTGAGTCATTTCTACGAACACATAGGCATGTATATAAATTTGCCATTGAAACCCTAAGCACAAGCATATATATTTACAAATCCATCAAGTTCTCACTAATAAAAAGTAGTAATCAATCCATAATACAAGATATAATCACCATACATAGCTTTAATCATACATAATTAGATTTAGGACAAAAGAGAGATACCTTTCTATTCAAATCCATTCTTTACAATTCATGAGCTATGCCTAAATCTTGTGTTTGATCCTTTTAGATCCTTGATTCCAAGTACTAAATATGTTTAGGAGAGTGTGTGTAAGGTGGAATTAGGGTATAGGAAAATGGGTGTGTGAAATAGTGAGTGTTCTCCCCCAAAAAAAAAATGGCTGAATAGGTGCTTAAATAGAGCTGAAATCAGGTAGGGCCAAGGGACTGGCCTTGGGGCTTGGTCGACCGGCCTTAGTGGCTTGTTCTCTAATTTGGCCAGAGGCCTAGGCCAGTTGATTGGCCTAAGGTTGAGGTCAATTGGCCTCCCCTGCTTCTTGGCCTGATTTTGCTCCTCATAAGCTAATTTCTTTTCGGGTGCTTTGATCTTCATCCGGTTGCTTCCAAATACACTTTTTTTTTGTTCTTTTGCGTCCAGAACACCTTTGGCTTTACTCCACACCCCAAGCACTATCAATCAAGGTCCAATCATCTCCTTGAATCTCTCCTAAAACAAGCAACAAACGTGCATTAATGTAGCATTTAAGTTCTAAGCTCAACTATAAATATGTAAACCCTAATATGCACAAGTATGACCCAACTGCTATACTAATACACCAAATGAAACACAATATACCTCAAGACAAGAATAAGAATAGAAAGCATAAATACACACAAGATTAACACATTAGTTAACATCACCAAATGAATTGTTTAGCTATATGCCTAGTCTTATAATAAAGTCACATTAATAAATGTTCTCAATCAACCTATATGTTAATTGTGTCTACCTACCCTTAAAGGGACTTTGCACCGAGATCATATAGCAAGTGTGCATCCCAAATGAACACGAACATGATACTAGATTTCACAATAAGTGTATCATTGACTACCTTTCCTAAAATCATGATCAAGTCTTAATATCATACCAACCTACATTAGTAAGGTACAACCCAAAAAAGTATTCAAACTATGAAGCTTGTATCAAGGTTAGATTAAACCAAAGAACTTTTTGAAAAATGATAAAATGCTGAGGGTATACATAAAAGCTTTTGACATAGTAGATGTGTTAGAATAGAGTTTCTATATCAACACTATGTGAAATCTATTTCTAGTTATAGAGGGATCATCAAAAGACAAAACATTTTTAAGAAAATTTTAAACTTCTAACAAAGGTGTACATTCATGTTCTAAAGATGTACATAAGATGAAGTTAACAGGAGAGTGCGTAACAATACTGATTAGCCAACCACAAAGACTGAATCATTGAAGTTTATAACCAAGAGTGAAGTGAAGTTTCTTATAATAAACAAGGATGTCTAGTGGCATAGAAAGAAAGGGAAAATGAACAACAAAATTTTAACCATTAAGTTGCAAAATTCCAATATAGAAAAAGTGGTGCAAGGAGAGTCAATTCCCAATAGGATGAAGTTTCAACAAAATATAGACAACAATAGCGATTATACTAATGAGGATTATAGTAATTAGATAAAAGGGGAAAACATTGAAAAAGGAACTCCAATCTGTAATTGAGTAGAAGGAATTAGCAATTTCAAGATTACAAGAGTTAGCAAGACAATGATTCTTTTCCTTCTCATATGAGCCTAAATAATTTATGGAACGTAGCCATACACATGACATAATAGTTGTTAAAATTAAAAATTAGGGCAAATTGATGGTGCTAATATTTCCATGCAAAGGAAATGTAGAACTTATCTTTTAGGTGGTGATTGGTATGATGATATTGGTTAGGAACAAAATAGTTTTAACAATAACTTGACTGAGAGGAGAACAATAGTAATGGCTTCTGCAATGAGCATCTTCGCAAGGAGAATATCGAATCAATAATTGTGGAGATGGATTAAGTCTTCATTTTGCCAAGGAAAAAAAAATTATAAATAAGTTTTTAAGGAATGAAAGAGTTAAGAAGAATTAGTGCAAACAAGATAGGATTAAAAAGCCATCCAACAGCTACATATCCTCAATAAGTATTATGAATAAGAATGAAGCAACTACTGTACAACAAAAACAATAATGCGGTTAGGTGTTAAGGTAGCCCGTATACTTATATAACCAGTTTGAAGTTGCGTGGGCCAAAGGGAGAACAAAAGGATCAATATAGTGGAAAGAATGTTATCAATTTTATGGCATGAAATAGTCCAAACAAGAAGCAAATTTATCTGCAATAGTTTCGATTAATCCAAAGGGCAAAGAAAATTAGAACACCTTAGATAAAAGTGATCATTTTGCACGTTGAAAATTTATCAAACTAAAATAGCACAACCTATGCATGACAAACCTCGAGGTATGATTCAAAACAAAGATTACAAAGAAATGGACATATAAACACTAGGGAAATGATAATATGTTAGATCTGGAATTTTTTTTTTAAAACAGGATAATAGGAAATTGGGGAGAATCATCTAGAAAGAAAATCCTGGTCGGAGTGATTTTAAGGAGATGATTTAGAATGGAACAATATGAATATAAGAGTTCATCGTGATTTTGAGTTGTGAGTCAATTTACAAGGGAATTGAAATCTGAATGACTCTCTCATTGATTATAACAAAATACCATGATTACATTTCACTCAAAATGACAAATAACTATAACTTATAACTGGAACAGAATTTAAAAATGTTCTTAACTGAATACGAGAGTTGGTAGGGAATTGATTGAACAATTTTCAAGAAGAATGAGATTGGAAAATTTTAAATGTGGGAACGTCACAAAAGAGGAGAAAAACTTATTATTCGAACTACTACTGTCATCTACAATGATAGAAGTACCGTTTGAATTTTTAGGTCAATTAACGCAAGAGGAAAACTAAATAAAGTTTAGCACAAGTCTAGGAGTGAACAAGTCTGGGTGAGATTTAAAATGCAAATATGATTAGTTATTTAGCTAGTGAGTTGTACACACCTCAAATGGTAGTGAATTAAAATTATTGGAGAAATTAATATGTAAAAATTAATCACTTTTACCGTCAACGTAAAATCCGAGGGAAGGGGTTAGAAGGGGAAAGATTATAAACACAAAATATGAATCAAAGCATGACATGACTAAAAAAATAATAATATTACCATGGAGTGAGGAACAATAACAAGATGTGTTAAGAGACACAAACTATCTTTCAAGTCGACATTTTAGATTGGGGCGAACAACTAATGCTCAAACTTCAATAGAATGGGGGGAAGAAAATAGATCCATTCTATGAACGGGTGGAAAAAGAATTTCAGAAGAGGATAATATTTCATGACGATGAACCTTTAGATATCTCATAGGGTCAATCTAGCACCTTGATCAACTATTACTACAGGCCTCGAAGGATCAATAAACCCAGGCTCTGTCACGCTTCCAAATCTACCTAAGGCAAATCTTAGGAGTGCAATTTCTGCACACCCAAGAAGGAAAAAAATTCTCCTTTTTAATCCCGCAAAGCATTATGCAAAATAAACCAAAAAATCAAAACCAAAGCTAGTCACAGAGCATCTAAATCCAAACAAATTAAGATAGATTAAATATTTCCAAAATATAAATAGATTCCGAGATTGACAACTAAATAATAAATAAAACTTCAATAGAAGTACGAGACGTCCCGAAAATATTCATTTCTACAAGCATCCCAAAAGGATCACGCACTGGACTATCACGCCTGATAAAGTAGTTATCTAACTCCCAAGCTCGTACAACATAAGGTAGTTTTCACAATTTGCAAGAAAATACGGTTTGAAACAAGGAAAAGTAAGACACAAATTTCAGTAAGCAGGGCCCCTAAAAATTAGCATTCGTGTCAAAATATAGACTACCTAATGCAAGAGGTGATAAGACATTGCTAATAATATATTCAAGTTTGAAATGCTTGCTGAAAGCCGTAGTTGAAGAATAGAGTAAGATATCATAAGCCAACTAAGGTCAATAAGACAGAGGTACCAAAATATTCAAAGCAGTATTAAAAAAAAAATGAAACCCAAGAGTGCCAAAAATAGATCTAACACAAGATGGCTGAGATTACATTCCTAGTAACACAATCTGAAAAGTAGTTTGTTGTCGCACATACTATCAAAAGTAATTGAAAATTTTGACAAAAATATAGTGCACTATCCAAAAACATGGTGTACAATCCCTACCAATAAAGGGTCCAAAAGCACGACTTTAACAATTGATACAAGGGTTCATTTATTATATCAAAATCATGTTATGCACATAGGGATTTTTTGGGTCAAGCTGCACCTAGGAATTGAAGTAAGCATTTCGTGCAAACGTTAGGTTTTGAATTAGTGTAACTCTTATATACATCTTTACACTTGAAAAATAAATCTAAAAAAATATCCCATGTAAAATCATAGAGAAGACCTTAATAATCATATACAATCATAAAATAATATAAGAGAAGTAACAAAAGTGGAGGAGATAATTTGTAAAGTAACAATATAAACAAAAAATTCAAAAACAAAAGTCAAAAAACAGTGTTCAATTTCAATCCCCTCCTCCTCCTTTTGTGCTTCCCTAAGGTGCAAAACTAATGAAGCAATTCAGAATATGAATACTATAGTTATAATCTTTTAGACATAGCAAATATTAAGATCTACAAACACTTTTTATGTATTGACTTACATAAAACTATCTAAATATGATCAAGTAGTTGAAAAACTAAGTAAGAGCAAAATGTATTTTATCACTATATTTTGTGAAAGTCGCATAAAACTTCTTATGTTTTCAAAATTCGTTGATAAACCTCTGTGATTTAAAAAAAGTCGTGCATTAGCCCTTGCCGTTAGTAATTACATTAAAGTTAACGAAAAATTGTTAAATTTGTGCAAATTCTCCCCTAACATTGAAAACAATGTAGATGCCCCTTGTTTGAAATAGGTGTAAATACACCAAATGTAGGGTGAAAATAAAAATTATATCTTCTAAATTATTTTCTATTTTAGTATTAAAATTTACTTTGGATTTTAATTATTATTTAGAAATTGATGTTAGTTTTTAATTTAAATTTCTATTTTAGAATTAAAATTTAATGTTATGTTCTAATTCATGTTTTAGTTTTTAATTTTTTGAATATTCTACACTTAACATCCCATGTTTTTAATTATGAACTAAATTTAGTATCCAAGATTACAGTGGATCATGCTATGAATCTTTAATTATCTTGTGTTAACTTGATATCAATTACATTATTTATTTGAGTGATTATTTTATTTCGTGCTTCATGTTTTTAATTGAATTGGTCACTCAATTAATTATGAGAAATTCTTAACTGAATTGGAAGAAAGGTTTAGAATTAATCCTAAAATAGAATAATGAGATAGGAATACTCATAGGATTTTAGAGATATAATTTTTATTTTCACCTTACAATTGTTGTATTTACAACTTATTTTAAACTAGAGGGGTAACTTTAAAAAAAAATAGAGGGGGAATTTGCATCATTTTCAAAATCAGAGGGTAGAATTTGCACCAATTTAACAACTTTTCGTTAACTTTAACGGGATCACTAACAACAAGGATTAATGCGCAATGTTTTTTAGATTACAGGGGTTTATCAGTGAGTTTTAGAAATACAAGAGGGTTAATAGAACTTTCACAAATACAAGAGAGTAAAGTACATTTTGCTCTCGTAAGCTTAAACCAACAAGCTGCTCCAAATCACTCATAGAGAGTTACCTCACAATAACCCTCTCTTATGTGTTAGAAACGCTACAGGAGATACAAATAATTTATATTCTAATCCTAAGTTTGGGGAATTAATACTAGAGTTGGGCCGTTGACAAACTTTTCATTACAAAACAAAATATAATATCCAAGTTCATTTAGAGTTTTGATTTGACCCAAAAGAAAATATTTCACCTATCAATCTAGTTGCAATGCACTCGTCAATAAATCTCAAATTAGTGCATTAGTTAAAATTAGTAACTGAATTTTTTTTTCTTTTTTTTTTTCTGTGTCCAAAATTTTGCTCACTACTTTTGTGGCCACTAAAGGAATTAGTGACGAGATTTTTGGTGATTGACAAAATTGATCACAGATTAGTCACGATTTCATTTTAATGACTGAACTAAGATATTTAGTGACTGATCTTTCGTTCAAAAAAACCCTTTTCTATATAGTGCATGCTTCCAATAAGATAGAACCCAGAGAAGACGAGGGGGCTAAGTGAATCAACCCGAAGAAAATTAACTCATCCGCGTTATAGTTCTCCAAATCTATTTTTGACCCGCAAAAAGATAGCCTTTCCTCTTATAGTATTTAATTAATCTATGAATCATGCAACTTATAAGATGCTTGGTGACACGATTGTTTTTTAATTCATAGATCAAATCAAGCAAAACGTGATTGTGTTTTCATAAATCATATCAACCCAAATGCAAATATGAATGGAGGATATTGTTCATTTTTGTTGAACAATAGCATCAAACCCAACCGCTGTTGAGCGGTGAACTTTTGGCATCATAAGCAAGACAATCCAACCAGAGAAAGCTCTTCCATTTGCAGATTTGGTGATGCTTCATTATCTTATTTTGTTGTTATTATTGTTATTATTTATTTACTTAGGTTGTACGTGTGTGGTAGCTAAGGAAATACTTGTCAGTAATGTCAATGTCGTAGATATACTCTTGAATAAAATTGAGGAGGTCATGTATAGAACGTTCTATGCTGGATGTGACTAATTAATAAATCATTCTTGATATAAAGCAGCTTAAATAAATGATCGGTTAGATTACAAAGACTTTCTACTATTTCTTTGGATCACAAATTTTATTCCATTAATCAGTTATATACGAGTAATATCTATGGAAGCTTCGTGAAAATGATTGATATCAAAACTTAGTTATATCTTGAAAATCAAGAACTTCTTCATTAAATTGTTTTCTGCATTAATCTGTGTCTCAAGACAATAGGAAAATATATATAGTTTTTGGGTAACTAGAACCTTACTCCCTTTTGGTTTGTTAAGTGTACGTAGCCCCTATGGTCTTCAAATATTGAAACCTATTCGAGTAAAATAGGCTACTCCCTAATGGTCATCAAATTTGCAGCATACATATTCTTAAAATGGGAGTCCGTGTCTATTTCGAAATCATAGAATCGAAAGTAATGTGTGAATATGAATAAATCACAAGGAATAGGCACTATTACTCATGGGTTTTTTTTTTTTTGGTTAAACCTTCCACTCCATGTGATTGAACTCAAGACTTACCCGTGGTTCCTTTTTCTTTTTTTTTTTGTAAGACCTCCATCCCATGGAATTGAATTCAGGATCTCACGCCTAAAGGAATTAGTCACAACTACTTGAACTATATTTTAATCCCACTATTACCCGTAGTTTTTTCCCCTCTCTCTATGGAGGAAAAACTAGTTTTGTTTTTGCAAAACACTATTTTCATTTGTTTCTAGGTGATGCATGATGGAAACTATTGTGCTTTCTATATATGTATTTACTAGTCAATCACCCGTGCGATGCACTGGGAAGTAAAATGTCATTTTATCCGCATAGCATTTTTTCTAAAAATTAAGATAAGTGGCATTCTGTTGGAATAATTATCATTATTATTTCTAAATAATTACAAAAGGATAGATTCAAATAATTAAATTATGTACATTTGAGTTAAATTACAAAACAAAAATATGAATAATTAAAGCATTTTGTAAAATGATTTACATTAAAATTACTAAGGGAAAGCAGTATAGAAATATGGAAAGAAGATTAAAATAAGAAAAAATATATTTGGACCTAATTAACTTGTCCTCAACCATTATAGTGATAATTTGATATATTTGGAGAAAAATTATTATCACGTATAATTTCATTAGAAGTTTCAAACTTTTCATCAAAAGAAAATAGATTTCATATCTATTAATTTAAGCAAAATGAATCACAAAATAGAAAAATAATATTGATACCCAATTTAATTGAAATATAGGATCTGAATATAAAGAACGTATGAATGAAAAAGACAATTTGTCGATATTAACCAAAATTCAAATTACCACAAATAGCATCATACAATGATGATATATTAAGTAAGTTGCACTAATTTTCGATTATAGTAATAGAAAATTATTAAAATAGGTCACGATTTGATAACAACCAAATTAGAGAGTTACCATAGATATCTACAATCAATTCAGATTATATATTATAATTTGGGATGTAATATGTAAATATTAAAATAAATTAGTAAATCAATGTAAATCTCATTAAAATAAAACACGATTTTCACAATTAAATGTAATGTAAGAACGTCACGTGGCAAAAGAGTGTTAAAAATGCTATTTATGCGACATTTGTCATTATTATATTACAAAGGGTTCTTTTATATTATATAGTATAGATATAAAATAAATTGGGGTTCTTTAATGCGACATGTGCTCGCTATTTGTAAAAAACCCTATCTCGATCAACTGGTGATGAATAATTGGCGAGAACTCTTTTTTAGAAAAATGAAAAAAATAAAATATATCATTATAGACGGGGCTCTTGTAAAACCAGCCTATATTCATTTTTTATTATTTAAAAGAAAAAAAAATATCATTATGTCTTCATTTAGCGACAGTTTTGCAACATCGCTGCCCATTTTTTTAGTATTGCTGTGCGGGTGAAATGTTCAGGTAAAGGAAAATATATATTACCCTTCTCTCCATGGGGGGAAATGAGAGTGGACTTATCGGGCAACACATCCATATCCAAGAGTCCACTTATACTCGCTGCAGAGCCTAATTGCGGGATTAATTAACCTTTATCAATCTCTTGATACTTCGTTTATAACTAAACGGCCAACTGGATTTGAAATGAAATGACTTTTGGAGAAAGGATTTGACAGTCTCATATCAATATATAATTGAATTTCTTGGGGTGTGATTTTAATGAACGACTCAAATAATATTATAATATAAATAGCAGAATTTTTTTCTTTTTTTCTTACAACGTTATGAGAAATCGGTTGACATAAGAAAATGTGAATCCTTTTCACAAGACATCACTCATGCCATAGAAGATTGGAAGCCATTCTTTCTAATGAATACAAAGATGATTCCGTCAAGAATCAATTATTTTAATGAAACCCACAACCATCGAGTCGGAATACTACTAACAAGAATGGCATGTGGCTGCACAAAACAAAAGGCTAACGCCTGTTTGGAGCTTGTGTAGCTCCTTTGTAGTGTTCTACCCTGAGAGAGGTATTATAAGAGCCAGTGAGAGAGGACGATGTGGCTATTTTCTATGTGTTACTAAAACAGGAAAGCATTACCACGTAAATGGTGCCACAGTAGTATTTATATGGTATTCTGAGGACATTATTTAATGAAGTCGGTTTGGGCGGCGCGGTGGAGAGCGGTGATATCCAAGACCTACCCTTAAGTTATTAGATTTGGAGCTAGGGACAGAAGACAAAAGTCATGGATCTGACATAAAATAACCTATTACAACATATACTTATATCATATAAAAGAATTTGTAAATTCAGCGCCACCTTTTAAGGTCATGGGCCACTTCTCACTTTGATTAATCGGTTCTTATGTAAAATATTAATGATTCATAACATAGTATAAGAGTACAGCTTTTGGTCTAGTTTGGGCATTGCACATATCTATTCACGTGTGACTAACCCAACTACCGTTCATTGTGTACATCTGTTCGTATAATAGTCCATCCTTACAAGTAGTTTACCAAAACTTAATCTCCTCTGTTTCAAGACCGTGGTAACCTATCCCTACAGGTAACTCACTAAAGCTGCATCTAGCCCGTTCAAGTGGTGCTGGCAATGTCTTAGGTCAAGTGATTATCCAAATTCAAGTGACTATCCAAATTCAACCCGCCCCGTTAAGTGTTGCTGGTATTATTCTCAAATCGTGGTGACCCATCTCTACAAGCAGCTCATTAGAACTACATCTCATCCATTCAAGTAGAACAAGCATTGTCTACATCTCATCTATTTAAGTGGTGTAGACACTATTCTAGGTAACACAACCATTCAAGTTCAACTTATCGATCAAGTGGTACATGTACTATTTCGTTAAACATGAGGAGAGTGTTACTACATATACTATACCATATTAACAAATTTCAAGAGAAGGGTACACGTGAGGGAGGTGTTACAATATATGCTTGTATCACAATAACACGTGAGCAAATGTTACAATATATATACTATAGTATATCAACAAATCTCAAATCTCAAGATTTATAAGGTCTTGGGCCATTTATTACATTGACCAATTAATTTTTGTAATAAAATCTTGGTAATTCTTTACGTGTAGGGATTGTTACAACATATACTATACCACATCAACAAATCTTAACTATCAAGATTTTATAAGGTCTTAGGTCACTCCTAACATTAACCCAATGATATTTGTAATAATATCTCGGCGATTCTTCATGTGTGGGGTGTTACAATATACATTGTACCATATAAAAAAATATCAAATTTCAAGGACATTAACCAATTGATTTTTATGATAAAATTATCAATGATTCGTAATATTATTAGCATGATCATAGATGAACATAATAACCAACACATAATAACTAACAACAGAAACTGGCCACCAAGAACACGGCAACAAAGGTTGTGGCTTCACTAAGAGCCAGTTTGAATTGAACGAAAATAGAAACCACTAATTCTTTTTCGTCCATATTAATGGGCGAAGGACCATATATCATTTCTTAAATAAATGAATCAAAGCTGAATATGAGATTACCGAAGAAGAGAAAAGCTTTTTCAACGCAATATATCATGATGGATATCGATCACCGTCAAATAGACAATGTACCAATAATGTTATCATTAACAAAAGCAACAGAAGAAAGTTAATAGACCCCTGGATCTTATTCCTTAGTTCTGTTAATTTTGTTAGTGTATACATTCCTTTCACATGAAAATTAATAAAATCTAAAGACTATTCTGAACTATTCCTCATATTAACTGATTAGTTTTTACAATAGAACTTTGGTTATTCTTTGTATGGTATTAGAACTGGGTCAATTTTGGCCCAGTTTCTAAAGTTGCGCATGTGTGTAACTGTTCTGCTCCCGATATACCTGTTCGAGTTCCACCAGTTCTTGTCGCGAGTCACACATAATGAAATCTAATACTATCTTATAAGGTTCTAAACTACTTCTTATATTAACTAATTAATTTTAATAATAAAACCTCAGTGATTCTTCATTAATTTTGAGACACAAACTTAATAATATGTTGTCAACATCTTGATGAGTACCTCGTTCTAAACTCATAGCCAGAAATTGAATGTTCGTACAGGAACCTAAAAAGGTTTAATTAACGTCAACAACCATATTCTTGATGTTCACATTTTTGTTTGCTCTATATAAGCAGCCGAGAGGAGCAGGGTTTTGGACAAAAATCGCAAGTCTCCAATTGGGTTTGTGTAGCAAAAGACGCACGAAAAGAAAAAGTAGGAAACAAAGAAGAAGAAGAAAAGAAAAGAAAAGTTTCCAATTTTAGTATTGTGAAATGGAGAAGCTCAGAGTTAATATCTCGCTTTCTAGCTTCTTAATTGTTCTCGTATTGCTTAAGGTCGCATGGCTAGTGGCAGCTCAAGAAGTTGGTAAGCCATTTACCCATGATGTTTAAAGAGGAAAAATAAAAAAAGAAACGAAAAGATTCACTGTGCTAAGATAGTGCATGCTATTCCTAGCTATTAGACAATGTTATTGTCTACTAGCAATAAATTATGATTAGTTTCATCATTATCATATAAGATCATAGATTATTTCATCTAGAATAAAATGCACTTCTCGTATTTTGTCAAAGTCACATAAAATTTCCTATTTTTAAAAATCGATTGCTAATACCCTCTATTGTATAAAGAATGTTACACCAAACCTATAATTCTTGGAGCAATGTTGCAATACTTTTTAATAGCATAGGTGTGCTGGAAATATTCCTTACAATATATGGGGTGTTAGCTAGTTTTGAAATCACAAAAGATTTTATGCAATATTGGCAATATACAAAATGTGTTTTACCCTTTTATTTAATATCAATTAATTTAAGGTGAACCCTGTAGTTCTTAACAATTCTTGTGAGTCCAAATATTTGATTTTGTGTTGTTGCAGAAAATGAGAGAGAGTTTAGTTATAATGCGAGTAGCCATGTGGGACCAGCTCACTGGGGACGAATTCGTCCCGAGTGGAGAATGTGCAACAATGGGACAATGCAGTCTCCCATTGATTTGTTGCATGAGAGGGTCAAAATTGTACCAAATTTGGGGATGCTTCGCAGGGACTACAGACCCTCCAATGCTACTCTTATCAATAGAGGCCATGATATGATGGTACCCTTAATTATCATACTATTTTATTATACAAAATTGACATCTATATATGTTTATATTTGCATCTCCTTTAACAAATTTTTTGTCACAAAACTTTAAGACGAGGGCCTTTGGAGCGAAAATTTCCGTCTTAAATTCTTCTCAAATTTTTTTAGATTTGAGTCGAAAATTTTCTATTTCAAATTCAAAATTTTTTTGTAGTGTTATTGCAAAAAGCATGCGTCTTATTCAGGGAAAAAAATATATATTTTTTTTCAATAAAAACAATTCAAACGGGTCCTGAAAGTAGTAATGTAGAAACGTATTGACAGCAAATTTATTTAGAAAATTGACATCTATATATTCACATCTTTTTCTCCTAAACTTATTCCTCATTTTATATAAATGCAGTTAAGATGGGAGGTTGGTGCTGGAAACATGTATATGAATGGGACTCCTTATACACTTCGTCAGTGTCATTGGCATTCACCTTCTGAGCACACTGTCAATGGCAGAAGGTGCTGAACTTTACATCTTATGAGTATTTTTATATATATAACAACTATTATCATGACAAATATATATATATACACTTGTAATTTACCTTCAGGTTCGATATGGAAATTCATTTGGTTCATCAAAGTGCCGATGGAAAGATTGCTGTTATCGGAGCATTATACCAGTCTGGACAACCTGATTTCTTCTTATCAAAGGTAAATGTAAACTCTTGTGTCTGCCATTAGCGCTGTAGTCTGGTACCATATGCATTTTCTGTGTAAGAAGCCTCGAGATCATTTACGCTTCATCTTATTGTATTTGTTTTTAGATGGAGCACCATTTGTATGCTCTTACTAATACAACAAATATAGGGAGAGCTGTGGGTGTGATCGACCCGCGAGATGTGAGGATAGGCACTGGAAGGTACTACAGATACATTGGCTCGCTTACAGTGCCTCCTTGCACCCAAAATGTTATCTGGACAATTGTGACAAGGGTAAGCTTTGCATTGAGTTCATATTTATTTATGAACTCTCTTGTGATTTAATTAAGAACTATAATTTTTATCTAATTCGTATCATTACTCATTAGGTGAGGACTGTTGCAAGACAACAAATGAGATTGATTCGCCAAGCTGTTCAAGACGTGAGTCTCTACAATTATATATATTACACTTTCAACTAAAAATTATTATCTCATTTTGCACCTTTAATAAAATATCAAATAAATTACTTTTTTTTGCAAGTAAAAGAGTGTTATTCTAGAATGGGACTAAATACCAAATAAGATGTCAAGTAAAAGTTAGAACTTTTTTCCTTTTTCTTTTAGGTCCCAAAAAAGTTAGAAATCTAGGTGATATAATTTGTGGAACTGGAATACATCAGACAGTTTTTGCCGTCGTATTGAACAGTAATACATAATGCATACTAGTCTTCTACTACTGTCCCTAGATTTCTAATCTCTTTAGCTCTAAGTTCAGATCTCCGTTTAATTTTTTGTAATAGGTTTTTAATTTTGAGATTCTATTCTTGTTTTGATGACTTCGTTTTTTTCTTTTTGTAGAGCTCCGAGACCAATGCAAGGCCAGTTCAACCAATAAATCACCGATCTGTAAAACTCTCAACACCAAGAGACCACCAAGAAAATTGAAATTATGAACCATTAATTTTGAGCATTTACACCTTTTAGTGATAATGATTATATATACAAATAGGAATTAAGTGAATGGATTTGCAATTGTAGCTTGCCAGCGAGAATGCTGATGAATTAATTTGGAGTTCAATATAATTCCATGTCAGAATATACGATTCAACGCAATCGTATTCTTTTTGTGCTTGTTTGTTGAGTTATAATAAAGGTTGAGGCTGTCAAAATTACTTGGTCTATTTGAAAAGCTTTACTTTTTCATAAGTATACACGGGCAGTGATGTCGGTCAATTATCTTCTCTAATTTTAATATTTATTAAATAAAATATGTAAAACTTCTCAGGTTCTCATAAGAAAATAATTCATATTAAAAACCAAATTCAAAGAATTTTTATAAAAAAGCATTGAAGATGCAAAAGTTCTAATAAACTCATGCAATTTGGAGACTTAACCATTTTAATATTGTGAGACCTCATCATATAGTCTGGATAGTGGGTCAACTAATTACACATGGTCATTTATTACGCCCTGTTGGAAAAAACGTGGTATAAACTGAGATGACGTAAATAAGAAATTAACGACACTATTTTACGTGGTTCGGCCAACGCAAACTCCACGGGTAAAAGGAGAATTTTATTAAGACAACGTTAATAATGAATACAAGATGGACTCTCGCTCTAACTCTAAACACTCTTTGCTATCTGTCTCACGTCTTCATCTCTCCCTCACACCTATTACAATAAGCTAAGCACCTATTTATAGGACTCAGAGACTACAAGATATGACAGTATACAATTAATGCAGAAATAGAAACAAGATCGAACTAGAGAAAAGGGAAGATAACAAATATGGTAAGTCTTCCCATATTCTTTGGGTACCATTAGAATACGGGTCAAACCTTACAAATCTCCACCTTGGACCGTATTCATTCTCTATCGATCAATCAAAATTCTTCTCTCCTTTGCCAACTAACCCTAACTGGGCTCACCATTTCACATTGCCTATATAGGCAATGCCTTGCAACTGTCTGAGCGACCTCTTCACTACATTTCAACATCCTCATAGCGTCGCATCCCTGCTACCCACGTTGCTCGCAAGTGAAGCATCTCAAGTGTTTTCCACAGTATCCTCAGCCTTGATGCTAACGCCACTCAATTCGGAAACATCGTACACATGCTCAACCTCGTCTTTAGATCAACGAAGAGACTCCATCTCTTCACTCACAGTGCCTTTTAACTGAGCCACCCTTGGACCATCTTCAACCCCACCATGGAATCCAAGTTCATGCATACTCACCACCGCGGCATTCAAAGCATAAGCCGTATCACTTGTTCCATCTCTGAAGGATTCTTCATCATGTCTACATTACTTAGTAACAACATCTCACTGCTTACTTTGAGATACAAATTTACCTTGTATCTCTTCTCGGACTGAACCTTTATTGCCATCCTTCAAAGCCCGAAGAGCATCACCACACAGCTCCGCTTGCTCGACAATACCATTCTGTCTATCTTCCACCCTAACACCCTTGACCGTACAACCATCAAGAACATAGAGCCTATTTGTCAAAAACCCTCTCAAGAGCAAACAGGAACCCTTATGCACTTTAAGTACTGTATTCTCGCAATGAAACCTACATTTGTGAGAATCTAACCATCTAAGAGAAATCAAGTTCTTTTTGAGCTCAAAGATATGCCAACACTCAAAAGATCTGATAGTGTCACCAAACATCTTGATCTTCACGACGCTTGTTCCAGCTACTTTCAAGTTATTCCCAAGATAGACTCTTCCACTCTTTCCGTAATAAGTAGAAGACCAATCTCTCTTAGGACATATGTGAAACGTAGCACCAGAATCAAGAATCCACTGGTCTTGCCATTGTCTTGTAGTGACAAACAAGACATCTCCAGTACCATCAGAACTTTCATCCTCTACATCGTCCACAACGTTCGCTGATTCTTGCTTACCTCTCTTTAGGCAACAGTGCTTAATGTGACCTTATTCCCCATATTCATAACATGTCACATCTTTTGCTTTTGGTTTTGACTTTCATGAAGATTTCCTTTCTTGTGTTTCACTGCTCCACTCACTAATTCCTCTTGAGCCTCTACTTCATGCCCCGGGAAGTTTTTCTTCAAATCCTTGGACTTTAATGCTGAACAAACATCATTCAAGCTGATCTTGTCACGTCCATGTAATAAAGTGTCTACAAAGTTATCGTACGAGAGCAATAGAGAACACACCAAAACAAGGGCAAGATCTTCCGGATCAATTGTCACTTCTATGTTCTTCAATTCCATCACAATGGAATTAAACTCGTTAAGATGTTCTTTCGCGGGCATACTCCCTTTCATCTTGAGCGTATACAATCTTTTCTTGAGATAGAGACGATTTGTTAGCTATTTTGATGCATAGAGATCCAGTAGACCCTTTCAGGCCTCGATCATTGTCTCCTTATCGGCTATCTCCATCAATACGTCATTAGTAAAGCTCATGTGTATTGCACTTATAACCCTTTCCTCTAATTCCTCCTTTTCCTTCAGTTTTAGTTTTTTGTTGATCTTCCCTTCAAGCACTTTCCAAAGTCCTTGCATGACGATGAAAGCCTTGAACTTGATCTTCCAAACAATGAAATTGCTCTTACTATCGAATTTTTCAATCTCGAGCTTTGTTGAAGTTGAACTCATTTTCGTCTCTTCCAAAACACACACCTCGAAACAAAATTTCGTCAAACAGATTACAAAATCGAACTCAGCACGGTGAAAAACCCTAGGATACCCTCTCTAGTTAACTCCGGTCAACTCAGTCAAAAGTCAAATCCGTGGTCAAAGTTGACGATATCCTAAAACGCGTGCTTTGGAGCAGAATTTTGTAAAACGGAGAGCAAAAACAAACTCAGCACGTCAAAAGACATAGCAGCTCTAGTCAAACCCGGTCAATGGTCAAAGTCAAAGTTTGGTCAACTCTAGTCAAACGTGGTCAAAGCTATCACAGCAGCTCGCACACACGCATTACACCAGATTTTTCTTCTTCGTTCACATTTTTCGTGCTCTCATACGTCCAAAATTTTGCCATAATTTCATGCACCAAATTCAACAAATTTTCCTTGTATTTTTCACAGACACCCACGACAACGATACCCAACGTACAACCTAGCTCTCAATACCAGTTTGTTGGGAAAAACATGGTGTAAGCTAAGACGAAATAAACAAGAAATAAACGACGCTATTTTACGTGGTTTGGCCAGCGTCTACTCCACGAGCAAAAGGTGAATTTTACTAAGACAACGTCGATAATGAATATAAGATGTCCTCTTGCTCTAGCTCTAAACGCTCTTTGCTACTTGCCTCATTTTCTATCTCTCCCTCACACCTATTACAATAGGCTAAGCACTTATTTATAGGACTCAGAGACTATAAGATATGACAGTATACAATTAATGCAGAAATACAAATAAGACAGAACTAGAAAAAAGGCAAGACAACAAATATGATAAGTTTTCCCATATTCTTTAGGTATCATTAGAATACGAGCTAGTTCTTTCACCCCCAAAGTTATATTAGGGTTATAAGTCCGAAATTTATTATTTGTACAATATTTTATGGATAGTTTTTGACCTAGAAATCAAAGCCACATTTAATCAAAACTTTGGGTCAAGTCTTGCAAAAAGAAGGGAAAAGTAAAATCTCCTTGTCTCACGCTTCGGTTGGACTTGAAGAAGCCCGTCACTTCACCATTAACAATCAAAGAAAACGAGAACCACGCCTGATCAAAACCAAACCTTTCCAAACATACGCCACAAGAAATCCCAGTTAACTCTACTGCTTGCTTTCATCATATTAGGTTGTCTTTCTTATCTAAGATAGATGCAAAAGTTAGTATGTCACACAAAGAAATTTGCATCATTTTTAATATAATAGATATTTTCACTTTTATTTTAAATTAGATTAGATAGAGCATTCCCAAAAAAAAAGATGGGGGAATTTGCATTCAATTTTAAAAGGTTAAAGATCTATTTGGTCCACTATATTTGACCCTTTTGACAATGAAGTCTTTAACCTTTAAAATGAGACAATCCAATTCCTTATCTTTTCTATTTGTTATGCCGTTAGTTCTCAACTCAAATAAGTTAAGAAATTAATGAGGTTAGAACTATGTCGTCACAAATTGTAAAGTTAAGGAATTGTTACTTCACAAACTATAAAGATATAGGACTAAATTTTCATGTTTTAAAAGCAAAGGACTTAATTTTCAAAAAGGCCAAAAATAAGGGTCCAAATGGGTTATTTACCAATTACCCATTTCAAAATTATGCTAAGGAATTTGCAATAATTTACTTGAATTTTTTCGTTATTGACAAATCAAAATGCATTGTAGGCACATTTTTATAGCCTTTGTTTACTCTAATGAAAAAATAAATGATAGGGACTAGTGCGCAATGTTTTCTAAACCACATGGAGTATGAGTGACTTTTGAAACTATAAGGAATTTTATGCAATTTTGACAAAATGTAGGGGTAAAATGCATTTTACTCTTTTCATAAAATATTACCAAACATAAAAAGACAATTAAATTAATAAATGAATTACACAAAATTTTATAAACTTTATTTATTCAAAATACACTAAATAATTTTGATAGCCTCAACCTTTACAACTCAACAAACAAGTACAAAAGGAATACAATTACGCTTAATTGTATTTTCTACACTGTGGACACGGAAAAATGAAAGATGGGCGATGAATACCAACTCCAAAGTAAGCCATTAGCACTCTCAATTGACAAGAAACAACGGTAAGGCCAAACAATTAATTCCTATTTGAATACATAATCATTACATTAAACAGTGTACTAAATACCATGAGTGTTTCATAATTTCAATTTAATTCTTGATGATCTCTTGGTGCAGAGAGTTTCACTGATCGATGATTTATTGGTTGAAGTGGCCTTGCATTTGTGTCAGAGCTCTGTTAAGGAAACGAAAAAAGAAAAAGGAACCATCATTTGAAGTCCTATACTAATTGTTAGTTGAAAGTATAATATATAATTATAGAGACTCACATCTTGAACTGCTTGGCAGATTAATCTCATTTGTTGTCTTGCAATAGTCCTCACCTGATGAGTAATGATATAAAAGAGATGAAAATATAGTTCTTAAATTACAAGAGAAACTCATTGTTATTATAAATTCAAAGTAGCTAGGGCTTACTTGTGTCACAATCGTCCAGAGAACATTTTGGGTGCAAGGAGGCACTGTAAGCGAGCCAATGTATCTGTAGTACCTCCTAGTGCTTATCCTTACGTCTCGTGGGTCGATTACGCCCATCGCTCTCCCAATATCTGTTGTGTTAGTAAGAGCATACAAATGGCGCTCCACCTAATCATCAAATACAATAAGTTAGTCAAGAGTTTGTTGATTATTCTTGTATTTTTCTTAGCAATATATACAAGAGACTTTGCGTTTAATTACCTTTGATAAGAAGAAATCAGGTAGGCCAGACCGGTATAAGGCTCCAATGACAGCAATCTATCCGCCTGCACTCTGATGAACCAAATGAATCTCCATGTCGAACCTATAGTAAAAATTTTTTTAAGGTTTAGAAGGTGCACACACAAAATGTTAATGAAACGTAAAATGTAAGAAATTAATTAAGCACCTTCTGCCATTGACAGTATGTTCAGAAGGTGAATGCCAATGACACTGACGGAGTTGATAAGTAGTCCCATTGATAAACATATTTCCAGCACCACCTTCCCATCTTAACTGCATTTATATGTAATGAGAAATTAGTAAAGGAGAAGAAAATGTGAACATATATAGATGTCAATTTTATATAATCAAATGGTATGATAATTATTAAGGGTACCATCATATCATGTCCTCTATTGATAAGAGTAGCATTGGTGGGTCTGTAGTCCCTGCGAAGCATCCCCAAGTTTGGTACAACTCTCACCCTCTCATGCAACAGATCGATGGGCGACTGCATTGTTCCGTTGTTGCACATGGCTACTCGCATTATAACTGAACTCTCTTTCATTTTTTGCAACAATAATCCAAATAAAATGAAATCAAATAATTTGGGATGCAAGAATTAAGAACAATGAGTTACATTTTAGAGTTAAAGGTGGCAAGTAATTCAAAATTTTATGTGGTGGTCTTAAAACTCGAATTTATTAAGGCTTACCAACTTCTTGAGCTCCCGCACGGCATGCAGAATAAAGCATGACAAAAACAATGAAGAAGCTAGTGAAGAAGAAATTCATTCTGAGCTTCTCCATTTCCCAATGCTTATCTGATCAAGTGGAGACCCTTTTTCTCTTTCTTGTTATCTTTATCGTTGATTTCAGTAGGCAGCTCAAATTGGAGAATGGCGATTGTTGTGTGAAGGCTAATGCATGCATAAGGGGTTGCTTTATATAGAGCAAAACAAGAATGTGATAACGTTGTTGATATCTCATGTTGTTGTACAGCTTTCATTTTCAGTCTACGCGTTTTGGAGGAGCTAAGCATCAATACGACGTTGACTTGCTTATTTGATTCATCAGATCGTGTCCTGAAAATAACGAGAGGAATAAAATCCAGGGGTCTATTGGGTTTCTTATAGTGCTTTTATTAATTTGTTTTCTAGAAAATAATTGGCGAATTGTCCATTTGATAGTGATATATCGACATGAATATATCGGGATTTATTGCGCTGAAAAAAAACTTCTCCTCTACTTATTGGTTATCACACATTCAGTTTTGTGTGTTTAACTGAGAGATGATATCGTCCTTTCGGGCCATAAAAATGGACGAAAAATCAAGTGGCCTGGTCCATCGTTTGTTCATCTTTTCGCCTTTCAGTTATCTTGTAGCATATCAAGACTCTTGAGTGTTCTCTTTATTTTCCTTGTGGTTTAAATTTTAGAACGTTTCGAGGACTGTTGTCTTCGTCTCCCTGTGCTTTCCGATCTCAGTAAAGGCTGTAAAGCTATAAACGTGAATTTCTTATGGATTTTCTCTTCCATCTAATAGACTGACATCAATTTGTTAATTTATAAAAAAAATTTATAGGTTTAAAATAAAATTTTGTAGGACTATAACAAAAATTTATATATTTTTTTAGAAAAATTTGCAATCCTACAAAATTTTATTTTAGACCTACAAAATTTTTTTGGGCTGATAAATTTTTGTTTTGAACCTACAATTTTTTTTTTATGGACTGATTTTACGAATTTTTAAAAAATCTTACAAAATTTTATACTAGACCTACAAATTTTTGTTCTAACCTATAATTTTTTTTCATAGATTGATGTTAGTCTAGAAGGACGGAATAGCTTCCCCTTTCTTACCGGGAAAAAATGAATGTTATTTACTCCTATAATTTGTTTAATTAATTACTCCTTATATTATGAAATTTAACACATCGTCCTTGTGTATTTCAAAAGATTACAAACAATCTCCTACTTTAATTTTTTTTATCCAAATTAACTTATTGTGTACTATATGTGTATCTTTTTACATCTCTAGACGTCATAAAATTTACAGTGTACTATATATGTTCACAAAAGTATCTTAATTTTTACTAAAATGTTAAAATAATAACAAAAAAGATATAATTGTACCATCTCTAAAGAATGCAGGGGAGTAATGTAATAGATTTGTAAAAGATACAGGGGTAATTAATTAATTTGAGAAATCGCAAGGACTAACATGACCCTTTTTGAAAAAGCATAATGTGGTAAGTTTTTAAACTTGAGGTATCATAAACTAATCAGACAATCTATGGTGATAAGATATATTTTACTCTTTCTCATTGTTCTTGGTATTCCTTTGTTTTGGGTCATCGTATTTTTAAGTATGGCCTGAATTTAGTGGCAGATGCAAAATTTTGTTTCTACTCTTGTTAGGGGTGTGTTGATTGGGGATTTTTAACCCAACTATGTATTAAAAACTAAAATGAATATTGTTCTTGAAATTATAGGTACTAATTTAAATAAATTTATAAAATACGAGGGAATAATTTGAACATTTAATTCTAGTACAAAGAGAACTAATTGAAAAAAAGAGTGCCACAAAATTTGTGAGGTTTATACAATTAGCTCTATACTAATTTAAGGGTCCGTTTGGATTGATTTTTTTTAAAAGCGTTTTTTTTTAATAGCTTTTGAAAAATAACTTTTTTTTAAAAGCTGAAAATTCTGACTTTTAAAAAAAAAGTTATATTTGAGTTTTTTTTTTTCAGAATTTTAATTTTTTTGGAAGTCAAATCAAATAGTTATTGCAAATTTAATATAACTTTTTCAAAAAAAAAGTATTTTTTCTTGAAAAAAAAAATCAATTCAAACAAGCCCTAAGTGTTAAGACGATTTCATATGTCTTACATAGAAAGAAATAACTATGATTCAATGCAATGTCAGACGAAGTTTCCTGAGCTACAAGATATAATTATGCATTTAATATGAAAATAATTTCCACGACGTTTCCAATGATGTAACTGTTTACTCGTATAAAATTAATCAATGGATCCAGAAGCGTAATGAAACCTAGAAAGAAAGGGTAGAGATTGACGTATGCTAGAATGACCGGAGCCACATCCAGTATAGAGCATTCTGGACATGATTGCAATTTTGGTCAATGAGTACATATCTTAAGACATAGACGCTCGGCTCATTTGAAATGACTTTTTTTTAAGTACTTTTTTAATAGTTTTTGAAAAATATTTTTTTAAAAATTTAAAAAATTCTAATTTTTTTTTAAAAAAATTGTATTGAGCTTTTTTTAGAGTTTTAACTTTTTTTCTCGAAAATCAAATCAAATAGTTATTACAAATTTAATACAACTTTTTCAAAAAAAATATTTTTCCTAAAAATAAGCTAATTCAAACAGTCCCATTATTGACAATTTCACCAAAGTGATGTCAATATTGAGCTCCATAGGATTATATATTACGTGATTTGGGACTTTATGTGGACGATTGATCAAGGAATCTTTGCTATTACTCAGGAAAGATGTAGGCAAAATTTTGGATCTAGATTCCCATGAATAGTATTAGGAACAAATGAATTTCTTAAAATTTTTTAGGGTAAATATCACTATATTCCCCTGTGATTTGCTAGCTATAAGGGCACAATTATCTCATGTGGTTTTAAAATAGACACCAAACGCCTCTATTTTCTTAAAAATAAAGCGCACACACCCAATTTATTAAATTCGTTTGTTTTGGCTAATGGAAGATGCAAAAAGACTTATATGCCCGTCAAATAAATATTTGCACTTATGGCAAATCACGGGAATATGACCTATTCTTACTTATACATTAATTAATAATTACTATTAATTAATTGATTTAATTAAATTATTAATTAATAGTTAACTAATTAAAAAATTGGCCACGTTAATTACTCTTATGAAAAAATATGAGAAAGTGTGTTTTGATCATCATATATAATGATGGTGGAGATAGTGGTTGTGCGATGATGGTGGCAATGGAGATTAATTTCTTCTTTTAGTTTTCTTTTCTCAGATACACAAAAAAATGTTTATTTGCGATAACAAAATAAAACATAAACAAGTTTACAGTTTAGTTGGTTAAAATGCACACATTTCAAGCTAAAGTCAAGGATTAAAGTTTTTTCTTTTGCAAGTATTTGTTAGAAATGGAAAGTGAAGAATATATATATATATATATATATATATATATATATTACCAAAATCAAGTTTATGAGCCAAAATAAAAAAGAAGCCTAGTTACAATTTGGGCGAGATAACACACTCACGATTAAAGTTAATTAATTGTGTTTTAAAAACATTTCTATCAAATTTTATGGAAATCCTTATATAGAGGTAGAATTAATCTTGAATTTCTTCAATATTTGCACCAAGAATTAAAATTTACAATTTTAATTTTTGCTAATTTGGTAAAAGAATATTCTAAGACAAAAGTACCTTTCAAAACTTAACATAGTAAAATACTATTTTTCATAACCTTTTTAATAGGTACGACATTGCAACGGCTGTGGTTATTGGCGGCGGTTTTGTCCGCCACTTGTAGTAGCACTTGTTTAACTAAAGAAAAATGCACATAGACGGTAGTTTTATGAGAACCTTTACTTATATTATGACATTTTATTTTATTTTTTGAAAATAAGGAAAAACGCAAATAAGCTGCGGTTTTTACAAAATACCACATATAGTGGTACAATTTATTTCTTTTTAAAAAAATATTTATAGGCCGCAATTTTGAAATCGTTGTCTATAGTGTAAAAAATTATACAAACAACAGTTATAGGTCATAGGTGGCTTTTTTTATATATAAGCACTGGTTTGTGTAATAGATAGATATAATGTTATGTAGTATAATTCATTAATATGTTTTTAGCTTGATTGGTAGATTGTATGATTATAAAGTTAAATAATTATAAGAGGTTCAAAGTTTAAAATGGCTTTTTATTTTTATTGAATTATTTTTATTTAAATTTGTGTTTTCACATAAGTGGCAGTTTAAAATCGTTGCCTATGACCTTCTAGAACAGGCGATGGCTGTATAGGCGACAATTTTCTACCTACACATAGGCAACGGTTGAAAACTATTGTATATTCTCTAATCTTTTGTAGTGCGAGTTTGAGATTTATATAAAACTAGTAAATTAATGTCGTGCAAGGCATGGTTATATTACTCAATATTATTGTAATACAAAATTTAAATTATGTAATAAATAATTATTAGAAAATTTAGTAATATTGTAAAAAGTCAAATAAGTTATACTTATCTTTACATATCTCTTTGAAAAAATTGAAACCAAGATAAGTGCTAATTTTGTCTTTTTGCTATTTTGAAAAATTTAAGATAAGATTGATTGTAAAGTAGAATTTTTTTTTTTTTTTTGTAGAATTAGAGGGATTAGGTGAATATGAGGGTGGAAATATCTAAATTTTCTTTTGGATTTTACTTGATCTAATCGAATTGTAATTTCATATGTAAAACTTATATAGGAATTGGATTGAAACTTAATTGTTTTATTTTTATTCTCATAAGTACTTTAATGTTATTTGAGAAGATTTTACAATTATTTAACTTTCTTCTATTTTTATATCTTTCTAAATTTAATCTCAATTAGTACAGTACGATTTAACAAAAAAAACAAAAACACATAAAAAAAAGATAATGAGAAACTCAAACACCAAACTCTGAGTATTTGAATTATGATCAGGTTTTATAGTTTTTATTACCTAATTGAATAATTTATTTTTGCTCTTAAAATTTAAAATTCTAAACCTAAAAATTCATTTGAATCAATTTCCACTCTGTGAAAGCCAAAATCTATTTTTAGATTTAGTATAAATTAGCATAATACAATTCAACAAATCTATGTATCTTTTTAATCTAGTCTAAATTGGCATAATATATTTAATAAATAACAACAATCAAAAACCAAAACTTGAATTTAGAAAACCTAAAACCCAAATATCCAAAATACTCTAGTTTTATAATTTTAAATGTTTAATTTAACATTTTTAACTCTAAAAATGCAAACATCTATTTATATATATAAGTTAGACAGAATAGAGCTCAAAGAGGTAAACCACATCAGCTTCTATTGAGAGTTGTGTAAGCTAATTTTATACCCTCACAAGTGGTGATGGGTAAGGTTAAAGTGATTATTAACTTCAAAGGTATAAATTATGTTACTAACCCCTAATATTATTATTTTTCTCTAACTAAGCTTTTATTTTTTTAAATTATTCATGTAAATTTGTAATATTTTACTATATAGCCAAATTAGTCCCTAAATAATCACGTTAGTTATTATTATTTAAAAAATTTTATATCAGCCCTTTATATTTAACAAAGTTATTCAAATTAGTGCAAATATAAGTAAAATAATAAAGATTTTTAAACTATTTGAATTAATCTATAATATTTTAAGGGCATAGTCAAAGTTTTCATTAGTTCAATATATTTATATAGTCCCTAATATTTCACAAATTTATTCAAATTAGTCCCAGTATATAACATAATATTATATGATATAGATTTTAGAGATACAATACATTAACAAATATGGAAATTATTTTATAAGCACCATTTTTTTCTTAAGTTAGTCACTATTATTTTTAAATATTTAAATAAAAATAATGGTACAAAAATTATTACAAAAATGAAATGATATTTATAAATTCTTCTATATATTTAGTAGTAGTAGTAATAAAATTATACTTCATCAAAATTTAAGAGACTTTAGGAGATGTCATATAATCTTTTAATTATTTTTTTGGTTTATTTCTATTAAATAGTCTTTAATACTAATAAATCTATATAATCACTACAAGTCAAAATGGTTGAGGCATGTCATTGAATTATTCAAGGGAATATTAATAGTTATAACTGATTTTTGAATGTAATAGTATCATATTCATAGAATATTTCAAAAAAAAAAACTAAAAAAGCACAAGAAGTTAATTTTTATAGATATTTAGAAATAATAAAGACCACACGAAAAGCCTAAAAACACACAAAAAAATCACATCTATAATTATTTAGAAAACTAAAAAACATACAAGAAAAACTTAAATAAGCATGTACAAAGCACGAGATATGAAATGACTAGTTTGAACTTTAAAATCCAACAAAATTCTCATCTTTAACCCGATCAAATAGTTTTTTGGACTTAAAATGAAAAAAAATTAAAATCAAGCAAAAAAGTCTGATAAGTAGAGAAATGAAAAAGAGAATGCACATAATTTTGATTCAGAATGAAGGGTAAAAAAGATAGAGTACATAAAAAATTATTTGATCAAATAGTTTTTTTTATTTTAATAATAAAAAATTAAAATTTTGAATTTAGAAACTCAAACTAATTCTCTTTATCATATTTGAGCTTTATGACTTTTAATACCCCGTCAATTTTTTATTGCAAAACTCAAAATGTTAAAAATTCAAACAAATTTCTATCCCAAATAAAAATTGAAAGATGTAATTAACAAAGAAGTAGGAAAAGAAAGAACATATCATTTTGCTAGAGAAGGAAAAAAAGAAAAAAAAAGAGAGTAAATATAAAATTTTAATTTTGCCATGAGATAAACATAAAATTAAAAAAATTATATTAATTTTTATTGATAATCATACTTTTTTTTAGAATTATTATAATATTGCCATTTTTGGGTACTATTCATTCACAAAGGAGAACCATAATGAATAGTAGTTCAAAAAGTGATTCTTTTTATATTAGGGGAGATAGAGATAAATTAGCAAAATAAAATCTAACAAATCTATGTAGTTTTTTAATTTAGTCTAAATTAGCATAATCTATTTAACAAATAAAAAAAATCAAAACTTGAATTTAGAAAATCGAAAGCCCAAATAAATATCCAAAAAATACTCAAGTTTTATGATTTCAAATGTTTAATTTAATAGTTTTTAGCTCTAAAAATTCAAACATTTAAATTTAAAACTCCAATCGAATTCCCATATTTAGCCCAATCGAATAATTTTTTGACTTGAAATGGAAAAAAAGTTAAAAATCAAGCAAAAAATTAAGATTAGTAAAAAAAATGAAAAAGAGAGTGAACGTCATCTTGATTGAGAAAGAAATGAAAAAAAAAAAGATAGAATAGATATAAAATTATCTAATCAATAGTTTCTTTGATTTTAATAATAAAAATTTAAAAATTTGAAACTCAAACTAATTCTTAATCCAATTTGAGCTTTATAACTTTTAATACCCTATCAAAAAAACTTTATTAGAGAACTCAAAATATTAAAAATTCAAACTAATTTCTACCCTAAATAAAAGTTGAAATACTTATTAGCAAAGAAGCAAGAAAAGAAAGAACAAATCGTTTTGCTAGGAAACAAAAAGAAAAATAAAGAGTAAAAATAAAATTATAATTTTGGCATGATAAACATATAAATTATAAATTTGTCATTACAAATATTATATACATTTTCATTGATAATCATGCCTTTTTTAAAGAATTTGTTACAATATTTCTATTTTTGGGTACTATTTATTCATGGAAGAGAACCGTGGATAAAGAGTACCCAAAAAAATAATTTTTTTATATTAGTAGAGATATTATTAGTAGAGACACTTGATACTAATATCTCAATCTTGCGACGGTAAAAGCCTTGTAAAAAGTCCCTGGCACCTTTAGCAAGCCGGATGACGGTTAAAAGTTATTCACAGAGAATGTGAAGTTGAGCGGTGTTTAGTATTGATCGACAGCAGCAATACTTTAAGGGGTGAACATGATTTGCCTTAATTTGGTTCTGAATCTATTTGAAATCAAACTAAATGGGTTGGCTTTATTTAAAATATCAAACTAGTACCTAAGAATCAAGTACACAATAACCAAACAAACCAACTTCTAAAGTAAAAAATCAATTTTAATTTACCATTCAAATTACAATTTTAACTAATATATACACAAACAAAATACAAACTAAAGCATAAGTGAAGCTATGATATTATCACCTAGAGTTGTTAAAGTTAAAATCTATTTGTTTGTAAAACTATATAATGCAAGTAGAGCTATAGTTTGGTGGCTGGAGTTTGAAAAGTAGAGCACAAGGTCTTGCATTGGAGTATATTCTACACCTTTTTATATATGAAAAGATAATACATTGCATATATACATAAAGGCTTGGTTTAGAATTGGTTCAACTGAAACCAAACGTTGCCTTAACCAGAGGTTAAGTTAAGAAAACATCTAAAAATTGTTTTATTGAAAAATGAAACCAAATCAAACCAAAATTTTTTAATTGATCTAGGTGGGTTTTGTCGGTTTAAGTAAATCATATTCCTCCCTAATCCTAACACTTCCCTCTTGAACGTATTTTTTCAGGAAAACTTTGACGGTCCAATTATATGTGACAAAACTTTTACTTCTGAAAATATTCTCAGAAGCATCTTCCAATTTCTCTGAAAGGGTACCTTGGAAAGCACAAATTTTCTAAACATATTGGATACGGTGCTAAATTGCACTCCTAGTTTTTTACTGACGAAAATTACATCATCTATCATGTTCAAACTTTGATCTCATAGAAATGTGTCTAAAGCACACTTTGATACCCAGAACTTACTGTTGACAGTGGAGCAAGGGAAAGGGCGGGCTTTGCTAACCCATGCTTCATATTTGTTATTTTTATTCCTGCTTAGTACCTGATATCTAATACTTGATACCGAGATATACTCTTGCCAACTCTTGCCACTATTCGAGCCCTGTTAGATAAACAAAACCCTGCCTCACTACTGTAGGGCACCAATCAACAAGATTGATGGGGTAATTCAAGAGGTAAAACTAGATTAGATCCCCTACCAATTAAACCCTACCTGTTAATGAAATATAAATAAATCTTAACACAAAAAAATTATAAACTATTGCTAATAAGGAGATTTAACTCTTAGTTTTCAAAGTAGCATAAGAAATTTAAACAAGTACCTGAGTAGGGACAAAAAACCCTGCTCCAGCTATGTCAAGGGTTTTAAGGTTTCTCTTTTTTTTCTTTTTACCAAAAAACATGTCTTAACCCTTGTGGTACTCCTGCAAGGCAGTGCAAAGTGGGATACCATTACCTTTAGGTTCAATATAGAGACTCATGGTAAATAGTGCCAACGGAGTACCAGGTTGTCTCTTCTTATCAAAGGTAAATTCAAAAGTTAGTATGTGACACGAGAAGCACAAGGGAAGAGCCCATGATTTTAGATGGAGCGTCATTTATATGCTCACACTAATATGACTGATATTTGCACCTTATTTTAAATTAAATTAGAGGAGAAATGTGTAACAGTTTTAAAATTAAATAAGGGAATTTGCACCGATTTATTAGTGTTTTTCGTTATTGACAAGTCAAAATACATTGTAGTCGCACTTTTTATGCTTTTCATTAACTTTAATTTAAAAACTAATGGCGAGACCCATGAACAACAACTTATCAATGACTTTTGAAACTATATATGATTTTATGCAACTTTGATGAAACACAGAGGATAAAATGCATTTTCCTCTTTTAAAAAAATTACCAAACATAGAAAAAAGGGTTTTGTAAATGAATTTTACAAAATTTTAGGGATTTCATTTATTCTAATTTCTAATTACACAGGAAAAACTTTTGATAGCCCCAACATTTACTACGACTCAACAAACAAGTACAAAAGGACTGCGATTGCACTCAATCATATTTTCCACACTCTGCACATGGAAAAATGAAACATCGAGGATGAATTCCAACTCCAAATTATGTCATTAGCACTCTCACTTGACAAGCTACAATTGTAAACCCACACAACTAATTCCTATTTGAATACATAGTCTTTACACTAAATAGTGTAAATACTCTGAATACTTCAAAATTTCAATTTAATTCCTGACGGTCTCTTGGTGCAGAGAGTTTCACTGATTGATGATTTATTGGTTGAAGTGGCCTTGCATTTGTGTCAGAGCTCTATTAAGGAAACAAAAAAGAAAAAAAAACCATCATTTGAAGTCCTGTACTAATTGTTAGTTGAAAGTATAATATATAATTATAGACACTCACATCTTGAACTGCTTGGCGGATTAATCTCATTTATTGTCTTGTAACAGTCCTCACCTGATGAGTAATGATATGAATCAGATGAAAATATAGTTCTTAAATCACGAGAATTCATTATTATTATAAACTCAAAGTAGTTAGGGCTTACTTGTGTCACAATCGTCTAGAGAACGTTTTGGGTGCAAGGAGGCACCGTGAGCGAGCCAATGTATCTGTAATAGCTCCCGGTGCCTATTCTTATATCTCGTGGGTCAATTACACCCACCGCTCTTCCAATATTTGTTGTGTTAGTAAACGCATACAAATGACGCTCCATCTAATCATCAAATACAATAAGTTAGTCGAGAGTTTGTTGATTATTCTTGTATTTTTCTTAGCAACATATACAGGAGTCTTTGCATTTAATTACCTTTAATAAGAAGAAATCAGGTAGGCCAGACCGGTATAAGGCTCCGATGACAGCAATCTTTCCATTTGCACTCTGTTGGGTTATGGCTCAAAGTCCAAGCCCATACAAATTAGGAAAGAGTTTTAAGGAGAATTAAACTTCTAGTTATGGTAAGAATCTTAATTATGGTAGGATTGATAGATGAGAAAATCCTTTGTTTTGGAGGGCAAGGAAATCTCTTTTATAAATAGGACTCTTGCATTAATTGTATAAGGTGTGCCTTAGGGCCACACCCCATGATGTGTGGGGGTGAGAGAGAGCCTAAGAGTATCGAGAGTGTCTTATAATCGTTCTAGTCCTGTTGAGGATAAAACCATTATAAGAACTTTGTGGGGGAGGGTTTAGACTTTTCTTTCCATGCAAAAAGTCACATGGGTTATAATACTCTTTTCTATTAGTGGAGTTTTTCGTGGACATAGGCAGAGGGCCGAACCACGTTTAATAGCGCGTATTCTTTTCTCATTATTTGTGTTTTAATTCCGCTGTGTGAGTGTGTGTTATGCGTTCTAATTTCCTACCAAGTGGTATCGAGAGCTAGGTTGGAGGGAGGACGCTGGTTTGCACAAAAAACGAAAAAAAAAAGGCCGAAGAGGAGTAAAAAAATTCGCTGATCTGCTGGTCACGTTTGGCAGCCTTCCTGGAGTCCGATCGACGATCCGTTTGTTGCTGTGTTTTCGTCTCGGAGAGGAGAGTAAGCTGCTAAAATTTCGTAACGATCCGACGGTCGGATTGTGAGATACAAATAGGTCAAGTTTTGTGAGTTTGTGGTCAAACAGTCAAACAGAAGGTTTGACTAGCGGGCTGCAGGGGTTTGACCGCATTGACTGAGGGTTTCCCTATCGTTTTTTTACGTCCTGAGTTCATTTTTTAGGTCCGTTTTGCCAAATTTCTTGATGTATCGTGGGTGAGCCTTGAAATTAGGTAAAACAATGAAGTGGTGATGAAATTCTACGAAAGTCTTTGAAGCATTGTGCGAGCAAACACATTTAGCCAACTAGTGAACAAACTTCTAGAGGAGAGAAGTTTGGATGAGTAGACTAGTTGAAGAAGGTTCAATTCGAGGGAGGAGTTACGCGCAGAGAGTCTACGTAGCTGAACAATCAGAGCCCTGGCCAAACGACTGATAAGGAATGCTACTGCTGGAAGAGAAGACCATGTCCGAGATGCCTTGTATTGAGGGAGGACGCAAACAACCTCAAGAGGTCGAGGTTAGACGGCACGAAGAGGGATGTTAGAGATGACTCTGAAAACCTGCTAGGATGTGTTGGTAGTTGTTGCCGTGAAGAGTGTTGTTGAGCGAGGGCTCCAGCATAAAGACAGTGAAGAGGTTCCAGTTACGGCAAAGAAGCTTCAGACTTTTCGCCAAGGAAGGAATTTGTTGGGTTATGGCTCAAAGTCCAAGCCCATACAAATTAGAAAAGAGTTTTAATGAGAATTAAAATTCTAGTTATGGTAAGAGTCTTAATTATGATAGGATTGATAGATGAGGAAATCCTTTGTCTTGGAGGACAAGAAAATCTCCTCTATAAATAGGACTCTTGCATTAATTGTATAAGGTGTGCCTTAGGGCCACACCCCATGGGGGTATGGGTGAGAGAGAGAGCCTGAGAGCATCGAGAGTGTCTTATATTCGTTCTAATTCTGTTGAGGATAGAACCATTATAAGAACTTTGTGGGGGAGGGTTTAGACTTTTCTTTCCGTGCAAAAAGTCACATGGGTTGTAATACTCTATTCTATTAGTGGAGTTTTTCGTGGATGTAGGCAGAGGGCCGAACCACATTTAATAGCGCGTATTGTTTTCTCGTTACTCGTGTTTTAATTCTGCTGCGTGAGTGTGTGTTATGTGTTATAATTTCCTAACACACTCTGATGAACCAAATGAATCTCCATGTTGAACCTATAGTAAAATTTTTTTTTAAGGTTTGGAAGGTGCACACCCAAAATGTTAATTAAACGTAAAATGTAAGAAATTAATTGAGCACCTTCTGCCATTAACAGTATGTTCAGAAGGTGAATGCCAATAACACTGACAGAGTTGATAAGCAATCCCATTGATAAACATATTTCCAGCACCATCTTCCCATCTTAACTGCATTTATATGTACTGAGAGATTAGTTAAAGAGATGAAAATGTGAACATATATAGATGTCAGTTTTATATAATAAAATGGTATGATAAATGGGCGACTGCATTGTTCCATTGTTGCACATTCTCCACTCTGGGCGAATGAGTCCCCAGTGAGCTGGTCCTATACGCCTGCTTGCGTTATAACTGAACTCTCTCTCATTTTCTGCAACAATAACTCAAATAAAATGAAATCAAAACATTTTGGATGCAAGAATTAAGAATAATAAGCTACATTTTAAAGCCAAAGTGAAAAGTAACTTAGAGTCTTATATGATGGACTAAAAACTCGGATTTAGTTGTCTGGCAAATGCGAATTTTACTTTTTTCACGTCAAGATTATAGGGCTTACCAATTTCTTGAGCTCTTGCAAGGCATGCAAAGTAAAGCATGACAAGAACAATGAAGAAACTAGTGAAGAAGAAATTCATTCTGAGTTTCTCCATCTCCTAATATTGCTTAATATCTCAAGTAAAGAAACCCTATTTCTCCAATTTATTATTTTCTCTTTTTTTTTCAATCTCTTTTTTTAGCTAGGCAACCTCTTGGAGAATGGCGATTGTTGTGTGAAGGCTAATGCATGCATATGGGTTGCTTTATATAGAGCAAAACAAGAATGTGAACGTTGTTAATTTCTCAAGTTGCTGTATGCCTTTCGTTTTCAGTCTACGTGTTTTGGAGGGGATCGGCATCAAGAGGTTAACATGCTATTCAATTCATCATATTGTGTTCCAAAAGAATTGAAAGGAACACAATTACAAAATCCAGGGGGTCTATTGAGTTTCTTCTATTGCGTTTAATTTGTTTCTGGAAAATAATTGGTGATAGTGATTGTGTTGAAAAAAACTTCTCTTCTACTCATTGGTTATCACATATTTTGTTTTGTGTGTTTAACTGAGAGATAATATATCATATATATATATATATGGTCATTTCGGCCATTAACAACAATGAAAAATCAAGTGGTCCAATTGTTTTTGATGTGGTCAAGAAAATTTGCCCATGGCAGTAAAGATGAATCAATCTCCTAATTGCAAGATGAAGGAGTAGATGGCGGACGGGTGAACCGAGGGTCTGCCTATTCTCGCGTGACCTATGGATCCAAAATTGAGTAGTAGAAAATGAACGGATGAGCCAAGGGTTCGCCTATGTACGCGGGAGCTATGGGTCCACCTCTCTACAAGAAAAGGGACGACGGGGCTACCCCTCATTGTAACTCTGACGGTCAAGTTAGTTTGCAATTCTAACGGCTATGAAGATTGACTTGAAGATATGATGGTGTTCATGAATATTTAGAGAGAATTCTTACCCTCACTTACTTTACCTGGAATAAGCCTCGGGTATTTATAGACATTTTGGCTAAAAAATCGAGTTTGACCATAAATAGATAATTGACTTGGATCGACTTGGCGTTCTTTACCATTTTAGGTAAAATATTACGTTGCAATTGAAATTATTAATTGTATGAAGTAGGGCGGATGCTGGGGGTGTGGGTACGCCACGGGACAATGTAAAGTGATGGACCCTTCAAGCAAGGGTATGCCTTTTTTGTATCTTCATGCTTGGTCCTTGAGAAAACCATACACATTCATAAGGCCACTTGAAAATATACTAGTGCAGTACCCTCAGCCTAAGGATACGCCCTTGATTTATCTCCGTAACACCCTTAATCTAAGGGCACGCCCTTCTTTGCAAAGTTAATATTCCTTGCCACATGTCATGTTCTCATTGGTCGAATTATTATACCCATATCAGTTTTCTTCATCTTTTTTGGCCATTCAGTTGTAGCATTTGAAAAGTCTTCTCTCTATTTTCTTCGTTTTTTAAATTTGTGAACGTTTTGAGTATTGTTGTCCCTTCCTTTCTTATGAGCAATAGGTGGGGATAGTACTGCCAATCCTCTTCCTATCTCCTTCATTGTATTGTCCTTTCGGATCGTAGTAAAGCTACAACCTTAACTTGTTATCAAATAAAATGCATGTTACTCTTGTAATTTGTTTAATTATTTAATTATTTTTTGAGTTTTAGAACATAGCACATTATCCTTATGTATTTCAAAAAGTGATATAATCTCCTACTTCAATGTTTTTCGTCCAAATTAATTTATTGTATATTATGCGTGCATCTTTTTGTCATCTACACACACACACATATATATATGTCACAAAAATACCTTTATTTTTTACTAACAAAGTTAAAATAATAACAAAAAAAAAAGAAGCAATTATACCACCTCAAAGAAGTATAGGAGAGTAATAGTGTGATAAGTTTCTTAAAAAAAAAAAAAAGGGGCGATAAGCTTATTAGACAAACCACATGAGGTAGTTATCCCACTGGAAGATGTCCTTGTGGAGGGGGATAGCTATTAGAAAAACTGTCTCATTGGACAATTTTTGGATAAACCTCTACCATTTTTTCTCATCGAAGGAATGATGGATTATCATTGGAAACAATTTGGGCATGTGAAAATCAAATCAATTGAAAATGGTCTTTTTGTTTTCAAATTTGAGAATGATGATTTATGTGATCAAGTTATGGAGCAATTGTGGCACGTAAATCAATGTCTACCTTTGCTTAGAAGATGGGATCCGAATGCTTAATTACTTAACTTTATTTGGGATCAAGTGCTTTTGTGGATGAAGTTTAGAAATGTTCCGTGCTCCCTTATTATAGAAGGGGTTTGAGCTACATAGCAAGTACCACCATTGGTGTTCCTTTGCAAATGGACAAGCTCACAGAATTCAAAACATTTGCGGGCTTTGGTAGAGTGTACACTGTCATGGATCTTTCCAAAGATTTGGCCGATTTTACTTGTGCAAAATTGAGAAACAGAGAATGTGCCAAAGTTGATACTTAATATGCATGGAAGCCCCTCGTTTGCTCCTCTTGTAAATTGGTTGGACACTCATCCACTTCTTGTCCTCACTTGCCACACCTATCTCCGGAACAAAGGACTAAAAAAGAAAAAGAGAAAAATAAATGGAAGGATGCTAGGTCAAAAAAGAAGGTTTGAAAGCCAATCCCAAATGCCACACCTTTTCAAGGTACAGTTGTTCAAGCTTCAAATACTCAATTTGAAAATTCAGCCATTGCTCCAAGGATTTCATTAGAAGGAAATAGATTCGCAACTCTTGATGCAACGGTTGAGAATGAGAATGTGCATCTCGACCCAAAATGAAAAAAGAGGTAGAAAATGTTGGAAATCTTGAAATGGATACCCGCCTTGGACAAACGAACGAAGAAGGTTCTGGTGATAATTAAAGATGGATATTTGGTTGAATACCATGTTGGCGAGATGGTTATGGATCCTAGAGATGAAGTTGTCCCCATCTCTGATTCATTACAACCATACAATCAGCCAAGAGATTTTGATGTTTGATTTTCTCTTGTTTATTCTTGTTGTCTACTCTTTCCCATGTTTGTGCTTTTTTGCTAAATTTGTAGCATGGAACTTGCACTTTGGATGCTTTCCTTAATGTTTTGTTCAAATTCCTCAAACCTGATTTGTTTTGTATTGTTGTATATTTAGCTTGAAGGGTATTGAGATGTCTTTGTACAAATTTGTGATTAATAAAATCTTACTTAATTTGCAACCACAAAAAAAAAAATTTATAGCTAGGAACTAACTTGTCATCTTTGAAAAAATACAGGAGGCAATGTGATAAATTTTAAAACTTAAGACATAATAAACTAATTAGAGAAATAACGGATGATATATTTTTCACTCTTTCTCATCGTTCTGGGCATTCATTTGTTTCCGGTCATCACAATTTTAGATATGGAATTAAGCGGCAGATGCAAACCTGATATGGAGCTTATGGCAGATGCAAACTTTTTAATTTGTGCATTCTGTTTGTTAGGGGTGTTTATTTGGGATTCTTAGGTTGTGTTCGGCATCAGCTTTGTGAGTATCTTTTAGTATTTTGACCAGTAAAAACACTATTGTTTTTAAATTATTATTGTTCGATAAATTAGTGTTTCAAGTAGCTTTTACCGTTTTTCAAAAATTAAAAATTTTTAGCTAGGTAGTTTTTAGCTTTTCACGCTTTTTTGGCAATTCTATTATTTCTTTATTTTTTTGTTAATTCTATTATTTCTCTAATCTCTTTCAATATTTTTACCTTTTTTTACCAAATGTTAATTAAAAATAATATAAAAAAATTTTCAAATTCTATATAACCAACATTACTAATATATATAAGTTTTATTAGAACATTTTTTGACAAAATAATTTTGAATATATTAAAATTAATTTTTATAATATTGATACAAATGTTTTATTAAAAAATTAGTTATATTTTAATATTAAATTATGATTACAAAAAAATAAATATCTAATTATGAAATATATTATCTTATTCCTATAATAATAATAATAATAATAATAATAATAATAATAATAATAAGGTATCAATGTCCTTTTATGTTATTTTATATTTATCAACTAATCTAAGAGCTAATTTGACCAAATAATATTTGTTCCATCAACTAGCTAAATAGCTATCAATTAATAAGTAAAACGCAATAACTGTCAACTACTCAAATATCTATCAACTACCTTAACAGTTAAATTTTCCGAACAAACCCTTAATTAACCCCAAGTATGTACTAAAAACTAAAATGAATATTGTTTTTGAAATGCTAGTTACAAATCTAAATAATTTTGTAAAATATTAAGGATTAATTTAATATTTTATTACAATGAAAACTAGTTAAAAAAAAAGAAAAAAAAAAGAAAGTGCCTCAAAATTTGTGAAGACAATTTCAAATATCTTACCGCATAAAGAAAAAAAAAGGGAGAACGTCATTTTCCCCCATGAGTTATAGCTTAAATCCCAAACTCCCCTATGAAATCTTATTTATACTCATTTTCTCCCATGATATTAAGTTATACCAAACAATGCATTATCTTAATTTGTAAATTATTTTTTATTTTTTATTTTTTATTTTAAATAGTTAGTTGATGGCAAATATAATGCAGCTAGATAGGATTGAAAAAAATGTTATAGTTTGAGATGTATATACATTAAAAAATTATTTGAAAGTAAATTTAATTTTTCTAGGGCAACTTTTTGTAAAAGAAGTAGCTTTTCATCTATTTTCTTCTTATTTTGAAATTATCTTTTTGTGATTTTTATTTTATTATTGACTAATTTATTGAATGATTTTATTAGTTTTTTTTGTATATTACTTTTCTTTTTCTTTTCTTTTTCTTTTTTGTGTTACAAAATTTTAAAAACAAGAAAAAGATAAAAATGTCTTTAATTAATATAAGGCTTTGTTTGGAAAAATTAAAGTCATGGGAAATTATGGGTAAAAATAAAACTTCATGGAATAGTTTTAAATTTATACTACAACTCATGGGAGAAAATGGCTTTCTCGGGATTCGATGTTCGACGAAGTCTCTTGAGCTTGAAGATATAATAATTGTGCATTTAATATGAGAATAATTTCCACGAAGCTTCCAATAACGTAACTGTTTACTCGCATAAAATTAATCAATGGAACCAAAGCATAATTAATAGAAACTAAAAGAAAGTCTAGAAAGGGCTATAGGTTAAAATTACTCGAGCCACTTCCACTATAGAGCATTCTAGACATGATTGCAATTTCGGTCAAGAGTACCATATCTTAAGACAGAGACATTTTTGACAATTTCACCAAAGTGATGTTCCTATCGAGCTTAATAGGATTATATATTACGTGATCTGGCAGTTTGGCTTTAATAATTCAAGGATTTAATTTGATAAAGACTTACGCTAATATTTTTTTTCAAACAATAAAAGAAGAAAATTCCCTCGTTTTCTTTTTATTTTTCCCTCTTACCACGTTCTTAGCAGGAAGATTACAATGGCATATTTCATATTTCTTTAATTAGTTTTTGGCGGAAGATTTAAAACTTCATAGTTTTAAAGTAAAATATAAGTGGGCATTTTGAACTAGTAAAATTTATCCATTCATCTAAAGTCATGTTGATGTATGTATCGCATTCTTAGGGATAATTGAAGGATCCGTCAGCAGTCTTAATTGGAGAGGATCCTAAAATCCTTACATTTATTGTGAGATAATTATAAAGGTAAACTCTAATATCAGAGGGAGCATTTAATTAACTTGAATGGATTAATATTTTACTTTCAGGAAAAACGTGAAAAGAATAATGTAACAATATGTTATGTTGTGAAAGATATTTTTGTTTCAGATGATTCTTTTACCAAATTATTAATAAATTTAGAAAAGTAAAATGTATCTTGTACTTGTATTTTACAAAACTCTCATAAAACTCATTTGTTATTTTAAAACTCACTAATACCCCCTATAATTTCAAAAGTGTTGCACGTCCAGCTTATCTATTAGACTTAACTATATGTACATGAATGCGTCTAAAGTGTAACTAAGATTGGTTAGAGGAAGGAAGATGCACCAATTTTGAAACTAGAGGGAAAAATATATGCACCACTTCTAAAGTTAGAAAGGTGAATTGCATCATTTCCATAATAGAGAATACATCATTTTGTAAGCTATGATTTTAATTACTATCAACATACATTTTCATTGCTTCGAATATAAAATTTACAATATCGAGGAAACAGCCAACGTACTATAACCTCTCACTCAATGTCAAAGGTTTATCAGCAAAAGTTTAAATTGCAAAGGATTTTATACGACTCTTACAAAACACAATAGAGTAGAATGCATTTTACTCAATTTAGAATTGTAAATTTTACTGCTTGTGTAGTGGTTGAGCAAAAGTTGAGCATATCGAAGATTAATTCGACCTTTCTATAAGGATTTCGATATAGTTTTATGCAAGTGAATAAATAGTATTAATCATATAAATTCTAATATTCATAAATTGATTCAAATGGGCATGTTTGCTATGTAAGGTATGATTTTGTTTGCAAATCTAGCCAAGAAGACTAGTAAAAAAGAAAGATCAAGAGTGTTATATATTTCAGGAGCTAGATCAGTTGCCGATGAACAAGAAGAATTGCCAAAGATTTTAAAATAGTGCTTCTAAACACTATTTGCATAACTAATTATGTAGATAGTTGATAGCTATTGTATTTTAGTTATTAGAAGATAGTTATTTGGCTAACTAATTGAAAAAGATATATTTGTAAAAGTAGCTATTGAATTAATTGATAAATGCAATATGAGATAAAAAGGCATAAATATAATTTTTGTTTTGTTATTATTATTGATTACTATTAAAATAAGATAATATTTTGTAATTAAATACATTCTTATGATAATAATAATTTATTATTTAAACATAATAGAAATAATTTTTTAATAAACAATTTTTTCATATTATAAAAATATATTTTATTTAGAAGTTGGGGTAGAGAGGAAGGAAAAAAGTAAAACATAGAGATACGATAAGTAAAAAATGATAATGTATATTATAAGAATAAGATAGAGAAAGAAAAAGTTAAACACTAAAAGCTATTTTTCACAAAAGCTATCTCAAACACTATTTTATCAAATACCCATGCAAAAAAAAAAAGTGTTTTAACTAATTAAATTATTGACAGACTGTTTGGAATAAATGAATTCCACAAAATTTTGTGAAATTCATTTACAAATCTAATATTTTATGTTTGGTAACACTTTATTAAAATATGAAATTCATTTAAAATTCTAAGATTTGCAAATCCTGGATTTGCTCTAGTTGTACTCAAATTCTAGCTCAAGAGCTAGAATTTGCAATTCTACGAAAAGCAAATAATCAAAAAATCTTATAAAGACAAAAATATCCTTATAATTATTAACATAATACAAAACTATCCTTTTTACACAATCTTATTTAAGTAAAATGTATATATTAATTCTAATTCTATATGTATTCCAAATACAATTCGGATTTGCAAATGATAGAATTAACTTAAATTGTTATACATATCCAAACAATAAAATTCATTTACAAATACAATTCTTTATAGAATTCATTTATAAATTAAATAAATTCCACATTACAAGAGCTTCCAAACACTATGGAAAAATTAGTTGAAATTCCACCATTGCTAAATAGGGCCTATATATTTGGAAGAATTCACAAACCAATTTAGATTTTATGAGCTTTCTTTCTAGAGGAATGTATTTCAACACCTAAAGAACTAAGAATGAGATTGAGCTCAAAAGAGTTAAACTAGGAATTCCACGACAAGAATTAGAGTAAGCTCAAACGAGTTAAAGAACAGAGACGGGTCATATGTGACCAACTTGAGAAATTAAGCCAAAACTGAACTTAATATTATGCTAAAAATCACAAAAACCAATCTCCAATATGAGAAGTGGTTCAAGAGATTATATAGTGGGCTTGAATCTTTAGATTTTCCATGTGGAATAAGTGCAAGGATGGGTCACCATGACCCGGAATAGATGAGACTTAGCTTTAGTTAACTGCTTGCAATTATGGACCACCATGTGAATGGATATGCATGATGAACGAGTTGGACAGGTCAAATGCGCGTAGATTTGTGCAGCGTCAAGTGAACAAATGTGCACGAAGAGCGAGCTGGATGGGCTACACGTGAATAAATACATGCAATATCAAGACTAGAGCAAAAGCCTATATCTAATACCATGCATATTAAAAATCAATAAGGTTCTATCACAGCCAATTGATCTATAAAATGAGTAGCCCAAGACTTTATAAGTTGGCCTCAGATTTTTTTATTTTTTATGTGCGAGGAATTTATTTTAATAGTATTAATTGAATTTTAAAATAAGTTTCATAAAAGTTTAAGAAATTTATTTGCTCAAAATCGTAATTGAGGCATGAACACCCAAATTTTTATTTTTTAACCCTAACCCCTGATCTCTAGAGATTCGAACTCAGGTCATTCCTATTGAATAATGGCAACATCTTTTCTGAATAATAGCACAGATTCCTTCATCCAAATCGTTTAGATAATTCAAACTGATTCAAAACAAATTATCACTTCCCAAATCACGCAATTAATAAGCTCGCGTTGGCATCAATCTGGTAAAATTGTCAACAATGTGTAGTATGTCTTAAAGATAAACTGGCGATCATAGTTGAGATCATATATAGGATGCCCCATACTGGATGTGACCCGAGCCATTTTATTTTAACATATTGCGGCTTAATAATGATCAATTAATTGAGCATATAGACTTTCGAGTCTTTCTTTTGATTACGCTTTTCGTTCCATTGACTAATTGTCCACGAGTAAACAGCTACATCGGAAGCTTCCTCGAAATTATTCTGATATCTTCAAGCTCAATTATATCTTCAAGCTGTAGAAACTTCGTTTGGCATTGAATCATACGTTTTTCCTTTATGTGGTATAAAGACATTTCAAATTTTCTTGAAACTCATATTCATATAGAGGTCAATTATACTAGGAACTCACAAACTTGGTCGCATATTTTCAAATAGTTCTCATTATCTTAAAATATTTAAATTATTTCTTAATATTTTATAAATTTATTTAAGTTTGTCTCTACTGTTTCAAAAGTATTTATTTTAGTTCTTAGTATTCCACAAGCTCTTTTGAATACTTATATTTTTCTTAAGAAAATGAGAACTAATTTGATTAAACATGTAACATATTTAGAATATATAATATATGTGTATATATAAAAAGACAATTTAAATTGCTTGAAAAACAGTGATAATAATGGAGAGTGGCAAACTGGCAATGGCGAAGGTGGGGTTGAAGCAATAGTCGAGTGAGAGGGAAAGAGAAACAGAGAGGAGAGAGGTGAGACATATCAAATCTAATAATTTCTTTTCCTTTTTTAGTTTAATATCAAGTAGTTTAGTAGAGAATCCCAGAGTCGCAAGAAGCAAACAACACAAATTGCACGATGCACTAGAAATTAGGGGTGTCCAACTCAATGGGGTCTCCAATTATCGATTTGAAAATTTTGGGCATGATAAAAAGGAGAGCTTCTTCCTTTATTCTTCCGTTATTCGTGGGATCAGTGGATTTCCAACAATGTGAAATCTAAAATTTGTCATTTTGGAGTTTGGAATATTTTGTTTAAAAGGAATGATAGCATCTTCAAAGGTCAGAATGTTAGTAAAGATGCAAGACTGGCTCTCTCCATTACTTCTCAAGCCAAAGAGATTGCGGATGTACAGAAAGATCAACTTACAGGGAACTCAAGGGTGTGGCTTAATAAGCAAGCAGATTGGGTGGAATCAGAGCAAGGATGAAAGGTGAATATTGATGGCTACTTTAAAGGGGACATCGAAATGGTAGGGGTTGGAGGACTTTTCCGGGATGAGCCGGGAGATTGGAAAATAAGTTTTTCAATGAATCTAGGGGTCGCGGCCATTAGGAGATCTTAGATTATGGCCTTATGGGAAGGGTTGCGTATGACAGAAGCTTTGGATTTAAATAAGCTCACTATTAAGACAGATTCTATGATTATCTCCAAATTGATGGATGGTCCTCTCTTGAGTATGAGCCCTTTTAGACCACTATTGAAAGATTGCCGTAATATTCTCAGTCGTAGAATGAGATCCAAAATTAGGCACTTGTCTAGAGAAACCAATAAATATGTTAATTTGTTACAAACCACAATCTTAGTTTACTTGTTGGGTATTAGGTCATCATAAACGTTCTTCAAAGTCTTCTAGATAAAAAATAAGAGAGGGTCGACATATCCTAAAAAGGTTGTTGTATAACTGGCCTTAGTTTTCATCAAAATTCGGAGAAAAAAAATAAGTTTGGGCATGAAAAATAGGGTTTGGAAAATCAGGAAATTAGGAAATTAAATTGATATTAGGAAAATATTAAAAAAAAAAAAAAAAACTGGAACTGAACGATTTTAAACACTTGGAAGAACTCGGAACCCAAAGTTTTATTTACTATTATATTAGGGTTTTCTTTTTCTTTCAAAATTACCTTCTTCTTTCTCCTTTCTAGACAAAAACAAACGCATGAGTTCCTAAGTTGCCTTCTACGTTTGCCCTTCGTCCACTCTTCTTGTTCTCGAACACCCTTTGCTGAATAAAATATTTCAGTACGTTATTTAACCTCAACGTTGTGAAGTTAATAATTATTCATTATTATGTTGTGCCGTGATACTACTTTTATTTATTGTTTTGAATTGAATATCTTTATGTATGTTTTGAATTTATAATTATTTGATATGAATTATTCTTGAATTATATGTTGTTTTGAATTTTCCCCAATTCCGTTAAAAAAAGCAATTTCCCAATTCGCTCTAATTTATTCTCATTTTTCCATTTTCCAAATTAATCAGGATTGGAATAATCACGGATCAAAAATATTTTGCAGAAACAAATTAAATATATAGTTCGAGTGAGAGAATTTCCCAATAAACACCCCTCTCCCCTAATAGACAATGGAAAGTCAAAATGCCACCTATTCAATATCTAAAAATACATACCAAGAGCACGATTAAGTTTTTAGCTTTACTAAGATTGCAAAGGAGAAGAAGACAGGGAGAGGACTGCCATCTACTGCCATAAGAAAACAAATTAACATTATACGACAAATTTAAACATAATTAACGAAGATAGAGACGAAAATGATCAGAGTCTTTCATATGCTACAAGATAATTGGACCAATACTTGGATCTTTCGCCCAAGTTAATGGACGAAAGGACATATATATGATATATATCATCTCTCAGTTAAACACACACCAATGAATATGCGATAAGCAATGAGTAGACAAGAAGTTTTTTTTCAACGCAATCACTATCAAATTGAAAATGCACCAATTATTTTTCAGAAAACAAATTAAAAGGCAACAGAAGAAACTCAATATAGACCCCTGGATTTTATTCCTCTCGTAATTTTCAGGACACGATATGATGAATTCAATAGCATGTCAACGTCGTCTTGATGCTTACCTCCCCTCCTCCAAAACGCGTACACTGAAAATGAAATTCCGTACAACAACGCAACCACAGAAATCAACAACGTTATCACATTCTTGTTTTGCTCTATATAAAGCCACCCCATATGCATGAATTAGTTCACACAACAATCGCGCATTCCCCAATTTGAGGTTGCCTGGCTAAAAAAGAGATCATTAAGAAAAAAGTAAATTAGAGAAGCAGTGTTTCTTTACTTGAGATAATAAACATTGGGAAATGGAGAAGCTCAGAATGAATTTCTTTTTCACTAGCTTCTTCATTGTTCTTGTCATGCTTTATTCTGCAAGCCTTGTGAGAGCTCAAGAAGTTGGTAAGCCTTACTCTCTTGACGTGAAAAAAGTAAAGTTTGCACTTCCCCCACTAATAAATTCGAGCTTTAAGACCATCATATAAAATTTTTGAGTCGCCTCCCGCTTTTAGCTTTAAAATGCAACTCATTATTCTTAATTCTTGCGTCCCAAATGTTCTGATTTTATTTTTTATTTTTTATTTGGATTACTGTCGTAGAAAACGAGAGAGAGTTTAGTTATAATGCAAGCAGCCATGTAGGACCAGCTCACTGGGGACGCATTCGTCCCGAGTGGAGAATGTGCAACAATGGAACAATGCAGTCGCCAATCGATCTGATGCGTGAGAGGGTTAGAGTTGTACCAAATTTGGGGATGCTTCACAGGGACTATAGACCCTCAAATGCAACTCTTATTAATAGAGGCCATGATATGATGGTACCCTTGATAATTATCATACAATTTTTATTACATAATTGACATGCACAAATATTCACATTTTCTTCTCCTTAACTAATAACTTTCTCATTCCATATAAAAATGCAGTTAAGATGGGAGGGTGGTGCTGGGAACATGTATATTAATGGGACTGCTTATCAACTCCGTCAGTGTCATTGGCATTCACCTTCCGAACACACTGTCAATGGTAGAAGGTGCTGAATTATTTTCTTACATTTTAAATTCAATTGACATGTTTTTGTGGCAATGATCACGTTCTGAGCTTGAATTTTTTTACTATAGGTTCGACATGGAGATTCACTTGGTTCATCAGAGTGCGGACGGAAAGATTGCTGTCATCGGAGCCTTGTATCGATCCGGCCTACTTGATTTCTTCTTATCAAAGGTAATTAAATGCAAAGTCTCTTCTATATATACATATTACTAAGAAAAAAATACAAAAAATAATCAACAAACTCATGACTAACTTATTATATTTGATGATTAGATGGAACGCCATTTGTATGCTCTTACTAATACAACAGACATTGGGAGAGCGGTAGGCGTAATCGACCCACGAGATATAAGGATAGGCACTGGGAGGTACTACAGATACATTGGCTCGCTTACAGTGCCTCCTTGCACCCAAAATGTTCTCTGGACGATTGTGACACAAGTAAGCCCTAGCTACTTTGAGTTTATAATAACAATGAGTTTCTCTTGTGATTTAAGAACTATAATTTTTATCTAATTCATATCATTACTCTTTAGGTGAGGACGGTTGCAAGACAACAAATGAGACTAATCCGCCAAGCAGTTCAAGACGTCTGTCTCTAAGATTGTATATTGTACTTTCAACTAAAAATTACTATAGCACTTCAAATGATGCTTTTTTTACTTTTTTCTTTTTTCTTTTTTCTTTTTTGCAGAGCTCTGACATCAATGCAAGGCCACTTCAGCCAATTAATGAGCGATCAGTGAAACTCTCTGCCCTAAGAGACCGTAGGAATTAAATTGAAATTGTGCACGACTTGAGCATTTACACTATATATTTAGTGTAATGACTATGTATTTATACAGGAATTAGTTGTGTGGGTTTACAGTTGTAGCTTGTCAAGTGAGAGTGCTAATGACTTAGTTTGGAGTTGGTATTTATGATTGAGCGCAGTCGTCAGTCGTCGTACTCCTTTTCTACTTGTTTGTTGTTTGTTGAGTTATAATAAAGGTTGAGGCTGTCAAATGTACTTAATTAGTCCATTTGGAAGAACTTTAGTGTTGCTTGTATTACAAGTTTTAATAACAATAATTATATGTGAAATTACACCCAATTATTACATACATCCGTTTTGTTTAGAATTGAAGGACCACTGGTTTACAATCATTATTTAAATTTTTAATGGGATAGAGCATCTAATTTAATTAGTAATACGCAAAAATTAATGAAGGGTAGATTTGAAGACAACAGTGAATGGAGACTTCGATCTCCTATACATGATTCGAAGCTCTGTACATCACCACTAGAAATTTGAGGATTTGAAACGAAAAGTTTTCTCCTCAATCGAGATGGATTTGAGACGAGAAATTTGAATAAAATTTTCTAATAAGTTAATACATATGGAAGGCGGAATTTGAGACAGAAATTTTATAACAGAACTTTTTAAGTTTAAGACAGAAATCTTTCGTCTCCAATTCAATTTTTTTTTTGTAGTGATACCCGATTCAAGTTTCAAAGACTAATATTTGTAAACAATAGTGATTAAATTGGTTAAAACTGTACAGGTAGTACTTTGAAAATGTAGAAAATAATAAGGATTAGTGCCATGTTTTTCATGATAATATTAATTTTAACTATTTTGGTTCTTAATTTGAAGTTTTCAATGATGATATTTTTTTTTGTTTGCTCGGTAATAATTTTTTTTTTCTTTGGAGCTCTTTTATACTATTATTTTATTCTCTAAATTTAAAATTTTCCGGTGGCAATATCATTTCTCTTCGGGGCTGTTTGGATTAAGGGGAATAAGGGGAAAGGAAAGGGAAGGGAGGGATTTTAATATCCCATCCATTGTTTGTTTTGAAGGTATTAGGAGGGGGAGTATTTTGGAAGGAAAAGTAAAATTCCCTCAAATTCTTTATTTTCAATTCTTCCAAATTGGGGTAAAATGGGGGGAAAGGATTATTGAAATCCTTTACTCTCAATCTTTTACATATAAAATTTATCCCTTCCTTCCATTTCCTTCCTAACTAAACACAAAATACTCATAATCTTTTAGGTTTATTTTCCCTACAAAAAAATTCTAATCCAAATATGAATTGACTCATTTTCTCTCCTTTCCTTTATAATCTTTTTATTTCCTTTCCTTTATTAAATTTTTCCGGTCTAATCCAAACACACCCTTAATGCGAAGCCTCTTTACATTGCGCAAACCCATCTCCGAGGGTTAATTTCGTCCAAACAATTTACAACGGCTCTTTCTCTTTCGAAAAACATAGCCGTTACTTTTGTCTGCCAAAACCCTAGAGTTGAACAATATTCTATTCAAACCAGAGAAGTAAATGAGAAACGATTAACAAATTATAAATAGTATATAAACCCCATTTGACTTAAACATCACATAAATCATCTCTGAATCAATCAATTCAACTCTCTCTGTGCTCTCTTCTTCTTCTCTTTACGCTCTCTTAGCCGTTAATTTCTTTAATTTAGCTTTTTATTATTAGTTAACATTATTACTGATTCTTTCTTTTGCAGGCTTTTTTGTTCGTTTATTTATCCTTTTTATACATACATATAATTATATCCACACACACACACACATATATATATTTGCTTGTTGTTTTCTATATTTTTGTGGTCTGTCAAGTAATGGATGCAGGATCAGTAAGTGCTTCTTCAGGAAGTAAGACGAAGTCTCGATTCCCTCTTCAGGAAGAGCTGCTTCAAAGGAGAAATTCCAAGGATAATGTATGTGTGCTTTTTCCTTTTTCTTTCTTTTTTTTTTTTCAACTTTGGGCTTCAATTTGTTCATATTAATTCAAGTTCACTAGGGCTATTTTCTTGATTTTCTGGGTTTAGCTCAAACTATAATTTATGGGAAAATTCGGAAAGATCTCTGGTGATTCGTATATGAATGTGTTCCATTGCCTTGACTTTGGTTATTACAGGAATTTCTTTTGCCTAGATTCTTGTGAAATTGAATCGGTTATTAAATCCATGTGTTTATTTTCAATTTGTTCCACTTTGAATCTTCCCAAATTTTCAGCTTAAATGTTATTGTTGGAAATTCGGGTTGTCTTATTGAGATGGGATTTTGGGATTTTTAGCATTGGTTGAATGTGCTCTTGTTTGGCAATGACAGTTGGATAGGTTTATTCCGAACCGATCTGCGATGGATTTCGATTATGCGCATTATATGCTTACAGAAGGGAGGAAAGGTAAGGAAAACCCGGTTGTAAGCTCCCCATCCAGAGAGGCATACCGGAAGCAGCTCGCAGAAACCTTCAACATGAACAGGACGCGGATACTGGCATTCAAGAACAAGCCGCCTACGCCTGTGGAGGCTATTCCCAGTGACTTCTCCTCAACTGTCCAGCAGTCCAGGCCTGCAAAACCCCGTCGACACATTCCTCAGGTAGGCCTACTTTATTTTATATAATATCATTACGAGGGAGGTTAATAGTTGTGAAGTGATGCTTCAATTCTAATAAATGATTGGATAATTCATATGATAAGTTAAATGTTACAAGGAGATCAAAATCCTCCTTTTTGATTAGGACAGCATGATTTTCTCCTAAAATGCTTGCTTGAATTGTTTTATAATAGAAGATTCAAAATTGATGCATAATCCATGATATTAATAATTGCTCTGAAATAAGTCATTCTGCTTAAATACTCAGTTGTGTCATCGTTTTTATGTCTCAATGGCCATAATAATGTCTGTGTGCAGACTTCTGAGAGGACGCTAGATGCTCCAGACCTTGTGGATGATTACTATTTGAACTTATTGGATTGGGGCAGCAGAAATGTTCTGTCTATTGCTCTTGGAAACACAGTGTACCTGTGGGATGCTACTGATGGATCTACATCCGAACTTCTTACAATCGACGAAGAAGATGGCCCCGTAACTAGTGTCAAATGGGCGCCTGATGGCAGACACATTGCTGTTGGTTTGAACAACTCAGATGTCCAGCTCTGGGATTCAACAGCTAACAGACTGGTTTGTGAGCTAAATCTTAAAAGTTCTTGCTAAATCAGCTCTGTTTTTTGGTCATATAAAATTCTGAGTTTGCTATCTGACTTCTATCCCTCAGCTAAGAACATTGAGAGGTGGCCACAGATCGCGTGTTGGTGCACTCGACTGGAACAATCACATTCTGACTACTGGAAGTATGGATGGTCAGATCATCAACAATGATGTTAGGGTGAGAGCGCATATTGTTGAGACCTACAGAGGACACCAACAAGAAGTTTGTGGGCTGAAATGGTCCGCTTCAGGCCAACAGTTGGCAAGTGGCGGAAATGATAATCTCCTTTATATATGGGACAGATCCATGGCCTCTTCCAATGCATCTCAACAGTGGCTTCACAGACTAGAGGACCACACAGCGGCCGTCAAGGCCCTCGCTTGGTGTCCTTTCCAGGGTAACTTGTTGGCCTCTGGTGGAGGTGGAGGTGACAGATGCATCAAGTTCTGGAACACCCATACCGGTGCGTGCTTGAACTCTGTTGACACAGGCTCACAGGTCTGTGCTCTGCTGTGGAACAAGAATGAAAGAGAGCTTCTAAGCTCTCATGGTTTTACTCAGAATCAGCTGACACTATGGAAATACCCTTCAATGGTGAAGACAGCAGAGCTAACTGGTCACACATCCAGGGTTCTTTTCCTGGCTCAGGTAAAGTCATTTTGCTGACAATTCTTTTGGTATTTCAGAAGACTATTTATGTTAGTGATAAATATCTCAACTAAATTTGTTTTTACTTTATGTACCAGAGTCCAGATGGATGTACTGTTGCATCTGCTGCAGCAGATGAGACACTAAGATTTTGGAATGTTTTTGGGACTCCTGAATTGGCGAAGCCAGCACCAAAGGCAACTCCTGAGCCATTTGCTCATTTGAACCGCATTCGTTGAGTGTGCCTCATCCTCCACTCGGTCCGCCTAGAGTCCCCTGCTTCTCACATCGTCACCACCACTCCTTGAAGCCGGCTTCTGATGTCTCCAACACTGAATCAGCAATACACATTTGTAATGCTAGCATGTTGTGATTATTCCTATCTACACACTGTAGTCTAATCTCTAGACCATGTCCCTAGAAAATACAAGAAATATATGCCTCTCCCACTTCACAAGCTACTACTCCTTGTAAACTGATGTAGCTATTTTGGATTGAACATACTTTTATTACAAAAAAGTTGTGTAAATGCTTCAACCGGTAAATGATTTAAGTTGTTTTTTCACTTGTAATCTTTTGTTTTATAAATATCGTAGTGTGTCATTGAGAAAATACTTGTATAGGTTACATATTTCTTTCTCTGAACAATTTTCCCCCTGAATTTTCATGCTATTACATAAAGAATATAGTTAAAACTTGTGGAGTTATTGGGGCAAAACGCCGAACCAAATGTATCAATAAACTCGATGTTTACCCATGAAAAAATTTTACAGCGAGAAAATTGTATTTTTACACTATTGAAGTCTGCTCATAACTCTAATTTGAATTCATATCATGAATGATGTCATATTAATTAAGGCCTGTTTGGAGAAGCCCCAGAACACCTCAAAAAGTGGGGAAAGAAAGCAATTGTCAAGAAGCGGATCAATTAGAGAAGCCTCGATCCAGCATTCACATTATGTAATAGATTTGGAGAGGCAAAGGACATGAACTTTATCTAGACACACAAAAAAGAAAAAAAAAAGGAAAAAAAAAAAGACATGAACTCTGAATCTGCATAAAATCACCAAATTTAAAATATATATATATATATGTATGTATATTAAACTCACAAGAAAACTAGAACAAGAGCAGGGTAAGAAAGGTAAAAAACATAGGAAATTACTAGATAAATAAATACTATGAATTGCAAGATATAAAAGATGGAGAAAGTGAGTTATTTTGGACGGATCATGCACATGGATTAGTGCATGCATGCATATGAGCAGAAAGCAAACAAGACACATCAACCTAGCGTGGTTCAACATAGTATACATCCACAAATTTTTTTTTTTTTCCAAAGGAGGCCACGGATAGTTATGTAACTACCCTTTTATGGTGGATTACATCCTTTCTATCATTTTCTAAGAGATGTTGAAGATGTATAGTAATTCTGTTATAATTCAAAAGGAATAATTTTTCTCTGACTCACATTAGTACACTCACGTTCTAGTATGTGACATATAAACATAAAGTCTTATTTATAAAATAGAAATATTAATCCTATAATTAGGATTAAGAAATCTTTTACCTAATAGGAATTACAAACTTTCTAGTCTAAACTAATTCAAACATCTAACAAGACTAATCCAAATCTATATATATAAAAAAGTTATATCCAATAGAACTCAAAAAGACATACCATATCAGCTTCTATTGAGAAAGTATAAGCTAATTTTATACTCTTGCAAGCGGTAATGTGCAAGATTAAAAAGATCATTAATTTTAATATAAATTATGTTATAAGCCCTAATGTTGCTATTTTTCTCTAACTAAGCTCTTACTATTTTCAAATTTTCAAATTGATTCATAATATTTTACTACATAGTCAAATTAATCCCTAAATTAAACAATCAAGTTAGTTTTTATTAGTTAAGAAATTTTACATCGGTCCTTTATATTTAATAAAGTTATTCGAATTAGTATAAATATGAATAAAATAATGAGGACTTTTAAACTATTTAAATTAGTCAATAATATTTTAAGGACATAGTCAAACTAACCTGAAAACATAGTCAACATTTTTATTATTTCAATATATTTATATTAGTCTTTAATATTTCACAACTTATTTGAATTAGTCCCGTTATATAATATAATATTATATGATATAGATTTTAGAGATATAGTACACTAACAAATGAGAAAATTATGTTATAAGTATTAGTATTTTTCTTAAATTAGTCCTATTATTTTCAAAGATTCAAATAAGAATAATGGTACAAAAATTATTATAGAAAATGAAATGATATTTAGTAATTATTTTATATGATTATGTTATTATAGTAGTAGTAGTAGTAATAATGATGATGATGATTATATTTCATCAAAATTTAAGAGACTTTAGGAGATGCCATGTTATTTTCTAATTAAATTTTTTGATTTATTTCTATTAAATAGTCTTTAATACTAATAAATCTCTATGATCACCCCAAGTCCCTCTTATTTCCTTTTATATCCGGTCTTTAGTATTTCAAAATATCCAAATCAATCATGATTTTTAAAGAAACATTCAGTTTAACTCCTGCCATTAAATATTTAACCAATATGACTAAAATAACTTTAATAATTTGGTGAGCTAAAAGTATTCTTTAATTGTAAATATTTACTAAAAAAATGGTTAAGACATATCATTGCATTATTCAAGTGAATATTAATAGTCATAACTGATTTTTGAATGTAATGATACCATATTCATAGGATATTTCAAAAAATAAAAATATAACTCTAGAATTGATTTTTATAGATATTTAAAAATAATAAAAAAGACACAAATTAAGAGTTAAAACAATCACATTTATAAATATTTAGAAAACTAAAAAACACATAGATAACCTGAATAAGTTCGTGCAAAGCATGGGATATAAAAACATTAGTCTAATTAAGAGTTAAAACAAGATCCCAAACCAAGTTTAACTACTAACAAGTTGTTATGCTAGTTCCTCAAATGGGTTCACCTTTCAAGGTAATGAAAGGCCAAAAACAGATGAACAATTATGGACCACTTGATTCTTCTTTATTCCATCTTAACCCTATGGACCATTCATCTCTTATATGAATCACAAATAAGCTGAATATGTGATAAGCAGACTACCAAAGGAAGAAACTTTTTCAACGTAATATTTTATGATTGACGTTAATCATTACCAAATGGACCATGTTTTATTAGCAATAATTTTCATAGAAGAAAAACAACATAAGAAACCAATGTACACCTGGATTTTGTTCCTTTCGTTATTATTCTTGGGACCCGAATTTAATTAATATCCTGTCAACTTCTGTTGATGTTTGCCCCCTGAACACGAAGCCTGAAATAATATTGTTAATACAATAAAATAAATATATATTAATATTATTTTTATAAGATTAAATTTTTAAATGAGGTAATAATCCTATTATAATATCATAGCCCAAATCATGGGTTCAAGTCTCACCATTACTCATTTGAAATACTAAAATTATCCATGTGCAAGATCCTGTACGTGAGAGCTGAGCCAGCATGTTAATATTAACAAAAATGTAAGGGACAATTCCATCTTTGTTTGCTATTAAAATTGTCCATTTGCAAAACTCCACGCGTGAGAGGCTTATTAAAATATTAAAATTGACTATGTACAAAACTCTGCCTGTGAAGTACGTGTTGTTAAAATTAACAACAGGGTAATCGACCGTCCCATCTTTGTTTGCTCTATATAAGCAGCCTACAGGAGCTATTATTCATGCAACAACCGCCAGTCTCCAATTGAGGTTCCTAGTGAGAGAAAGATCAATACAGAAAGAGTACATTCCAATTGAGAAGCACTGTGAAATGGAGAAGCTCAGGATGAATTTCTCATTTTCTGGCTTTGTCTTTCTTCTTATCTTGATTAATGTTGCATGGCCCCCAGGGGCATAGGTGAGTAGGTAAGTGGCCAGGTGATTAGGGTGGAGACACCCTGACAACGCGGGATCGAGTCCGTGTGGCGGCAGTACTCCGCTGAAATATTGCGGGGGCTGTTGCTGGATTTCCACGCCCGTTGGTCCTCTCCCTGGTCGGGCTGCCACTCACGCACATCCCTCGATTTACCTCCCGCCTGGTTAAGGGGCCTCTGGCCAGGTGGGAAAGGGGTTCTCCTTTGGTTAACCCTTTTAAAAAAAAAAAAAAAAAGTCCATGCAACTATCTAGGCTAGCTAGCTAGCCAGTGCATGCTTGAGATTTTGCATTTGTTTCAAATCATGAACAGCTTCAATTTATAATATATATTTATTTAAGATTTACAATTATTTGACTCGATACTACTTTTTTAAGATGAACACCGCGATTATTAACAATTTTCACGTCCCAAATGTTTTAAAGATTTTGTATCACTTACATGAATCTGCTGCAGAAAATGAGAGAGAGTTCAGTTACAATGCGAACAGCCATGTAGGACCAGCTCATTGGGGACGGATTCGTCCCGAGTGGAGAATGTGCAACAATGGAACAATGCAGTCTCCCATCGATCTGTTACATGAGAGGGTGAGAGTTGTACCGAACTTGGGGATGCTTCGCAGGGACTACAGACCCTCCAATGCAACTCTCATCAACAGAGGCCATGATATGATGGTACCCTTAATAATTATCATACAATTTTTATTACAAAATTGACATCCATATATGTTCAAATTTTCTTCTCCTTAACTAGTTAATTTCTCATTGCATATAAAACAATGCAGTTAAGATGGGAAGGTGGTGCTGGGAACATGTATATTAATGGGACTGCTTATCAACTCCGACAGTGTCATTGGCATTCACCCTCTGAACACACTGTCAATGGCAGAAGGTGTTGAATTAATTTCTGACATTTGACATTCACTATTAATATTTTGTTTGTGTGCATTAGTCTGGCACTAATCACCTTCTAAACCTGAAACTTTTACTAGATTCGACATGGAGATTCATTTGGTTCATCAAAGTGTAGATGGAAAAATTGCTGTCATCGGGGCCTTGTACCGGTCGGGATTGCCTGATTTGTTTTTGTCTAAGGTAAAATGCAATGTCTTTTTGAGTCACTGCAGGAAAATACGAAAGTAATCAACAAACTCTCGACCAACTTATTGTATTTGATTATTAGATGGAGCATCCTTTGTATGCTCTTACTAATACAACAGATATTGGGGGAGCTGTGGGCGTAATCGACCCACGAGATATAAGGATAGGCAACAGGAGGTATTATAGGTACATTGGCTCGCTTACAGTGCCTCCTTGCACCCAGAATGTTCTCTGGACGATCGTGACAGGGGTAAGCTAACTGAGAACAAATAATAAACAAATTCGATCTCTTAAAATTTAAAAACTATGCTTTATCTAATTCATGACAAAATTCATCAGGTGAGGACTGTTGCAAGACAACAAATGAGATTGATCCGCCAGGCTGTTCAGGATGTGAGTTTCTAAAATTATAACACTTTCAGCTCAACATTATTATTTATTTTTCTATTTAATGTTAGATCTTCCTTAAAAAGTTATGAAAAGATAACAAGGAGAACCAAGTCCATCTTCCATGGCTGTCATTAGATTTTCTGATTTCTACGTGTTTGTAAAAAATTGTCCTGTCTTGATTTTCAATCGGTGTTTGTTTTCTTGTAGAGCTCTGACACTAATGCGAGACCATTGCAACCGATAAACCAACGGTCAGTGAAGCTTTCTGCACCAAGTGATCGCCAGGAGATCAACTGAAATCATATTCCACTTTAGTGCATTTTTATCTACTTTTTTTGTAATAAATATGTATGCAATCCAAAACAGCTACATCAGCTTACAAGAGGAGCTTGTCAAGTAGCAGAGCCAACTAGAGAATCCTCCATCTTCCATCTTTCTTTTATTTTCCAGGGACATGGTCTAGAGATTAGACTACTGTGTGTAGTCTTGTTCTTCTTCCACTTGTTCATTGAGTAATAATAAAGATTGAGGGTTTAGTGTCTAGTCTATCCACATTGCTTACTGGCCTCAAGCGAAAATAATCAGACGCGAAGGATTTTCATCTATATGTAGTTTTGCGGTGTGTTAAAAGGACAATTTACACTGGAAATCAAATAGCAGCAAAATGGCTGACATATAAAGCACCAGAACTACTTATTGTTCCACAATTTAAGAAGCAACTCTGTGTGTACATAGATGGTAAACTTGTACGGTAAGAAAGTTAGGTACTCCATTTGAAAATCTAAACTGAGATGCTTTATTGATTCTCATAGTATTTATTTACCAGACACCATAATTTCAATAAGATAGAAAGTTGAAGAATTTAGGAAAAACACCTCATTGAAAGTGGCTTCATGACCGTCTGTTGACCAATGAAAAACAAAAGTTTTTAGGTATCAGCACCTGCGAAAGATTTATTCTCATCTGCAGCATACTTTTCTGGAGAATAATCCAGCAAACAAGAAGAAATGAAGCATGCAAATGAGATTAGTTCAAGAAAGTGAACATCTTCAACCTCAAATTCTAGTCTTTCAATTAAACAAAAATTTCGTTTGCAATGCTACAGTTCTTGCTTTTCCATTCATACCATTCTGGCAAGCACTTTAAGGATGTCATCCATCGATGGTCTACGCAAAGGGTCATCTTCAACACAGGCTTTAGCTAAAACAGCCAGACATAAAGCCTCTGCCAGAGTATAATCTTCCTTCAGACTCGGATCCATGAAGTTTTTCAATTGCTCAAAGCAGCCTCCTTCATTAGAACTCCCCCTGAGAAATGTGATCGATTCTGCCAATAATTTCCCCTCTCTGTCCTCCATTCCCGAGATGATCTCAAGTAAAACCATCCCAAAGCCAAAGATGTCAACCTTCTCCAGCATCGACCCAGGAACCAGATCGTCTGGGGCAATCCTACATTTAAAACTCGAATGTTCTGTTGATGATGCTTCTACTGTAGGCATAGTTCTGCACACTGCTAGTTTAGCCCTCCAAGTTGATGTCAAGAAAATGCTTTTACTTGTTATGCTTGCGTGAGTGTATGGAGGTACAATACAATAGTGTAAGTAGTGAAGTCCTGTTGCTATATCAAAAGCAATTTGAGTCCGTCTCTTCCACCCAAGGGACACCGAGGAGGCAGTAAGACAGTCCCTTAAGCAGCCATTAGAGGGAAACTCAAACACGAGGTAAGAAGACCGAGAGAAGTCATTCTTGTCATAACAAACACCATGTAGTTTCAAAATGTTCACATGATTGATTTTGGAATGAACATCAATAACTTGACTTGTATCTTCAAACCTCAGTTCCCTGATCAACAACTCAACATTATCGATCACCCCCTTGTAGACATTATTGCTTATTTTACTATCTTTGCTGAAATTCTTTGTTGCTTTCTTGAGCTCTTTGACGTTGTAATTGCACAAAGAATACTTTATCCCATTAAGTAAATCTGGAGACAGACATGAATTTGTGGAATTTCTAGCTGTTGGAACAGATATTGGGTGGCTTCTGGATGCTGAATCAGAACTCAGACAAGCTTTTCTTGTGACAGAGTAAGAGCTCCCAGCCTTGCATTTGTTCAAGGCCTTACCAAAAATTCCAGATAAAATACATGTAATAACCAGAAGAATAAGCCCAACAACAGACCCTGCCACAGACAAATTCTTTATATGTGTGCTTCTTGTTGATTTTTCTACTGGCACCGTGGGAATAAATCCAGGGCCTGGAGGTTCAGAATCTGATTCGGCGCTGAAATTAATCGATGGCCGCCCTTTCAGAGGTACTAAAACAGTAGTGTTTGGGTGAACAGTGGGCACCAAAGGATCTAAATTGTTAGCTGCGCATACTTCATCAGAGGCAACACCGAATTTCTTGCTCAATATATTTATGGTATCTCCCCCAATAACAGGGTAACTAACAAGGTACTTGACCCCTGCACTACCTGAAAATTTATCGGGACAGGCACATTTCAGAGGCACTGAAAGCTTAGTACCTACCTGAGGATCGCTTTTCGTTGAATTGTTGCTCTCAGCTAGTGTAATTGCTTTAACTAAACCTTCAAAATACCCACAGGCAATATCTGGAATTGTTATGCTTCCCTGGACAACGTAGTTCACATCTGCCTGGAAAAAGTCACCTGAGCATGAACAAGTAACCGGAAGGAGGACTTCTCTGCCTGGCTTGAGCATCTCAAAAGAAGATGTCACATTGTTCATGCTCAGCAAGTCATCATCAGAGACCATGTTGAACAACGTTGAGATATTCGCGATGGTTTGGAACTTTTCATTCGCGCGATAGACTAAAAACGTGCCACACGAACTGGGAAAGTGACGGCAGGTGTATCGTGTGCCCTGTTGATAGCCTTCTGTTGAACAAAATGAGGGGTCATAAAAGTGCTGTCCGCAGCACAAGTTGAAGCAAATCCAGAGCAGAAACCACAGATGGATCATGATTTGCTACAAGGTAATCTGCACCATTCTGCTGGAAATTTGAATAATGGAAACAACTACCAAGATTATGCCAATGTATGCAAGAGAGAACCAGGTAGTTGAGACGAGTCTTTCATGATATTTTCTCTAGTAAAAGAGATCTATCCATTAGTAATTATTGACGCAATAAATAAATAAATAAATATCTTTTTTATTAGATTAAATTTTTAGATGAAGTAATAACTTTAATAGGATATTAAAGTCTAGAAACCAAATTGTCTCAATTCAAAAGTCACTCACACCCATGTGAAAATATTAAAATTATTCACGTGCAAGCTTCTAAAAAAATTATACTGTTGTCTTAGGTTCAAAACTCACCGTTACCCATTTAAAAATATTAAAATCATCATCGTGAAAGCTGATGCATTAACACAATAAATAAATAAACTAATATTCTCTCTACAAGATTAAGTTCAAAACGCATTGCCACTCGTTCAAAAATATTAAAATTATTTATATACAAGTTTCTAGACAAACTACGCTATATGTGAAGGGGCGTGTTAATACAATAAACAAAACTAATATTCTCTTTACAAATTTAAAACTTTTGGATCAGATGATAACTTAAAAAAAAAAAAATTAAGACTAGCTGATGTTGTTGCAAATTCTAAGGCAGGATCAGCAACAAGGGTGATGCAAGGAATGATCACAACATGGTAGTATTAAAAAAATGTGTTGCTTCCGACCAAAAAAAAAAATGTGTTGCTGATTTCAGAGTGTTGGACAGGTAACAACAGAAGCCGGCCAATGTGCTGTTGTCCAACTGGCTCTCAAATTTTGGAATGTTCTTCTTAGGTCCTTTCTTTTTGTACTATAGCCTATGAATCTTTATACACATGAATGTTGGACAACTCTTCCCTCGTATGCTTCCTACACCGTCTTCTTGAGGTGCAATAGAGAGAAATTTTTCTCTCAAATTGACCAGCAATCAATGTCCCCTAGTCCTATTTCTTTTAATTTTTGACAACGAAATCTTTTATTTTTAAAATGCAGCAATTCAATTCCTTATCTTTATAATTTGTGACCCTATTAGCCTAAACCCAAAAAAAAGTCAAAAAATTAATAAGGTTAAAGACTAATATTGTCACAAATTGCAAAAATAAGAAAGTGACAATATTACAAATTGTAGAGAAAGGGATAATGAAGTTACATATTGCAAAGATTGGAGACTAAAAAAAATTATTTTCTTGATGCATTTTGAATTTAGGACTAACAGGGTGTAAACTACAAAGATAAGTAACTAAATTGTTACATTTTAAAGGTAAAGGACTTAATTAAAAAAAAAAAAGGCCAATAAGGGACTAAATTAGTCATTTACCCTTAATTTTTTAGCGTGTATATCGCATAATTATTGTTTGTGCTTAACTTACTCAGAGTACGTTTTAGAACAATGCTCTACAATTCAAACTTTATAAAATTAAGATAAATATAATGTAATTCTACCTGAAATGAATTTCTTAATTGTCATTTATAAAAATTGAAAAAAAAAGAAAGAAAATGGAGTGATAACCCATAAAGAAAAAAAGAAAGAAAATAGAGTGATTAATTAAAGGGTTCATGTGCAATCTGATTTAGTGTGTATGCGTAGCAGTATGCAAGATTTCTAGTCACTGCATCAGTCCTTTCTTGTTTAATCTTCCTCTTTTTATTTTTATTGTTCTTCTTTTTGGGTCTTTTGCCACTAAACTATTTCCTTTTCTTTCTATTAAAGGGAGGGGGTAAAAAAAGGACGCAGAACTTTATTAAAGGACATGTCAAACGGCAATTACAACAAAACCGGATCAACGAGCTCCCAGTTCCTTTAAAGAAAGAAAGAAAGAAAGAAGAGAGAGTTAGTGAGATAAATGACTAACCTACACTAACAACCTCAGTAAAACATTTAATCAAAAGGTGATTTTAGTCTCTTGTATGTGTAGAGAGTGTTTCTCTACAATCTCGTATTGGGTTGGTTGGGCTCAATAACCTACAAAACCAGAAAATGTAATAAGCGCGAAAATCTTTGACACCGGTGTGGTGCCGGCCAAAAATACTCCGACGCTCAAGTCAGTATAGATTGAGGGTGTGGAAAATATATTTGGAGTAATAAAGAGGTTCTTGAGCCAGAACTCATACCTTTCTGTTATGGTAACGCGTGTTCTTATAGTCCCCGACGGAAGAGTCCTTCTTGACCTCTCTACACGTGTCTGTATCCATCTCTACTAGTTAATGTGTTGAATCCTAATCTTACCAGATAATAGTTATCGCTCTCCTCATTCATCGATTCACTTAGATAATTGATCATATCCCAGTTGGTTCTCAACTTTAATCCATTTTAAACTTTAGGCCCAATAAACTAGGCCGTAATCCCAACACCATCATGGAGCCTCGTTGGTCCAAAGATTCATGGCCCAAACAGTATGTATTTCAAAAAATTAAAAGAAAAAAATACTTGATAAAAACACTAATAATAAAAACCCTGGATAATGGATACTAATATATAATCGTCTCTCTCTGTAGCTTGCCAACATAGGTCATCGTTCTCCATTTTTACGCAACGCCCCAAGAAACGCGTAAGTTGTAATTTTTTATTACACATATTTACACGCAATATTATATATATATATATATGTGTGTGCGTGTGTGTATGTATGTATGTATATAGACGCACACGTATTTGTATGTATATAGATGTATAGCTTGATAAATTGTTAGTGCGCAACTTTTGTTGCTAAAATCCTATAAAGTTAACTTTGCATTATTTTTGAATTTGTTTCAAGTTTATTTCAAAAAATATTAATATAAATGTTGTTGCCCAGAGAATGAATCTAAGAAGGGGTGAATTTGATTATTGATACAAATAAGTACTTAAAAACTATTAACAAGTATTTCAAAGAAAAGCACATATGACATTCAAAGTAAATACTTGAAATATAAAAAATTATAGGGTTAAGAAAATCAAACACAGCCATTTAGAGTGGTTCGAACTCCTGAGGGTCTAGTCCACTACCTAAGGTCTTCCCTTAAGGTTCAAGACTTTAATAGTCAATCTGCTTCTTGTTTAGTACTTTGTAGAAGCGTAGAACAATGATCACAACCTTGTTTCACCACAAGGACCACATGTATAAAACCTATACTTGAGAATTTCACTCTTGAGAGAAGTTCCTCATAACTATGCTACTCAAGAGTAAAGAAACTCACACCCAATGTACTAATAGAGAGTTTGGAATACAAGAACTTCTTATGAGCAAGTGTACAAAGGTATTTAAATCTTCCTATATTGCTCTAAGTAGATAAGCAATTTATAAGCTCAAGAACTTGATCAATGAATGCTAATAATATACAACCAATGAAGATAATAATAAACGAAGCAAGATTACAAAAAAGAGAGTGTATTGAATGCTAAAGAGTTTGTGGATATATTTTGATCAAGTTATATATAAGTTAGAAGGAGAAAGATATATTTATAAACCCAAAAAGTAAGTCTTCTAACGGTCAAATTTTAAAGAGCTCAAAAGGAGTTATTGGAGCACACTATTGGTGTACGAGCCTAGGTGTGCCAGTAGTTCTAGTAGCTAAAAGTTCATATCAGAGCTCCTTACCGGTCTATTGCCTAGGTGTTTCGGTAGAGCTAATTTGCTCTCTGTTTCTACTGGAGCAAACTACTGATTGACTGTCTTGGTGTTCCGGTAGTTATAGAAAGAACTTAAAAGAATAGATAACCTTTTATCAAAAAGTAACTTTATATCCCATCAATAGTAACTCACGTTTTTCTGCAGATTTTGGAAGCTCAATGCAACTACTATTCCTATAAGATCAAGACAACAATAAATGCAAGCTAAAGTCAATCTTCCAAACATTAAATGTAAGATAAAAAATATGATTTTTTAGATTTTTTGCATAAGAAATAAGCTTTTGTGTTTGTGTAATGCTATTATCCAATGGGTAATTGACTTATACAAAATCACATGTATATGCATAATTTAAGTTTTATACTCAAAGTAATGCACTTTTACTACAAAGCCATGCAAATTTATACATACATACCAGCATATATAGTATCCAAAGTATCAAGTAGTGTATGCTACAGTATATGCAACTCCAAAATGCAAAGATATGCACTTCGAGTCTATATTTTCTGTAGGAAACGATATTTGAATGCAAAGGTAAGCATGTGCACATCATATAATAATAAGTATAAGAAGATAGAAAGGATATGTAAACATATATTAAGGAGAAAAGATGATCAAGTATAAAAAGAACAAGAATTATAAGCAAAATGCACTAGGTTATTGAGCTCATATAATTTTGCTTATGTACTAAAATCAACTTAACATAAGATTAAGAAAGAAGAAAAAAGCTACAACTACAAGTCAGCTTTAAGGTACTCCAATCTTCTTGAGCCATATTCCATAACCATACTCCATCTCCTTTTTTGGCTTAAGAATGCTATTGTACAAGATATTTAATATACTAAAAAATTGTAGCAATTTGATAACAAAGCACAATTATGGCACCATCAAAATATAATTAACATAAGTAAATTAATATATTAAACGGATATATTCAACAAGTGTATTCATCAATATTCAATAAGTTCACACAATATAGTCAAGGTGTTCACTACTAATAAATATTATCAAAGACATCCATTAAATGTTAAACATAATTGAAGTATTTACGTTTTCATCATAAAAAACATAATATAAAGTTGACAAAGACCAAAAGAAAACTTTGCGGAAAATTGCAATATGGAATATCCTCATGTTGTTAAGAACTCATGATAACATGTTATGAAAAATAACTATAAAATATAAAAGAGATATATGTACAATATAATAAAGAGAGAAATAGTAAAAATATGAGAAAGAAAAAGGGTGTATTTTATTATTTCTCTTGATACTTGATGGCAACTTTCAAGGGTGTATTTTATTACTTCTCTGGATACTTGATTGCAACTTTCACAATAAAGAGTACTACAAGAATAGTTACATAAGGTTAGAATTTGTTTGAGTTTAGAATACATAAGTTGATCCAATTTTATCACATGACAATCTAGATAAACATAAAACATATCTAGAATTAGGATAATAATAAATTAGTATAAGTATCCAATAATTTAACAATTTCATAACATTTATTTATTTTTTATTTAATGCTTGGATAAAATATCATGTGTTATCCTTTAATTGCTTATTTATTTATTTTATTTTATGTTTCTTTTACTTTAATAGTTAATATATATATTTTTTCCATTAATAAATTGATAAAAATTTATTTTTTACTTTAGTATTACATGGAACCCTATGATTTTTGTTTCATTTTCTCAATGTTTATGGAACCTGTTATTTTCATTTCATGTTCTGAATGTTCATGGAACCCTGTGATTTGTATTTCATCTTTTAAAAATATTTTTATAGTGGCATTATAGTAATTTTTCTTTAAGTTTTCAGAAGTGGTGGTGCCATGTGCGTGCTTTTGGGTGAGATGTTACATAATCCTATGTGGTTATTTATTTATTTTTAAATAATTAATGTCACTTCTTAACAAAATTGATAAACATTTAAAAATAAATTTACTTTTTAATTTTTAACCTTTTCATTCTAAATCCCGCAAATACTTAATTAAATAAAAACATAAATTTAATACATTATTAAATTCTTTAATTTATAAATTTACTCACATTTTAATTATATAATATTTAAATTACATAACACAACACATAAAGTATAAAAACGTATAACCTCGTGCTGTTTAGAGAAACAAGTACAAGAAGCCCCTGCGCGTGAGTTTTCGGTATCACACCGTCTTTTCTTCTCCGCGTTTAACAAACTCCTAGCAGTAAATTACTACTAATAATTTCTGATTTTGAAAAAGCATTAGGGTTTTATAAATTTTTTTAGGGTTTCATAATTTTCAGAGATACTTCATGGTAAATTTTTTTTTTTTGGCTTGATTAGGGTTCTTCAAAAATGCAAAATTAGTTGAAAGTTTTTCTGGGTGTAGTTGAGCTATTGTGTTTTTAACTTTGTTTTAATATTATTTTCTCTGCAATGTGAAGTAATTGCTTGAATCTGTAAATTTGCATGCTTGATTTTTGTTGAGTGGAAAACAGAAATTTAAGTTTTAATTGTTTACGTGGAGCTGATTGGTGCTGAATGCTGTGGATTTTGTTGCCTAGAATTTTTTGTTGCCGCGAAATATACACTGAAGCAAATTTTTGTGATTCTATTATGTGAAAAATGTTGAGTTTTTATTGTTTGTGTTTTTGAATTGTTTGCATGGAGCTGATTGGTTTTGAGTTTCGTGGAATTATTTGCATAGATGAACCACGTTGATGAACCCTTTAGATTGCTACTTGGGTGAGATGAAAGGTGAACTTAAGTTTCAAATTGCTTATGGTGACGGTATTTATGGTGAATGGGTTTGAAAATACTTGAATTTTGCTTGATTTGTTCTTTGAAGTTTCCCCTTGTAAAATTGCCCCTTGTAAAATTGTAGGGTAAAGCAATATTTTTAAAAATTATTTCGATCAAGTTAAAATACGTGAGGCATGCACATTTTTCATTGATTGATAAGCTGAGTAAATTCGATAGTGAACCTCAAGAGTGCTGCTTAGATGAAACGAAAGTTTAACTTCTAGCTTAGGATTGCTTATACTGATGGTATGATCGGTGGCATTGCAATATGGGGCCTGAAGTAGTTGAATTTTGCTGAGTTATTTTTGAAATTACCAGTGTAATGCTGCTAAAACTTTGTGATTTAGTTACGTGATCAATTGCATGGAACACGCACAATGTTTGTTGTTCACATTGAGCTGATTAGCGTTGAATGTTGTTGAATTTGTTGCAAGACCTTTTTGACAAACTGTGTAAGTTTGGTTATACCCTTATGATTGCTACTTAGGTGAGATTAAAGTTGTATTCAAGCTTAGATTGGTTGTAACCAAGTTATATTTGGTGACATTGCAAATGGGACCACAAATGGTTGCATCCACTTCAGTTATGATTTTGAAGTCCTTTGAGCAGTGCTGCCAAATGTAGGGTAAAGTAGATTTTGTGATTTCTGTTAAGTAAGATATGTGAAACATGTAAGGCTTTGCTGTTTGTTTTTTCATTTCTTATGGTAATGTTTCATGATCGAGATTGCATGGTAGCTGGATTAGTCAGAGTTTAGCATCAGTACATGTTTAGGAGCTCATCTTACCCCGTAGTCCAAAGTAACTTGATTGTTTATTGCTTAAACAAGACTTAGAAAAAGAAGAAGAAAAGAAAAAGAGGAAGGAGAAGGAGGATCCTTAGAATTCTAGCTGATAAGGTGTATTTAGTTTCTCTCTGGTTAAAGAATGGCTTGCATGCATTAACTTATATGTCATAGATATTCTTCTCTGCTGATGTTTATGTGCAACTTGTGTGGACTATCTAAGAAAAAAAAACCAGCTTTGTTGGATATTTTTATATTTTTGTTCTTCTGCAAAGGTGTTTTTTTTTATTCCCCATTTTCTCTCTTGTAGTAGCTTCTATTTTTGATCATCTCATACAGGTTTCATTGGTGATTCACAGCCAAATTATGGCAAATGATACTCGATCTGGAAGGAAAAATAAGGATGAGGAAGGTAGCAGTACAAAGAAAAAATCAGTTGACAGTAAAAGGTTATCTACTTCGGGCCTTGGGAAGTCTGATAGTCCAGCTTCAAGAAAGTCAGCAAGTGAAACATCACCTAGTCCATTAAGTACACGGAAGTCTGAAAGACTTGAGAAGCGAACACCACATACTCCTACAATTAAAAGAAAGTCCGAGAGAATTGAGAAGCAGAATTCACCAAGCCCTCTAAGGAGGTCCGAGAGGGGTAAGAAAGATGCTTCCTCAAGTTCATTGGGATCTAAGAATTCCACGAAACGACCTAATTTATCAGATGTGAAGCAAAAGGAGAAAAGAGAGAAGAGCTTGACTCAATTGACAGCAGAATCTGCAAAGATTAGCACTGGTAGTGGGCAGGATCAAGGATCTGTTGGTGAGAAAAGGAAGAGAATGGATGCACGCAGTTATAAGGCCCTATTTAGGGCTCAGCGAAGAAGGGATACTGCACCAGGTAGCTGGAATCTTGTCTTACCTTCATCCTTCTGTACCAATATGATTACTAAAAGTGAGGTGCCTTCACTTTATTTGCTTAAATCAGATATCCAATTCAGCTGATACTTGTCAGCAAGTATATCTTTTGTCTGTACTTCTTTTACCTTTCGTAAAGCGAACTAATTAGTTTGCTAGATTGCTCATAGTTCTACTTATGCCAGTAAGAAGCTTTCATGGAAATCAAGTTACAAATAGTGTATTGACTTGTCTTGTTACTAGACACTTCAGAAGTGTTTGTGCTGATGTGGGTTGTCTTATTTTTACCATGTAGATATTGTTGACAAGTTGGACAGAATAGATGTATTGTCTGAAGTTGATTGTGGTGTTAGCCAAGGAAGTGTTTCTAAGCAGATGGACAGTTGGGAGGACAAGGGTAATGACTTTGCTGGGGAGGTGGCAGATGAAACAAGAGATGGATGCTTAGGGGTGGCGAATGAAGCAGGAGAAGAATGCTTAGAGGTGGCGGATGAAACAAGAGATGAATGCTTGGAGGCGGCGGAGGAAACAAGAGATGAGCGCTTTGAGGCGGCAGAGGTAACAGGAGAGGAATGCTTAAAAAGACGATCTGAAGAAGATACTGGGAGATCAAGTTCTAGTTCACCAAGTTCTGTCGCGGATGTTTCAGAAAATGGTGTTGACGTGAAATTATTGAAATCCAGATCCAGGGATAGTCTCGTACAGAAATCTCATGATGGCAAAATTCTCTGCCCTTTGTTCTCACAGTCTCCTTCACCATCAAGTGAACAGGAAGGTCATATTTTTTGGGGGACTTGTGGAGAATGCTCTAAAGAGAGAAGGTATGTGGAGAATTTCTTATAAGTTTCTCATTCTTTCGTATGCTAAATTAGTTCTTGAGTATCAATGCATTGGGAGTTGTCATATTTTAACGACTTTTGATAGTTGACGCTTTTTCATTAGAATTTCAGACCTAAGATTTGGACTAATTTAGTGCTAATTTGTTTATTTCCTATTATTAGTCGAATGATGGCTGGGTTATGATTTAAACTTTGTTGTATCATTTATGCTGCACTTTTCTATCAAGATTCTCGCGTAGGAATTTTCTTTGACCTCTGTCTCTGAAAATAAGTCCGTCCAGTTGCAGTTGAACTTGAATGTGGCATATGCATGTCCTTTGTATATTTGTTATGAACTCTGTATGCATGTATTTTATATGTTCCTTGTAGATTCTATGTGTATTTTATTGATTGGATTATAGTGGAAGACATCTATTTTGGAAACAAAGCCAACAAACTGTTATATGATGGTGGCATAGCACTACTGTGCTTGTGCTGGCTGATGCATTGACCTCCTTTAGTAGTTCCCACCCTGCAGGATGGCATACAAAATTTTTGTGCTTTGAAGACACCAGTTATATGTTAGGAACTACTATGGGCAAATGCCACTACTAAAACTTGGCTTGGGTTGCCCTATATTAGGCTAATAAAATATCTCTGCCTACAAGTTTTGCTTTTAACTGAACATGTAACAGTACCTGGATAAAGTTAGAAAGAAGGTGGAGAGAATGTTATGAGCATTGGTGGAGCTCATTTTATTTAGCTTGGTGTTAGGTTGAAGTATAATTTTCTAATCAAGCAGGATAAGTTAAGCTTCTATGGAGATATGTGGATTACATCGAACATTTATCTTGTTTAACAATCCGGTTGAAGTGGTGTAAAGAGGTCTCACCAAAAGTCATGAGATGCTTCAACACAAAGACAACATAAACAGGTTTATATGTTTTGCTGCATGACAACATAAACAGGTTTATATGTTTTGCTGCATTGTCACGAGGGAAGTGAGTGTCTATCTAGAAAGGAAGAAGAAAAACATAAAGATAGTGATCTATCAGAAGAAACTGGGAAATTAAGAGCTGATTGATGTCCAGATGGTAACATGTTTTACATTGTTACAAATATGTGTACCTGTGAAGCAAAAATGAGTAAGCTGAGAATAGGGGTGCAGGAAGATAAAATGGAATTTAAGAAGCATAAATTTTCCTTTCCAACTGTTGCATAGAACAATAGGCTGGCAAGCACTGAAATCCAATTCTGGTCAGCACATCCCAATAATTCATATTCTCATGGCTCTGTGATTATGCTTGGCCATGCGTCTTCAAATGAAACAAGCAGTTAAATATTTCTTTAATTGTCAGTTTTAGGTTTATAACGTGGTCGGCGGTGATGTCTTTCAGTATTTTTGAAAGATGGGGGTTGCTCTAGGAACTCTTTGATGACACTTCGCATGTAGTTAGCACATGTTCTAAATACCAACTGTTACTAACTTGACAGCCTGGCACAAGATATTTACAACACTTTACAGCATACTATCCTTTACATAGCAGTAAGCTCAATTAACAACTAACTACTACCAGATTCTGCAACATAATATCCTTACTGAAGTTTGAGATTTTTCATGCCACTTTTTTCTGAGAAAGCTTGTAAATTCTCATACTATGGGTCGTTTACATTGTTCGAAGAGGATTTGTCAACTTGAATATATCCTTCACATTTTTCTAATCTTGTTGTAAGTTATCTCTTTAGTCATTTCCTTACCGCTGAACATTCAGTATATGTTTTTGCTTGATCTATTCTGCTATGTTCTGATAACCTTTCTCCTGTTGAGGCCTTTTGTTACAACTGATCCAATATTTGATGGATTCCATTTTAATTTTTTGTTTCTTGCAGGGTAAATCATGATTCACCAAACTTGGAGCTTTGTACTTGCAATGTTGAACCAAACAAAGTTACAGATGAGAATTCTTGTTGCAAGGTTAGTCTGGTGTGGTGTGATGAATGTATTGTTTGTTAAAGCTATCTTTCTAATTTGTCAGCCTACGAGTCCTTGATGACTTTTCTCTCCTGTAGCAAAAATCATCTGTGGTCAATAATAAGAAGAGTATTCATTTTTCTTTCTGGTCTGTGATGTTTTCGATTTCTCCACATAGTTTTAATACCAAATTATGTGCCCTATTTTCAGAGGGTGGAAGGATCATAATAGGCATAAAACTAGCTTCTGGTAGAATTCCATCTTTGCAATTGTCAAAACCCAACATGTCATAGCCTTTTGTCTGTACACATTTCTCCCTCTCAACTACTTTTTTCTATTTTACTCTAGGAGGCAAACCAGATTTTTTTGAAGTTATATTCTATGTGAATGTGTTGTGTTTTCTAAGTTGTGAAAGTTTTACCTAGTAGTATTATTGGTCTAGTTTCTTCATTCAATTTTCTATAACCAAATATATAAACAGAAAGTGCATGCTAGTGCAGTTTTCTAATTTGGTCTTCTTGATGGCTGGTCGAGGGGAATTTAATTCTTCATTGGTCGTCTTGCTCAAGCAATAGTCAAGAAAATATGAATGAAATAATAGGATAAGAATGGAACCAATGCCTTAACACATCTAGGAAATCCTGGTAGAGCACATATATTGTGACGCTGTTGATACCTCCACACCAACGTCCTGAGATTAGTAGGATTTGCTAGATGAATAGAAACCCACAAGTAATAGCAGTCTTATTTCTGATTCCCTTTCTCCCTAATAATCTTGGTTGGCATTTTCTGATTGTGCGTGCTCTGGTTTGCTGTCCCTCTGTCTCTTTTTCCCCTTCTTCTTGTTCTTCTTTGTCTTCTTTTTAGGTTTCTTAGATTCATTAGTATATTTACTTCTTTTTTTTTTAACGAGCTTCTCCTTGTTACTTTCCTTTGTTCCAGTCTAATTGTATCTTTTTCATGACATCAACATTTTAAGGAACAAATTTGTCATGCATGTCTTAGTTGTGATTGTCCTTGGTAGAGCATAGCTTGCAGATTCTAGTTTTAATTTTTTATAGACAAGTTACCAATCTCTTTATTATAATGGGTGATTCTTGTAACTTTTCTCTATTTAGGGTAGAGAGGATCTTGAAGCAACCATAACGCCAGAAATTGGTGAAAGTTTGGAAAGCAGTGTCCTATTGGAGCGACCTTCTGTAGCTGTTCAAGTGGATGGTCATAAGAAAGTGTGTGTGGTATGCAATCAAGATGAAGAGCTATTGTAAGTAATCCTTTTGCTTTCCTACTTCAAGCATTGAGATGGCCATTAACTGTTAATTATGGCTCTGCTATGTGGCTATGTGTGGCACCTGTGTTTTGTGTGTATATTTCTTTTGGTTCATGTTATATGTGTAAATGTCAAAATACTTTTTACTAGTTTTAGTTAGGTCCCAGAAGGGGGTCCATGCTCGAGGTTGGGGAAGCGACAGAAAGGTTTTGAACCCAACCTGAGATCACAATGGTCTCTGTTTGATACTCAAGGGCCTCATTTTGGAGTCCTAGTATCCTATTGCAGTTTGGTCTTTCTGGCTACAGCTAGCTTTGGATTGCTTTTATTGTTAGACAGTTGTTACTTTGCTTATTTTACTCTCACTTCAAAAGTTTTGTTGGATTCAGTCTGATCCCCTGTCTCTTGACTAAATACCATGTCGTTATGGAGCGAGACTAACAAATGTTTTTCCAGGTTCTGTGATGGAAAGGGTTGTCAAAAATGCTACCACTTATCTTGTTTGGATCCTCCTTTGGAGGGTTTTCCTCCAGGAATTTGGCACTGTATCTGGTGTGTGAAGAAGAAGGTTGAATTAGGTGTGCACTCTGTATCTAAAGGAGTAGAGTCTATTTGGGATTCTCGCGAAGTGGAGGTATCAGATTCCAAAGGTCTGGTTGCATTAGAAACTTATAGACATGTAAAGACATGTGAAATCATATTTTAACAGTTTAACTAATGAAATAAAGATGAAACCATATGGTTGGCCACTAAACTTAGTCTCATTTCTACTTAAGGGCCCTCACGGTTGTATTATTACCTAGTATACTAATGGTGTTAATATGGCACTCAATCTAAATTCTTTACATTCGCCTAACTGGAAAGCTATGCATGTGATATGACTTTAGGGCACTTAAAAAGATACAAGTAAAATGGTTCTATTTATCCACAACCGTCGATTTTGGTTAAGCACAAATTCTAGCACTAATTTATCAGTTCGTTTTTTTATTGAACATTGATATAACTTTGTCAAAGAAGTTTATGACATTTTTGCCAATGCAACATCTGAGATTGAAAATTATGGGCCAAGTCAATGCTATATGGAAACCCTAAGTTGAAATTTGATGATATTAGAGATACTGGTGTTTTTTCTGTTAGAGATGGACTTTGGTTGACTTAATGAGGCCATGTGCCATCTGCATGGCCTTATTGGGAGGGCAAAATGCCCCCAAGAACAGCCATGTGGCAATTGACAATAATTACCTTAGGTACTTGAAATCCACATGCATGGCTTTTCCGTGAGGTTGGTGCAACAGATTTGGACGGAAGTCCCACTTTAATACAATTATTCCAGTTTAATGGCTAAATACGCTACTATAAATGTTTAACTGAGAAGCCGACAAGTGGTATATTTTTGTGGCCATTGTGGCACTAACCCTGTGTTTTATATGGGAAGTTTAATTTGATATTACCTATATCAACATTGTGCAGTTCTTAGTTTTTTTGTGAGCTCCTTGTTGATCTTTATTTTCTGATATTGGTACTTATATTTTGTACTTCTTTATCGTTTGTTGATCATAGGAAAGCAATGCCAGAAGCAGTATCTTGTCAAATACCAAGGTCTTGCTCATGTTCACAACCACTGGATACCAGAAAAAGTTTTGCTTTCTGAAGCTTCATCTCTTGTTGATAAATTCAACAGAAAGCAGCAGGTTAAGATTGCCTTTGTACAGAAACCTTATGTGCTACTGGTTAATGCAGATAATATGTCATTCTTCTGTACCAAATATTTGGTGCTTACCAAGTCGGAATTTCTATTTGCCGCAGGGCTTGAGCTGGAACTCAGAGTGGACGGTCCCACATCGTCTAATAAAGAAAAGATTATTAAATTTCCCTAGGCAACAAGAGGATTGTAAGTTTAGCATTGGCAACACAGAGTATTGCCAATGTGAATGGCTTGTTAAATGGTGTGACCTTGGCTATGAGGATGCTACTTGGGAATTGGAGAATGCTCATCTTTTACGCTCATCTCTAGGACAAAAACTCGTGAGAGAGTTTGAAATACGCCACGAGAAGGCAAAAAAAATGGTTGACAAGGTACTTGTTGTGTGATAGTTAAACATGCAATGCTGGTGTTTTGCTTTGCTTATAAGTAGAAACAATAAAAGTTGCATGTCTGGTAAATCTTGCTCTTAAAAAGGAAGCCATTAACCAATCTAAGCAATCTAATTTGACAAAGTAAAAGACTTACTGATCCCTTAAGCACATAAGAAATGTACTAATATTTGTTAATGGAAGGTTCTTTTTTGTCATTTTAACAAACACTGCTACTTCTAAGCATCTTTTTGCCAGACAAATTAATAGCTTATAAGCACATTTTATCCCCAGACTTCTCTATTTATTTATTATCTTATAAGCATCAATTGGTTATAAGCAGCGCCAAGTAATCAAAGCTGAACGTGCTTTTAGTATAATCTATAGTTAGAATGTATAAGAGATTCCGTTAGAAGAAAATTACACATTATTGTGGGACAACTTATGTAGGAAAGTAGGGGACATTCACATTTGGATGGCGGGAGTATCTAGTAATATTACATGTATGTACTGGTTAATTTCATTAGACTATGCTGGCCTTTTCAATAGTTTGTAAAAATAGTAAGCATAGACATCCTGAAGTAGTGCACGAGAAAAATACTAAACGTCTTTCTCCTTTGGACATTTTTTGGCTGACAGATTCTTGGCTGCCTATGTTTTTAGAGACCAGTTCATCCTTTTCTCTCTCTTAAATTTTTTATTAGATTGAAAAAGCTTAAAGATTCTGAGTGTGGAATCCACATGATAGGTTGCTTGCTTGCTCCATGATTAAGTTGTATTCAGAGGGCCTGCTTTTATACATTCTTTTCCCTGTCTAGTCTGTTACTCCACTAATGTGGAATATTTCAGCAGGGGATGCTTAGACTTTGTGTGACAAATATGAGTTACGTGAAGATTTTTTTTTCTCTCTTGTTTGCTAAGTAAGCAAGGGTTTCCTATTAATCATCTTCCAAAAATTACTAAGGTAAGGGGTGCGTCAATTAGCCATGAACCTTGATGAGTACGATTCTAAACTATAGAGAAATGAGAGGAGGAAGAAAATATCTATTTTCTCATTATCTGATAATGATTACATGAAGTATTTATAGCCTGAGAGACTTGGTGTGCAAGTCATTAACTAACTAACAGAAGTAACAACTTGGCAGACAACTAATTATTCTGTTAGCTCAAGGACAAAGACTAATGTCACTGAATGTGACTTGCACTCTGCCTGTTACGATAACCTAACTAGTCCATGAATGCATGCCTTAGCATAAACACTGAGCTATGCAAAGTCACAACAGAAATGCTCTTGTCAAGGTTCTAGACTGAACAGATCTCTCTATTAAGTTTAGTGGCTCTAAATTTCTTTCCCTTGCGTAGTTTTTGCCATATGTATCTCGAGAATACCTTAAAAAATGGCTGCTTGATTTGCGTGGTGTCATGTAGTAATCTATCCCTGCCTATCTGAAATCAATATGCAATTATTGTAGCATTCCAGAATCCAGATATTTTGCCTATTAATTTTGGACTATGGTGTGATAGAACAAGTTGACTGAATGTTACATGTCCACCAAGGGACTCCAGCATATCTTTTCCTTATTTTCCTGTCTGGTGTGTGGGCCATTAGTTGTCAGATGCTTGTTTGTGTTATTCTTCTACCATTGACCGAGTAGGGGATTATTCTATGACTGATATTGCCGTACACTTTCTGTTACTTGCAGTGTAATAAGACCTCGTATGTTAAACTCACAAAGCTTCCTTCAGGAGGATCACCTGTAACAGGTAGCAACTTACTAAACCATGTGAATAAGCTGCGTGAATTTTGGCACAAATGCCAGAATGCTGTTGTTTTTGAAGACCAGGTAACTTCTTTGATACTGGAGTCAATGGTTTTGGTGGATCTAGAAATTACCTTCCATGCCTGAATGTGCTTTAGCATGTACTGCTATACATATTAGTAAGTTGACCTGGGAAGTCGCTATAAACTATGGCTGAAAAATGCCACGAGGAGGTTTTATGATAATAATGTATAGAATTTATTAATTATTGCTGATTAGATAGCGGTTTAAAGAACTTCAATAAAATTCAGTTAGAGATATTTAAAGAAGTAATTCAAAAAACATTCATCACAGTTTCACGGATTTTCCATTAGGATGGTTTCTCAACTTTATCTCAGTGGAAGATTTAAGATATCATCAATATTCACTGCAAGTTGTTTCAAGTGCTATGAGCTGCGGTTACAGATACTTGCACTTTTTATGTTTGCTTACATGTTTTTGATATGTCTTCTTTTGTTCTGTTCCAGTGCCCCTTGTCTTAAAATTAATATTCCCTCATCCTATTAATATAAGCATTGTTTCACTTTTTGGTTAAACAATTCTTTTTTGATGCAATACTTCGTGGATATATACTAATTGATTCTTGTAAAATTATTATCATGTGAAACTACATGAATCATTTGAAAATTTGCGTCACTATAATATTTCAAAAATAATACAAGAGTGCTTGAAAAATTACGTTGTTTCACCAAGTTAGCTATTAACTATATAAAGCTGGAAGATATGTGCTAGTCTGATGATTCTAATGTCAAAGTAGTCCCTTTTTCTTTTTGTTATTGCTTTTAGCTTCATTGTATTTGCTGGTTGCTGGACACTTCATGTCTTGGTGGATTTTCATTTTAGGCATGGGTCAATTGAACTCATAACATTTAATTTTGAATGGGAAGTGTAGAGTAATTAATGACAACACAAAGATTGTATCTTTTTTTATACCCTTGCATGGAATGTCCACTGATGTATCTGATATAACTATCTCTGCAGGACCGAGTGAGGAGTGCTATTTTCTTTATCCTATCATTGTCAGAGCTTGCTTGCCCTTTCCTTGTCATTGCAACCTCTGAAGCTCTTTCTCGTTGGGAAGCTGAATTCATGCATCTGGCTCCGTCTGTTAATTTAGTAGTTTATGCTGGAAATAAAAAGACCAGGAGTAGTATCAGGGCATTGGAGTTCTATGAGGAAGGGGGACCAATGATGCTTCAAGTCCTCTTATCATACCCTGAAGCTGTTCTTGAGGTAAGTCTATATAATCGTTTGAATTTTTGGGTCTCGAGGTTTGACTCCTTGTCTAGGTAAATCAACTCTGCTGGAAAACGTTCAGGTTTAAACTTTCTATTCTTGCACATTCATTTTCCATGCCGTGGTGCTTATAGCATGACCCAGTTTACTTTTTTATTGTTTAAACTCTACTTGTAAAATGGATAATAGAAAGTGGGGAAGAGGGCAAATGCAAATTAAGGATAAATTGTGTGGCTGGTTGTTATTCATTTGGTTGTTATAGGATATCTAACCACGACAGTTGTCCTTCTCTCACATTTTGGGTCTGCAGGACTTGCACATACTGCGGCAATTAAGCTGGGGAGCTATTCTAATTGATGAATGCCTCTCAAGAATGTGTACTTTCTTTGAACCAATGAAAGTGCTCTCTACTGATTTGAGGGTGGTTGTCTTCACTAGCCAATTAAAGGTTTTTTTTCCAGTCCACCTTCTTGATTGTAACTTTTTCTCCCGTATGCCTCCATCTTGATCTTTTTAAGACAATCTGAGACGGTAAATTTTCTATTTATATCTCACAGGAAACAGTTGCTGATCACCTCACTATCTTGTCAGTCCTCGATTCTAGTGATTCGGGTGAAACTGGGAGCCTGAAATGTGACTCAAGTGATAGTCTTAATAGCTTGAAAGAGAGGTTGTCTCGATTTATTGCATACAGTTGCAAGTCAGAATCTACCAAGTTTGTTGAATACTGGATTCCTGTTCAGATAACTAATTTGCAGCTTGAGCAGTACTGTGCTACATTACTTTCAAACTCCACGCTTCTCTGCTCTTCTTCAAAAAATGATCCTGTTGGGGCTCTCCAGGATATTCTTTTAACAGTTCGAAAGGTTAGCTGTGGCATTTTTGCACAATTCACATCATTGCATGAGCTTATCTGCTTTTAAGCACTTTTTAGTGCAAACCTAGCTGCTGCTGTGCTAGGGTTGCAAAACTGGTCGCCCATCTTTACTATCTTGGAAGTAAGAGTTCCCAAATGTAATTGAACTAGTAAGTTATATTTGTTAGAACAAATAGTATTCAGTTATAAAGATGTACAACTAAAGATGGCCAGTGTTTTAGCTGCAGAAATATCAGTTTCACCCATCCACGTGCCTGCATGGGTTGGTCATCATCCATCTTTTTGAATTTTCCAAACCGAAAGTTCATTACTGATCCTTCGGCCAGATGTCTGTAGACGTTATTTGCTTTTATATACAAGTTGTAGCAGCTATCAATATGCATGTACAAAATTTTGATTCCACTTGCTGTGAGTCAGCTCTTTGTAATGATGCTTTTATATGTTTTTCATTTCCTCACAGTGCTGTGATCATCCGTATATGGTTGATCCATCCCTTCTAAGATCAACACACGGCATTACTGAAGATGAGCTCTTGGATCTTGGATTAAAAGCAAGTGCCAAGCTACAACTTCTTGATATGATTCTATCTGAGATCAAAGCTCGAAAACTAAGGGTACTCATCCTTTACCAGGTTCGTGATCTGATGACTTCTTTTGATTTGCGTGGAGCTTATATTTTTTTTGAGCACTGCGTATGCTTGATAGTTTATGTACCCAGATGATTTCGACCTTGGAGCTAGACTTGCTAAGGTGTAAAAACATTTGTTTTCTTTTATCTTCTCGCTTGGGTGAATTAATATGTATTGAGTCTGAATAGTGTGTTAACCATGTTCACTAGTCAACCACACAATACAAGGAAAAAGCCAGCAAACTGCCCAACAAAACGTCTTGTTCATCTTCCCATCATTATACCAGCATCCCAGAAAAGGCGCAAGTCAGCACTTTGTCCAAAGAGACTAATGCTGTGTTTGTTTGGATCTTATTATAAACACTTATCTTATTTGTCAACTAATGTGAAAAAGATTGTTTGTTATCAGCTTATTATAAGACACTTATAAAATATTTTTCATAAGATGTCTTATTTGTAGTTATAAAAAATAAGTTGGGTTTAGGGTACTTATATCTTATTTTATATCTTATAAGATAAAAAATAATTAAAAATCAAAATTTAAAAATATAAAAATTTAAAATTTAAAATAAAGAAAATTTAAAATTTAAATAAAAATTTTAAATTTAAAAATAAAATATAAAATATTAAAATTAAAAAATTAAAAAATTAGAGATTAAAAAATTAAAATAAAAAATAAAAAATTTAAAAACTAAAAAAATTTAAAAAATTAAAAAAATAAAAAAATAAAAAATGTTGAAAATTAAATATTAAAAATTAAACCTTCAAAAATTTAAAATTTAAAAAAAATAAAAATTAATTAATATTTATATTTTATAATTTATTATTTAATTATAAAATTAAAATACCATAAGTCAAAATTGATAATATTATTATCAAAGTAACTTATAACAGTATTTTAGCTAACAAATCAAACAATTTTATTATATTAGACACTTATTTCTTATAAAATACTTATCAAATAAGATGCTTATCAGATTTCAGATTTCAGATAAGACTATTCCAAACAGGCTATGAGAGAGAAGTCTTCACTTGCAATGCTTTTGAAAGGGGCTTGTATGGAATAACTCTTCTGTAGTATAGCTCCATGAGGTCCAGAGTAATATAAAGAAACATGCTTACTTGTATAACTTAGCTATTATGCCTAGCTGGTCACTTGGCCTTGAAGCTGGTCCAAGTATTAACGTGGTATCAGAAGCTAAAAATGCAAAAAACACCCTGTAGTAACTAAGAGGATATCTGGCTTTGCTTATAATTTGGTCAAACTTGCTTAAGAGGGTGTTTGGCTAACAAGCTAATAAGCACTTTTTACTAGCTTATAAGCTGGGAAAAAAAGCTCGAAGGACCAGCTTATTTTTTAGGAGCTTATAAGCACTTTGGTCAAACCTATAAAAGACAATACTATCCTTAAATAGTTTTAAATAGTTTCTATTACATTAATTAATGAGATGTCCCTTTTAGTCATTTTAACTACCATTGTTACTTATAGGCACTCATTTACCAAACACGTTAGCAGCTTATAAGCACTTATTTTCCAAACACATCTCTATATATTTATCACTAGCTTATAAACAGCTTTTTGCTTATAAGCACAAACTGCTTATAAGCACTTAAAAAATTAGTTTAGCCAAACGGGCTCTAATTAACATTGCTACTTATAAGCCCTTTTACAAAACAGGGCTAACCGGTTCTAAATACATATTATCCAAACACTTATCTTGCTTATTTATTACTTGCTTACAATCATTAAACACTGGTATAAGCATCAATTGCTTATCAGAAAATTCAAATAAGCAAACCCAAACGTGCTCTAGATACAACTTTTCTTCATTGCCCTTGAGTTCATTGATGCACCTCTTTTGCATGTGGATGTTGTAGTCAATATTTAAAAAAAAAAAAATTATTTTTTTGTTTTTATAATGGTTGTGAAGTTCTTATTTTTTGTTATTTTCAACATTCAGTCCTTTGCAGCCAGTGGGACATCGTCTCTTGGGAACATATTGGATGACTATGTGTATATAAGATTTGGAAAACATTCTTATGAACGTGTTGATGCATGTGTTGTACCATCAAAAAAGCAAGCTGCTTGTAACATGTTCAACAACAAGGACAGTGGACGATTCATATTTTTATTGGAGAATCGTGCTTGTTTTCCTAGCATTAAATTGTCATCTGTAGATACTGTTGTCATATTTGGTAGCGACTGGAATCCAGGAAATGATTTGAGGGCGCTGCAGAGAATATCAATTGATTCTCAATTTCAGCAGATCAAAGTGTTCCGTTTATATGCAGCATGTACTGTTGAGGAAAAGGTTCTGATTCTTGCGAAGCAAGATGTGAATCTTGAAAATTCTTTACAAAGCATAGGCCGGAGTACTACCGACACATTGCTCAGATGGGGTGCCTTTTACCTGTTTAATAGATTGGAGAAATACCATGCTAGCAATAATCAAACTTCTCCTCCAGATATATCATCTGGAGAATTGCTTGCAGTTGATGTTTTAAAGGAGTTCTTGGCATTACTTACGGAAGATTCTGAAAACAAGGATACAGATAAAGGTGTTATTTCAAAAGCTCAACAAACTGCAGGAGTCTATGGTACAAATTGTCCGCTCTTTGGTGAGAGACATGTTAAGTCCACAATTGGAGAAGAGCCTCATATCTTTTGGAGAAAGCTATTGGAGGGCAGAAATCCTCAATGGAGATATTCATGTTGTCCAACTCCAAGGAACAGGAAGAGAGTTCAATACTTTGACAGATCTTCAAGAAATCCAGAAACTGATGTTGATGCCATGGCAAAGAAACGTCGAAAGGCGGTGAACAGTGGTGTGAATCTATCTCCTACCCGTACCGAACCTACTGCAGGTCGGGTTAAGTAATTAAATCATTGTGCTATATATTATTATCATTTTCAATTAACAATTAGTTTGTGAATGGTTTGGTCAAGATTGTTTGTTGATAATACTCTGTTGTATGTAAAGGGAACTACAGTACAATGTAGAGACCTAGTCGTTCTGTGTCTGAGAGGTTCTTATGTTAATACAGGCACTCCCCAGGTTATATCTGTGAATCAATCTTTGCCAAGATCAACTGCACGTGAAAATGGCACTATCAGTCTGAACCATGCTTCAAAGTTAAACTCTCATGGCACTTCTTTGCCGCGGGAGGTGAACCCAGATGAGCCTGGGGAAAGCTTGATCTTGAATGGGCAGAAGAGCCTCCATATTCTTCTGAAAACAGAAATAGCAAAACTTTGTGAACTTTTAGCACTTCCGGTATGCATCTCTATCCATCTTTTGTTGTTCGAGAACATTTACTTGTTGAGTTGGTGCTGCTTAGATATTTGGTCTGGCGCCTTGTGAAGAAATGGCATTAGAGTCTGTGCAAGTTACTTTTGCAAAAGGGTCCATTGGGCCCTGTTTCCTGTGATGGGAGGTTGCTGGCCAGGGGATTTGCTATACTTATGGAATTACTTGTATGAGATTTTTTAATTGCTTCTATAAGTTATAGTACATGATATACTGTCTGTAAGGTTGATTTCTACTCTATGCACATAAGAACAAAAAGCTGCTGTCGGTCATTGCTTTTTGTTGATGCAGACATTCTTTGACTATCTTCAGTTAGTTATGCATGAGATAGTCAGAGTAGTCTTCTATATCATGTGAAATCTTCTATCTCTTCTTTCATTTTTTTCCCGACGTAGTATTGGTCTAAGACAGAGTCCTGAATACCTTAGTATTTCTATTACAAGAATGGTCCTGATCCCTGTTTACATTGCCCTCTTATTTTGTGTAGTCCACTTGTCTGGTGTACAGAAGTTTCACTTGACAACCATCTTCCTGGACATCACCTGGAGGGAAAGTAGATGAATAAGAAAAAACACTAGGGTAAAGATTAGGTCTGCACTTATGTTTGAAAGAAAATGTCTCTTTTGACTGATCAATTGTCTCTTCCTCGGAAACCTCATCCCTGGTATGTTTATTAAACTTGGAAGTGACAATTTACTTCACATATAAATGGGATTATTAAACTTGGAAGTGACAATTTAATTGACATATAAATGAACACACCCTATTGATGTACTTTTCTAACAAAGCTAATAGGTTGATATATCATTCTCTACTGAGTTTGCCTCTTGGTTATGAATATCTCCGATATGCTTTGCTATCATAACGTGGGTGGTTTGGTTGCATAACCACTGCTGTGTAGTTTAGGTAGAGGCTTTATGTCAGAGTGAGGGGCACATGGAGGAGATAGAGGAGCTATCTCAATTAAGCTGGAAATGGGTCACATAGTAAATACAGAAGAAGCAGTTGTAGCTCTTCCAGTGGAAGAAAGCTAGGAAAGCAGTCCAAAGGAAAGGAAAGCTGGATAAGGCAACTGGGAGTACTATGGGAGATGTGTATTCCTCCTGAGCAAGTAAAGTGGGCTATCTGTAAAGGTGAGTAGAGGCTATGCATTGACAGAAATTTTCCATTTCAGGGATTTGCGGGAGAGTTATTACTAGATCAATAAAATAAGGACAGGTGTCCTATTGATGAGGACAATAATGATAGAGGATGAGGTATATTTTAAGTCGTGGTGGATTGTTTTGGTATTTGGTTAGTATTCTCTCTCTGATGACTGGATTTTCCTCTGCACTGTGTATTGTTAAGGTGCCGCAAAAGGGAAAGTGCCCCATTCCCGTCTGTCATACAATATAGAGTCTGAATCTGCACTAGGAACTAATGTACTATAATGAGGAGTCTGAGTAGAAGACGTTGCTAAGAGGAGAGGCTCTTTTTGAGGTATTGAATACCACACAGAATGCCTGTGGTGAGGAAGAGAATGATGTTGTCTGTCCCTAGAGACGCTTTCCAAGAGGGATTCGTATTCTCGAGTGGGGGAACAGATCTGTGGCCTGCATAATGGGATGCTACTTAAGGCTTCTAATCTGACATGGGCAAGGTGCTCCGCATTAGGATGTGAACATGTCATCTTGTTGCTTATTTGGACATGTTCTACCCCTAGTCAGAGGTGAAGCTGTGTTAAGCAAGGGGGGCAATTGCCCACCTTATATATTTTCAAAACAGTATTAAAAGAACATTTGAAAAATAAAGCATCAGATTTGCCCCTCTTACTATAAATTAATGGTTCTCATTTCATTTACTCTCTTGTTAAGTGTCTAAAGCTAATATCGTCTTTTTTATTAAATAAAAAGAGAAAATTTGTATTGTGCTGATGCGCTGTCACACTTACAAAATCCAAGAAGTATATCTAAAGTCTAATTATATTCTCCCAAATGCAATAAAAATTAGTGATCTTGTTGGTGAAGACTAAAGAAGGATATTTTACTTTCATTGGTTCATTATTTGTCATCATTGGGTTTGGTTTTACCAGATGCATTGCTATTGTTAAGGGGGCATTTTCTGCTGCAAAAATTGTGAAAGAAGTGAATATGTAATAGAGTGGGTGATCAATGGATGATTGATTGTTTGATGACATATATCGAGAAAGATAATTTTAGCACTATTGACAAAGAGGTTATCATGCTTCGCTATCAAAGCATGAAGACTCATAGATCAATTGTAATTTTTGAAGTTTCTATTAATTTAAAACATGTTATTGATATTTGCCAATAACTTTTCTGAATGCATTACTCATTTACTTAGAATGTTTTATTATATATGATTTCTGTTTATAACCATTGTGATTTATCCCCCCTTAGTTAAGTATTCTGGCTTCGCCCCTGTCCCTAGTCACCTTTTGTCGAATCTAATCTGCTCATTTGCATGCGCATCCTGGAACATCTTCCCTGCTTGCTTCTTCTGGTATATTCTTTAAATGATAGCTGTTGTTTCAATTCTTTCTTTTGCCTTTAGATCTTATGAAATTAACCTATTAGAATTTTCTTTTGTTGGTGACAAGTTGAAACTAGGCTTTGCTTGGGTGGAGATCTACTGACATAATAGTTGATCTTCTTATTGCTTAATGGACTATAAGCATTTCTGGGATTCGTATGAGATTGTTTAACTCTCAGACTTTTATGAGTCTTTGCTCCTTGCTTAGTACATAGTTACATCACTTTTTGGTTGCATGAAATTTGCTACATGTTCATTTTGTCCTAAATTCACGACAAGGCTGTGTGAAATGGAAGGGGAAGTGGCCAAAAGAGGGTCCTTGTACATATGATGTTAACCATTTACTATTAACGTATATGAACTTGAGTTGTTCAGCTTGTAATTATCTTCATATTAAGAACTTTAGTACAAAGTAGGGGAGCCATGATTTCCTCTCATTTTATCGTTGTGGGTTGCTAAAAGTGTGATTCATCTCACTGTCTGTTGATCTTTGATAAATAGGTTTGAATCCTTAATTCCTGGATCATGGCCTTACGTAATGATGGTTGTTAGATGGTCTTGGAACTCAAATTAATTATCCATCTTGCCAACCTGTTTTGGCCTAGTAGCTATAAGCTCTCTTTGCACTCTGTGCCTCCTCTGTCTTTCTTGGTTTCTGTTTGGTCAGAGGACAACATGCATTCTTCGGTAGTTGTAACCATCATGTCTGCTGCACTTTTTGTGCCACATAAGATTATGGGGCAGCACATTCAAAGTGGATGCTACACTTGTCCACAGAGGAAAGCTGAATTATGGCATGATGCATTGGACATAACCGACTTTTGATATTTGTCACTGAATCTTTTGACTTTGTTGTTGACTTTTTTCATTAGTGAGGGAGTATGACAAAAATATTGACTAGGATGCACCTAAACCGATAACAAAAGTCGCTTTAAATTCTGCAACCTCTCAACTGTCCACCATAGTTCTCTCTGGCTCTGTATCTTCTTGTTTTTCTTCTCTTTTCCTTCATGCTGGTCCAGCCTCTGTCTCTCTTTTTCTACTTGGTAGTTATATGTATATACTTAATTTAGAGTCTACTTATAAATTCATGTGTCTTAAATTATGGAATCGTGATATTCTGCATATTGCTTATGAGGTGTGCTTCGCTTAAAAAGTGCAGGTGCCTATTACCTTCTGCCATAGCCCCTTTGTCTCTTTGCACAGTGTTGTACCATTCACCATTAAGAAATATGCTTCATACTTTTCAGTTTTATCAGGTTTAAAGCAGTAACTTTCTGATCCATGGGTTTATGATGGTTGTTGAAGAGGATTCGTAAATTTTCAATACAAATCAGATAGTGAGACCGACCTTTGTAGTTTTTGCACTTCTTCTTATTATCTGTTGTATGTTCTACGTGCAAACAGTACAGAAATTCTTTTTGGTTTGTTTTCATATTTGCAGTTTATCAAACTACAAAATGCATCATAGTTTTTGTCTGTAATATTAAGGTTGAATGTGCTTGTCACCAGATTTATATTGGAGTCTTTTGCTAGTTAGCCCTATGGTTTGAGTTGATCATGCTAAAATTGGGATGTCATGCCTATTTCTGTTTCTCCTTTCTTGTTCGGTTTGGTCACAAGATCAGCTATCTAATTGGGGCCATGTGGCTACAAATTCAGGATGATGTCAAGCATATATTGGAAAGATTTCTGGAATATGTTATGGAGAATCATCGTGTCAGTAAGGAACCTACGACCATCTTACAGGCTCTGCAAATATCCCTGGTTGGTATTTTTCTCCAAATATGTCCTGCTTTTAATTATAAAGAGCAGATCATACTTTCCTGCTGAATCTCCATGAACTGGCTGCCAAGAATGCCTTCATTAGCTCAATAGTACTCTTTCTTTCTTAGTTTTTTTGCATCACTTCCAAACATGACTGTAGTGTAAATATATCTACCCATACAGATCTTCTGATTGTTTTAGCTTTAAGAGGAATCCCTTTGTCTTATTGATACAACTAGGTTGGAAGGAAGTTTTAACTACTGAGTAACGGCTGTATGAAAGATGTAAAATGAATGGGGAGATTTCTGAGCTAGAGAGAAAATCTATTTTAATGAAAATGGAGAGTAAAAAGTGAAGTATTAATTCTAAAATACAAGGAGAAGTTTTCTGGTCCTTCTGAGCTTAATCTGGTATGTGGCTCTACAGAATCAGAAGAGGCCTCCAAAGTGTGGACGGCTGGAAATGAATTCTGTATGCTTGATTTGTGTTTTTCTTCCCCATGCATGGCTCAATGAGAAAAGGCTGTTTTACTTGACAAGATAGACTGGGTATATTTATCAATAAATAAATACACTACTATTCTCTCTACAAGCTTAAGAATTTAGATGAGGTGATAACTCCAATATGGTATCAGAACCTAGACACTGAAAGGTCTAGGTCCAAAATTCATGCTACCCATTTAAAAAAAGAAAACTATTGAAACTGTCGGTGCAAGGCTTTAAACAGGTCATGCTTGCATGTGAGGGAGCGTATTAATACAATGAATAAATATACCAACACCCTCTCCACACAAGCTTAAGTTCTTAGATGAGGTGGTAAGTCCAACAGAGTACAAGTGCACTCATTTTGGGTATACATATTTGAGGTTGCCTATAATATTTTCACCCAAAAAATAAAACAGGAACTTGACTGAGAAATGTGGGAGCAAAAAAAAAAAAAAGAAAGTGAATAAAGGAACATCACTATTACCAATTAAATGCATGACTGTGCAACTTGTTCTTCATGCGTCTTCCTTAATCATATCTGGCCTCTGGTGTATCTTTCTCTCCCTCTCTCATGCAAGATGTGGAGACAAAATCTAGTGTGTTCTAATACTTTTCCTGTCTATGACCCAGACAGAAAAGAAAAAAAATGCTTTTATAATTGGTTATTCTTATGGTGTACCACTATCTTCTCAGTGTTGGATAGCAGCTTCTATCTCGAGACACAAGATGGATAAGAAGGACTCCCTCATTCTGGCAAAACAAAGGTTGAACTTCAAATGCACAGAACAGCAAGTAGACTTTGTTTATCTGAAGTTGCGGATGTTGAAGAAGAAATTTTTGCAGCAGCCCGAGGTTAACAATGATTTAAAAACTTCAAAATATTCAACATCAGCTGCAGAATGTGTTACAACGGAATCATCAGATACAAGGGCAGCGGAAAGGGAGGCAGTTAGACTGCGAAACGTGAAAAGTGAAAAAGAAGTAATATCACAGATTCTTGAAGAGAGACCAGAGGATCAGAAACATGCTGATGAAGCAATCCTTTTAGAGAAGGATCCTGAATTTCTGAGGATTTGGGGGGAGAAGAAGTCTCAGCTGGAAAAGGAATATAGGGTGGAGGTAGCTGTCATTCGCTCTATACATGGTCAAAATTCTGTGAGAACTGATAAGCTCAAATTGTTGGAAATTTCATTTGCTGAAAGGATGAAGGAACTTGAACACCAAAAAGAGACACGCGCTAAAGATCTCAAGGCAAAGAAGTTGGCTGCAAGGGATGAGGAAAGACAAAAATCACTGAAACAGTTGCCTGAAATGAGACACAGTGGTAGTGAACCTGGAACCTCTGACGAGGTGCATACGCATGCGTCGGGATCTGGGAACAATATAGGAGGCTTTCAGGCTACAGCACATGCTTCCTGCAATGGTGCCCACGGTAATACTTCTGTGTCTGGACAGCATGTGGAGGAACAAAATTTGAAGGAAATGGTGAATGACATGCAAGCAAGTGATGCAGCCCCGCCCCCTGTTGATGCAACAGATGATGCATTAGGCTGTAGTTCCCTTCTTGAGAAGAGAAGTGTATCAAGAAGTCCACATTCCACTAACAAGGAGCCTAATGAAGTAGGCCATGCTTGTTGCAGTAGTGAGGTATTTGTTTCAGCCAAACATCCTACTTCTTACATGGAGACCCATGATATGACATCATCAGATGAGCAAAATGGAGTAGTTCCTGCAGATTCACAGATAGCTCCAGGGGATCTGATGTGCGCTCATGATGCAGATGTGAATGAAGCAGCTGTACAATTTGATGAAGAGGCTGAACGTGGATATAGAATTAATTCTGATGTGTCAGATTATGTGGGGAATCAGGAAGGTGAAGCTGAAAGATCCATCATTCGCAATATTCCTTCCTCAGAGCAGTTGCCTCTAAAAGCCCCCATAGGTGAAGCAATTGATACAACAGATCATGGCATGTCAGTGCCATCAAGCCAAGTATGTATTCGCTGTCTCCCTATGTTTCTCGTGGTCTATGTTTCATCCTCATCTTTTGTATATTGTTCTGCATGTAGTGTGTAGTACATAATTTCTCCCTTATTTTACAACAACTATGTTTTTTAAATTGTCTTGCATCAGTTTTACTTTCTAACTAGATATTTGTACAACCTGTTAGAATCATTGGGAATCAAGGGGTTCTTTTTTCACATCAATGCCAAAAAATTTTCTTGATGGTGTAAGAGATAAATTTCCTTTTACTGTCAGTGTCTTGTGATCTGTCAGTTTGTATGGTATGTATAAAAAACTATGTTTTCCCAATGCATGATCCTTCGAGTGATCTGTAGACTGATCTCTGTGCTGTTACCATCAGGCACCTCAAGACGAGGCTTCCCAACGTGTGATTTCTACTGAAGCACAAGGTTTAGAAGATCATCCACTTCAGGAAGGATGTTTGATCTCTACTGAAGTACAAAATGTAGATCAGTTGGGCACAGCAAATGAAAGTATTGCAGCAGCTGATGTTGCACCGCCCAGTGCTGCTGATGCTGGAACCGCACAATCGTATTCTGAAGCTGTTGGTGAGCAATTGGAGCCAGTTGTTGCAAGTTCATCTCTTGGATACTTTCAGTCTCAAGATAGAGAGGATGCAAATCAAGCTTGTGATGGGAGTGTCCCTTTTCAAGCTTCTGAGTCAACCAATCTGATTGGAGAGCTAGAGATTTCACATCAAGATCTTCCTGGACCGGGAGAAAACATGGGTACTCCTTCAACTGATGTCACAAATCCAAATGTTTTTGATAATCAACTTGATCTGCAACCAGTTAATAGCATTCATGAACCCAGTGGTGGATTACCTATAACTTCTCAGGAAGGTGGTGCTCCATCATGTGCAGATAAGCATAGAGTTGAACCACTAAATCATGCTGTTTTGCCACCTGGATGCAACATGAATGATGTTCAAGCACCTCTTGACTACCCAGTGCATCGAACATATCAAGTAGACTGGCGTGGTCCATCTCAAAATTTGCATGCAGATCCACTTCAGAATGAATTGGAAAGATTACGTAAAGAAGCAGAACAAGCTATAAAAGGTCATGAGGACATGGTGAGTGTCCCATATCTCTTTGTATTTGCCATGTTTACTTCATTATGAACTCGTATTTTGTGCAAATATTTTGTTAACATCGATTTTGTTTCTTTGTTAACAGAAGTTGCAACTGAGATCTGATTGTGAAAAGGAAATTGAGGAAGTAGCTGCTCAGATCCGTAAGAAGTATGAGGCAAAACTTCAGGATGCTGAGGCAGAATTTCTGCTCAAGAAAAAAGAGCTAGACTCCACTGTCAACAGAGTTTTCTTGAATAAGATTTTGGCTGAGGCTGTTAGATCTAAGTGCCTGGATCTCAGGCCTTCTGGGCTGTCTGGAATACATCAAGGTATATGTTTCCTTGAAGGTGCTTTTGCAATACATACATTCATCATTTTGTGTTTGTTATGTGCTTGTGTCGAGCGTATGTATGGTTTTCTTCCATTGCAGTAACTTGGTCATGCCAAGTATTATCTTAAAAATTGCTTACCATACTTTCAGCTACAGGTTCATTTACACATTAACTGCTGTTCACATCATAGTTAAGAACTTCCTAGGCAACTAAAAATATTGAAGGAAACAATTTAGTAGGCAACCATTACCAACCTTGTTTCTTTTTACCAGATGATCAATAATATCCTAGTGATTCGTGGTTCCATTTGTGTCTTATGCTCACTGTTAAAAAAATGTCTGAGTTGATGCTTACTGTTCATTCTGCCTTGTTAGTATATCATTTTACTTTCTCTCAGTTTTTTGTCACTTCTTTCTTTTTGGATAAACCATAGTTGTATCGCTGTAGGGAATTTTTTCTCTGCTATGGCACCAAATAGAATTCTAGCCTTTCAATTAGTGACCCATGGATTAATCTAAGCCTGGTGTCACTGGTAGGTTCAATATCGATAATCTTACTGATTGCACATTTAGTAGATATTCGTTAGAAGAAAAAGCTAAAATTATATTGTGGCTAACATGTACATACCCTTAGGTGACATGATATAGGATTGTATAGAGCGCTCATATTGTGTGCCTTTGAGTTGGATGAGCTGTGGCTCCTGCTATTTTTATTTGCTCATAAATGGTAGGGCTGTTGGTTTGGGGGAGAAAAAACAGATCTGTTTGATGCTGTTGTTACACATCAGTCATGACATTTTGGGATGGCTCTGTTACAGAGTTTTACTTTGTTTTATTTAAGCAGAAACATCCTAGCCATTAGGTGGTAATTGGTAAGAGGGAATGGGTAAGGGATGGAATAACGGAATGGCATTCTTGATTCTATTCTAATTTTCATCATTGGTATGATAGAATGCAACAAGGAATGTCATCATCTTGAATATGGGAATAGCCATTCCTAATAAAATACATGGGAATACCTCATCCAATGTTAGTAGGAATGAATTTTTTGACAAATGACTAAAATGTCCCTTCAATAATACATGGGAATACCTCATCCAATGTTTAAATCTTATGGCTTAGTTAAAATGTTTTGAAAAATTATAAATTAAAAAATAAAAATTAGAAAACAATAAAATTAAAAAAAATTAAAAAAATTGAAAATTGAAAAAGTAATGTGAATTTAGATTAGTTTTGATAGGGAAGGAAGCAACAAGTTGGACATGTTAGTAGTGCGAAGTTGTTAAAGGACAATATTAGGTCAAATCCTATTTCTTACGAAGGCATTCTTAATAGAGGAGTAGGTGAAAAATAGTATATGGAAGTGGTATGAGATTTGACATATTCGTAGCTGATGTAGAGTTCCGGGTATGTGAACAACTTTGGGTACTGGATGACAGATTTATTTTTGATATTTTGAGAAGAATTAGTGATATGATGTCAGTTCCTACCTCATGCGTAATATAGGTTCTGTATTAACTAAGGTCTGGATCATGCAATAAGGGTTCTAAAATTTGTGATTTGTCTTTTATCTGTGAACGAAAATTCAATTCTTATACTTTTCCTCTCTCTGATCTTATACATGTATCATCATACCATACGGGGTATAACCTTTTTAGAGTCTTTGCAGGTTTGCCTCCTGGTTTCATGCAGCACATGCATCAGCTTTCCTTGCAATCTACATTAAGACCTTCACCTGTTGCTAGTCCATCCTCAGCGGCTCGTCCTTCTGTCCCCCAGCAGAATACGACCTCAACTGTACTCACCGGTCCTCGCTCAGCAGCACTTTCAGCAGCTGTTCCCAGCAGACCTCCTCATATTAGCGCTATCACTCCTTCCACCGTAAACATGCGAGTTGTGGGAGAGCTTCGTGCTCCAGCCCCGCACCTTCTACCTTTCAGACCTTCTGGCTCTGCCCCTGCCACCAATATTGCATCTCTTCCACGTAGTATGCCAAGTCAGCAGGTGCCACCTCCATCTACTCCCTCGCTTTCCCAACTTCCAGCTACGCAGCCTTCAGAACTACCTTCTCGGCTTTCAAGTCAGCAGGTGCCGCCTCCATCTAGTCCCTCACTTTGCCAACTTCCACGTACACAGCCGTCAGAACTACCTTCTCGGGTTTCATCACAACCAGCACCACAGCTGACGCCACCTTCTCAAGCCAATCAATCTGGTTCTCACATCCGCCCGACAGAGCCTGAAGGTGGAGTGGCAGCCACTCGGCACACACATCCATCGGCAATACAGTTGCTTGTGGACATTAACAGACAATCTGCCGCACGTCAGTCTAATATTTTGACACCTTCGGCAGATGCTGGTTTGAATTTTGTTTCAGTAGATCAATCTGACCTAGGAACATCAGGTAGGGCGCAGGATAGTGTGACGACTTCAGCACTACATACAGATATTGTTTGTCTATCTGATGATGACTGACCTATTAAATAGTTCTATCTTGTATGACATATCTCTCCTCTAGTGCCTCGGTGAACTTTTGGTTTACTAGTTGCCCTCCTAAAATGCTAACTAGGAAATGGATTGTGTGAAATGTAAATGTAACAGCCCTTGCTTGATTCCTCTCTTCATTTTCCTGCACTCCGGGGCAGCCTCCCCGGGCTTGTGGATCTGGCCCGGGGGTGGGGGTGTTGGTGGGGGGTGTTGTAGCTAATCTAGGACGTGGTGTATAGGGGTTATTGTTGTGAAATTAGCGGCCACTATGACATAACCAACTGTATATATCTGGATGTAATGGTGTTTTCCGTACTCAGAATGCTTATTATGTATTTCTTTCTTCAATTGGTTTTTCCTTCGCCTTCATGTCAGTGATATAGTAGCAATTCCACTCTATTATCCGCAAATTATCCCGGAAACCTCCAATTAGCATGCGTCTCACATGAAAAAAAAAAAAAAAGAGAAGTAAACGTATTTTCTAATGCTGTGTTTGGAATGAGCTTATTATAGGATGTTTATTTTATTTATGTGAAAGAGGCAATGTTTATTGTTTATTTTTATCTTATAAGATATCTAATCAAAAATATTTTATGAAAATTTAAAATAGATTATACTTTTTTATCTTATAAGATTGGAGTCCATTTGTGCTAGCTTTTGGAGATTTAGAAGTTTTTTCTGTGAGTTTAAAAGTTGAAATTGACTTGTTTGGCTTATTTTTAAAAGAATTTTTATATGAAAGTTGAAGTTGAAAAAAGTTGAAAAACAAGCTCCAACTTGGAGTTTTTCAAAAAAAAAAAAAAAATTGAAAAGTTGTTTTTACATAATGTCATAAATTGTTTTCTTTTTCAATTTTTTCAAAAATACCATGTCATATTTTAAAAATCTAATATTACTCTCAAAATACTAAAAGTTCAATTCTTAATCTACAAGATCAAACAATTAACAAGTTTTATTCAATAACATTTTTATTTAAAGTTTTATTGCTAAAAGCTCTGAGCTTATTTGACATTGAGGTTCAGTGGGGGAAAAAAAAAAGCAAAGTTTTGCAAAAGAGTTGGTACATGGAGTACTTGGTTATAGACAAAACTGAGTTATGAGAGACCCAAAACAGAGTTATGAAAAAGTATCAATTATATTGTTTTTCTTAAATTGCATTTTACAAATAGTAGGTTTACATATATATACTTTATTAAAGTTTTTCAAAAAAAAAAAATTTCGAAAAGTTGCTTTTACATAATGTCATAAATTGTTTTCTTTTTCAATTTTTTCAAAAATACCATGTCATATTTTAAAAATCTAATATTACTTTCAAAATAATTAAAAGTACTCTCAAAATAACTAAAAGTTCAATTCTTAATCTACAAAATCAAACAATTAACAAGTTTTATTCAACAACATTTTTATTTAAAGTTCTACTGCTAAAAGCTCTGAGCTTATTTGACATTGAGGTTCAGTGGGGGGGGGGGGGGGAAACAAAGTTTTGCAAAAGAGTTGGTACATGGAGTACTTGGTTATAGACAAAACTGAAATCTGAGAGACCCAAAAAAGAGTTATGAAAAAGTATCAATTATATTGTTTTTCTTAAATTGCATTTTACAAATAGTAGGTTTACATATATATACTTTATTAAAGTTTTTCAAAAAAAAAAAATTCGAAAAGTTGTTTTTACATAATGTCATAAATTGTTTTCTTTTTCAATTTTTTCAAAAATACCATGTCATATTTTAAGAATCTAATATTACTCTCAAAATAACTGAAAGTTCAATTCTTAATCTACAGGATCAAACAATTAACAAGTTTTATTCAACAACATTTTTATTTAAAGTTCTACTGCTAAAAGCTCTGAGCTTATTTGACATTGAGGTTCAGTGGGGGGGGGGGTGGGGAAAGCAAAGTTTTGCAAAAGAGTTGGTACATGGAGTACTTGGTTATAGACAAAACTGAGTTCTGAGAGACCCAAAACAGAGTTATGAAAAAGTATCAATTATATTGTTTTTCTTAAATTGCATTTTACAAATAGTAGGTTTACATATATATACTTTATTGATTACAACAATTACAGCATATTCATTTATCATTAAAGATTAAACATATTACTTATATAATATTAAAAATTTTAAAAATTTAAAACTAAACATTTAAAAATTAAACTTAAATATTAAATATTAAGAATTTAAAATTTTAAAGTTATTAAAAATTAAAAATTAAAAATTTTAAAGTTATTAAAAATTAAAAATTAAAAATTTTAAAAAATTATAAAACAATTAAAAATTTTATACACTATGAAAATCTAAAATAAAATAAAATAAATCATAAATAGCACTTTAAATAGCAATTTTAACCAAACAGATTATCAACTACTTTTTTATTCTACGGCAATTTTATATTTTTTTTAAAACAACTTTTTTAATTACAACCACAATTGCAACAGCAACAACAACAACAACACATTTCAATAGTAATGTCAAACGGATCCTCTATAACTCAACAACTAAATCTTACAATTGGGTTAAATAGAACCTTAAGCAATTTATCTTTATCTTATCTTTTATAACTATGAATAAGATATCTTATTGCAAGTATCTTATAAAAATTTAAACTAAATTATATTTTTCTATATAAAACAGCATCTTATAATAAATTTATATCAAACAGAGCATAAATCTCCCCATTAAAGGGAAAGGTTCGCCAGTTTAAAAATTTTTGAGTTCTTTTAATCATAAAAAAATTCGTCTTTCAACACCGAATGTAAGTCTCCAACTATAATTTTCTTTTTTTTTTTAATTTTCTTTTTGGGTTCCAAAAACACACCGAAGCTTTTAAAATTTAAAATTTTCACCTTTTACATTCTTAAAATTTAAAACCATAAAAAGCATTACATGTGCGAGAATATCGAGTTACTAATATCAGCAAGTTGCTTGTCTTACTAAACTAAATTAAATCGAGCTTGTTGGCTTTATGGTTAAAGACATGATTTCGATATAACAAAACAAGAAAACTAGATTTATCTAGTGTCTTTGGTTTATATATGTTTATATGTTTAAGTACACACGTGCTTGACATTTGAATTAAATGTATACATTTTTGTGGTCAAAATTATAATTGCATGTTTATGTTGTCTCGTGTGGATTATAATGTGCATACCATTGTGAAACCAAAATGTTCTTTAGTGTTTTGTATAAAGAAGACAAAACTTGCATGAAAAGGAAGACTAATTCTATTTTTTTTTCTTTTAAAAAGAGTAAATAGCATATTACTCCCTGATTTTAGGCATAAATGCATAATAAGTCCTTATACTTTCATGCTCAAGCGCCGTATACTCTATGGAAGTATGCTCAATCGCCTCATTTTAGTTACGCCGTTAAAAAAAATTAGCAGAAGTCGTAAATTGACTTTTATGCCCTTTTATAAAAGTACATTTTACCCCAAATTTTATATCCCCAAATCTAATTAACCCAATCAGTTAACCCCAACTCCTTAACCCGTTTGAAATCCAATCAGCAATTCTTTTCACTTCTTCTAACAAAATGAATACTCAAGTAACTACCATCAACGGCGAGGTGAAGCTCATTGAAATCGGCGACGGTGGTGGGTGTTGGCCTTCAAGTTGTGCTTGACAAGGCCCATGTTGTAATGGAGAAGTCTGACCTAGCTTGCAACCCTAATGACGCCGATGACCAAATCGCCTAAAACTCGTAAGAGGACGTTGACGATGTTGAGAAATCTCACTGATGATTTCCCAGATTTTCCTCTCTCTCTCTCTCTCTCTCTCTCTCTCTCTTTGTCTTATTTAATGGTTGGATTGATGTATTTTATTCTTGTCCGTTATGTGTGGCTTTGAACTTTTGTATGTAATCTTTTTGTGTTTAACGCAATTGTGAATTTTGGCCTAAAAAAGAAAAGGTTGAGGTGTTCAAGCAATAATCATTGTCTGTGAAAATAAATAACAAAATTGTTACACGTGAGGTGTTTGAGCAACTCCTTAACTAGCTCCAACATTCTCTTCCTTTATTGCTGTTGCTCATTTGTTCTTCGCTTTCATTTCCAAACTAAATAGTTCTAAGGTAGATACACTACACTTACATAAATGCCTCGATGCATTATCTCCATCTAAGAAGTTCATTTTGTTCTTAAATTCAAACAATCAAACAGAGGACTGCACGACAGCCATTGTCCACAACTTACTAAAAGAGTCGCCATCTAAAAAGTCACAAGGCCAGAAGAGAAAGAGGCAGGGTCTCTTTGATTTGAGTTTTTTAAAAAGAATTTTAATTTTATACATATATATATATTCTCTGCTTGCAAAAAGAAGGAAGAAAAAGACAAGGTTAATATGGTCCAAAATAATTTTTTACACATGGAAAATAGTTTTAAATTTTCATCAAGGGCGTGTGTTATGTAATTCTCGATAAATCAAATGGAAACTTAACAACGGGGGGGTTATGTGCACGCTTTTAAAAATATAGGGGGTAAATAGATAGCTTTGAAAGTGTAAGACCTCGTTGTGAACTTATGTCTAAGGTCTAGAGGTAATATGTTATTTACTCAAGAAAAAAAATGCTAATATGAGGTTTCAAAATCATGGACACCATCGATGGAGAAGAGAAAGTTAGTAGCACATGAGAAAAAGATGTTATCTTTATAAAGATCCAGACATGGAAGTAGTGTGGGGTCACAAGTATTGGGAAGAGATGGCATAAGAGGTAATGACATGATTATTTATAGCTAATATATACTTATCTATCAATTGCAAATTTTTTTTGTTAATAGTAAACTGATTCTTAGAATATGATTTTTCATAATACAGTGGTTTTGGTTATTTCTGAACCTTAAGAATTTTATAGTAGAGTGGGTTTCAACTTCAAAAGTGGGTAATTTTTTTCTTTCTTTCTCTTTTTTTTTTTTGGCTAAGTAGTTCATTTCATTTAAGCAGCAAAAAATTGGGCTAAGCCATCTATTACCTACGTTGTGCAGACGACAATTACGTTCGCACCGCGGATGATAAATGCATGCACTACAGGTAAGCTTGAGAAGAAGACTCCCAAGGCTGGCGTTTCTTTAGAGAGCCAAGTGCCAAGTGCAAAAAGCCCGTTTAGGAATGGAAGGATGTTTCCACACCAAGTCCTACCAGGCAACAGTGTTATTTCTCGCAATTTTTACTATGCTCTATGTAGGAATAGTGCTCCTACAGTGCATTGTACACTATATTGTATGTGAATAGTAGCGCACATAATATATAATAGTATATGTATTCAAAATACTTATATTATAGATTTGAAATTTTTATCTTATATGTTTAAAATTCTTATATTATATGTTTAAAATTCTTAATTATGAACATATTTGCAGTTTAATATAAGAATTCTGAACATGTAATATAAAAGTTTTAAACATAGAGTATAATCTATAATCATGTAATATAAGAGTTTTGAACATAGAACATAAAATTTATGAGATTATAATTTTTATTTTGTGAATTTGTTTTTAAACTTTTGAACTTGTAATATAAGAGTTTTGAATACATAATATAAGAAATTTGAATATATAATATAAGAATTTTAAACATAGAGTATAAAATTTATAAGATTATAATTTTTGTTTTGTGAACTTGCTTTTATACTTTTGAACATGTAATAGAAAAGTTTTGAATATATTTATAGCTTAAAATAAAAAAATTGAACGTATAATATAAAATCTTGAACCTATAATATAAAAATTTTAAACCTGTAATATAAAAATTTTGAATACATGTACTGTTATGTACTGAATGCACGTACTGTTTATGCATAGTATGTTGGAAATTGACTCAAAATTTTCAAACTAATTTGGATTGACAAGTTGAACTCCTATAAGAGTTGAAGTCCTAAACTTAATATGATTAGCATTAGTCCTATTTATTGCAAATAGGAACCTAAAACCTGGTGGAATTAGCATTTGTCCTACTTAGCTTCTGATAGAAATCCTAAACCAGGTGAGATTAGTTATAGTAGGATGTTCCACACCCACACTTCATAGAGGTGTGGTGTGGTGTAAGTCTATTAACTTTGTAATATTACATTCTTATTGCATTAGTTTAGAAGATAGTTATCTTAGGTTTTAAGAGTTTTCCATCCCTTTTGTAGAAAATTTGTAACATCTCTCTTTTGCATTAGTGAATATTTTTTTTGTTGCTCCATGGACGTAGGCATTGTCAAACTACGTAAACTTTGTGTGTTCTTACATTATTATTTTTTTTGAATTTTTCCTTTTCCTATATCTCAATCGCATTCGGGTAACTCAAAAGTTGCCCATCAGCACAACATAGTGCGGACTCAAAAATTGCCCATCAGCACCACACACTACGGTGTACAGTGTTGTGCTATAATGTAAAGTGTAAGTACTAGTTATTTCTTGCTCTAATTAAGAGGGTGTTTTGTTTGGCTTTTTTCTGGTCAAACCTACTTAAAGCCTAACTTAAGCTAATGAAATTATTTGTTTTAATTAAAAAACGTGCTTTTTAAAGTGGCTTTAAGTAGAAAATAAAAAGCTCCCCAATCCCAGCTTTTGTTTTTTATCGCTTTAAGCACTTTGAAAAAAAAAAAACAAGTTGACCAAATCATTTACTATCTTATCCTTACCTTTTTATTTTTATTATTAAAATATCTTTACTCTTTTATCTTATACTTGTCTTTTTAAATTCTATTTTAATGTCCTTAATAATTATTTTAACTATATAACTTACTTTTCAACTCACTTTAATCAAACATGTAAATACTTATTTTTATAATTAAAACTTTTATTAAAACACGTAACTTCTTAAAGTTGACAATTAAAAAAAACCAATTAAAGCCAGAAGTGCTTTAGGGGCTCGTTTGGATTGGCTTTTCTTAAAAACGTTTTTTTTTAACAACTTTTGAAAAATAATTTTTTTTGAGAAGCTGAAAATTTTGGCTTCTAAAAAAATTTGTATTTGAGTTTTTTTTTCAGAGTTTCAACCTTTTTAAAAACTAAATTAAATAGTTATTGCAAATTTAATATAACTTTTTTTTAAAAAATTATTTTTTTCAAAAAAAAGCCAATCCAAACAGGCCTTAAGTAGCTTTTTTTATAAGCCGATCGAAGCATCCTCTAAATCATGGGTGATTCTTAATTCTTTATAACTGATATATATACTTACCGCTGAGTTATCTATTAGTAAATTGATTTTTCGAATATGAGTTTTCATAGCCAAGTGATTGTTGTGATTGACACTCGACATTTAATACTTGAAAGTGAGTGATTTTTAAGTTTTTGTAACTCAATGGGCTTATGTATTTACAATAAACTAATTATTTGATTTTGATTTTCCATAGTAAAGTGACTGATGGGACTTGTACTTGGCATCGATGCTTAGGAGTTGGGTGGAACTATTAAATTAATTAATTGTTAGTTAGTTATACTTAGGGGTGAATACGAGTTAGTTAAACCGACCAAATTAATCCAAGTTAATCGAAACTTTAGGGTTGATTTGGTTATTTTATATGGTTAAAAACCAGTGAGTTACTTTTAAATAAAAACCAACTAGTTGAAAACTAGTTGGTTTGGATTGAACTAGATATCCAAACCAAACTATTTTTATCCTAATTATATATATATATATTTATTTATTTCAAATTTTATGTATTTTAAGATTCCAACTCTTAGCTTCAAGACTATATTTCTAAACTTTAACTACCAAGCTATAGCTACACTTGTGTTTTATTTTAATGGTAAAATATTATGACACTAAATTTGTAATATGAATAATAAATTGATTTTTTATATAATTTATTATGAAATTTGAGTTTTTTTTTATTTTTTTAAGAAAAACCCAAAAATCAAACCAAACCAACATATCAACGTTGGTTTGATTTGGTTATATGCATGATGAGAAAACCAATTGATTTCTTTTAAATATAAACCAACTGGTTTTGGTTTAGTTCGAAATATAGTTAAAACCAAACCAAACTTAACCGTGTACATCCCTAGATATACTTAGTATATATCACATTTTATAATTTTATATATTATTATATTTTACATATTATTATGTTATATTATTATTATTATTATTATTATTATTATTATTATTATTATTATTATTATTAGATTAGAATTGTTCTACCACAAGATTTGGTAAAATAGAGGAAGAGGTGGAGGTTCTATAGGAGTTTGTTACACTGCCAACTACAAATATAAATAAACTCTTTTTCCTTCAGGTTTATCCGCATGCTTCTCTTATTTGATATCTTAGTTGATCTCCAGTTTTCCACACCATCCCTTTGCAGTCATCAAGTACCCTTCAGTTTTCAGCTTTTGTATTCCACAAAAAAACTGGAAAAGATCATAGAGATACATATATTGACTGATCAACAAAAGGAATAATCGTTTGAGATTTTAATCCTTTTTTTTCCACCATAAATGACAATAGATTTCATTCGCTTTGATAGCTTGACGGCAGATATAGTGAATATTTTCGGGCCAACGGCGCCGTTTGTGTTAGTTGTCACGCGTTCTTTGCCATCACCAGAGACCGGCACTACGGCCAAGTCTTGTCAAAGGTTAGAAAATTCTTCCTTGAGTTCGAGTCTCATCAGGTGTGGAGTGTTTGGCAAAGTTTATAAATACCTAAATAAGCATGGCCAAAAAACCCTCTTATTTTTAAATTTTCTTTAAAGTAAATGAACTGTAACCTATTCTTTTGGTTAGTGACTTTATGTTTACCAGATTGATCGAAGAAAAGTTATTGATTTACAAGTTAAATGGAGACTAATTTATCAGTATATGGCTTAAAACATGAATAGATTAACTCTTAAGATATAATATGTTATTTCCATGGGTCATGCAATTCACTAGATTCAATGTGTTATGCGACGAAGCTCGTGTTTTATCCAAATTTCTACACTAGAGGTGGCGATGGATGAATGATTACTTTGTGACGTATTTTGAGATTGTGACATATTTTGAGATGTGTTTTTGAAAGCATTAGTAATGAAAAAATAAAAACTCATATACCACGTTTATAACTTTATCGTAAATTAATAAAATTATTATTTTGCATATTTATTTCTAAATTGTTTAAATTTTTTTTATCCTCCTTAGTCAAAATCTTCTGACTCCGTCATTATTTATATTACAATATATTGATTAGCAAGTTGATCTCAAAAAATCATAAGAACCCTCCGTATCAAAACTCTCTATAGCCTTGCAAAGATTTCTATAACTTTTTCTTGTTGTGGTATTATTAATTCCTTTTTCAGTTAGTGTCATTCTATTATTTTCTATGTAGCATTAAAATCTCTTCATTTCATCTTAAAGTAGTTGCTTCTTGTTATGCTTGCATATAATACTCAATAGATAGCATGTCATTGATTTACTGCTTTTTATTTTAAGTCCTTTGCGAATTGAATGCTTGGCTTAGAATTGCTCGATGGTATTTGCAGAGAGGACATTAGACTGCTGCAATGGACTCCCAAAACAATATTAACGAGACTACAACAACGGTACGCAACCTCCCATTTCTAGGAGTAAACTAGAGGGTTCGGTTTATGCCCCTCTATTTGAATTTATTTATTTTTGGTGGTAATATGGTAATAAAACTTTCGGGAGAAAAACTTCCCTTTTAACTAAAAAAAATCTTTTTTTCTCTACTTGATTTTGTTAAAAAAAAAATAAAAATATATATACATATATGCATAACGAATGTGTTTTATTTGTTTTAGGGGCGGCTTGGAGACTACATTTCTGGAGAAACAGAATCTGTAAATACGAACCCTAATGGAAATGAAAACATTAAAAGAAAGGGTTCAGGAGGCTGGACTTATGCACTTCTCCTGTTGGGTATCTAGAAAACCCTGATGTTCACACTTCATATAATTCACTGTTTTTAATTAATTCAAAAGTTGATATATTAACACAGTGCATGCTTATGATTTAAATTTCTCACGTCTAGCATTTTTACTTTGATGGTGTAGCAAATCAAGGACTAGCCACACTGGCTTTCTTTGGCGTGGGTGTAAATCTAGTTCTATTCTTAACGAGAGTTGTCGGGCAAGAGAATGCTACTGCAGCCAATAATGTCAGTAAATGGACTGGAACTGTTTATCTGTGCTCTTTGGTGGGAGCATTTCTCAGTGATTCATACTGGGGACGATACCTCACTTCCACAATCTTCCAGTTAATCTTTGTTCTGGTAAATTGATAATCATAATTATTCTGTAATTCGATCTCGTTGATTTCTATTAGACATGTTTGAATTGACTTTTTTTTTTTGTGAAAAAGTACTTTTTTCTTAAGTATTTGGTTTAAATTGAGAGAAAGCTGAAACAATAAAAGCCAATCCAAACAGACTCATGGTTTGAGAAAAACTTCTGAAAGAAAACACTTTTTTTTTTTTTTTTTTGAAGTCTAACACAATTCTCATCTGACCAGGGTTTGGTATTACTATCGTTGACGTCACGGCTGCTCTTAATCAAACCCGAGGGCTGTGGCGACGGAGTACAATTGTGTATGCCTACGACACCAGTCGGAACTATCTTATTTTACCTCGCTATATATCTTATAGCCTTAGGGTACGGCGGGCACCAACCCACCATAGCCACCTTCGGGGCAGACCAGTTCGATGAGTCAAATCCGAAACACAAGAGATCAAGAGCGGATTTCTTCGCCTGCTTCTACTTCGCCCTCAACTTCGGGTCACTGTTCTCGAACACCATTCTGGTGTATTTCGAGGACAGTGGCAAGTGGACGCTTGGGTTCTGGGCGTCCACTGGCTCGGCCATCATCGCGCTGTTGGCGTTCTTGCTGGGCTCTGCTGGGTATCGCTACATCAAGCCCTGTGGCAACCCTTTGCCCCGCGTCTGCCAAGTGTTTGTTGCTGCTGCTCGGAAATGCAATCTTGCGCTCCCTGATGGTGGTAGCTTGTACGAGGTTGAAGGTTCGGAGTCTGCCATTAGAGGAAGTCGAAAGATTTTCCACACTGATGAGTTCGAGTGAGTCATATCACCTCCAAGTTTAGTTACTTCAGTACCTTGTTAATTGTGACATACAACACCTATGCTTAATGGCATGTTTTAATTAGTTTAATTTTTTTTTAGTGCCAAAACACTTATTTTTTTAAAGAAGTACATATTTTTATAGTAAGTTAGATTGGATTTCGAAAAAATTAAATATCATTTCTTTTAAAGGCAAAAATTTAAATTTTTGCAAAAGAATTAATTTTTTTAAAAGTTTTAAGAGCATGTTAATTAGATTGGCTTTTTTATAAAAAAAAAATTGGGAAAAAGTCTCATCTTTATTGCAAGAAGTTTTTAATTGAATTTCGAAAAAAGTTAAAACTTTGACATAAACTCAATCTCAACTTTTTAAAGAATCTAGAACTTTTTACTTCTAAAATCACACTTTTAAAAACAGTTAATCCAAATAAACCCTAAAAAGATGCACTTTAAAAAAGCCAACTCGATGTGCGTTAAGTTTATAAAATTATACAAAATTGTTTATACCCTTTTAATTCCACTTTTATTTTTTCTTTTCCTTGGTTAGAAATAGCTTTTTAATTACTGGAGAAAAATAATACATATTCAGGTGTTTAGACAAGGCAGCAATAGTGACACAGGAAGAAAGATATGGCCCTGTAGATCCATGGAGGCTCTGCACAGTCACTCAAGTTGAAGAAGCCAAATGCATCATCAGAATGCTACCCATTTGGCTCTGCACTATCATCTACTCCGTGGTTTTCACCCAGATGGCTTCCCTGTTCGTCGAGCAAGGAGCTGTAATGAACTCCTACATCGGAAAATTCCACCTCCCGGCCGCCAGCATGTCGGCTTTCGATATCTGCAGCGTCCTTATCTGCACCGGGCTTTACCGGACAGTTCTGGTGCCGCTCGCAGGCAGACTAAGCGGAAACCCTAAGGGCTTAACCGAGCTTCAACGCATGGGCTGTGGCCTTGTAATCGGAATGCTAGCCATGATCGCCGCTGCGGTAACCGAGATTGAAAGGCTCAAGAGAGTCATCCCTGAGCAACACGGAAGCTCTTTGAGCATATTCTGGCAAATCCCACAATACGTTCTGGTTGGGGCGTCAGAGGTTTTCATGTACGTAGGCCAACTGGAGTTCTTCAATGGGCAAGCCCCTGATGGGATCAAAAGTTTTGGAAGCTCTCTTTGCATGGCTTCTATTTCGCTCGGCAATTACGTCAGCAGCATGCTGGTGAACATGGTGACGATGATCACAGCAAGAGGAGGCAACTACGGATGGATCCCTGAGGACCTCAACAATGGCCACCTTGATAGGTTTTACTTCCTCATAGCAGCGTTGACCGCAGTTGACTTTGTGGTTTATGTGTTCTGTGCAAAGTGGTACAAGTTCAACCATGATGATGAAAGCCAGAGTGGTTTTGAGAAGAAAGAGCAATCATCAGATCAGCAAGAAGTGCTCACCAGAGTTTGATTTTAGAGTAATGTTTAGTTCATCTTAGTTAGTTTAGTCATTGTTTAGCTCTATTGGAATAATTATAATTTAGGCTCGGAAAATGACGAGGATGCTAGTGGCGAATTGTAGTGCAATTAGCTTCGACATCCCTTGACATGTCGAAGGGTGTGATAATTGCATCTTTGTAATGTCATGGCTTGTTCATGAATAGATTAGCTTAGCTGATTGTGGTCTTTATTTTTTATTTCGTATATATGCTTTTGGAGTTTTGCTAATTAAGATTGTTAAGTAATTTTGTCAATATATATACATTTATAGACTGTTTGGAATGGTTCATTTATAAATTCAATTTTTTATGTTTGGTAGCTCTTTATTAAAATATATAATTTATTTGGAATTCTCTATAGTTATTAACACAATACAATACTATCCAAACACAATTCAGATTTACAAATGATTAATTGACTTAAAACTGTTTTACATATCTAAATAACAAAATTCCTTTGCAAATACAACTATCAATGATTTTGATTTTCGGCTAACTAATAATACTTTGCTTTTCCCAACATTCAAGGTCTAAGAGAGTATGTAATCTGAGAGTCAACTATTATTGTAGTGTTTATATATATATACTATACAATAAAGTAAAATAAGTTGTAATTTCACACCGCCAAGTGGCGCTCTATATGACAAGATTTCCATAAATATTTATCAATTAATTAAATATGTCCATTCTTAGGTCATTTCTTGTTTTTCATTATTTATTTAGTTCTATTCTTCTATTAAACATTTTAATGTAATTAATATTATGCCCTTTCTTTATATATATTATCATTGTTTTATTAATTCTATAGTATATAATTATTTCAATAACTATTTAATAAGATGCAAAAATTTTATAATTTTAAAATATCTAATCACATATGTCACTCCCCGTGTATTGCACGGGTGCCATATTCACATAGACCATCAATATATATCCAAAAATAGGTGAATATATATATATATATATATATATATAGGGAAATAGTAATAACGATACTCTTTCCAAGTTATCAAATTAAATTATTAAATGGTAGCTTATAACTACGACTCTTATATATTCTATAAAATGAGTGATGACTAATGAATGATGAATGCTAAAAGGAGTCATCTGAGGTATTTAATTTAGATCTCACAATCATTGGAGAATCAATGCATAAATTATTCTCGACTTAAAAAAAAAAATTCAACCACTTATGTTCTTTGAGAGACATCCAAACTGAATGTAAAAGTCTGTGTGTAAAACTCCTTGGTGGCTACTGGAAATCTATTATAAAACCTGGTAGTCTTCTTTCATAAGAAACCTTTAGGAAAGAATTCCGAAAACAAGAGTCTTGGGAAATAAGTCAATAATAAAAGTGTTCTCTGACTTTTAGAACTCAAATATTCACATAGACCATCAATATATATCCAAAAATAGGTGAAAATATCATTCAACTGTCCATTTCATTGTATCGGCAATAAAAACCTGCGATTCATATGACAATTATGCCCACTATCAATCACCACATAATTAAGGCCATTTGGCCATTTTTATGGTGTTTCACTTGGACATTAATTTATCAGTCCAAACAAATGGTCATTCATGTGCTGCCATAGAAAAAGATATACTACAAGAGAATATTTTGTATGTGTTTAGTTAATACCATTAGGTGTTATAATATAATAAGAAAGAGAGAATGTCATTTTACCATGAACCTTAACCTTCCAAGTATTCTCATAGCATGAAACTTTGTTACACAAAATCTTAATTGATGGTATTTTTACCTTTTTTATTTCTTTATATATTGAACTGTTTAATTTAACTTCGGTACTTTTAATTTTTTTTAACAAGATAATTCGTTGCAAAAAAATGTTATGCAATGGATTAGAAAAACGATTTAATTAGTTCAATTAGTGGATATATGCATAGAGGGACAAAAAATTTTGAAAGTGAACATGTTTTTTTCTTCTAATGTAGTAGATAATGTGGATTTTACACAACAGGTTGTTTTTTATCTTTTTAATTTCTTCTTCCTAGATATTAACTTTTTTTATAACTCTGTATTTAGTTATTTTTCATTGAGTATTAATTACATTGAATGAATTTATTATTGTTTCTCCTGTTTTTTTCTTTAGTTTTTCCTTAACCATAATAAGATGAAAATTCCCTTTAATTCAACAACATACTATCTTTTATGGTTTTAAAGGATATGAAAAAATCTCCCTCTATTAGTAGACCAGTAGTAAAGTGAATTGACAAATGATAAAACAATTGATTGACTAGTTATAATAGATAAGCGAAGATTGTGGATCAGTCGAATGATATCAAACGGGCCTAGCCCGCCTTGTTGTTGGGTTAGAATTTAAATTAAAATCTAATTTATATGGGCCAATATTTCCATAAAGAAAAAAAAAACCATTAATTATAAAATTAAAAATACTGATAACTTTTCATGATTGGGTAACTATCCTTAACTACTGACAGTTTTTCTAATGGGAAAACTAATAAGATAAAGGGCTTTTCTTTAGGGGGTCCTTACGCTTGACATATCCAAAAAAAGATAAAAGTACACCATTACTGCAATTTGTTTAAGGCTTGGAAGACTTCAAAAGATTTTATTTGCAGTAGTCACATCAATGGCTGGAGATGAGCAATCCTTAAAATTATCCATATTGTGATCTTATGTTTATATTACTTTTATATAGAGATCATGCTTTGGAAGTTTTTGTGAAAAACTTATAGTTAATATTAGAGCCCTCTTGCTTCTGCTCTGATGCCTTGAATGATTTTTTATTTGGATCACTTAATTTTGGAGATATCTGCCTTGCTTTTTGCTGTTAATCTCGTTGAGGATGACAAATAATTTTACAATACATCTTTCATCAGGCTTTTGATAAATATATCTATATTGCTTAATGGTTTCGTTGGATAAAATTATAATGAAAAATGTCAAAAACCAACTTTATCACCTGTTGACGATGCTTGTTTATAACTCATGCTTGTCTTGAAGCATAGTACAGACTAGATAAAGTGCTTCTTAGATAATGAAACCTAATAATGCTTATCATGTTGGCAAAAGTAGACAACTATTCAGACGTGTCATTATGCTGTGATATTGTTTATCATGTTTATGTATTTATTACCACTACTTGGGTGGCATAATCAATTACTAGTATGGCTTATTATCAAGATGGAGCCATATATATATGTATATAATGCTTAGATATATATCAACAAAGTGGTAGGCTTATCGCAAGGCAATAATTATCATATTAATACTGATATGATGTTTTTGGATGCTGATAACCCGAATTTCAACATATCTACTTTAAAGTAATTATGTTGAATTTGTTTTCTTAAGAAATCATTATGGTTGGGTTTCTTATGAGTTCTATTTATTTAAGGATTGTGACTTTGGTGTTTTATATGAATTCATTAATTCATATAATTAAGAAAGTTATTTTAATGTCATGTGATTCGTATAATTTTTACTGATTAGAGAGTAGCCACAGCATCTTTAATTAAGAAAAATTATACATTAATTTATTGTGTTAGATAAGTTTTAGTTAAATACATTAGTTGTAATTATATCATAATTTAGTATAATAAATTTTATCTCATAGGAATTTTTATTATACTACGACATGTGATTAATTAGGATAAAATATCAAATTATATTCTTTAATTTACCCCACAGGGATTAAAGAAAGGAACATAATTTGATAGTTTCATCATTTGAGTACATATGAATCTATTTGAATTAGTAACTTAGCCCATAGGCAGTTTCTATGTTATGTAATTCATATTTCTTTATGTTCTGCATTGGTAGAGCATAATATATAGTTATTTGTCTCAATTTTTGATATAAGCATGACTATTATTTTATTTCATACAGTTTTTCAACTTGTGAATATATTTGATATGAAATGTGAAATTCTTGACCTTGAAGGTGATAACTATAAGGTGTGGAATGAGAGAATTCTCCTTCATTTAGGGTGAATGGCCATTGATTATGTTGTATGGAAAGACGAACCAACTCCGATTACGGAGAATAGCGAGCCTGATGAGGTTAATCTTTATGAAAAGTGGGAGCGATCTAATTGTCTTTGTGTGGTGTTCATAAAGATTAACATTTTATTTGGCATTCGGGATTTTGTCGAGTAGTATGATAATGCACGCAAGTTATTGAAAGCTACTGATGAGCAATTTGAGTCTTCAGATAAGGCATTGGCTAGCACCCTGATTATGAAATTTTCCACCATAAGGCTTATCAATATCAAAGGAGTGCATGAATATATCATGCGTATGAGGGATTTAGCGGCTCAACTTAAACACTCTTGAGGTTACTATGTCAGAATCTTTCCTTGTGCATTACATTCTAAACTCTCTGCTATAGTATTATAAACCCTTCAAGATCTCTTACAACACATAAGGATAAGTGGTCCATCAATGAGCTAAGGACCATGTGTGTTCAAGAGGAAGGGAGGCTACTTATGGAAGTTGGAAAGAGTGTGTATCTGACAACTCTAGGAAAAAGTAAGTACCAAGCCAAAAATAAGGGAAAGGAAAAGATATCTTCTTCAGGAGGTATCAAGAAGGAATCCAAGTACTACTTCTGTAAATAGAAGGGGCGTATAAAGAAAAATTGTCCCAAATTTAAGACTTGGCTTAAGAAGAAAGGTAACCTACTCTCACTTGTTTGTTATGAATCTAATATGGTTGATGTTGATCATAACACATGGTGGATTGATTCTGGTTCCACAATCTTTGTTACAAATTCCTTGTGGGCTTTGTAAAACCTAAAGAAGCTAGTGGGCAGTGAGGAATGCATCTATTCAAGAAATAAGCTACATTCTCACGTAAAGGCAGTAGGAACTTGCAATTTAATACTTAGTAGTGGCTGTGTTTTAAATTTGAAAAAGACTTTTTATATTCCAAATTTCTCTAGAAAATTGATTTCTGTTTCAAGACTTGTACCTTTAGGATATTCTTTTAACTTTTCAGATGTTGGATTTAGTTTGTTTATAAATTTGACAATGCTGGGAATGGTATTTTGTCTGATATTCTTGTTTGAATTAATTTACAAAATGATGCCACAAATACTGCATTGCATGTTCAAAATAACACTGGTGTTAAAAGATGTTTTATGAATAAAAAATCCTCTGTGTTGTAACAATAGAGATTAGGACACATCTCAATGCAGAGAATTAAGAGATTAGTGAATGATGGATTACTTAGTGCTCTAGATTTTATTAATTTTGAGACTCGTGTAGACTGCATAAAAGGCAAGCAGACCAACATGTCAAAGAAAGGTGCCAAGAGGAGTCCAGACCTATTAGAGATCATAGATACAGACATATGTTGTCCGAATGTACATTGTCAAAAGTACTTCATCTCTTTCATAGATGATTACTCATGTTACATGTATCTCTACGTGCTTAACCACAAGAATGAAGCATTAGATGTTTTTAAGGTCTTTAAGACAGAAGTAAAGAAACAATGCAATAAGCAAATTAAGATTGTGAGATCAGATAGAGGTGGTGAGTACGATGGCAGATATACTGAGGATGGACAAGCACCTAGTCCTATTGCAAAGTTTCTTGCTGAACATGGATTATTGCTCAATATACTACACATGATTCTCCAAGCAGAAAATGGTGTAGCAGAAAGAAGAAACCAAACATTATTTGACATGGTGCAGAGTATGTTAGCATGCTAACTCTTCCTAATTCTTTGTGGAGTGAAGCTCTTAAAACGGCAATGTACATATTAAACCGAGTTCCAACTGTCCTAAAGACACCATTTGAGTTATTTAAAGGTTGGAAACCGAGTTTGTGACATGTACATATTTGGGGATGCCTATCTAAAGTTAGAGTTTATACCCCACAAGAGAATAAGCTGGACCGAAGAACTATTAGTGGGTATTTCATTGGATATGCTAAGAAGTCTAAAGGATACAGATTTTATTGTCCATCTCATGGCACCAGGATTGTAGAGTCCAGAAATGCAAAGTTTCTTGAGAATGACTTGATTAGTGGGAGTGACAGATCATTTGGTGTTAGATTTGAGGGAGATTACCATATTTCACAACCTTCCACTTCGAGTCATGGATGAACTATTTGTTATTCATCATGCTCCTCCAGTTTATATGTGTATTGAACAACCAGTTCCTGAACCTCCACAAGTTCCTAATAATGATCTAGTAGATCTTGTTCAACAAATACCTGAAGTTGTTAAGGAACTAGTTTAACAACATGCTTTGATGTTGGTACAACATTGAGAAGATCTACTAGAGTAAGGAAACCAGCAATTCCTAATGACTATATGGTGTATCTACAAGAGTGTAAGTATAATGTTGGAGCCAAAGATGATCCTGAAACATTCTCACAAGCCATGAGTTACAACAAATTTGATTTATGGTATGAAGCCATGAAAGATGAGATGGATTCAATGGCATCAACTAGAGTATGGTCTCTTGTTGGGTTTCCTGATGGTGCAAAAGCCATTGGATGTACATGGGTATTTGAAACCAAGAAAGACTCATTAGGCAACATCGAAAGATATAAAGTAAGACTTGTTGTCAAAGGATTGACTCAGAAGGAGGGAACTGATTCCACATAGGCCTTTTCTCCATGTCCAAGAAAGATTGTTTTTGTGTGATTATGAAATTAGTTGCTCATTTTGATATGGAGTTACATCAAATGGATGTGAAAATGGCATTCTTGAATAGTGACAAAGAGAAAGAGGTTTATATAAAACAACTTGAGGGGTTCCTCTTTAGCGATAGTGAGCATTTGGTATGCAAGCTTAAGAAATCCACATATAGATTGAAACAGCTTCCTATTAGTTGTATTTAAAGTTTCATATTGTGATCTCTTCATTCGATTTTGAAAAGAATGTCATGGATCAATGTATATATCACAAGGTCAGTAGGAACAAGATTTGTTTCCTTATTCTGTATGTGGATGATATCTTACTTGCAAGCAATGATAAAGGGTTGCTTTATAAGGTGAAACAATTTCTCTCTAAGAATTTTGATATGAATGATATGGGTGAGCCATCTTATGTTATTGGCATAAAGATCCATAGAGACAAAACTCGGTATATTCTGGGTTTATCTCAAGAGACCTATTTTAATAAAGTGCCAGAGAGATTTCGGATAAAGGATTGTTCACCAAGTGTGGCACCCTGTCAAGGGTGACAAGCTTAGCTTGGATCAGTGCCCTAAAAATGACTTTGAGCGGGAATAGATAAAAAACATTCCATATGCTTCAGCTGTTGAAAGCCTTATGTATGCATAGGTCTACACAAGGCCTGGCATTGCTTTTGTTGTGGGAACAACGGGAAGATATTAGAGTAACCTAGGTTTAGTCCACTGGAAACCTGCAAAGAAGGTCATGAGGTATCTTCAAGAAACTAAAGATTACATGTTTATGTATAAACAAACCAATGAGCTAGAGGTTATTGGTTACTCAAGTTTAGACTATACTGCCTGTATGGATTCACGAAAATCCATTTCAGGTTATATTTTTATGCTAGCCAGTGGAGTTGCATCTTGGAGAAGTGTGAAACAAACCTTGATCGCAACCTCTACTATGGAAGCTGAGTTCGTTTCTTGTTTTGAGGCAACTTTGCATAGTGTACGATTAAAGAGTTTCATGTCTGGGCTTAGAAGTATTGATTCTATTTCTAGGCCATTGAGATTATACTATGACAATTCAGTTGTTGTTTTCATAGCTAAGAATAATAAGAGTGGTGGTCGAAGTAAACATATTGACATTAAGTACTTAGCCATTCGGGAACGTGTTAAAGAAAAGAAAGTGGTCATTAAACACATTAGCACTGAATTGATGATTGTTGATCCTTTGACTAAAGGGATGCCACCAAAGATTTTCAAAGATCATGTAGTTAATAGAGGACTTGGTTCCATAAAGTGACCTTATTTCTCATGTATGTACACTTGGTATTTTTTGTGCAACTCTTGTTCAGTTGTGATGCCTTTCAAAATTTAGTTGCGCAAATTTATTTGGTCATTTAAAAAGGTTTACTTGTTTGGACCTAGAATGAGCATGAGGCTTATTCATTAAATTATGTTATGACATAAAGTTTGGTATAGAAGGGTTATAATGCATTGTAATATATGGAAGATAATACTCGCCTATTAGAGGATTTATCGCTATGATTTGTGCATTTTGTTTCTTATGTGAAGAATTGGTGGTTTTTCTATTTGGTGAAATATGTGGACCAAGTGGGTGAATATTAGAACTTAAATTAAATTCTAATTTATATGGTCCAATATTTCCATAAAGAAAAAAAACCATTAATTACAAAATTAAAAATATTGGTAACTTCTCATGATTAAGTAATTGCCCTCAACTGCTAACAGCTTTTCTGATGGGGAAAAACTGATAAGATAAAGGACTTTTCTTTTGGGTCCCTAAGCCTAACATATCGAAAAAAGATAAAAGTACACCATCACTGAGATTTGTTCAAGGCTTGGAAGAATCCAAAGGATTTTATTTGTAGTACTCACCAATAGTTAGAGGTATGCAATCCTTAAAATTATCTCCAATCTCATCTTATGTATATATATCTTTTACATAGAGATCATGCTTTAGAAGTTTTTATGGAGAACTTACATTAATTACATTGAACAAATTTATTATTGTTGCTCGTGTTTTTTCCTTTAGTTTTTCTTAACCATAATAAGAAGAAAATTACCTTTAATTCAACAATATGCTATCTTATATGGTTTTAAAGAATGTCACAAAAATCTCCCTCTATTAGTATACCAGTAGTAGAGTGAATTGACAAATGATAAAACAATTGATTGACTAGTTAAAGTGCAAATTATATTTTGCACCTATAGGTACACCTTGCAAGGTGTACTTGCATGTTTGTCCAATACTCCATAAATGTTTGATCAGTATCCTACAACTGTTTGTCTAAACCCCACAATTGTTTGTCTAATAACTGTTTGTTTAGCACCCATAATTATTTATTCAATAGTACACCTGCAAGTACATGATATAAATACCCTAGTTATAGTGAGATAAGCCAAGATTGTAAATGAGTCGAATGATATCAAATGGGGCTAGCCCACCTTGTTGTTGGGTTTTTATGTTTGAGTTGTGTTGTATTTAATTTTTTTTTTTTTGATTGTCTTTGTTGTTTATGGTGAGCCTTTGTTTGGCTTAGTTTTTGTACATTACATTATCTTTTAATATAAATTTATTTTTGAACAAAAAAAAAAGAATGATATTAAAAGGAGTTTTCTAATTTTTGGTCTGTGGTTGCTTTTATTATTATTTTTTCGTATTGTTGATTTTTGTTAGTTTGACTATTTGATAATTCTGTTGAAACCTCTTTTCGTATTTTGCAAGAAATTCATCTATTTCTCCTGACATGCTTATTATCGTGTCAATCACGTGACAAATAAAATCACCAAAAAAGAAAGATCAAACCCAAAATGTGGAATCTATAATTGCATAAAGTATAACCTTTTGTTATAACTTTATGATAAATATTTGCTACCACACATGATGCGTGGTTATTGTCTCCTTTGTATTAGTGCCCACAAGAATTGACCACATGACCAAACGCCAGTTAAGAATCCGCCAACTAAGGCAAAATGCAAACTGACAATCTTTCCCACCCATTATTTGCCGACATATAAAAATAGAAACAAATCTAATAAATTGTTAATCAGCCAATGAAAAAGTGCCACGTCGACGAAGCCGTCGTGCACCTCCTGGTCAAAAGAAAACCAAAACAATACCACGAGTCTGACAAATATTTTTGATCAAACGCGTTTTGGCCATCCACATCTTAAACCACCGCCTTAATCAGTTAATCCTAGCCGTCAATTCCTAAATCACGTCTCTATATAAACCTCAAATGTTCCCCTAATTGTGTCTTCGCATCAGCCACGCGATGCCTCTCCTCTGAGGGTGCTTGACGTGGCCCCTCATTGGTAACCGTTTTTTCTTCTCGTATGGTGGAGTCTCTTTATGTGTATGTGTGTCTTATAGATGTATGCAGTATAATATAGTTTCTGTTTGCTGCTTTGCTTGCGATTTTTTATAATGAATCTGTTGGAGTTTTGATTAAGGTTTTGATCGTAGATGATCAATTGAATTTGATGCGATGATAAATTGATCGGGAAAAGATATGGAAAAGCGAAGATGATATGGTAATAATCTCTTTGTAATGAATCTATCGGAGGTTTGATTAAGGTTTCGAGGGTAGATGATCAATTGAATTTGCTGCAGATGATCAATTGATCTGAAAAAAGAAAAAAAAAAGGTATGGAAAAGCGAAGTTGATTTGGTAATAATTTGCCTTGTTACAGTTGAAATCTAAATAGAAAAGATATATAAGAATCGATTTGATTTGGTGCAGCAATCGTGCAATATTGAATTTGCATTCAACCTGGGGTGTCAAATTTGATCGAGCCTTAGCTAGCGCGATAAGGGGGTTAAGTTTTGGTTTGATTTGATTGTTGATTTACCATTCAGGCGCTCCTTAGTTGTGGATCTCCCTCTTGCTCTTCGCATGTGTGAGATTTTTTCCGCTTTTGCAGTACGCAATTTTTGAGGAGTCTATGGTCTCTCATGAATCAATTGTGGTTTTTCTGGCCTGGTATAGTTTTTTTTTGGTGTATAAAAGATTGGTCTTTTGAGAATATCTGCTGGTTTGCCTTCTCTACATTGTTGATTGCTGCAGTTATTGTGGAGGCTTTTTATTCGCCAAAATCCGTAAATCATCCTCCTCCTCGTCCTCTTCTTCTTCTATTTCTTCGTGCGTTCGGTTCTTTTTCCTTTCCTTTTTGCGGTGCTCAGACTTTGCAGAGGTTGTATGGTACTCGATTTGCGAGCGGTTTTGATGTCATCACAACTCTGTTATTGAGCTCCCCCCAACCCAATTCAGTAGATTCTGGTTTTGGTGTTTGGGTCTTTCTGAGATTCGGTCATTATTGTGTGTACTGCAAAGGAGAATGGTAGCTGGTAGCTGATATAATCCTATGCACTGGTATTTTTTCCATTTGTTCTGCTAGAACTTGGCAGTCTGGTTATGTTTTGCTCATCTACTATGCGTTGAGGTCTCTGTATGCATTGGTGGAGCTGATTGTTGAGCCCCTTAATAAATAGGCACCTGAACTCATTAAAAAAAATTTATTTTTGACTAATTTCATTTGAATGGTTCAATAATTTTTTGAAAATTAACAAATTAATGGGCACTTGTTTGTCATTCAGTGAAGAAATATATATATTTTTAATTTTTAGTTTTAAATTTGTAATTTCTGATAATTTAAAATAAAGACCAATCTATTTTGTGCATGGGTTTTGAAGAGAAATAGAGAAAAATGAGAGAAAATTATAGAATAGTGCATCTTTTATCAAGTGCGCAGTTAATTGGGGCAATTTTAGTGTTCAAGATTCTTTCATCTAAATGAATAAATGATAGAGATTGACTTTAGAGCTCTTTACTACCAACTTTTTATGACAACTTTCTATGTGAATGAAGCAAAAGGACCTACGGTTAAATTCCTGAAAATATTTTCAATTTTTGAGCAGCAAATTTCTTCTAGATCTAATGACATGTGAATAAGTTAATGCATTAAATTGTTTAGAACTATAACAAACAGAGATCAATTTAGAATATTTACTTTTAAATTTTGGGCTATGCCTTGCGAAAAGTATCTTATAGACCCTGTAATTGTAAAAAATTTATGCACAAATAAGTGGTCCCTTTGACTATAAATTACGTCATCTTTTTTGTATTTTGGCACCTCTTGATGTTATTTTAGTATCTTTTTGCAAAGGCAAATAAGTTTTCTTCTATTTTACTTTTTGATATAGTGATTTTCCCATCAATTTTCTAGTGTCCTTTTGTTAACATACACATGATCTCTGCAGTGAAATATCTGTTTGAATGGAACTCGGTTATGTTTTTGATTTTATTACTTATGTTTTTTATTATATTACTATGAAACTATTGTGGTTGTCTTTATTTTTTGGTGCTTATAGTTCGTGGTCATGCTGTTTTCTTTTTTATTTTGTTTTAAGTCATTTTAAGTTCTGATAGTTAACAATACTGGTTTTATGTAATTAAAAATGGGGTAAACGACTCTATTGAAAACCGTAATTGTTTCTTTAGGGTAATATGGCGGCATCAGCTGGCAAATCATAACCTAAAACCTCTTGTAGCTGGCAAGAGTTTATCAACTGCTTATGGAGATTTTCTGTGCTCATGGTAGATTTTTGGTAGTTTCTGCCTTTTCCACGATTTTCCTTGGGTTTTTTTGTTTGGGGGAAGTAGTTAAATGGTGCTTGCTGTGGGAAGTTATTGCACTCATGGCTGGTGATTCTACTGTATATCTCATTGATGCAGTACTTGTGCCTAACAGGGAGTCGGCAAATTGAATATTCAGCTTAATTGTATTACGTTGTTCTACTAGTGGAAGGCTATTTTGAGGAATGCATGAGATGCTTACGTTTGAGGTTTTTCTGTCCCTGAATGTCACTGCTGGTTTGCTTTGTCTACTTTGCTCATTGTTGTACTGCGAAGTTGGCTGATTGTTGCAGCTATTGTGGAGAGTCAAATGCTTTTTACCTGTCCGGTTCTTCCTTTACCCGTAAACCATCCTTGTTTCTATCCTCTTTTTTGTCTTGTTGCCGTTTCTTTTTGGTCCTTTTTGCAGTGAACTTCTCACAAGCAATGATCCATGGTGGAATATTTAATTGACAATTATATCATCCTCGAGTTGCGGTCTGGTTTGATTTCATTACACCTTTGTTATTGAGCTTTTCCTGATCCAGTAGATTCTGGGACCTTCGGTTTTTGCCCTTGACTTGCAGTCTTTATCATGCAAAGTTGTGAGGAGTAATGCAAGGATACGCTTAGGTCTTGGTATTTTATAATGCTTTCACTTGAGGTTTTCCTGTCCCCGAATATCAGTGCTGGTTTGCTTTGTCTATTTTGCTCATTGTTATCAGCGATGTTGGCTGGTTGTTGCTGCTATTGTGGAAAGTCAAATGCTTTTTACCTGTCCGGTTCTTCCTTTACCCGTAAACCATCCTTGTTTCTATCGTCTTTTTGGTCTTGTTGCTGTTTCTTTTTGGTCCTTTTTGCAGTGAACTTCTCACAAGCAGTGATCCGTGGGGGAATATTTAATTGGTGATTGTATCATCCTCAAGTTGTGGTCTGGTTTGATTTCATCACACCTCTGTTATTGAGCTTTTCCTGATCCAGTTGATTCTGGGACCTTTGGTTTTTGCCCTTGACTTGCAGTCTTTATCCTGTGAGTGGTGAGGAGGAATGCAAGGATACGCCTAGGTCTTGGTATTTTCTGGGCTGCTTGGCTTGCAATTTGATAATATCCTCGTCTGGTGTTGGTAAACTATCTTCTTCTCTATTGGGTTTCCTCTTGGGTTTATGGTGTTCTATGTACATACACAGGGTGTGTGTTCTTTTATGCACACAAAAAACAAGATACACTAGGTTGGTCTGCTGCAACTTATGGGACTGTGTTTGGGCTTTGGTTTAGGTTTTGGGTGTGGATGTGGTAGAACAGTTTTGAGGTAATAATATGCCTTGGTAGTATGTGAAATTGAATGGAAAATTTATGGGAATCAATTGATTGTTGCAGTAATTGTGCGAAGTTGGATCCCACTTAACTAATGGTGGACGAGGACAAGTATGTTGAATATACGGGTGCTGGCTGGTTTGGTTCTGTTCAGATTGGTTTTGCCATTCAGGCCTTCGTTAGCCGTAAATCCTGTTCTTGTTCTTGCTTTTCTTTGCTCTTGTGAGACCTTTCCCTTTTGCAGTTCTTAAATTATTGCTGGACGTGATTTCTTCTTGGTTGGCTGTTTTGGTGGCACAGTTGCCCGCTAATTAATTGATGTCTTCTGCCCTCTTAGTCTTGGAGCGCAAAGATCTGGCCAAAGTATTGCTGCTGGCCCGGCCTTGTCTCTTTGTTGTTTGGTGCAACTATTGTGCAACATTATTGATTCCCTAGCTGTAGATCATCCTCTTCCTTTTCTTCTCCTCCTTGGGGCCTGTGGTTCTCTTTTTCTTTCCCTTTTGCAGTATGAAGCTTCTTAGAAACAGTGAGATCACTCTTCAGCTGCGGTCTATTGGTCGAGGTTTTTCTGCCCATGTGTAATCTTTGCATAGAGAAAGTTGGTCGAGAATTATTGCTGCTGGTCTACTTTGTTCTCTTTGTTGATTGTTGCAGTTAATGTGCAATGTTGAAGCTGGTTATCTATTTGTGCCGCCTCTAGCTGTAGACCATCCATCCTTCTCTTCTCTTCTCCTTCACGTTCGTGTGTGTTCCTGTCTTCCCTTTTGCAGTGCTCAACTTTTAGAAGCGACAAGCCACGGTCAGATATATCAATCAGCTTTGAGCTTGTGATGGTTTGATTCCTGTTATGAAGTTTGCCTTATTCAATAAATTCTAGTTCCTGGTCCTTTTTCATGATGCAGTCATTTATCTCATATTGTTCGAGAAAAACTGGATGGAAGATTATGTTTAGTTACATCCAATGTGAGCTACCACCTCTAAATCTGGTTATTTTATGATCCACTACTATGCAGTGTCCAGCTTGCTATGCATCAACATAATCACGTGCCAATGATTTGAGATCTTGTCTTTGCAATCTCTGTGTGACGTCCTCTTCTCTTGCCTTTGGGCTTATGTCATCTTTTTGCCATCAACTATTTTTTCTGTGCAGATAGCTTTTCATTTATTTTACTTTCTGAATAGCTGTTGATTTTCCCTTAATTTTGTCAGGTTTGAATTTGATGCTCCAATGTTTCAGGTTTCTAGTTTCCATTCTATATCATTAACATGTGAATGTTGTGAAGAAATGTTTGAATGGTGTTCAATTTGCTGTTAATTACATAACTAGACAACTAGTTACTGCCTCTCTCTTAAATTTTTACATGCAGGACATATTAAGGTTCTGATCAAGGTCTTAAGATTTCAGGTTTATCATTAACATATGATTTTTGCACCCAAAAGTTTGTAGGCAGTTAGCTTTTTAATTATGTAACCAAAAAACAAGTCTTTGCTTTTCTTTTAAATTTGTATCTGCAGGATATTTAGGGTTCTGATCAAGGTCTTAATGATTGATGGTCTACTAAAAGGCTTGAGGTGGTCAAATATACAGGTTTTTCTGTATTTATAGTACACTTGAGGTTTTGTTTTTGTATGTAATATGGGTGCATCATCAGGCAAATCATAGTAGTAATAGTTGGAGAGTTTCTATCAAATTGTTCATGGAGAATTGCTGTGCTAGTAGAAGTCTGGTAGCCTAAGCGCATGTAATTTTTTTCTCATCTTTGTGGCCTTTGTTACATGCAGTTTTTGAGGCAAGTAGTTCAATCGTACCTTCTATAAGATGTTGGTGCTCTTGACTGGTGATTTCTTTCTCTGCCATAATTCAGTTTTGGTCATATAGCTTCGTTGTCGTTGTTCTCGCGCTTCTGTAATATTCTGGCTCTTCTGTGACTTTTTGGTGATATCCAGTGTCTATAATGGTACATGGGACGCAAGTATTGCAGCTGGATCATCTTTCCTGGTTTGGTTTATCTATGTTATTAGCTTTACTGATTAAGAAATTAGTGTAGTAGAAGTTATATGTGGATGACTTGCGATGATATCCAGTGCCTATTGTGGTGTGTGGCCCTGTGGGATGGATCAGAGCAGTGGATGGGAAGGATGCTATCGCGGGTTTGGTTTTGTTGATTTCTTAAGTACTTACCTAAGAGAGCGGGTTGCTATGAGAAAATTTGCTGCAGTCCTTGTTTGTCTCTTGATGCAGTACTTATGCACAACAAGAAGCCGACAAGTAGTTGGATGATATCCAGTGCCCTATTATGGTGTAGGATAGACCAGAGCAGCTGGCAGGAAGGACTCTCTTGACCATTGACCTGGTTGGTTTGGTTTCATTAGTTCTTGATGCTTCTCCAAGAAATTGGTGTAGCATGAGAATCAGCTTTGTAGTAATTCCTCTTCCCTGCTAGTGGGTTCTTCACGCCTGATACTTCATGAGTTTTCGACTTTTTCTTCGATTTGGTGCTTTATGCTGTGTGCAGTCTCTGAAGTATGAAGTTCCATAGTTCCCCACAACTGGTGATTCTGTTGTTTCTACATATCCTTGTGATGTGGAGGGTGTCCAGTTTTTCTGCATTGTGTTTCTCACATATCTGTCCAGTCCCTGTCGTGGTACATGGGGGTGGAGTGAAGCAGCCGGGAGAAGAATGCAAATCGACTCGTGGTTTGGTATATCGATCTTATTTATTTGATCTGTATTAGGAAAAAATATTTATTGTTGGAAAATTTTCTGCCTGTGTCATATTGTGTTGATTGCAGCGCTCGCATGCAATAGGACGACGACAAATTGGATGTTTGTGTCTTGGATTGTTGTGTCATCCTTTGTTGTAATTTCTTCTCAACTTCCTTTCCCTTTATATTAATATGTTCTTTCTTTGCGTCTGTTGGTTCTCTTCTTTCATCCTGTATGCAGAATGTCATGGCTAGCTATTCTGAAGAATAAGCTGCGGTTGCCATTGTGCGTGTAGGAGAGGAGGCAGATAGAATGCAAGATAGGTACTGAACTACTTCATGCGAAGACTGCACAAGATAAAGTACTAAACCACTTTGCAGTCTGTCCTGAGTGGAACAATCTGTATGTGATTGGTGGTATCAAGTTATGGTTATTGTAGTCCTTTTAGCCGTGCCCTTGGTTCCGTCTTTGTGCTTGTGGATTGTTCCCTTTTTCCTTGTCTGTATTGCCTAGTGGCCAAAGGATCTGGTTGGAATTTGCGGGTTTATCAATGCCGACCTGGTTTGTTTTGGCTTCGTGACTCTCTTTGTTTGGATGCTTTCCTTGATAAATGTCTCTGATCGGGTCTCTTTCGTGTCCATCTGCTTTCTGATTCAAATGTCTCTTGTCATTTGTTTTTCCTTGGAGTCTGCAGTCATATATCAGGGGTATTGATTAGAGTATTTGGAGGAGAAATGACAATTAGTTTCAGCTTAGTAGGAGGTGCCTCTCCACTCGTACCTGTTAGTAATCTTTTATTGAGTTGTCACAGAATTAAGCTAGATATGCATTCATGCACATATTGTGAAGGTTTTTGCTTGGTCTTTGTTTGTTGAACATCTGCTTCTTGAACATTGAGCATTCCTTTGGTCTTCCTGTTGTAACATGAGGAGGCTTGTTTGTTGCCTATTTTAAGGAGCAAGGCTGTATTGCCATCTTCCTTTTCCTTCAGTTGGTTTCTATCAAGTTTATTGGGAAAAACTGTCGAAGCTTTTGAACTGCGCAAGTGATTTAATTTTTGTCAGGCTGGCTGGTTTAAGAAGCAATTGGAGTTTTTTTGTTCATTGGTCAGTGACTGCACTTTTAGCTGGAGTGAAATGTTGTTTTGTGGTCCTTGCGAGTGGTTGCTGCTGTTCGTGCGGTTAGGATGGAGTCCCTTGTGGTGTGGATGTCTATCTATATCGATAATCTTTCTTGTTTTGCCTCAGCCACTTCTGCAATTGGTATCTTCCTCTAAAATTTTCTTCTGCTTTGAGGTATTTGGTGGTCTTCTAGAAGCTGCACTATTTCCCTTCTCTTTCTATATAAAATTTGTTGTTAGTTCTCAGTGGGGTCTGGTGCAGTAGGAGCCGGATTTTGGAGAAATGTTTCAGTTGTCCATGTCTTACCTGGTAGTGTCAGTGGAGGCACTGAAGTCCTTTTTGCATTGCTTGAGCAAATGATTGCTGGTGCTTCATCAGAACTTTTACAGTGACCTTTTATCCTTAACATTCATATGTGTTCTTGGTTCGTTGCACTTTCTCTGTATGCAAATAGCTGTTACCATATTTGAGAGAGAGATTACTCTGAGATGCGGTCTAGTTTAGCCGTTGTATCATCTTTTGGTTGGTTGAGATGCGGTCTAGTTTAGTGGTCATGTGCTCTTCCCCCCACCCCCCCCCCCTTTCCGGGTATATGACATCATCAATTTTGGACAAGATTCTCAGGTTTATTTTTTTCTGCAATCAGCATTTTAGTTAGGGCTTGTGCAGCATTCACATGTCGATGTCTGCTAATTGTCTGCCAATGTTTCATCTTTTTCCTTTCGGTTTTTTGACATTGATAAAAATAAACACATGCTTGGTAAATTTCTCTCCTTCCTCCCTCAAAACTAGTCTTCTCCATATATGTCTTTTTACATGAAGATGCTTCATCCTAATCTTTGGTGCTTTTACATCGATAAATATATTGGTCACCCCTCCTCTCTTTCCCTCTTGCCAAATCTAGTCTTGTCCATAAAATTGGTATTTTGAAGCCGAGTCTTTTACATGAAAATGCTTCATTTAGCGACTGAAAGGTTCACATATAAATAGCAAGAGAATTCATTAATACATTACTGTTTAGAGCATTGGATACTCTTTTCCTATTTTATGATATGGATTATCTGGATATTCATTCATAAGCTTTGTGCTCGTGGTGCTGTGCCATCAGATTTCATTGCTGGTGTTGGTATGCTTCCCATCTTTGTCATGTTTATCATAGTCGTAGGTTGTCTTATTGTCCCGCTGCTGCTTGTGTGTGGTTTTTTTTGGTAGCTCTAGGTGACCCTTGTAACTCTGCCTGTGCGGAAAACACAGCCGGTCCCAAGCCCGGGAAAAGAGGAGGGCAAGGGTTGCAGCTCAACTCGGTGCTTGATCAAGATTCAGTGATCTTGGGAGTCATACTACAACAGCAGGACTGACGTGTCCATAGCAACTGGCTGATAATGAATTTGATAGTTTTGTCGTCAGTCAGGTTTAGATATCTTTATCTAGTCTCTGTCAAAAAAAAGTGTTCATTTGTTTGGGAATGTGAAAATATGGTAAATACAAGCACCTCTTACTGTAAAGGAGACTTCCTTGTGCTCATCGTAACGAGTTTGGAATCTTCTCAGCTTGGAAGCTAGTTTTCCTTTTATGTCTTTTATCTTGCAGATGTCATCTCATTTAAGCCTTCGTATCATATGCTCACGTTTGCGGGCGAGACAAAGTTGTAGAGTTAGTGTAAATGAAACGTCTTGATTACCTAATATTAGATGCGTATCAGATACTAAAACAATTATCACGAATGAATACAAATGAAATTGATTACTTCTATAAAAATAATTGAAATAAAATTTGGGCGTAAATACTAACAGAGTGACAATCGTTGAAGGCTTCCCTCTCTCATAATTCATGCCAAACAAAACTGTTCTCCAATTCTCCTACAAAGTATAAACCCATAAACACAGACTGATTGCGAGGTATTACAAGATCCATTCACAATTCAAAAGCCGAAAGCAAAAAAAAAAGAAATCAAGAACTTTTCAACCTCTTCGAGAGCAAAAGCAACAAAATCTTGAATCTCCATAGCTTCTGTTCAGACTCGTTATTTTCTTGCAGCGTCTTTTATTTAGGTTTTTGATCTTGTCACTCTCGTCACTCTTCTGTTCATTTGGCCTTTCATCTGCAACAATGTCCAAGATGACCATGAGATCAAGTTGCAAGCAACCATTGGCTCGATCTCGCAGCCACCATTGGGCTTGATCTCCCATCTCCCATCTGCCTTCGCCATCTCCAATGCTAAACAAATCCTACCAGGTAATATCATATAATTTGTACACCAATGGCAACATATTCTGGTGATTTCTAACGTCTCTTTGTTCCATTCTCATCATGGTTATTGTGTTTGTCCAGTTTTACCATTTCTCGCTTGGTAGTGAGATTTGAATTCATGGTCGTTTCCTTTGAAGATTGTGCTTTGTCACGGAGCTATATTTTTTACATTAGTTTTTTAGGTGAGTGGGTTACTTCCTTTTTCCTTTTTCCCCCTTAGGGAAACTTTTGAAACTCTCCACCCCAACCTAACCCCTCTCCACAGGATTCAAATTCAGGTCATCCCTCTCAAGAGAAGTCGTCTTATCCATTAGAGCTACCCTTAATCTCTTGCGGGAGGATTTGTAGCCATTATGCTGTCTACATTTTCAGTGTTTGTTAAGGACATTGTTTTAAAAAGGTTCTTTAACGAAACCCCAAAAGCCAAAACGAGCTATGGACATTGAAAATTGGATGTGCGTCCAGAGTATATAAGGCCATTTCTTGCGAACTGAAAGAGCTGGCGAAAATGGTGGAGGAGGAATTTGGAAACAAAGTAGAGAATGATGTCAGTTTTGCTGGTGTTTTTAGTGCTAATAATAGCAGTCACTCAGGAAAGACGATAAATTTAGCTAGCATCTTTTTCTTTTGTTGAAAAATAATTATTTCACTAATATGACAACGAAACACATACATAAGAAGCGATAAATAAATAATAGAAACAACAATGATACTTATCATTTTATTAGATTTAGTATGTAGACCTTCAAGATCATCAACTTACGGTTTCTAAACAACACGATAACACATTAAAGTTGACATATATAATAAATTCTATAACTTTTTTTTGTTGTGTGATTTACAGACAAATAAAAAGCACACATGAACTTTCTCCACCGGAAATGATACCTTAACTATTGGGGATGACTTTTTGTTTCCCCAACCTCCTGTCATTCACAGGATATAAACTCAAGTTATCCATAAATATGAACAATTTTAACCATTTGAATTACTCTCGCATTCCAAGTGAATTGTTCATTGCAAAGGTGCCGTACTAAACTTGGGCCTAGTGACCAAATTATTGTAGAAATCCATTTCTTTTTATTCTCTCTCAAAATTTCGGACGAATAAATTTCATTTATGCTCGTACCATCTATGTAGATAGACACAAGTGGAATTGCGCCGCGTAATTCTTTCTGCTAAGTGAATATCATTAAATCCAAGATAGTTACAGAAAAGCACACCAAACAAAAAACTAGGTTGGAATGTTTAGCATCCACATTCTAGCTTCTGCATGTGGTCTTGTCAATGCTGTTGGTCCTAAATACTCTCCCATGTAGCAGAGAGTTCGTAAATTCTTCTATTTCTTTCATGCCATATGTGTTAAACAGCTACCCCAAAGAACAACTTAATCGCCGTGGTTTATAGTGTCCAGCCCCAAAAAACAAGAATAATTGCATCCCCGTATTCTTGTTTGAAAACTAGCAAAATGCTCGTATAAATAATTTATCTGGGCCTTATTTTTTTTTTCTTATCAAAGTCAAAGGCCCAGACTAGTGAAGGCCCATCCCACAGTTGTTTAAGTCTAACACATGGGTCGATCAAAGTAGGCCATGTAGATGAACAAGTAGGGCTTTCAGTGGGGTTAGCCTCAAGCCCTCTCATATCCTTTAAAGACTAATGTTCCCCTTCGTTTGGCCCAATAAAGAGCTATTCTATAGAGCTATTCTATCTTTTGACTTTTTTTAAGACAGAATATTTGCTAATTAAAATTATGCAGAAATCTTAACTTTGACCAAACTAACTATCCCTTTAAAAATGGGTTTGGATTTTTTTGGAAGGATTTAATACTTTCCATTCGTTTGGCCCAATAAAGAGTTATTCGATCTATTGACATTTTCTTTAAAGACGGAATACTTGTTAATTAAAATTCTAGAGAAATCTTAACTTTGAACAAACTAGCTACCCCTTTAAAATGGGTTTGGATTTTTTTTGGGGGGAATCAATAGTTTTAACTAACGCTACAGTTATAAGAAAATAATTTGAGTTCTTTTTTTAAATGGATTTTGATTTTGAACTTATAATTTTAGATTCTTCATGATAAATTGATAATGTAGTTATAATAGAATGATTATATACCTTATCATCATTAGATATTTCTCATCAGGAATTCTAAAGTCATGTCAATTCGTGTAAAGAGTTGTATAAGAGTCTTTAATGGACTATAATGTGTTGTATCTTCTAAAAGTAAATAGTACCTTTTTATAATGTGATCTATATTCTTATAGGTATGTATATGTATTTTTTTTTTCTGGTATTGAATTATAACTTTATCGAGGAATACACATAACTCTTTGTGCGTGACCACCAAAAGGGCAAAAAAAAAAAAAACAGAGAGAGAGAAGAAAGAAAGTGGGAGGACATTATTAACTCTTTACCATTAACACCTCTCTTCCATTTAGCTATCATGAGAGTATTAAATTAGCAATGCCAAACCATCTCATTTCTAGGTGTTGGGCCTACTCGGTAATTCTATAATAATTACATGCTAAACTTTATAATATACTATAATAATTTAATAATTCTCTTTTATTTCTAAGAATATGGCTATAACTTAAATATTTTATTTTAAGTTTCTCTTAACCTCATCCAAATAATTGGAAATCCAAAAAGGTTTCGACCTTGTCATAAATTCTATATTAATTTATCCACCAGCTAGTCTAAGTAGCTTCTCGACAGTTGAACATTTTGGTTAAGTGTTGAAACATTGGAGCAATTAATATCATATAACGTTTTAGGTGTTGGAGCATTGAAATGTTCATCTTTCCTATCCATTCTCATGACAATTCAATAAAGCCTGCAGCCAAGTCACATTTTACCTCACTTCAATTCTCAACAACCTAAGTACGTAGCTAGCTGGCCGGGACAAGCTACCTATTCTTTTTTTTGTCGGAACAAGCTACCTATTCTTAATATTATTGGTTACGATTTGATATATGTTTGGAACTGTTGACATTATTTTATGATAATTGTATCAAACATGTACAAATTATTAAATTTTGTTCATAATATCATAACATTACGAACAAATTCATTCTAGAGTATTCGTTGCCTCTTCATGTTTTGGATATGCTCTTAGAATTTTTTGGGACAAGTTACAACAAAACAGAAATAGACTAGTCAAAAGGACCAGTTCTCGAAACGGTGTCTTAAATTAAGTTTTGATACAAAGAATTTTGTCCTCCCTAATTGTTGGACGGTGTTTACTCTTGAAAAATCAAAACAAAAGAGATGAAATCATTCAAGGGTCTTCTTCATTTGTATAATAATGCTGAAAAAGTCAATTGAGGCCGGAGCAGGATATTTCAGGAAACCCTCTAATTGAGGCAACACCAATACAGATAAAATTAACAATGACAAAACAAAGCTAGTCTTAACGAAGTAGAAGAGTCTTATATTTAGATAGTGAACAAGTGACAAAAATAAAATAATATCTAACATTATTTTAAAATGAATTTATATCATAGGACGCTATTTCATCGAAAAAAACCTAGTTATCTTTTCTTTTCTTTTCTTTTCTTTTTCTTTTCTTTTTTTTTTCTTCTTTCTTTCCTGCCTACTCCAGTGGGTTAGACCAACATAAAATAGTTTCTTTAACGATGATGAAGGAATATCAATGTACCAATGATAAGCTAAAATTTAACTAACTTTACATTTAAAGACCCAACTATTCATCTCATCATTGATAGTTTCTCTAGTACACTAAAATTTGAGCAGAGGAGGACAGCTACTTATTTTTTTTTTGAGCAAATAATCATTTTATTCCACAAAAAGTTACAAAGACTAAATGTTGCAACATATACTTATACCACATAAAATCTCAAGTTTTAATCTCACCATATAAGATCTAGAGCCACTCAATCGGTACAATGCAAAGCTAGAACATGCTAATATATACCATTATTCTATACACAAAGGACTATTTTCAGACGCATCTATATTTAGGACTTGTTTGAATTGGTTTTTATTTTTTTAAGAAAAAAACATATTTTTCCCTTAAAATAATATCTTTTTTTGCAATAACTATTTAGCTTAATTTTTAAAAAAGTTGAAACTTTGGGGAAAAAAAATTATATTTGAGCTTTTCTAAAAAATCAAAATTTTTAACTTCTTAAAAAAATATCTTTTTCCAAATTTGTTAAAGGAAACACTTTAAAAAAAAAACCAATTTAAACGAACCCTTACTCGACTAATCCTTTCTATTATCTTAGATTAAAAAGAAGACAAACGATATTTTATGTACAGTCCACTTTCTATCTCTTTCCTTCGCAAATGTTCCAAATGGTAGACGACACAGTGTCCCAATTTTTCCACAATTAAATATCCACCGGTTTGTGGTAGTCTTGGAATATTGATTACTTTAATTTGAGGTCTAATTAAAGAAATATAATTTTCAACTATGATGTTTGCAATTAGAGCTGATAAAGAAACCCTAGATGTGCCGTGTATGATGAGTCTTCTTTCAGCTTGCATCACAAATATAGAAGCTTTGCCAATTAAATAAATAAGAATTAATCAAGCCATCCGAATTCCGATTTTGAACGTTGAATTCAAGTGGCAAATTAAATAAATATTGCAATAATTAATGATACTGTTATAATCCACATTAGTTTTGTCTCAGTCTAATTTCATTTAAAAAAAGAAAAAGAAAAATTTATCTTGGTTCAACATCATTCACGTTCCGGTTGAGGTCAATATAATATGCTCAGAGTTATCTGTCAATAAATCTTCTCCCTTTTGGAGATTAGGATATATTAAAGATTTCTTAAGCCTGATTTGAAACCTAAATGTACAATTGCTTTGATTAATTACATATTTAATCACTTTTATTTTTAATTATATTGCACTGGGATATTGGAATTTGGGGAATGATTCAACGCAAAGACTTTGGATAAAGTCGAATTGTTTTGCACCAATCATTCACTCATCATCTTCCTATTTTCTTCTCTAGTATTATATATAGTGTTACTCCTTTTTCTTTCTCTTTGATAGTTGCATTATTTTTATTAAAAGGTTTTTATATAGTACTCTATCATCAATTCTGTTGTATCATATATATATATATATATATATAAGAAATTCAACATTTGGTAAATAAATTTTTATTTATAAATATGATGATGAGATAATGGCATAACATATTACTCTTTTTTGCATTACACTCCTAAATTGCAGTCGCACTAGAAGAATCCCGGAAAAGTAAAAGAGTACTAAAAATTTTTTAGATGAATATTCTCTTTAGTACACCTTGTCTTTATGGGACTTTTCCTTCCCCATGTGCCTTTGTTTTCAAACAAAAACACTTATTGAAGTCCAAGTCAAACCATAAACTCGAAGCAAACTCCGAAAATTTTGACTATTTTAGTTTCGTTGGGTGATCAGCTGGAAGCCAAGAGCCATTGACCATAGCCTTAAACTATAAATTGCATGCGTCTTTGACGAATAAAATTGGTCCAAAGAACGTGAAAGTATGCAAAATAACCATTAATAAGATACGAAAGAAAATTGTAATGTCAGATGTGATTTGTGGGCTCGTATGCGAGTGGTTTATAAATGAACAGTGTGCGTATAATCAATAATTTAGATTAATCATTTTGAAATAATTAATTGAAGAATTAAAGTAGTTATTTGTTATACTTGTAATACCAGTTTCGTTCCAAACCTCAAAGTCTGAGCTTGGAGCATGGCAAAAATAGTTATAATAAATCCTTATCCGTAATATGGCATACGCGTGAAATGTTGAAAAATTGAAGTGCTACTTCAATTTGCTCCTGTTCTATCATGTGTCTAATCATAAGTGAGTCGACGACTATATATATTGTTCCATGATCTAATAGAAAGTTTCTCATCTAGAACTTCAAACTAGCGATCATGTGTTCTATACAGGAATTTTTAGGTAAGATTGTTCAATCACCACATTGTCTGCCATTTGTGACATTTTGTGGTGTTTCTCCACTGAAATTTTTCATCAGTTTATAAATCATAACAGTTAGTCATCCATGTCCTACTCATAGACAGGAAAAACCTCTAAAAAAATGTGTTTAGTAAAAAAATATCTCAGATCTTGTGTAGTGCCAGTAATGAATGAATAACTATTTAAAGATTTTAAGAATGACAGAAAAACACCCTCTATTATAGAACAGGGAAAGTAGTGAGACATTTTTCAAAAGGGTTAATATAATTTGGTAGTCTTTCATCTTTTTTTTTTAGACAACTTCGTAATCTTTTATCTTTCTGAGTGACACTTTTCGATCCCCTTATATTTTTCCTATGCTAATGCTAGTCTGTTCATCACGTTTCATTTGAATTTAAATGGAAAAATCAAGTGACAATTGCAAAATCAATACATTTTTTTTTTCCTTTGTGGCACGTTAGTCTTCTATATATATTTCTCAATCATAGTGTCAGTATTAGTCCTCTCCCCTTCTTGTTTTCTTCCAAATTATAACAGTTCATGACAAGAAGACTTTACGTTAACACAACCAAAAAACAAAAGGAACTGAAAAGAGTTACTACACAGAGCTTGTTCACCCAATTAATAAATTAGGTAGCGAATAACTATTTGAGTAATGAATAGTTGCTTGGGTAATGGCAAAGGCAGAACTGGGGGGTCGGTAGGGGCTCTGCCCCCCCCCCCCCAAAGCGATGAAAAATATATATTTGTGCATATAAAATTTTTGAAAATTCTTCTTGTGGGCCCCCTCTAATGTTTCTCTTCTTTTCTTCTGTTTAAAATTATTTTCGTAATAATATTTTTGTATACATTTTTCTACACAGATTATATTTTAATGATTAATTTTTAGTAATATATAAGCAATTTTAGCGGATAAATTTCAATAACCTTTAATTTATTTGTTGTGTTAGTTAGGTACTTAGAATTATTTTTTCTTGCAAGATAAATTTAAGAAATTGATAAATTTTAGATAGCTTTTTCATAGAGAATTTATTTATTCAGGGAGTTTTTTCGTATATTATTTATTATTTGTTTTGACTAGAAAAATTCATAAAGGAGAGAAGAGCTTAATTTGATTGATTAAATTAGTAAACTTTTTCTTATATAATTTTATGTTATTTTGTTAAATACTATTTTTTTATATTTGTTTATGTTTAAAAAATCTAATAGTATTTGTATAATAGGTTCTCTCTCACGTTAGAAGAGGGGAAGACTTGTTTTTTTACTTAATATTGACGATAATTTTTATTCAAATAGGTATATATGTTTAGACCCCACTAAAGAAAATTTCTTGGCTCCGCCCCTAGGTAGTATATAGTTGTTTGAGTAGTGAGTAGCTGTTTGGCCAATGGATAATTGTTATATTTTAGTGGTTACCGGATAATTGTTTCACTAGCGGATTGTGTTAGATGCGTTTTATAAAACTAGGTGTTAAGTTAACTAGTGAATGCAAAATGACAAAAAAAAGATATTGTTATCATTTATTGTTATAATTATTGAAATAATGAAGATAATTTATTTTATAATTAAATATATATTTCTCAAAATAACATTTTATTAATAAAGCATAATAAAATTACTTTTTTAATAAATTAATTTTATTAATATTATAAACAAATATTTTTTATTATAAAAATATTTTTTGTTGATTGAAAATTCATACTCTGAAAGAAAAATAATAAATGGACGAATAAGAGCTATACTTTTTTAATATATTTTGATGTGGATAGAATTTGAAATTAATTTTTTTGTTATTTTATATTTATATTTGTAAAAGAAAATATAAAAATGTATAAAGAGATTGGATAGAGGGTAGAATTATTAAAAAGATTTTAGAGAGAGGGTCGTATTACCTAAAAAAAATATGTAAAAATAAACACTATCTTAAAACACTAATAATATTAATTTTTTATAAACACTGTTTCAAACACTATTTTAAATAAAAATATTACTTAAAATACTATTTTATTGAACAATCAAAAACACAACTCAAACTATTGTTGTAAAGTAGGGCCAAAATGAAGGACAAGACTGCTAAAAACGATAAAGATAAAAGACCTACGAGAGAATTAACCCTTAAAGTGCTTGGAACATGTCATCCAACATAACATTTTGCGCACTAGGGGTGTGAGTTTGGTGGACTTGTGTAGATGACGACCGTTATCTTTGAAATTTGCTCCAATGTCGATTGGAGTACAGCTGCAGAGATCACGCCCATGGGTTACATTACTATTTTTTAAAAGGATTAACCAAAGGAGAACCCCTTTCCCACCTGGCCAGAGGCCCCTTAACCAGGCGGGAGGTAAATCGAGGGATGTGCGTGAGTAGCAGTCCGACCAGGGAGAGGACCAACGGGCGTGGAAATCCAGCAACAGCCCCGCAATATTTCAGCGGAGTACTGCCGCCACACGGACTCGATCCCGCGTTATCAGGGTGTCTCCACCCTAATCACCTGGCCACTTACCAACTCACCTATGCCCCTGGGGGAGGTTACATTACTATTGAAGAAAAAGAATGGTATGATTATTATGATTTCCATCTTGTGTGACCCCTACACATGCACCTTGGCTTATTGGCTACGTGAGGAATTCAATGAGACTTTGCTGGTTAGTCAATATTTGTGGCCATTACACCATCTTCAAGAGGCCTCTCCTACCAAAGCAAATCTTGCTGCAATTTTTGCTATTTATGGAATGCGGAAATTCGTCATCACTCTTCATGGTCATGGAAAAGCTTAGATTCATAAGAACTCCTATTCAGTCATCGTGTTCCCTGTTGGTCTGGTAGAAATTCTACGGTGACAAAATTTCATCCCTAAAAAACATAAGTTCAGTTATGATGAATATGAGTGTCACAATGTGTGGATATTTTTGTAACTAAAATAAAGTGTCAATTTGGAATATATTATTGTAATGATAATACTCATTGCTATGTAAATGCAATGAGTGTGATATTATTATTTGTCACTCTAAATACTATGTAATGAAGAAATAAAAGTTTGTCACAAAAATTAATGACTTGCGCATAGATAATAACAAGCAATGACCATTACTGAAAATACCAGCGACGGAATTTCAACTTTTTACTTAGGCCTATTCCAATAGATGTCTTAAGCCATTTTATATTTCACATGTAGGGATATATATAAGGATAAGTGACTCCAACATATTCCCTATATCTATCTCTATAGTTGTTGATAAAAATTTTATCCCAAAATAATTTTTGATATCTCCAAATTTGTTGATAGCATTCCCATTTCCTAAAATAGTATTAGGAAAATTTTAAAATTGGAAAACTATTGGAAGAAAATTTAAATAAGAATTTTCTTAAACAAGAATTTGATTAAATATAGAAAAATTATTAGAATAAAACTGAATAGAGAATCTATATGTGAGAAAATGATACAAATCCATTAGATGTAGAAAAAAAAATAGATAATCTATTGGAGTTGGCCTAACAAATTGACCATCATAAAATGTCCAATTTCTTGCAGTGATATTATAAGTATTTTGATTACTTGTGTCTTTTATGTTTTAAAATGAACCATTTAATTTCTAAAATATTTTTATATTCACTCCATATTTTGATTTTTTTTTTATAAAAAAAGTGCAATGCATATGCAGAGTGATAGTATTCCTCGTACGAGCCCATTTTCTTGATCAAATCTTTTTTTTTTTTTTTGGGTCAACAATCATATTGGAACTCGTTTATTTAGGGAATCAATTACAGAAGTTCATAATTAATAAGCTAAATTTCAATGAACTTTAGCTACCTTATACATTGGGCACGGTACACTAGAAAATTCCACACAGCTACCCTATATGGAAAGTCTTCTAATACAAGTAAAATCTAAGCAAGGTAATTTTAGCGCGACCAATTACACATCTTCAACGATAAGCAATAATATCGGCCTAGTGGTTCCTTGAGAAGAATTGACTACTTCGAGACTGAAGAGCAATCATTTTCACTTATGATGCTTACAAGAGTTAAATTGAAAACCCTGATTTATACATGTACCTAATATCTAATTATTGTTTGCATCACAAAAATGGAAATAGCTTTAGACAAAGTTACAGGAACATCAATTTGCAGGGAGAATTTAAGTAATTAAGCTGATTGTGAACGTCGAATTTTGGTGGCAAAATGAATATTGTGATGATAATCATTGTTGTAGTCCACATAATTAGTAGTCTCCATTTAGTTCAATTATATATATATATATATATATATATATATATATAGACACACACACATTCGTATGTCTGATTGAACACCACTAACTCTCCTGCTGATATCAACATGTATAACTTTGGATACCCTTTAATTTGGAGTCATGAAAGCTGCATGTTTGCACTCTCTACATTTCCTTATCTGATATTCCGACAACATCAGATAAGTGGTGTTGGCTAATGGTAAATTTTGTAACACGATGGAGAATAATCCATCTATCATGAATGAAATTTAACCTCGATTATTAATTAATTCGAAGATTGTGTGGGTTTGAGCTCCACCTTTCGTAGTACTTTTTTCGATACAATGAATGATATATAGTTGCTAACTTAATATCAGAAAAAGAGAGTGGTTAAATTAATAAATTTCAGTAAAAAATAAATTGTCTTGCTTAAGAATGTATCCCCAATATAACAGTAGTAAAGTCAACATGGTTGAATGAGAGTTTTTTTTTTTCCAATACAAACCCCCACACCCCCAAGTGTACCCTCGTCTTTGTGGGATTTGATCCTCCAGGACCTCATTTCTAAAAGCACATAGTCTCAACCATTTAAATTGTCTCTTAATTCCATGATTGAATGAGAGCTTTTGAATTGAATTCACACAAAATAGGGTTCCAACTACTATAATAAAGGCAACTATTTCTATGGAATTTATGAAGTGTTTCATTCACTAGCCAAGGCAGGGATACTTGAGCAAGGCACACCCTTAACTTTTTTCTTTTAAAAAATATTATATTAAAATTTAAGTAGGGTCTTTTAAAATAAAAGTTGGTCCTTTCTTTCACCTATTACTATTATTATTACACCCTAAAACTAAGTTAGCCGGTGCCGACCGAAGCCTTCGAATTTTTTTTTTAATTGATGTTGAATTTGTTAAAAATTATTGACCCCGTCCACTAATTTTGTCTTTAATATACTTTTTCAAAAAAAAAATTTCATTTTTCTTGGCTTTCTTTGTTGCCTTCTCCTTCCTCTTCTCATCGTCTTCCAACATACTGATAATGCCTAGTCTTAGTTAAGTTTTATTTGTATAATTTAAGTCAACTGATGGTGCTTTTTCTCCCCTCTCTGTGAGCAAGGCAAAGCCAGTTATATTCAGACAAAGCAAGGGATCGATAATATACTCCTATAATCTTTGTCTAACACCTACCGAAACCCCTCCACAGGTTCATTCAATTGATGACAACCTAATGGAAGTTGGAGACTATAGGTTCGTTTGGATTGGCTTTTTTCAAAAGCGCTTGTTTTAACAACTTTTGAAAAATAGTTTTTTTTTAGAAGCTGAAAATTTTGACTTTTAAAAAAAATTGTATTTGAGCTTTTTTTAGAGTTTCAGCTTTTTTGAAAGTCAAATCTAATAGTTATTACAAATTTAATGTAATTTTTAAAAAAATATATATTTTTTCTTAAAAAAAAATCAATCCAAACAGAACTTATAGCTTACAAGCTGAGTCTGCACGTTTATTTGCTTTTCAATATACTTGATTGGACATGAAACCCGGCTTGTTAGCCATCATGAAACCCGTGCAAGTATTCGCTTCCCAACATATTGATGGTGCTTTCAATTTCTAACTGTTTCTAACCATTGTACACTAACTTTTAGTGTGATAAAAGATTAAAATTTAAGTGGCGTAATTAGGGTGGAGACACTCGACAACGCGGATCAGTCAGTGTGTGGCAGATTCATTGAAATATTGCGGGTATTCTTTGGATTTCCACGCCCGTTGGTCCTCTCCCTGGTCGGGCTGCCACTCACGCACATCCCTCGATTTACCTCCCGCCTGGTTAAGGGGCCTCTGGCCAGGTGAGAAAGGGGTTCTCCTTTGGTTAACCCTTAAAAAAAAAAAAAAAAATTAAAATTGTGGTAGTGAATTTTATTCGCGCCTTTGACGTTTTTTTCCCCTTTTTAAAGCGTTCAAGTCATACATCGAATCAAACTCTCCAACATTGGGTCAGAAAACTAGCAGTAAATCCTTATTATCCGTGATAGTATGGGCATGAAATGACAGAAATTAAGTGGTACATTGCATGCGTTCATTATACTAATCATAATAGACCCAAAAAATATATAATATATAATTATTATATTTCTCATAAGTCTTTGACTATGTAAGTTGCAGCACAAGTCTAGATAGAACCTTCTGATCTAGATTACATATATATATATATATATATATATATAGAAGGAACGTTCAAGTTTAAGATTGTTTGATCACCACATGTTCAAGGGCGGCATATAGTTTGCCCATTTTTTTGGTGTTTGACCTGGACAATCTATCAGTCAAAACAACTGGTCCTCCATGTGCCGCCATAAAAAGGATACACTACAAAAGAATAATTTAATTTGCATGCGTTTATAATAATAATATTATAATAGTAATAAAGATAATGTCATTCTACCATGAATTTCCACCTTGTAAAATTCTCATAACATGAAATTTTGCTACAAAAAATCTTAAGAGGGTATTTTTATTTTTCTATTTCTTTATTGTATTATTTAATCTAATTTTATTAATTTTAGTTTTATTTTCTTAGAAAAATAATTTGATGCAAAAATTTTATGCATTGGATTAAAAAACGATGCGGTTTCGACTTCCGATTAGAGATGCATATGTACATGCGGAGGGGGTAAAAAGATTTTAAAGTGAATATATGTTTTCCATAATTTAGTACAATCGTACTTCATGCGAACTTTATACAATAGGTTGCCTTTTACTTTTTTAATTTCTTCATTCTTTGACATTAAAACCCTGTATAATTTTCTATTTAATTGTAGATATCTTTCATTGAATAATTACATATTATATGATTCTGTTAAATATTTCTTGTATTTAATTACTCTTCCCTTCACAATACTAAAGATGAGAATTCCCTTTGATCTAGTAACACACTATCTTTTTATGGTTTTAAAGAATGTGAGAAAGTCTCCCTCCATTATTAGACACAATAGTACGCAGTAAACTCAATTCTTAGAAATTATAGCTATTATGTAATAAAAATCTATTACAAATACAAAAGTTATTCTCTTTCAAATTATGTCAGACCGTTGCATCAACGTTTATATAACAATCTTTAATTTATTAATTATTTGCTTATATATTAATGTATTATTTTATAATCTATTATTGATACATATTATTGTTCCTTGTATTTGATTACGTACTTTTCCCTTGACAATTATCTAATAATATACTATTTTTTATGGTTCTAAAACAATGTGACGAAAAACTCCCTCTATTATTAGACACAACGGTAGAGCTGAGTAAACTGAATTCTTAAAAATTTACAGCTATTATGTAATAAAATCTATTATCTATACTATAATATAAAACAGATCCCGTTGAATGCTATGTTGTCATGGGTCACTACTACTTTGTTGCCGTGTATTTACTGCTTAATCTATATTATAGTATAAAACAGACCATGTTGAATATCATGTTGCCACGTGTCACTATTACTTTTTTGCCATGTGTTTACTTATTAATAATGTTAAAAAAAAATGCATAGCTGTCCTTTTTTTTTTTTTGGAAATTTTCTATAGATGGCCTTCCTTTTCTAGAATCTTCCTTTTTCATTATATTTGATTTTTTGATTTAATTCTTCCGTAATTACAGAATCTTAACTCGTTTGATTTTTAAAATCGTAAATATATATGGATATCACAGGTCTGTTGCCTATAACTGAATCATTTAGTTGTTGTTCACTTCGATTTCTTCCCTTTTCGTGTATTCAAAAATATTTCCTTTTTCTTCTCGATATATTATTTCCACTCAATGATTAGCCTAAAATCATGGTTAAATCATTATTTTAGTATCATATTTAGCTCATACGTTCCAATCTCACACATGGTAGTGCAGATTTGCTTCGCTTTTGTTTAAATACTCGCAATTCAATTGATTCCTTTTTTATTACCACAATTTCTTTGTAATTCCAAATTGTGATGTCTCGCAAATTTAAAAATTGTGCATATATAAAATAATCACATGTATATTGTCAATTTTTGTCAGATCTTTTTTTATTCACACTAATTGCTACCGGAATCATTGGCGATTGGTGGTTTCTCTTATATTAAACCCTTTTGTATATATGTGTTCTTATTGTTATACCATTATATTTTACTAACCTTTTATTATCTCTGTTACGTTTGCCTCGGTATATAGCTTTTCGGGAGGAAAATGTACGAAACAAATTTATTTATTATTTTACTATCTTACACGTCGGTTTAAATATTAGTTCATTATCTATGGTTTGGGTTTACATGTCTCTATTATGATATCTTTATCTTGGTTTTAATTTTTTATTCAAGTTTTTATTATTCATTTAAACTTCTCTTCTAAAAATACGTTTTTTAATAATATTGTCTTAATCACTGTTAGCATGTTATTCTTTTGCTTTCTGTTAACATATTGCTTCTTTTTTTACTAAATTGGTATAGAGCATATGATGATTTATTATATTTAAATATTAAATATATTTTTGAAAAATGGAGGCAAGCCTTCCTTTCATTTTAAGAAGAATATGTAAAAATGGAAGATTTTTCAAAACTCTTTTCTAATCTATAATTTAATTTAGACCCTAAACATAATTTTGCCAATTGACAAATATATATGAATTTGATTACTTAAAATGTTATCATTTGTATTGGAGTCTATTCATTATATAATATTTAAAGCATAGTAACATTATTAATTTCTATTTGCTTTGATAAAATATAGCAAGTTGTATTATAGATCACATGGAAAAGTTGGTTTTAATATTGTTAAGCTATTTGTAGCAATAGACTTTTTCCACTATATGGCTGCAAATCTCTTTATTAGGTAGGTCTAATTTTTTTTCCAAGTACAATGTTGCATTATTTAATGTATGTGTATTATTATTGTTTAATCTGCTAAAATTAGTTCATATAAGTTGTTTGAAATATTTAGGTGGATAAAAAACTAAATCTTTCTACCTATATACGGCACATCCTGTACAATCGCATAGGTGACATACTAGTTATAAATATAAAAGTTAGTAATCCTCAATTTATTATTAACTTATACAATATTATTTTTATCTTGAGATCTAATAGCCAATTAATTAATATTTAAAACAATTTTTATTTATAAATTTCAAAAAGTTATAATGAAGTTTATCATATGTTATTCAAAATAAATTTATATTACTACATTAGATATATTTTATTTTTAAAAATAAAGTTGAAGGCATTTTACCCTGATGTCTTGTAAAAGTTACATAAGACTCTATGTGTTTTCAAAACTTGCTAATAAACCCTTGTGATTTGGAAAACGTTGCACATTAGTTCCCATTGTTAGTTTTTCGTTAAAGTTAACAGAAAGAATAAAACACACCTAAAATACATTTTGACTTGTTAATGACGAAAAAAACTCAAATAAATTGGTGGAATTTCTCTCTTTTGATTTTAAAATTGGTGCAAAAATCAAATCCCTCCTCTATTTTAAAAATAGTGCAACATCCCTCTCTAGTTCCAAAATCCGTGAGCTTTAACAGAAAAACTAACGGTGGGGACTGATGTGCAAATCACAGAGGTTTATGAGTGAATTTTGAAAACACATAAAATTTTATGCAACTTTTACAAAATACAAAAAATAAGATGTATTTTACTTTTGAAAATAAATAAATTCGCACAAAAACGAAAACCCAGTAGGTCACAGAACCTTTAATTTCGCCCCCGCTCGGTGTAAGTGTCGACAGCCTGGCTTCTTCTTGTTGTTGTTGCCGTCACAGTTGAATATAGGTTAAAAAGCATTGAATCTTGAGGTAATTAAAATGTCACGTTTTAGGTGTTGGAGCATTGAATTAAAAGATGCATATGTTTCCCATATATCTCCTCATGATCCATTTCCTTTCTCACAATCCAAGAAATCTATTTAGTTTTTGGAAGCTGAACACATAATAAACCTAATAAAATAAGTAGATAAGCTGTGTGGGGATAAGAAGCTAACATCAATGTTGTTTGGCTTGATGCACATTTATCGTCTCCCACTGCATACGCATAGAGGCGTGCAGGGTGTTGGGGGGGCCAATTAAAGGGCCTGTTAAAGCTCCATTTTCAGTCTTTGGCCACCAAGATAATATGGCCACTTTTTTATTTTTTCCCCTTAAACTCCTTTCGAGACCACTATCGCAACCAACTTGACGGTGGGTTTAATTTATTTTTGTAATGGGTCGGGTACCATCCGCCCGCCTGACATTCAGTCCACGAGGCTTAGAACATGGCCAGCAAGTTACACTAGGTCGGCAAGAATCAAACATAACAATTTAACCAATTTAGGAGGTTAATAGTACATTAGGTCGGCAAGAATCAAACATAAGAATTTAACCAATTTAGAAGGTTGACAGTAATATTTATTTGTGTCATGAATATCACATGTGAGTATACATCAATCATAAGTGACTAGTGTAGCTAGACGCCTCGCAGTTAGACTCCTGCGTCTAGAGAATCCATTTAAGTAAACTCTTTTAAAGGTTGTTTGATGATGCTTATTTAAGTGCTTGTAACTTTTTATTTTGAATCTCTATAAGCATTCAAATAAGCACCGCCAAGACCCTTTAAAAAAATTTGATGTTGAATGGTATTTTATCTTTCTATATTTTAAGAAAAATATCAAATGAAAGGTAAAAAAATAATTTAATATAATTAATCAATAAAAAAAAATTACAATCCAATCGAAAGCTGTAAAAATGGTTTTTTTTTTTCCTTTTTCCTTTTCTGCTTCATTCTTTGATACAGCGATTTCTTAAGAATTTTTTAGTTAAATTATTTTATTGTTATGTTCGTTTTTGTGTATCAAATTGCACCTATCTGTTTTCTATAATCTAATGCATAAACATTTTGCTATTCTTAGGGAAATATGACATTGTTTCTAAATTATACGAAGTAGGATTAAGAAAAATATCATAAAGATTAAAGAGCCCACAGGCTTATGGTTTCCCTCGTCCTCAATTTTTTGCAAGGTTTGACTCCATTTACGTCCGGAGAGAAAAAGACATAATCAACCCCCAATTTTGCTTCTTAGAGGGTGTTTGGATTGGCTTATAAAAAAGCTAGAGGGTGTTTGGATTGGCTTATAAAAAAATTACTTAAAGTACTTCTGGTTTTAAGTGATTTTTTTTTAATTATCCACTTTAAGGAGTTATGTGTTTGAATAAAAGTTGTAGTTATAAAAATAAATATTTACATATTTAATTAAAATAGGTTAGAAAGTAAGTTATATGGTTAAAATAACTATTAAAGACATTAAGATAGAATTTAAAAAGGTAAGTATAAGATAAAAAAGTAAATATATTTTAGTAATAAAAATAAAAAGGTAAGAATAAGATAGTAAATGATTTGATTAAACTTGTTTTTTTTCAAAGTGTTTAAAGTTATAAAAAGCAAAAGTTAGGGTTGGTGAACTTTTATTTTTTACTTAAAACACCTTAAAGAAAGCATATTTTTAATTAAAACAAATACTTTTATTAATTTAAATTAAATTTTAAATAAGTTTGACCAGAAAAGAAAAGTCAAATCAAACACCCTCTTTTTCTTGTCATCCTAGAAGCATTTATTAAATGGACGCTGAGGTTTCATGAGAGTCACTGCATCACCATAATTCTATTCCAAACAAAAAATAGTCAAATACTTGGTGCTTCTGATAGCTCAACTGCACCAATTGCAGAATAATTTCAAGAATGATATCATCTTTATCTTATGACCTGTTTTGGATTAGTTTTTTCACGAAAGAAAAAAATATATTTTTGTGAAAATATATATATATATATATTTACATTAACTTTTAAAAATTTTAATTTCTTTTAAAAAAGTTCAATGTTGTATTCTGCTGCTGCTCTTCCAGTATTAAGGATTGTATTTGGTATCGTTATAGTAATCATGAGCATCAGCATGTAGGTTCCAGAGCTCAATCAACTAGTTCAAAATATTCAAGTTTGTAATGAGAATAGTCATAAATCCAAGCCATTATAAAATATATACAGATCTCACAAAGAGTCGATATAGAAAGCGCTACAAAAACCAATCTAAACGAGCTCTTAGCTTCAAGCGGTGTAAGATAAGTTTCTTGGTGATCAACAAAGTCTCCAATCACAAGAGTAGGTTCATAGTCAACAAGTTACACGTATGGATGAGCTAAAAAGTGTTTATAAGTTAAGTAAACTTTTCTAATACCTAATTAAGCATGCATGCTGATGTACTTAAAATGGACTAGGTTCAGATTCTACAAATACTGCCTCCCACGATTGATGTTTCTCCATTATAAAACAACGTCTATAATAATAAGTTCAGTTTTTTAATTATAAAACAAAGGTCTATTAAGCGGAAACTAAAGTCTATAGCCAGAGTTTAGCTAGAGATTGGTGCTGCTGTACCTCTTTCTACTTTATTTTATTTTTAATAATTACAAGTAATTTGTTTTAAATTGATCATATTCGGTTTACTTTAAAGTTATCGATCTCGGATTGTAGTAATATATTTGAATATGCATTTTAAGTCTCAAAATTCGTGATATAACTTGAATTCAGAATTTTTAACCACGATAAGTTACCATTCAAACCTCCACGAATTTGGTAAAAGGTTGAATAGTGATTTATTGCAGCTAGATATTTCACATTCAAACTATACTTGCTATTGTAAGTTTATAATTTTGGGGTAGAATTAAATTAAATATATGACCTGATTTAAGACAAATTTCTTATCATAAAAAAAGAAGGATTATTGTCTACTCTTTAAGAGCATGCAACCATAATCTTCTCTTTATAAATAGTTGCAGGACAAAGATTTGAAAAGTTGATCAGTAACTAATTGTGTTCAAGGCTCACCTAATCTGATTGATTGGGAGGAAAGAGTGAAGATGATATTGGTTTGGTACGAGAAAGGGCTATAGTTTAAATTAGATTTTTTATAACTGTTTTCTATAATTTTTTTTAAATATTTTTTTAGAAATTAATTTTTTTATTTTTCAAAAAAGTTGAATTTAATTTTTTTAGAATTTTATTTTTTTAAAAAATAAATCAAATAATAATGAAAAAAATAATTTTTATATAAAAATATCAATTCAAATGATCCGAAAGCCTTTGCTCATAAAAACAGACAAGGGAACATTTCTTCAGGGGTCAGCTACTCAGCTTCTTGGGTTCTTAAATCAATCAACAACGAAGATAGGTATACCTGCGACTGCATCACATTAATGCAGCATTTTGTTTTGTTTCTCTTCGTGGTTAATAGTTAATAAATAAATTCAAAGAGCTTGTATGGAAATACCAGCGAGTAGTAAGAACATATATAACCGTATTTTGAACCCAAACAAAAGGGTTTCTTGTATACTAAAAATATGAATAAGAACAAAATTAAGTAATTATATTGTTTTACAATTTCTAATCAAATATTGAACACATATTCTGAGAAAAAATTGTACTTTTGTACTAATTAATTATTTTATCATCTAATTGACAGAAAAGAGAAAAAATGAATAATTAGCTAGAAATTAAAAAAGAGGATTTAATTAATAATGAGAGAAATCTACATTGCAAATTATAAGGTGTACCTTCAATATAGTGCACCCTCATTTATATAGTCCCTTAGGCGTGTTTGTTCAGTATTCATAAAATATTTGTTCAGTAAAATTAACAAAATTACATATACATAAAAACATTTACAAATGTTTGTTTAGTATTTATAAGCTGTTTTTTCAGTAAGATCAACAAAAACACATATACATAAAAACAACCACACATGTTTGTTTAGAATAAAAATATTATTTATTCAGTATTCATAAATTGTTTGTCCAATAAAAATTACGTATCATCACAATAGCTGTTGACAAGTGTAAAATTGAAAAATATCTATAAATGAAAATAGTCACAGATGTTTGTTCAGAATAAAAAAAACTATTTGTTCTGTCTGTCCAGTAAAATCCACAGACTATCACAATATCTGTTAACAAATATAAAATTAACAAATATATATATATATATATGTATGTATATGAAAACAACAACAGATATTTGTTAAAAAAAAACTGTTTGTTCAGTATTCATAAGTTGTTTATTCAATAAAATTCACAGGCCGTCTTTATTCAGTACTAATAAGTTGTTTGTTTAGTACGTTTACAACTGCAAGTGCACATTGCACCATGCATCTACTGGTGCATGATGTAAGTTCCTAATCTATACTATGTTGTTTAAAGTTTGGTTTGAATAAGCTTTATCTATATGTTTTTTACATACCAATCATGACCAATACGCTCAAGTGATTTGGTCATTTCAAATATGCTTAGCATTTTGACTTGAGTAATCTGTCATATGTATCTATTGTTTAGCTTGGTTTTTTTTAAATTGATTTTCCTAAAGGATATAACATTAAACTCGTTACGATTAATTAAATGACTCTACGTATATGAATATTTATCATTTTTAACCATAATATAACCTAACTCTTGAAGGAAGGAGTCATTGAATATGATAATTTTAATGTAAGAATGATTTAAAATTGTAAAATATTATACCAATGAAAATATTAATATAATATTAATAGGTGCAATATGTCACACTCGTTAGAAAGATATATTAAAATAGTACGAAAAATATAAAAATGAGATTGAGTCAAATTCTAATTTTCCAATTCACACCAAGAAAAGCACGAAGATGAGGTTTAATGTAATGACTTTACTGATCAATTAACAACCAATTGAATAAACTTTTAAAGAGGAGTAGCTGTGTTCATCTTAAAGTCCTACATGTTACATAGGTAATATGAATTGTATATGTTAGAACTTAGAGTATATTTACAAATACATTGTGAATATTTTGTAGAGATTAGGATATACTTTGTACTCTCTTATCTTGTAAACCCCTTTTTCTACACTACTTTATATTGAAGTGAAATACAAGAAGTTCATTACAGGCAAATTATCCTTACACTATATGCATATTGTAATTTCTAATGTTATTATACGAGTTAAATAATAAAAGAGCAAATTGCATTTTATTCTCTTGTATTTTGTCCAAATTGCATAAAATTCTTAATATTTTAACACTCGCTAATAACCTCTTATGTTATAAAAATATATTTCGCAGAATTCTCAATTTCAAAGTGATTGTACAACATTCTTTATAATGCAAGAGACTATTACCAAGTTTGAAATCTTAAAAAATTTTAAGCGACTTCAGGAAGAATATAGGAAGTAAAATGTGTGTTTACCTTTAGTGAAAATATAAGGTTTTTTTTCCCTTTAAAGTAATGGAGGGAACCAAAAAAAAAAAAAACCTAGATGGATAGAAATATAATTCTCTCTATTAAACTGTAGGAGTGAGGTCAATTCGGAAACGAGTCGGTTTTTGTGACAGATTCTCTTCGACCATTCAAAGGTCCCCCCCTCCCCCCCCTCCCCCAATAAGAGATGAGATTTGTCAACCAAATTTATTTGTGTGCTTGTCCACTAATATTTAACAATGTATTGACTGTGATTTAGCAACAACATGCATTTGAATTGAACTCTTCCGCCACATCAAAGACCACCTCTGATTCTGACTTGAAAACTGCGAAAACCAACTTGGGTACCACCAGCAACCCATACTGGAAAATTATTTTATCATATCATAAAATTATGAATCAGTTTTAATTATCATAAATTATTTATATTATTTTTTCATGAAAGGATTAATAATTTATCATTGTTAGATTTCGCTTATAATATTAAACAATATTATGAGTAAATTTAGACCTTATTTGGCTTAACTATAAACTTTAATTGTTAAGTTATAAAGCTATTAGCAATGGAATTTTGATTAGATTCGTTATCATATAGAAGTCATTCTCTGTTTGACATTATCTTTTATTCTTTTAGACGTTGAGCTTGTAGCTTTTTTTTTTTTTTTATAAAGTAACGTAAATTTTTTTTAAAAAATTGGAGGATAATTTTTTTAAAGAGAAAGAAAAGTAACTTCCCGTACAATGTAAAAATAAGTTTCTGAAAACCTTGTTAGAGAAATTATTATTTAAAAATAATTATTTTTTTTTAATTTTAACTTTCACTTGAAAATCTTTCGAGAATAATTTAACTTTTAAATTCACAAAAATATTTTTTACCTATGTAAAAATAAGGTCAAATGGCCTACAACATTTTGAGTTTGTCCAAGTGTTGAAAACCATGTTTTTATTCCTGAAAAGTGTAGTAGTGTGTTGCAAATAAATTTCTGGATAAATAGTGTCCTACTCCTTTATAATTTATCATAAATGTATTTAACTCTTTGAACTCTAATTTTAAGAACATGTGTGTTACGTATTTGAAGATTATAAGAGAATTTCATGTCTATTTTAAAGAAAACGCGTGCTATACATTAGACAGAATCACTACAAAATTATTCACGTATTTTATAATTATAAGAGGATAATTTTCATTTATGACAAATCCCAAATTTTGAGAACATATTTTAAAGGAAAAGCATTGAAACAGCCAACAAACTTTCCGCTGGCCAAGATATCCGTACAAGGTCAAATCCCAATCCCAACGCCGGAATTTCCAACTTGCCATTACTATTTGCCGCTTTACCAAATTACATTCTTACCCTTCCTGTTTAATTTATAATTTATTTATGGTTAGGCATTTTGGCATCATCTTCCATTTGCATATTTTACTATTTGTTAATACAATGATGTCCCCCTCCAAAATGCAAACATTTCGTTAGTCAAAAAGGCTAATATTACTTCTTTCTTTACCATATAAGCCACTACTTTATTCTCGACCTCTCAATTCTGTCTATAAGAACTCGGAAAAGTAATTAATAATTGAGAGGTGATATCAGTATACGAGTAAACAAGAGTGTAGCTCACAGTTTTCTTGCGACTATTTTAAGAAACCTCTAACGTCATCATTAATGCTTAATCAACCATTTTTGCTTGTGCTAGTGCCCCCAGAAATTCTTGAATTTCTTGTAATATGAGATTGAATAACATAACTCTTATTTGTATTTTACTTCTTATTGGTGTTGTTAAGAGATAGGATCACATACTCGGTCACCCGATGGTATGAAGGGTCCCACTCTAGTATCCGCTCAGTTTATTTCAATAACACTTTTCTTTCGAAATGGATAAATCAAGTTTTTAGGTATGCTTTCACAAGTTGCCTTATTAATTTCAATAGATGTACCAAGAGTTCGGACACTTCGTTATTGAAGTACTCAGTAGCCTCATACAAAGTCCTGCTGTTTGACTATGATGGCAAGAAGCTCATTGTGCAATTGAAAAAGAATGCTCTAACTCATAGTTGTTCAGAAATTTATAAAGTAGTTTAAATGGTTAAAATTATTTTTTTCAAGAATATTAACTAAATTCAGATCTCATTAGTGGTAGGAATTGAATTGATCGTGGAAGATTAAAAAGAAAAATACATAATCATTTAGAATATATAATTATATAAATGTACTCGAGGAAAAAAAGTAAAAGAAAATAAAAAACTAAGAGGGTCAAGTTGTAATTCTATTTTTTATTTCTCTATCTTCGTCGTAGTACATAGCCAAAACGTAACGCCATTGGCTAGCGTGTTCAAACATAAACACACGCCCAAAAAAACCAATATACATTGCTTCTACAAGTACTTGAAAACAAAAACACCTCAAACAAGAAGCACTTCTTGAGATCTGCCTTATCTATCTCGTATCCAATGTTGCTGCGCTGTTAACACACACAACACACACAAACACGAGTGCTTATTACTACGAGAGGAATAGATACATGTGTCTGTATCTATAGCTGTGTCTATATGTGTTTGCATCTCTTTTGTTCATAGAGTGGAAAAATCGAGAGAGAGAGAGAGAGAGAGAGAGAGAGAGAGCGAGAGAAGAAATGGGGAGCAAATGGAGGAAAGCGAAGATGGCTTTGGGTTTGAACATGTGTGTGTATGTGCCGAGGAGGGCTTCCAAAGATGATAACGACTTGGCGGCCGTGGAAATCGGCACCGTCGGGAGATTCTCCGACGCCGCTGCTTCGGTGGCACGATCAACGCCCCCGCGGAGTTCTGATGTCCGTGTCAAAATGCCCACCACCCCCACCCCTTCCTCCTCCGGCCTTCGCCTCCCTAAACACTCCTCATCTTCCAAGGTATTACATATACATAGATATATACACACACACACACATATATATATATATATATATACACACACACATATATATATATACACACATATTATATATATATATATATATATATATATATATATATATATGCGTGCGTGTGGTTCGTTTGTGAAGATATATTACTTGTATTTCTTTTTTTCCAATTTTAAGGAAACAGTTTCGCTTATGTTAATTTTGAGGTAAATATATAAAAAAGAAAAAAGAACTATTTGTTGTTACATATTATACTTTATGAAAGAGAAAAAAAGACCTATTTTTGCATTTGTTTTAGTTTTAAGATATATATTTGGCGAAGACGGTAGTATGTGTACTTATATGTGTGTATTTGTATTTAAAGAATTTTCTTTTTTTTTTGTCTGTGTATGTACATGCATATGTGCTTGAGTTTATTGGTAAATTTTTTAGTTTGTGAAAATATATATTTGCATTTTTGCTGATTTAAAAATAAATATTTCTTTTTTTTTTTAGTATTTATTTGGCCTGATAGGAATCTTTATGGGTAAAGCAATCAGTTATTGTTAAATTCTTTGCATTTTTTCAGGATAAAATTAGCCTATTTACCTTGAACATGTATATATATTCTGTGTGTATTTTTATGAGTTTGTTGACTTGGTATGCTAATGGGTTAATGTATATCACATGGGGTAGCGATGTATCTAGGGTTAAGGTTGTAACCATAGCTATTCAACAAAGCAATGAAAATTTTACTATTTGCTAAATTTTATTTTATTTTATTTATTTAATTTTGAAGATGGGTGTGCAAATGTTATGTAGTTTTCAGCTGGCTATGAAGTGGTGGGGAAAAAGTTGGTGGGGATTCTTATAAAGGGCTAATTTTCAATTGGCCTTATTGTAAAAGGGAAGCTACATTAATCTTGAATAAGAAAGTGCTTTATCTGGTCAGCAAGCTGCACTATTTCACACACATTGACAATACATATTTGGCCATTGCTTCACCCCTTTTCATGAAATAGACTTAACAAAAAAGCCTGTGGACCATTGATTGAGAGAGCTTTCTTTCGATTTGATTCAACAAAAGTATGATAAGCATTGTGAAGCTTTAAAAGAAATGGAAATCTTATAGTGACTAATGATTTCTTCTCTTTTTATTGCATGCCCTTTCCTTTGTTTATGTGTTGGAAACTACCTCACATCAACAGCAGGAATATAAACAATATACTTGGTATCTAGATTAGTAGCTCATAATCAAATAAATCGATGTCTGACCCTTATCTGTTTACGCTTTATAATATTTGGGTATTTAGATCAATAAGCGGGACCAAATGACTCGGTGTTGGAGCTCAATCTCTCCCTTGTCTGTTTACCTTGTTGATTGTCTTTGAAGATTGATTGATTATTTATTGGCTTAGTTAACCTTTTGTGTCAAAAAGTAAATTGCTTGGGGTTGCCCACTTAGCTAGTTTATCTTCTTCTGTATTTTGACCACCTAACTTTGACTTCATTGATTGTTTCAGTAGAGATTTTCTTTTTTTTTTCTTTGGTATAATCATTTGGTTCAGATGAATCTTTTCTCCAACTCTTAGATCGAGAAGAATATTTCTCCAACCAATAGGATGCATTTATTTCATCTTTTTTGTCACCAGAATCAATAAAATGGATCACATGTTGGTTCTGTTCATTAGCCCAAATAGGCTCTTTCTTGTTCCCATGACCAACTAGCCAAGGCAACCATACAATGAGCTTAGCTGTATTTTGCAAAAAGTGCTTGCTCTATTTGTTAACAAACAATCTACTTTTTCGAGTCCTCCCTTTAAAGCTATTTGGCTGAATTTAGAAAGAAGGTTGTTGGAAACTAATGGATTCTCGTCCTTTGAGTTTGGCTTGCAGTTGTAACTGACTTTCCACTTCTTCCTGTAATCATGGTTATATTACAGTGACTCGAGAAAATACAAATTGGTCATTCCTCATCGAGGATTTAAATAAAATTAAATATGCAAATTAAATTGAATACAACTAGGTTAGGCGGTGCACTTTTTCGGTTCAGACAAATTTACATTGTCAATCTGCTAAATCAGTTGTTGGGCAATAAACATTTCTCATAGTGCTTCTTACTTTACCTGGAGGACGGTGAACTGTCAAATTAGCTTTTGGAGCGATGAAGCTGTTCAAAATGCTTTCATCTATGATTTAACTTTGAGAGATTTCATACTTGTTGCCGTATCTAGTGCTTTACTCTGACCCGCACAATTATTCATTGCAGAAGACTTGTGCGATATGTTTGGCCGCATTGAAACCAGGCCAGGGCCATGCCATTTTCACAGCGGAATGCTCACATTCATTCCACTTCCAGTGTATTACTTCTAATGTAAAGCATGGCAACCAAATTTGTCCTGTTTGCAGGGCAAAATGGAAAGAAATCCCTTTCCAAAGTCCAGCTACTGATGTATCTACAGGAAAAACTAGGATCAACCATGTTTCGTTGCCTCTAGATGATTCCTTAATGAATGTTGGAAGACGACTTCCTCCCCCACGAGTGGATACCAATCGTCATGTTTCCTCACTTCCTCATGCTGCTGAGCCAACAGTATTTGATGATGATGAGCCTGTTAATCTCGAACCTAGTGGCAGTGAGAGAAGCTCATCCAGTAATAGTGCTGCTTCTGTACATCCTGCTGCAGCAGTAGAGGTCAAGACATGTCCAGAAGTTCCTGCTGTTGCTAAAAGAGCATCTTATGATAATTTCACTATTTTGATTCATCTTAAAGCTCCTAGCAGTCAACAAAATACCATGATGGCTGGTTTGCCTTTAAAAAATCAAAGTTCTCGAGCTCCAGTTGATTTGGTCACAGTGCTTGATGTTAGTGGAAGCATGGCAGGTTCAAAGCTTGCTTTGCTAAAACGGGCTATGGGCTTTGTGATCCAAAACTTAGGGCCATCTGACAGGCTTTCTGTCATTGCCTTCTCTTCAACAGCTCGTCGTCTCTTTCCCCTTCGTAGGATGACTGAAACTGGAAAGCAAGAAGCATTACATGCTGTCAATTCGCTGAATTCAAATGGTGGGACAAACATTGCCGAGGCTCTAAGAAAGAGTGCCAAGGTTTTGGTTGACCGCAAGTCAAAAAACCCAGTTTGCAGTATTATACTGCTGTCTGATGGACAGGACACATACACAGTCGGCAGTCCTGGGAGCACTAATAGAACCGAATACCAATCTCTGCTTCCATCTTCAATGGATTACAGTAGTGGTGCAGGTCTCCATGTTCCAGTGCACACATTTGGGTTTGGAGCTGATCATGATGCTGTCTCTATGCACTCAATATCTGAGACTTCTGGTGGCACGTTTTCTTTCATAGAAACAGAGAGTGTAATCCAAGATGCCTTTGCACAATGCATTGGGGGCCTTTTGAGTGTTGTAGTGCAAGACTTGAGGGTCGGAATAGAATGTAGTGACCCATTGTTACTGTTAACTTCAATCAAAGCAGGGAGCTACAGAACCAGTTTGACATCTAATGCAAGAATGGCCTTTATAGAAGTTGGAGACTTGTATGCTGAAGAGGAGAGAGACTTTCTGGTGACACTTGATATTCCTATGACCAACTCTGGTGATGACATGTCACTTTTTAAGGTAAAGTGTGTTTACGAGGACCCAATCTCAAAAGAATTAGTAACCTTGGATCCTGCCAGTAATGTTAAAATCCAGCGACCTGAAACAACTGGGCAACAAGTAGTCTCACTCGAAGTGGATCGACATCGGAACAGAATTCAATCAGCAGAAGCAATGGCGGAAGCAAGAGCTGCTGCTGAACATGGTGATTTAGCTGCTGCAGTGAATATCCTTGAAAATTGGCGAAAACAACTAAAAGAATCCGTGTCTGCACAAGCTAAAGACAGGTTATCTGTTTCACTGGATGCTGAATTGAAGGAAATGCAGGAAAGGATGGCTAATCGGCGTACTTATGAGACATCTGGCAGGGCCTATGTTCTATCAGGCCTGAGCTCACACTCATGGCAGAGGGCAACTGCTCGAGGCGATTCCACAGACAGCACGAGCCTGGTGCAAGCCTACCAGACACCATCCATGGTTGACATGGTAAATAAATCTCAAACAATGTACTTTGGCGGTCCATCTCCTCAACCATCACTCAGGCAAGCACGGTCATTTCCTGCACGACCACAGCCAAGGTGATCAGTTTTTTGATACAGAAGTGTTCGTATGCCTCTTTTTGTCAGACATTATTGCCCCTTTTTGATTATTTTTCTAAATTTTTGAGCTTTGCTAAATGGCGGGGGGCTATATTTCCTTATTTGGTGTACATTAATAAGAAAAAAAGGAGGTGCGGGGAATTGCATTGCAGAAAATTGATCAAGACAAGACAACACAACATGAAATGGCGTTTACATTTTTGTTGTGTGGGATTGTATATAGAGCGAAAGCGCGGATATTTCACCTGGAGACAGAGTTGGGGGTATAGCATATTGTTAAGTGTGGTAATACGAGAAGGAACTTCTTCAATCGAATATATGAAACATCTTTGATGATTCTTTTTTCTTGCAACCATTCTTTCTTGTTCATGTTAATTCTATTGAAGACCCGAGTAGAACCATGACTATTGGAGCTATGTTCTGTGCATAACTTGCTAGTCAAAGATTTCGATCTTGTAATTGTAGCTGTTACTGATCTCATGAAATGTTTAAAGCACCTCTACTCTTTCAGTTTGCAATATATTTTGGCTTGCCTTAATCTTCACATTTTCACTAATTTAAAATTTTTGAAAATTATTTAGCTCCCACTAACAAAAAAAGTCTAAGATCTGACCCCATATGTTTCTCAATTCTTGCATATATTTCAAGCTCATAACTGCACTTGCTGGGAAATGTGATATCGTTGTCACCTCAAAAGTTGGTGAGGGTTGAAAGTGGGTGAATTATGATATCCCATAAGTGATAGCAATTCCAAGCTCATACTCCTACGCTCCCCTATGGTCCAGCTACACATCATCAAAGCTACCAGTTTTGTTTGGGTTCGGTTCGGCATCGGACCCCATGACATGACACAACGGGTTCCATGTGATGTGAGGTCCACCTTAGTAGTGTTGATCGTACTTCATGGTTTGACGGCTTTATTGAAAGCTACGAGTCCATTTAGGAAATGGACTGCTTTAAAAGGGTTAACCAAAGGAGAACCCCTTTCCCACAACCGCGCGAGGAATCGAGGATGCGCGAGTGGCACCACTGCGAGAGGACCAACGGGCGTGGAAATCCAAAGAACACCGCAATATTTCAATGAAAGATCACGCCACACGACTCGATCCGCGTCGCGTGTCTCCACCCTAATCACCTGGCCACTTACCAACTCACCTATGCCCCTGGGGGCAGGAAATGGACTGCTTCTCTCACGAGTAAGGGGCTTATGCTTTAAAAGTAGGATTGAGCATGGGAAATGAGATATCTATTTCGAATTTAAATCTTGTACCGAATTATCTTGTATTGAAAAACTCCAATTGTTTTTTCAATATCCCGTCTGACACCACTCCGAGCTTCAAACTTGAGACAGGATATGAAAGCACATACGCGCATATATAGAAATCCTTTTGCCAATTATAAAAATTGATGTATCCGGAAAATTGTGTTTATCAAAAATCTAGTAGAGGTTCCTAAGTTGTTTATATTTTAATTTTTGTTTCTCAGTTGACATTAATATTTGTGAATTGTCATTTACTATTGTTTTATTGGTGTATGGTAAAATGGATTTTTTAATTAAATTAATGACAAATTTTGAAATTTGAATTTGTTATTTTATTGCCGTTCATCTTAAAATGTAACATTTCATCCTAAAACCTGAACCCTCTTGTCCCGAGATCCCTGAAATATTTGGGATAGGAACAGAATGACAAAAATTTGGATCTTAAAACTTTAGGATGGACATGGGTCAGGGATTGCTTAAAGTTCCAAACCATCCCGTCCTACGCTCAATCCTACTTAAAAGGACAATTGAACTGTTCAAAGTTTTCTTTTTTGAAAATATATGAATTTAAAAAACTTTTAGTGTGGAAAGTCAATTAAATTTCCATTAAACCAAAATTCTATACTATCTTACCCTTCATTCTTCATGAGGAAGTTTAGCTCAACATGGCAATATATTCTCTAGATCAATTTGAACTGCGAAAATTTTGGAATTAATAAGTGTTCTCTTAGTCAAAAACCTTACACTTTTTACGTATATTTGTTGGGGCAAAAACGTTAACGGCAAATTTCATTTTTGCAGAAGGCAAACATATAGTAATTTTCTTTGGTGCATGATATCATTTAACATATTAGCGCCTCACCCTTTATATAGTGGTTTTATCTCCCGGTAGTCTTTAATAATTTATACTAGAGCTTTTGTATTTCGTTTTTTGCAAGAGTTACGTTTCTAATAGTGTTTAATTTTAACAATAAACCAAAAAAAAAAAAACTTAAAATAAATCTATTTATGCCATGTAAGAGTAGTATAGCACTCGAAAATTGCTTTTAAAAATAAGTTTGATATATGATATTATTATGAGAGATATAATTTGAAGAACTAATTTGTATATTAAGCCGCCAATAAATAGTTTTTGTAAATGATTTTGTGATTTGATTTGGTGGGTTGCGCTAAGCCAATACCACAGTGCAATACCAAGGCGACGTGAGAGAGCTCCAATAACAAGCTACTGATATGGACTCTCACCTAAAAAAATTAATTTAAAATCATGTGGATCGATATTCATTTATTAGATATTAAATTGATAAGAACAGATATTACACTTGATCTTAGCCAAAAAGCCGAGGAAGGTATGATTGGCTCAGTGGTTGAGGCCGCATTTTGTATTTGGGCTGTTTATCTCGCTTCTTTGTAGATAGACTCGCACGGCCCACATCGGATATAGATCTGCTAGCAAGCACATAAACTGGCAGATTTGTGGGTTTTCGGAGTTGAAAGAAAATAACTTGATAATTGAAAACCGACCCAAATAAAATAAAATAAAATAAAATAGTTGAAAGAAAAAGCCAAACAATAGTATCCTTCAGGCAAGGATCAAAGAGTTGCGCATAATTCGGTTAATAATCAAAAATTGAATCGAAATCGAACCAAAATTTTTATTTATTTTTAATTAGTTTTGTGTTCAACTCGGCGCTGGTTCTCAGAATCTGTTAATTTTAGTTTTTGGTTTCGGTTCTAATTAGTGCTTATATTTTCGATTAACAACTGAATAAGTTGTTGTACTCATATTTCACTCAAAACGGTTTATAAATTGCTTTTGAATTATTGAAGCTAATATAACTATTTAAAAAAAAAAAAAAAACTTCATCCTCATCATCATCATTTTTGAGTTTTGAAACGTCAAGTACAATGTTTGGGGAAAAAAAATTAAGCACAATAACATGGGTCCTTATATCATTGTCCCTTACAAAGTGCTCATTTATTAAGCATTTTGCTCCTCTTGCTACTGTTCATGCTCAATAAATGTTTGTTAATTACCTCACAATTGTTTGTTTATTGATTCCTTGTTCAATATCCTACAACTATTTGTTCATTAACCCACAAACTATTTATTCACTGACTTTCGTATATATACAAATATTTATTCAATACACCACAACTGTTTGTTCATTGCCACACAACTATTTGTTTACTGACTATTTTTTCATTAACCCACAACTATTTGTTCATTAACTTTCATATACACATCAAATAATTGTTCATTATCCCACAACTATTTGTTCACTGCTTTTACACACATAGACTCATAAACACACAAACACTTTTGCATGTATGCATACTTGAAGGTGAAGGTGAAGGTGAAGGTGAAGGTGGGTTTTAATGGCAAATTGATCTTGGTGCATCCAAATACAGCGTGGGAGGTATGGTTATAATCCTGACAAGGAAAGGAAGAGATTGGTAGTTGCGACATGGTGAGATGGTGTCGAAATTTTTGTTCGCATGAGGAAGAAGAAGACGAGCTTTTATTGCAGATCAACACCTAAGAGGTTTTCTTGGACATGATGTACATTTACAATTAGTGAAGAAAGGCGAATTTTATGGTGGTTTTTATTTGGTGTGAGATGACTGGTGGCGTTACCGATGAAGCGAAGAAGAGAAAAAGAGAAGAAGAGAGGTGAGCAAAGAGAAGAACAAAGAAAGAGAAATTGGAAGAGAGAGAGAAGCACGTGTTAGTTGTATGCTTTTTTTCTTTTTTCTTTGTTAATACATGAGGGAGCATAATGTTTAATGAAGGAGCACTTTGTAAGGGACCATGGTATAATTTGCACAATATATGCTAGAACAATAAACAGGAAGATTAGTTAGAATAACCAAACCATTATCATTTCTTATGTCTAGAAAGTTGCTGATAAAACACCAATTGATCATGGTCTTCTAAACATTGGTAAATTATATGATTTTCTTTTTGTTTCAGTTAATCACCAAAATTGAGACCGGAAAAAATTAGTTTGGTAATTTCAATTATTTATCCTATTTTGTCCGATTTTGATTATTAAAATCTTTAAGTTTCAATTTTTTAATTATTAAAATTTTCAAATTTCAATTTTTGGTGTTTTCTATTCTTGATTATAATTGAATGATCACCCCAAATATCAAGGACATTATGACTTTCCAAGGGTTTTTTATTTTTGAACCCCTCTAGAGTTATTGTATAATGCAATGAGGGTGAATTCTTGCCTAGGCTAACATCATGTGTAGACATAGTCTTAGCCACTTTTTTTTTTCTTTTTTTCTTTTTTAATGTCAAAATGTATAAAGATTTTGTTTTTTATGACTTACAAAGGTGACTTAGCTAATTACAGCTAGTTACAATAATGAAAAAAAAGGCATTCCAACTAAAACAAATAATTAATATTCTACCATGGCAAAAGAAATAACAATTACATGAATAAATATGCATGCACACATTGTTGATTGTGGCCGATATTCTTGAGAAACAAGAAAAGAAAATTACCTGATTAGCAAGTTGCCTTATTGACTTATTACCATAATAGCACATAATTAATATATTGCCGTATTTGAGTAGTATACTGTTTAGGAAACCTATGTACTATAAATAGGGGTTAGCACATTATATTATGTGTAGGAGAGAGACCAAAGTGAGGAGCCTTGTAATATTTGTTAATCAATAGTGAAATTGTTCACTGTTGCCCATAGACATAGGCTTCAAGGCTGAACCACGAAAATTCTCTAGTGTCCTTTTCTTCTCGTGTTCTTTGTTTATGCGTGTTTTTCCATAACAAACTAGTATATAGAGCTTAGGTTTTTTCCATTGCTTGAGGGACAAGGAAAAATCAAAAACTCATTATGAAACAAAATTGCTCAAACCAAACAGTGCTTAGCCAAACAAGGGTCTTTGCTCGGTGAAGAGTGCTCTGGTACTATCTGCGTTGAGCATTGGTGGTTGGAATGGAAGCTTATGTCGGCGGGTTATGGTTTATGTTTGGGTTTGAAGAACAGGTGAAGAAAATAGAGTTCGCTTGTTCTTGGATTTGGTTTTAGGTATTTGGGTCTCTTTTTTCTTGGTTTTTGGATCATGGTTGGTGGAAAATTGAGCATAGGTTTGTGAATCGGGTCAAGGCAGTTTGGGTCTAGGGCTTTAAGTTTTGTTCTATTATTTTGGGCTTGGGAATTGAGTTTTAGAACAAATAAGGGGAGAAAAAAAAAAGAAAAGAGCTAGTTTGACCACGTTGACCAAATTGACCAGGGTTTGACTTGGTTGACTGTTGATCGTTGACTGAGGGTTGACCAAGTTTGACCAGAGCCTCAATCTACGGAGGATCAGATTCAAGACATTTATGACAATGTAAGGACTTTGGCAAGTCATTGAAAAAAGGATCCCGAAGAAGACGGAACTAGCAATGAAACAAGAACTTGAAGTGAAAGCCTTAAGTGCAATACACATGTCTGTGACAAATGAAAAATTGTTAGAGATTGCTGAGAAGACGATAGCAATTGAGGCTTGAAATATTTTGGTGGAATTGTATGTATCAAAATCGCTCACGAATCACCTCTACTTGAAAAGTGATTACATCATTATAGGATGAAAGAAGGTAAATAACACCTTGATGAGTTTATCTATTGTGTTATTGCTTTGAAGGATGTGGGTGTTAAAATTGATAACAAAGATCAAGCTATTATTCTGAATGCTCCTCACCACATTCATACATGAACTTTGTGGACATTGTGTTGTATGAGAGGGATAAAATTAGTTTTAAGGATGTGATTACTTCATTGAAATCAAAAGATCTTCAAACATATATTCTAGGACACAGGGAGGAAGTTCTTGGGGAAGGTTTAGTGAGTAGAAGGAGATCGGAGAGTAGAGGGGGATTTTTAGGTAGAAAGAAAAGCAAGTCGAGATCAAAATCAAAAGCGAGAAAACTACGCTGTTTCGAATGTGGTGAGAAGGGTCATATAAAGAAAAAAATGTCCAAAATTGAGAAGGGGAAAGAAAAAGGTGGGGAATTTAGCAAATGTGGTGGAAAGTGGTGATAGTGATGGACAGAGCTTGAGTAGTACTGGGGATGTTTTGTCTATGAATGCATCACAGTGGCATAATCTATAGATTCTTGATATAGGTGTGACATTTCATATGTGTCCTAGGCATAACTAGTTCTCTTTTTACACTAAAAAGGAAGGGAAAGTCTTTCTAGAAAATGACCCCACTTGGAAGTAGAGGGAATAGGCATTGTTAATATTAAGATGTTTAATGGTATTACAAGATCTTTTGAGTGTTGCCATGTACCAGATCTAAAGAAAAACTTGATTTCTCTTGGGCATTTGGATTCTCATGGGTACAAATTCTGGAGTAAGAATGGTATTCTTAAAGTGACCAAATGTCCTATTGTGCTCTTGAAAGGGAACTTAACTGGAGGCCTGTATGTCCTTCAAGGTAGTACGGTTATAGATGTTGCAGCTGTTGCATCCGAAAAGAGTGATAATGACACCACGCAGTTATGGCACAAGAGGTTGGGCCGTATGAGTGAGAGGGGATTGACCGAGCTAAGCAAGGGGGATTTGCTTTGTGGACAAAAAATGAGAAATCTTGAATTCTGTGAGCATTGTGCCTTTGGAAAGCAAACCTAGGTGAAGTTCAGTAAGGGGTAGGAAAATGCCAAAGGTATATTTGATTACATTCATTTTGATCTTTGGGGTCCTAACAAAGTTCCTTCCAAGAAGGGTGCCAGGTATTACATGACTTCCGTTGATACATACTCTCGGATGGTGTGGGTGTGTTTCTTGAAAACTAAAGATGAGGTATTTCCAATATTTGTCGGGTGAAAGACATGGATTGAGAAGCAGACTGGGAAACAAATCAAGCGTCTTAAGACTAATAATAGGTTAGAATACTACAACAAAGAGTTTAATAAGTTCTGTAGGAAATATAATATTGTGAGACATACCACATGTGTAGGGACACCATAACAAAATGAAGTTGCATGACACATAAATAGAACTATGTTAGAGAGAGCTCATTGTATGCTCTCCCATGCTGGCTTGAGTCAAGAATTTTAGGCTGAAGCCATTAACATGGCGTGCTACTTGGTGAATCAGTTTCCATTTACAGCTATTAGATTGAAAACTCCTTCTGAGTTATAGTCTGGTAAACCTGCTAATTACTCTCAATTGAGGGTGTTTGGTTGCCTTGCATATGCTCACGTGAAGGATGGAAAGTTGGAGCTGAGGGCAAAGAAATGCATATTCCTAGGCCATGCGTCCGAGAGGAGAACTTAGAGGTTATGGTGCATAGATCTAAAGTCTCCAGGTTTGCTCATTAGTAGAGATGTCAAATTTAACGAGTCTACTTCATTAGACTAGAAAAAGGAAAAAGTGACAGCTAGTTTAGACCATAGTGTTAGAGAGTAGATAGAGGTATTTACTGATGTTTCAAATATTCCATCTAGCAGTAATAGCAGTCCGTTTCAACCAACTCAGCTGATCGAGGTGTATGATCAAAATGTTCCTAAACAATAGAAGTACATCATTACTACTAGGCGGGAAAGAAAACAGATTAGAGAGTCTCTGAGGTATAGATATGTTGATCTTGTTGCTTATGCTTTGACTGTTGCTGAAGCAATTGAAGGACATGAGCCGAATTAGTACAATGAGGCTGTGTCTAGGAAAGATTATGCTTAGTTGGTAGGTGCCATGAGTGAAGAGATTGAGTCTCTTCAAAAGAATCAGACATAAGAGCTTGTTGAATTGCTTGAGGGATAGCGAGTTGTTGATCGCAAATGGGTTTTTGAAAAAAAAGGAAGGTATTCTGGGGGTTGAAGGTCTTCGATATACAAGGTTCAATTGGTGGCAAAAGGTTATACACAAAGGAAATGTGTTGACTTTAACGAAACATTCTCTCCAGTTGTGAAAAATAATTCTATCAAGGTTTTAGTTCCTTTGGTTCCTCTTCATTATTCAAAGCTTGAGCACCTAGATGTGAAAATAGCATTTTTACATGGTGATCTTGATGAGCAGATTTATATGAATCAACTGAAGAGATATGTAATTCCTGGTAAGGAGAACCATGTTTGCAAACTGAAGAAGTCTTTATATAGGTTGAGATAGTCGCCTCAATAGTGGCACAAGAGATTTAACACATTCATGATAGGTGTTAGATACATAAGAAATGCCTATAATAATTGTGTGTATATCAAGAAACTTTCAGATGGTTCGTTTGTGTACTTGTTGTTGTATGTCGATGACATGCTTATTGCTACTAAGAGTATGTCTGCCATTGATGAATTAAAGAATTAGCTAGGTGATGAGTTTGAAATGAAGAATCTTGGAGCATTCAAGAAGATTCTTGGCATAGAGATTCACAGGGATAGAAACGTGGGAAAGATGTTCTTGTCTCAGCAGAGTTACGTTGAGAAGGTGCTAGAGCATTTTGGGATACATAAAACAAAGCCTCTGAGTGTACCACTTGTAGCTCATTTCAGGCTGTCTGTAGATTTGTCACCTAAAATCGAGGAGAAGGTGAAGCATATGTCTCGAGTTCCATACTCTAGTATTGTTGGTAACTTGATGTATGCTATGGTGTGCACTCGTCCTGACGTTTTACATTCAGTTTGTGTTGTGAGTGGGTATATGTCATTGCTGGGAAAGCACACTAGGAAGCGATAAAATGGATAGTGAGATATTTGCGTGGCACTACAAATATAGGTTTGCTGTTTAATAAGATGACGGGAGATTGCGCGAGGTTGGTGGGTTATTGTGACTCAGACTTTGTGGGCGATCTTGAAAAGAGGAGACCTTTGATAGGTTATGTGTTTACTCTCTCTGGGTGTGCTATTAGTTAGAAAGCGACATTACAGTTTATTGGGAAATTGTCGACTACTGAGGCAAAGTGCATGGTGACTATAGAAGTTGTGAAGGAAGCTATGTGGTTACAAGGCTTGATTCATGATCTTGGACAGTAGCAGGATCGGAGTACAGTCTTTTATGATAGTCAAAGTGCAATTCATCTAACAAAAAATCAGGTGTATCATGAGAGGACTAAACATATTGATGTCATATATCACTTTATCAGAGATGTTGTATCATAGGGAATCATATTAGTGCAGAAGATTTCGACCCGTGAGAATCCAGTAGATATGATGACCAAGGTAGTTCTAGTCAGCAAGTTCAAGCATTGCTTGGACTTGGTTACTATTTGCAGTGTGGAGTATTGAGCCCTCTGGGGCATTTGGCATTGGGGATGATGGTATGTTGATTGGAGTAAATACGTGGCAAGGTGGAGATTGATTGATAGTGACCCACATTCTTGGGTAACAAGAAAATCAAATTGCCTTACTAGTAAGCTATCTTGTTGACTTCTTACCATAATAGCACATAATAAATATGTTGCCTTATTTGAGTAGTACACTATTTAGGAAACGTATGTACTATAAATAGGGGGTAGCACATTGTATTATATCTGTGAGAGAGATCAAAGTGAGGAGTCTTGTACTATTCATTGATTAATAGTGAAATTGTTTTCTGCTGCCTATGCACGTAGGCTTCAAGGTCGAACCACGTAAATTTTCTTGTATCCTTTTTCTTCTTGTGTTCTTCGTTTATACGTGTTTTCCCTAACAATATGATACACACACACGCACACACACTAAATGTGAATCAAAAAGGGTATTTTCATCCAAAAATCACATTTGTTGCTCGTATGCATTTCCACAATTGTACCATCTTTTCTTTTTAGGCATGTCAGGTACATTGATTGCCAATTTTTTGGCTCTGTTTGGCTTAGCTATGAATTTCAAGTTTTGAGCTGTAAAACTTTTAGTTTTGGATAAAAGTTCTGTTGAATAAAAGCCGTTGATTGTTTGACCTTATATTTTAGGAGTTAAGCTTTTACTTATTTTGTAGGCAATATTAGACTTTCAAAAATATGGAGTAGTATTTTTTATAATAAAATAAATAAAAACAATTCCTAAGATAATGTAAAAACAACTTTCTCAAGGTTTTTTTTGAAAAAGCTCTAATTTAGAACTAAGTCATAAAAGCAAAAGCTGAAGGTGAGGAGCCTTTTATTTTTTGCATAGAGCCACTTAAAACTAAAAGCACTCTTTTAAATTGAAATAATTGCGTCTACTAGCTTAATTTGGGCTTTAAGCATGTCTCATCAACTTAAAAGCCAAATGAAATATCCTTTTAATGTGTTCCCACATATTCCCTTAATCTAGGTAAGAATTTGCCTACAATGAGATTGCCACCACTAAAAAGTAAATAATGATGTGTCACGAGACGTGAAATAGACATATCATTAGATAAGGCATATGTTCAAGAGGAGCAATGACGCAACATGATTGAGTATATTATGTGGCATATTCATAGTTGAGGATAGGATATTGGATTTGAAGGCTCAGTGCCATACTTGAAAAGCATCGTAGGTCTCAATGTGCCATTCAATGACCCAAGGGGGCTTAAAGGCTAGAGTCGAGACGATTGATAAAGGTACAGGTAGTTACCAAGACCATCAAGAGTCTGTTTGGCTCGGCTTTTGGAGACTCAAAAGTGCTTTCTATAAGTCTAAAAGCTGAAATTGACCTGTTTGGCCTATTTTTAAAAGAGCTTTTACATAAAAGCTAAAGTTAAAAAAAGTTGAAAAACCAGAAGCTCCAAATTGGAGCTTTTCGGAAAAGACTTTTGAAAAGCTGTTTTTATATCATGTCAAAAATTGTTTTTCTTCATTTTTCTCAAAAATACTATTTTATATTTTTAGAAGTCCAATATTAATCTCAAAACAACTAAAAGCTCAACTTATAAAATACAAGGCCAAACAATCAACTGTTTTTGTTCAACAACACTTTTACCCAAAGCTCTACCACTAAAAGCTCTATAGCTCAATAGCTGAAATCACATAACTAGACCAAACAGAGCCCAAGTCATGGAAGTTACCAATAAGCGTGGATGAAGGATGTGGAAATGTTTCATGCAATTACTAGAGGTTATAAGGATACAACTACTATAAGAAAAATGAGATAAGAATGGAAAAGGGATCTAACAATCAAATGACTCGACTTTCTCATTGAAATTCCTTTTCCTCAACATAGTTTAGTATAGCATAGCCTTGACTAAACAATTTTATACAAGTTAGAATAGATTTAATCAACTTTCCTAGTTTAACTTTACTTTCCTTATAATAGAATAGTTTGCAGAGGTACTCATAGCTGTAGCAGATTAAGCTTGAGTTCACTGTACAATGGAGTTTCCGGTGGTAATTGCAATCCTTATTTCTTTCTGAATGCTTTATTTTCTAATCACTTTCTTTATCGTTATAACAGTTCAATTAGTGAAAAAGATAAGAATATAAGGTTCAAAGTGCACATAATTTACTCGAAGTCATACTTAGTAAGGTCAAAGTCCAAAATAAGAGTTAGCTAAGACAATCCCACGAGGATTAGCTCGTACGAAGAGATCCTCATCAAATTTATTTTGGACCCACAAACAAAAATATAATGTTAGCAAACAAAAACATAATGTTATGTAGTAAACTAATAATGACAGAATGATAAAACAATTATGATAAAATAACTCGAATCATTCTATTTAAGGGCTAAATAACCGTATTATTACTTCATAAACATCATTATAATGAGGGATCGAGGGATAAATTAAGGGGTTGAAACTATTTTTCCTATAAATAAGGTCCCGGATTCGAATCCCGAAGGGATGGGGGTTTAAAAAAACCATTCTTGTAATGATGGCATATTGGTAATATGTGTCATTTGCACGTGATTGGCCCAAAATTGAATTTCTGGGCCGGACTTGAAACGTAGCCCATGGGCCAAATCAATGAGCCCCAAAGAGATGATGAGTCATCAAAAGCGCAAACTGCGACAAGTCTACAAAGCAAAAGCTGTTCGGAGTAGCTTTCACCGTTATTCACTGCCCGTGTTCCTCATTTACCTGGCCGCCTCTGCCCGCTGTTCCCGTACTCATATACAGTAGCGCGCAGCACATAGTTCCACTCACACTTCTGTTTGCATATTTGATAGAGAGAAATGGCCGGAAAAGTTGGGGGCTCCCCGGCGACGTACTCGCCGTCGCCGACGACTCACGGCAAGAGGAAACCCCCCATTCTCGCTGACGTCGACTGGGTTCGCCCCGATGGCCGCGGCTTACACCAGTGCCGGCCTGCATGTAACCGCCACCCCTCTTTCTCTATGTATATATTTATATTATATATATGTGTTGTATGTATTATGTATACATATACATATATGTCTGTGTGTATAAAGCTTCGAATGATCAGTCAATTAATACCACTCTTTTAAATTCTTAAAGTTGACTTATTCTCAACCTTTGTTTCGTGTTCCTTGATGGTTTTTCTTATCGGGTTTTATTCTGTTTTTGTTGTTTGTTGATGATTTGCAATTTCCACTTGATTGAGTTTTCTTTTTTGCTTTTTATCATTTTAGTTTGTATTTATGCGTGTGTGTGTGTGTGTTGTTTTTGTTTGGGGGGAAGCACTGACATGTGATTGTTGTGAATGAAAAGAAAAAAAAAATAAATCTGTCCTTTAACGTATTTTACTTTTTTGGTAATGTGGAGTTTCGAGAAATCTTTATACCTGAAAGGTTGAATTTTCTAGTTCTTTTAGGGGTATGGAGTAGAGGATGCTTTTCTTTGCTCATTTTGTATTCGTGTGATGTAGTTTAATTTGTAAAGATATTGTTCAGCGATGACACCTTTTTAAGTATGTATTTTCATATGAATATCGAAAGACCCAAGGAGTAACTAAATGCTGGGTTGAATGATTTCTTTGTTGTCAAATTTGATTTGAAAATTTATTCGGAAGAGCATGTTGCTCTGTCCTTGGTTATCTATTCCACGGGATAGCTTGTGTACATTTTATTTTTATATTGATCAGAGAGTATCTTTGTATGGCGATATAACCTAAAGTTTGATAAGGGAATGTGTTGCATGTGAACAGCGCATATCTAATTGTAAAGCCAGAAATAAGAAAGTGAGGCAGGTCGCCTTGTGCTTCTGGGATCAAGAGCTAGAGCAAGACTTGAGTTGGTATATTAAGCGTGGTTGGTGATACTCATTGTATATATATTGATGCCACGTGCTAAACCAAGTTAGGTTGCAATAAATATACTGGGATTAAAGATATGTTATGTCATGTAAAATGTTGCCGCGTGCTAAACTGGGTTAGGCAGCTAGAAAAGGAAAAACCTGCAACAAAATTTATTGGGCTGGGATATTTTATGATTCTTTTGAAGGTTTACATGGAATGGTGGATTTATTATGTTGTAATTTCATTATTGGTACTCTCCCCTTATGCCTCGTGGATATGAGTAAGTCGATATGTTTCTTTCTCTGGTGGCCTCGAGTGCTTTGGCAGGGGGAGGGTGGATGGAGGAAACAATTGACCAAATTCTGTGGATAAGTGCTTATTCAGAACGAGAAGGCAAAAGCTGAGAATGCACACAGATCATATCCTTGTGCATTTATGGATTTCGATAAATGTTGAAGGTTAACATATTTCAATAAAAACTTTTTCGTCTCAAAACATGTCAATTACATTTCTGGAATTTGGACATGCTTGGACACGCATGTCCGACCAATTAATTCCAACGCATAAATAAAGCTACATAACTACCTCATCTACCCAAGATCCACTAGCCTCCTACGGATTCTACTATTTTTAGAAGAATCTTACAGAAGAAGTTGATAATTTCCAGTTATGTGTAACCAATTTTCTCGTCTTCAGCGGTTTTCCCCTTGATTCTTGTCTGTATATGTCTTTTATTCTAAGGCTAGATGTATGAATTTAAACAACTGATGAGCTATGTCTTCTTGATTGCTTTCGTCTCTAGTGTGCTTTAATTGTGTAGTCGCAGAACCTGTGTGAAAATGTATTTAATTTGTTTCCAGTCCTCCTCCAATTATTACAGTTATTAAATCATGCAGAAATCAGAGCACACAGGGAGGCAAAGAAAAAAGCAAATGCTTGATGTGCCCCTGAGATTGTATCTGTTGTTTTGAATAATTTCTTCTTCGCATGACATGTCATGTATTCTTTTCCAACGTATGGTTAAATATTTTATTTTCTTTCCCATCTTTGTAGTAGATCTTTTGTTCATTTCTTGTCTTCTAATGTATTATTCCTTTAATTGTTCTGGATCCTCTGCTCCTGAATGTATAGTTCTAATTTGCCTTTCATCTGTTTGGAGACATGCAGTTCTGAGGACAGGGGCAGTAAATTCGGCTTCAGGATCTGCTTATGCTGAATTTGGAAATACCAAAGTCATTGTGTCTGTGTAAGTATACGATTTACACAGTGGGAGTTCTTTCACGCTTTCCTCATGCTGCTCCTTTTTTTTTTGGTCAATTAAGGGTGGGTGCTTGCTGGACAATCTGACACCTGTGATACATCCCAATAAGCAAAAACCTACTGAAGCTATAGTTTTTGTTTGTATGTCTCTCCAGAAGGACATGTTTTGCTGTGTCTCCTTGTTAAGCTGCTTCTACACCTCTGGCACGTAATTTTCTTGATGCTATTTGTTTATCAGATTTGGGCCTAGGGAAAGCAAAAAAGCAATGATGTATAGCGATGTAGGGCGGTTGAATTGCAATGTCAGTTGTACTTCTTTTGCCACTCCAGTCCGAGGGCAGGTAGGTTCTTTTATGCACTTCCATGTCCATTCTTGAATACTCTTCTTAACTTTCCTTCTTCCCTCTGTGTCATTATCAAGCTTCAAACGTGACACCGAAGCTTCTCTTGTGTTAGGGTTCTGATAATAAAGAGTTTTCATCAATGCTCCACAAAGCTTTGGAGGGTGCCATAATACTGGATTCCTTCCCAAAGACAACTGTTGATGTTTTTGCTTTAGTGCTGGAATCTGGTGGCAGTAAGTACAAGCTAGAATTTTGGCAGTATATGGTCATGAAACTGGCTTCCCATGCAGATAGACCCTAAGACTATCTCTCTGTAGAGTTATCTTTGATTGTTTCTATATGTTATATTTTCAAGGCTTGCATGCCGTATTTGCATTTGATCATTCACTTAATTCTTTGAGCTAGCTGGATAAACTGATCCTTGTCTGTAGATGGCCTAACTCATTGCACGCTCAATTGATTTGAACTCTTAACTGGAATTTACTTATTGAGAAGCATTTAGGCAGTTCGTGTAGTGACTTCATTGCTGTTTAATAAAAATTTTACATGCTACCTTGCAGGTGATCTTCCTGTGGTTATATCTTGTGCTAGTCTTGCTCTAGCAGATGCAGGGATCATGTTGTATGACTTGGTTGCCTCAACCTCTGTGGTATGCACTAGGCTTCTATCTATCTTGTGTAGTGTCTCAGAAATCTCTTGCTTTCATCACTGTATTCTCAGGTTGCAAATACGTGCTAATATATTCTTGAAATCTCTCTTTTTAGTAAGTTAATTGGTTGGAAATCTTTAATGTGATTTCCTTGTTTATCATTTTATTGAAAGGGGATTTGTTGAGTTGTCTCTGCAGTTCAGAAGTACTTGTATTTTCCTTTAATCTTTGTGGCTGCTACTCGTGGATTTCCTGCTAGATATTGAACAAAGGATGGTTCTTTCATTCTCTTGAACTTCCCGGTTTAACTGTTTGCCCTTGTTTTGGTTCTAGTCTTGTCTCGGGAAGAATCTTGTCATTGATCCAATATCAGAAGAAGAAAGCTACCAAGACGGGGGCCTTATGATTGCTTGCATGCCTTCACGCAATGAGGTCACTCAGTTGACTATCACAGGAGAATGGTCAACTCCAAAAATTCATGAGGTATGGTGTTTGCTGGAGTTAGTAACGTTGTTCAAAACATATGTTTCTCCTTCTGGTTCTGTTTGTTGGATTAGGGGAAGTTAATATCAGCACATTGATGTACTGCTTTGTGCTTCAGTTCTTATGGTCAGATTTCCTTTTCTTTGGTCCGCTCACTACATCTTCATGCCAGTGTGTTAATTCATAAAATGTTGTTTTTATATGATATGAAAAGTCTTGTAGATCTACATAAGCTGAACTTAACATTTTTGCAGGCAATGGAGCTTTGTCTCGATGCTTGTTCCAAGCTTGGGAAGATCATGAGATCATGCTTAAAGGAAGCGGTTTCTCCTCCGCAGTATTAGGGATTACAGGTGTCCTCTTGGTAGAGTTAAGCAATTCACCTGTAAATTTTCATTTCCCTAGGCCAACTGATGTCGTGACTTATTGAGAGTCTTTTGCTTATAGGTTGGTCTACAATTTTGCTCCTCTCAAATATATGAAATGCTGCAGCAAATTTTCATTTTTTTTCTCCGAGTCTGGTTTCAATCATATGCTGTTTCCTTTTGTTAAAAATTTCACTGTGTATACTTTCTCTCTACGAGTGTTTAGGGCCTGTTTGGATTAGTTTTTTTTTCAGGAAAAAGTATTTTTTTTTTTTCTGAAAAAGTTACATTACTTTTGCAATAACTACTTGATTTGGTTTCAAAAAAAGCTAAGGTTACGTTTGGTTTGTTTGTTTTCTGTTTTCATTTTCTAATTTTCATTTTTTAAAAATAATTTTCATTTTCTGTTTTCTAAAATATAGAGAATGTGTTTGGTTACTAAAAGTGTTTTGTTTTTGATGTTTATTTACAAAATTGTCACTTTATTTTTTAAATTTTTTGGAGATATTTATAAAATTACCACTTTGTTTTTTAAATTTTTTGGATATATTTGTAAAATTGTCATCTTGTTTTCTAAATTTTTTAGAGATATTTACAAAATTGTCACCTTGTTTTGAAATCTTTTAAAGTTATTTACAAAATTACCGTCTTATTTTCTAACTTTTTAGAGTTATTTACAAAATTGTCACCTTGTTTTCTAAATTATTTAGAATTATTTACAAAATTGTCACCTTGTTTTCAGATAAACACTTTTTTGATGTTTTTTATTTTCTTAAAAAATTATTTTTTGTTTTTTGTTTTTTGAAAATGAAAACAAAAATGATTAACCAAGTGAATTTTTTATCTTAATTTTTATTTTTCATGAAAATGAAAAGAGAAAACAGGCAAACCAAAAGCACCTTAAAATTCTGAAAAAAGCTCAAATACATCTTTTTTTAAACGCTAGAATTTTCAGCTTTTAAAAAAAAAATTGTTTTTCAAAAACTGTTAAAAAAAGCGCTTTTAAAAAAAATCAATCCAAACTAACCTTTAGTTTGTGTTCCTTTGAACTGTAACTGGCTAAATTTTGTTCAATGGGATTGGTGAAATTTAGACCTTCCAAGTAGAGGATCTAGATCTCCACATCACAATATAACGATATGAGAGGATCCAAATCAGGAGCTAGCGTGTTGCACAATGAAAATCAACGCGGCCAGAGTCTCAGAGAGGGAAGGCATTTGATCCATGCATTCTAGCTTTATGATTGTCGTTACAGATACAATAATTTGAGTTTAGTTTGATAGCACACTTAATTGTCTCATTGTGTTTTGAGATAATGAGCATATAAAGATAGGATCCAGGTCTCCTCTCATTTGCCTATCAGAAGAAAGAGAAAGCAAGCTTATGGCAATACCATTTACTAAATAAGTGACAGTGAGACTCGTGCTTATAACATGGACTTAGTATTATCAAAATTTAGCACTTCATTTAAAAATTTTAATGGTTTGATGTATTTATTTATTGTATTTAATAAAATTTACTTAATAGTCATTTATAACATTTTGATGTTGCGAGAAAATTCATAAAATGCTTACCAAACCGTGAGACACAGTGAAGAAATAAAAACAAACGAAACAACCAGTTTGAAGATTTTAGATACCAGAGGTGAGAATATACTCAAGTTAGTCAACTCCTGGGATCTTTACGAAATATTAAATAATAAATATAAAACATCAACCGCAAATAATAAGTAAACAATAAATGCGACAACCGCGGGCTTAACCGTGTCAAGTCTGAATGTACTAGTGGTCATATCTCACTGTCTCTTTGCCCCCACAACTATGATACAAGCATGTCCAGGCATACATATACAGACAAATAATTCACAGAAATATTAAAATGTGACGTTAATGAATATAAAATTTTTATGATAAACATTCACACATAATAGGAGTTTCATGAATCGACCGTCATGTATTATGCCTCTGTTAACTGTTTTCCTGATGGCATGAACAAAAGTGCACCACCTTTATGTTCTTGGAACATATAAGTAGCCTTTTATAACTCCAAGAACAAAATTTAGCAAACATGCTGTTATTTTAAGCATGTCGCTATGTTTCATGAAGTAATCAAGCTTTTGTTATTCATTTTTATTTTATTTTATTTTATTTTTTTTGGGGTTATCTATTTTAGACCATATTCATATTACTCACTGTTCATGGGAAACAAAGACAAGTTCTATCTTCACATAGTAGAGCAAAAAGCTTACACTGATATAAAGTGTAACAGAAAAGAGAAGATCAACATATCACTTGCATTACTGCTGTTGTTTCCATAAAGCATGCTGATGATCTCTCTCTATGTAAGTTTAATTGTTTCACTGTATTCTTTACAAGAAATGAAATCTAGCAATCATGGTTTTGATCACTACTGGTTTTAATTGCATATAATGTTACAATATAATATGTGCTGATCTTTTTCTTTACTATCATCACCAGTTGTTTTGGTATTTCTTCATAACTCTTTCATGATGTTTAGCTTATGGACATGTTGCACCTTTAAAGGCATAGAAACAAATTGCTTATGTAAATATTTTGGGGTCAAGAGAGGTCTTATTTGATGAATGGTTCTGCTTGAATTTAACTTGTAAAGCATGAGACAATGCAAAAGGGGTGAGAGAATTGACACTTTTGACAGCACATCTGTGAAATTGGAAAAATTGGTCACAGGATTGACCTGAACTTTTGGTCTATATGCAAGTAGAACTATCTTTCCATTCTTCACATGATTTATAACAAAGGAGACTACAGCTGGTTTCTTTTTCTCAGTGGCTATGGACTAATTGTCAATCATTGTCTAGTTATTAACGACTCCATATTTAGGTGCTACTTGTTTCTTAATGTTCATCCGCAGATCAAAGTCTTTGATTGCAGCTAGAGAAAGATTTCACGCTCAAGCTTTTATGGCTTCGAAATCTGTAAGGTCTGTCGCTTTTTTGGTTCTTATTTGAAGTAGAATTCTTGTTTCTTGAGTTTTTATTATTGTATAGTTGTTTAATAGATACGTAGGTTGGAGGGTAAATATACTGGTTTAGCTGAAATGCTTGAGTTTCACATGATGGTTTGCAGGTTTGATGACCTTGAATTAGCAAAGTACCATGCCGCCAATGGAGATAATGTAATTAAGGTGAAATACAAGATTAACCAAAAAACACTACCAGAGACGAGCACTGGGAAGGATGAGAAGAAAAGCAAGAGGACTGGAAAATCCTTGAAAGCTAAAGTGCTATCACGGGTCTTCTCGGAGGACTATGAGGGAGTGAAGAGAAAGATATTAGATCCTCGAGGACCTACAATTCGTAGATGGAACAAGATATTTTTAGTAGCTTGTTTAGTTTCATTGTTCGTGGATCCTCTATTTTTTTACTTGCCGCTGGTCCATGAAAATATGTGCATAGATATTGGAATTACCCTTAAAATTGTCCTTACAATTGTAAGATCAATAGCTGATATCTTTTACATGATTCAGATTGTAGTTCGCTTTCGTACTGCTTATGTTGCCCCATCATCTCGTGTTTTTGGTAGAGGAGAGCTCGTTATAGATTCTAGTAAAATTGCAATGAAGTACTTGAGCAAAAGTTTCTGGATTGATTTTGTTGCTGCGTTGCCCCTTCCTCAGGTCTGTCAAGTTCTTTTTTTTTGGTCAAGTGGTCTGTCAAGTTCTTTATTGTCTATCGAACCTCTCGCTTAATAATGATCATCAAGCTAAGGGTTTCATAATGTGAAAATATTTCAGGCATTGATTTGGGTATTTATCCCAAATCTAGGAGGTTCAACAATGACAAATACAAAAAATTATCTCAGATTCATCATCATCTTTCAGTACCTTCCCAGGCTTTACCTTATATTTCCACTGTCATCAGAAATTGTCAAGACGACTGGCGTTGTGACTGAAACAGCGTGGGCTGGAGCTGCTTACAACTTGATCCTTTACATGTTGGCAAGCCATGTGAGTGAAATCAGTAATATGTTTAAGATAGTTAATCTCAGGCAAAACTGCAACTCTAAATTATAAATTTGCAACTTTTGAGCTTCATTTACTAATTGCTGCTGTTAGCTAGCTGAAATACTTCCAAGTGCACTATGATAGTCATTGATATCTACCCTATAGGAATAATAAGCTCTAAAGATGCTTGTCTTTGGTGTTCCCCGGACATGTTTAGTACAAAGTTTGTTTTGCTGCTGATTACTCTCTTGGCATCTGAATACCAGGCTTTAGGAGCTTGCTGGTATCTTCTCTCAATCGAAAGGCAAGAGGCATGCTGGTGGCATGTCTGCAATCTTGAGAAGCTAACTTGTCAGTATCGATACTTTGATTGCCAGAGGATCGGAGACCCTAATAGAAATGAGTGGTTTCGGTCTAGCAATATCACAACTCTATGCAATCCAAACAGGAGCTATTATCCTTTTGGTATTTATAGTGATGCTGTGACATCTAGTGTTACATCTTCAAAATTTTTTAGCAAGTATTTCTACGGCCTTTGGTGGGGCTTGAAGAACCTCAGGTAAATATTTTCTTGAATTTCTTCTTTCAGTAAGAAATTTCCTCATACCAAAAATTGAATATGCAAGCTTCATCAGTGCCCCATGTCAGTCAAAAAGCTTTATCATGATGGAATATTTTGTCTGCTGCTTATGTTAACATCTTCACTTTCATGTCCTCACAACTCCTATTTCCAATTTCAAGAATAGATACTTGTCCTATGCCTTAAGCATGTCCCACATTTATTCTTCGCGAAAACTTGCACAGGCAAGATGCAGCTTAGTCTAATGGCACTAAATAACCAGAGCTACCAATAATTTTGAACAGTACATAGTTTGTGAAATTGAAAGGACAGATTAATGTTGGATTTTAGTAGTAGATATTGATATTATCACACACTTTGCTTGTACAAATTCGAAAGACATGTTTCCAACCTGACAACACACGATTAGGTTCTGATATTTATTTATTAATTTTGTGCAGTTCTCTGGGGCAAAATCTTTCTACAAGCACTTATGTCGGAGAAATAACTTTTGCTATTATAGTTGCTACGCTTGGTTTGGTCCTCTTTGCGTTGCTTATTGGGAATATGCAAGTAAGTCTCTTGATACGTAGAGAACCTGAGCAAGTAGTCAAAACTCTAGAGAGGACCAAGAGTTCGATATAGCTGTTTTGTCTAATACCTGAGCCTGATTTGATGAAAATGCTTTAGAACTCTACAATGTGATTTCTATCTTCAAGCTCTTCGTTGTTATGGACAGTGGAACATGGCTTATTTCTTGCTAAAACATCCCTTCTCTAGTAAATTAACATGCTTGAATGCTTGCAGACGTACCTTCAGTCAACAACGGTTAGATTAGAAGAGTGGAGAATCAGGAGAACAGACACAGAGCAGTGGATGCATCACAGGCAGTTGCCTCAGGAATTGAGGCAGTCCGTGAGGAAGTATGACCATTATAGATGGGTGGCTACTGGAGGAGTTGACGAGGCGGCTCTTCTTAAAGGACTTCCTCTGGATCTTAGAAGAGATATCAAGCGCCATCTCTGTTATGACCTCGTTCGAAGGGTAAGTCTTACATTCTGATTCTCACTATCAATATTCAGTTAGCATCGCCTGATAGTAAATTGTAGCATTTCGCTTGTCATTCACATTGGGTGGAGTGCAAGTTTTCACAATCCAAGATTATAACTTTTGGTATGAATCAAGTTCAGGCCCTTGCGAGTAATAGTAGTATGGAATACGTGATTCCACTTTAATATTTCGGCCAGATAGACTTGAAAACTACAGAAGATAAGATCCAGTGGTAATGCATTGGCAATCACCATTAGAGAAAAAAGGACGCTCACATCATCATCGTCATGAAAATGAAAATTTAACTTGTCATATTTTTTCGTAAATTTTTAATGTCAGCTGGTGACAGGACTGTAAATCTATATTACAGAAATCTATCAGAAGTTAATGTAGATTCTAAGTTTCAGGTTTTCGTTGGAATAATAAATAATCTCCCAAATTTTCATGAATATTAAATTTTCGAACTGATTAAACTGAATACTCCCTTGGAGTAACTTTTTCACTATGTTGCAGGTCCCTTTGTTTGATCAAATGGACGAGAGAATGCTGGATGCAATATGTGAGCGGCTCACACCTGCTCTGTGCACTGAAGGCACTTGTGTCGTGCGCGAAGGTGATCCTGTAAACGAAATGCTATTCATAATCCGGGGTAACCTTGATTCTTACACCACAAATGGTGGCCGGACCGGCTTCTTCAATACTTGCCGCATTGGTCCTGGTGACTTCTGTGGTGAGGAACTACTTACATGCGCGCTTGACCCTCGTCCCAGTGTAATCCTCCCATCTTCCACTCGCACAGTGAAAGCCATTTCAGAGGTAGAAGCATTTGCTCTGCGAGCAGAGGACTTAAAGTTCGTAGCAGCACAATTTCGAAGACTACACAGCAAACAACTTAGACACAAATTCAGGTTCCACTCGCACCAGTGGCGATCATGGGCTGCGTGTTTTATACAGGCAGCATGGCGCAGGTATAAAAAGCGAAAGAGTGCAGCAAAACTTAAGGCTCTTGAAGAAAGCCTAGTAACTGGAAATGAAGAATTGGATGAACAAATCGACGTTAATGCTCCTCCAACCAGTTCAGGCTCTGCTGTTTATGCGACAAGGTTGGCAGCTAGTAGAAGAGGTCTGCACAAGCACTCTGGATCAGATTCCAGTGCACTGCGCTCATTGCAGAAGCCTGCAGAACCTGATTTTTCTGTAGATGAAGATTGACTAGACAACAATCACATACAATTTATCATACATGGTTAGAAGGTTGAGATGCATTTTGTACATTGGTGTTACTATTCTATCAAAAGTATCAAAACTAGAACTAGGAGATCTCAAGAACACTTTTGGGATCTTCCATGTAAACATTGGAAAGAAATAGTTAGAACTCCGTAAGTCTTCATAAACAACTTCAGATTATGCTGCTTCTGGATCGAAATTATTGATAGCACTGTTAAGACACAGTTTGGTTCAGAGCAATACTACATGTTACCTCTTACGTGACAAATGTCGCTGTTATATATAGTTTATTTTTCAAAACAAATGGACTCCATCTTTCACGTTTTCATATGATATTTGTCATGGTGACAATGTAGGATAGCAATTAAGAGGTGAAATTTTAATAATATAATTTGCTTGATGTATCATACATACTTTGGCCATATGATAACTGCTAAAATCTCTTCTCTGAGAATTACACAAAAGTTCACTAAATCTACTATTAGTGCCTGAAATACATCGAACAGCCTAAAGTATTAGTTGAATTAACGCATTCAATGTTGGTAAAGCTCATAGCCAATTTTTTCTTTACTCTCTCTTTTAGGCAGCAAGAAGCGATTTCAAGGTTCCACGCTCTGCGAATTATCTATTTAGTAGGCGAGTGACGGCCCCCCTTGCCCCCGGACCTTGGTCCCCGGCAGCCGGGGCCCCCAAATGAAGAACAAAGTAATTCAATATAGCACCACCTGATATTAAGAGACCTAAAATTCCCACCAATATATAAGTATATTTTGCATAAAGATCAATACTCTTGTGAAAATAAGGAAAAGCGGCAGAGAAAAATAAAGAGACATCATGCAAAAGAGAGGTGGTGTTTTGTTTGTTGTTCATGTGCATATTACAATGTAAAGCTCCGTTGTGGGAAATATGTTTGTCCTCCAACTATTATTTGTGCAACACTGTAAGGGATGTTTGATTTGTAGAATGATATTTCGTTCTTGGGATATGATTTCTGAAGATGTATTAGAACTGATGTGGTACTGTACCGAGGAATATTTTTAAAATTGTATGTATGGTTTAAACTCTTTAATTTTCAAAATCTTGAGTAAAATTTAAAAAATGCCTCTAACTAGAAAAGTTAAAAGTATAACATTTGTTTGTTTGTGTGACGGCATGTGTGTGTATCAACCGTATTTGTGTGTGTATCAAGATGGTAAGTAGGCTGGGCTAGGCTTATAGTATGTTTGGAATGATCTTATTTTAAAATACTTATCTTATTGAAATTTAGAGATATCTTATCACATGTAACATGCATTTTATAGTTGTAAAAAATAAGATAGGATGGATTGCTTATTTTTAATAAGATAAAAAGTATAGTTTGTTTTAAAATTTTTGAAAGATCCATGATAAGATATCTTAAATCTTATAAGATTTTCCCTCTATTTCAATAAGATAAGCATCTTAAAACAAAATTATAGCAAACAGAGCATTAATTCAGCCCATGATTTGTCTAGTACACTTATTGATGGCCCAAAATCTACAAGTGTAGGCCTGGCCTGTCTCACACCCAACTTACGTGTATGCAGTCTGGGCCAAGCTGGGTCATGCTAAATTAGATGGGCCCAGTGGGTCAACTTTGCCATTCACCCCTAAAATAGGTCCTTATATAGTAGTCGGTTCGTATATGGTGGCATGGTGCACCTAAAGCTAGGTGTACTTGAAAGCTATATATACCCTATTTTGTGTATAACACACGCTCAACCCAAAAAAAAATAAAAACAAGGATTACGATCAGTGCTGCACAACAAGAGAAGTAATGAAGGAAAACCTAATTTGTATATTTGTTGTTTTGGTTGACAGCTGTCATGACCTATAAAGCTAACAAATTTCATAAATTCACAATATTCATAAGTTTACAATTTTTATACGTATAAGTTTTGTATTATATGATCATAATTTTTATATTGCACATCCACAATTTTTATATTATATGTTCATAAATTTGTATTGATTCACAATCTTTATATTACATGTTCACTATTTTTTATACGCTCATAATTTTTATATTATAAATTTATAATTTTATACATTCACAATATTTATTTATATATTTATAATTTTTATATTGTCAAAATAAAAATATCCTTATATTGTCAAAAGTATTTTTTCCTTCCAACTTTTATATAGTTTCTTTATACCTCTAACACTTATAATTGATAAAGACTAATCATGCTTATAAAATATTATAAAATAAGAAAAAAAGAGGCAAAAGAGAAAACTGAGACTGATATTAGTGCTAAAAAAGAAGTTTTTTAGTTGATTCTCTTGTGTGTCTATTTCAATGTAAAAACTAGCTTTTATTCATAGAAAAATATAACTTATTTATCCTCCAAGTATTCTTTGTGCAATCCTGTAAGCTTTAATCTTTTAGGTTTAGTTTTGAACTAGAATCAGTACTAACTTTATACGTCACTAATGGATATCCACTTGTATGTATATAATTTCATAACTAATACAAATTTAAATTTCCTCAATTTTGCGTGGTTTAGCCTTCTTAATTTTGGCATTACCTCATAATTTTTTCTCCATGTATGTGATTTGAAAATGACATGTTTTTCGTAATATGTGTTTTCTTAGATATATTCTTTTTTTTTTTTTAAAGAAAGCCCCCTTCTTGAATCCCAACCACTTTCCCCCATGGGAGTTGAACCTATGTTATTAGTTCTAGAAAATAATTTCAACCACTTGAATTACCCCTAATTCTTGTATTTCTAAAATATATTTCAAAAAATAAACCTCTTTGCATTTTCATAATGATTTGAAATAATAGATGGTTGGCGACGTAAATTTCATATTTTTAATAGCATCTGATCAACATGTCTAAACATTCGTGGAAGTACACCAATATTACATGCACAAAACTGCAACCAATGCTCCTAGGGCTCGTTTGGATTGATTTTTTTTTTAAAAAAACATTTCTTAATTTTTGAAAAAGTACTTTTTTAAGAAGTTGAAATGTATGACTTTTGGGGAAAAAAAAAAGCTGAATTTGGTTTATTATAGAGTTTCAAGTTTTTTTTATAATTATTTTAAGTCAATCTAATTATTTATTACAATAAAGATATACCTTTTTCAAAAAAAAAAAATATTTTCATAAAAAAAATCAATCCAAATAGGCTCTCAAATTCATCCCTCTTAAATCTTAACGTCTTATGTCATACCAAACCCTTTATTTCCCTCCCTATGCCAACTAAAACTTAATTTACCGCTTAAGAATTACTTGAGCCACGAAAGTAGTACGGTTAATTTCCCAAATGATCATTCAATTCCATCTTAAAACAAATTTTAGACTAAAATATTTCGTCTCTAAAAGTGACGTCTCTAGATAGAGCCGTAAATTTTTCTGTCTCAATTTTAGCAAATTCTAGTATTGAATCCGAGTAAAGTTATCAGCATCAGCCTTTGATAGAAATCAAAACAGTTCTAGAAAATGTAACAGAAACTAAAAAAGTTGTAAATGTAACTTTATGATGTACTAAAACAAAATTAGCTAGAAAACTTATTGTAAAGTAATATTGAAATGACAATTCACGTAATTAACTCGATCAATCGACTTCCTACATATAAAGAGTTAAGACTAACTTTACGTCATCAATCTGATCGCATCATCTTTCCGTATATAAAATGGTTAATAAGACTAATACTTTATGTCATCTCTCCGATCATTTATCTCGTTCGCGGCATCACATGACCCTTGGGGCCTTTTAACATTGTCCAAACAATAATATCATCAACGCTTGAATTCCATGATCAGTACAGTTTCAATCTATGTAGAAGGAAGTACCACGTGCAATGTTTCCATTGAATCCTATTCGGGACAAGACAGAAAAAGTGTTTCTTAACGTAAATAATTTTTCTTCTTCTTTGCTTTTGTTCGCCATTTTTGTTTTCCGTTGTTGACGTCGCTATGTATGGCTACTCTTTGAATTTGTGAGTAAGAAAGCGACTAAACAAATGTCTCCATGGACAAAGTAGTAGTCCGTGGTTGCTTTAATTGTGGACATAACTTACAAACATAATTGTCCACAATAGACAACCATTAGAACTACTTTGTCCTAATGCTACACTTCTTTGGGAAGTTGTTGACTCTCATGATAAGTATTGATTTGTGTGCTTGTTCTAAGTGACATGTATCATAATTCATGTGACTTTAAGATTTTTATTTCTTTTTCTTTTTTTCTTTTGACTTTTGTCAAAAATGAAATTTCATTTGTTATGCAAGAATAGGGATGGTAAGAGGACAAAAAAAATAGGAAAAATGTGTATCTGTGCACCTATTACTAAAATTCCTACTCCACATCCCACCTGTATATACGCATTTGTATTTAGATAAACTCATGCCATCATTCTGGCGTTATTTGGACAAAAAAATTAACCTCACCTTGCCCCTATGAGTAGGGTTGTACATGGCTTGGTTAAGTCGACTAAATCAACCCAAGCCAACCAAAAAATTGGGTTGATTTCATTATTTTGCATGGTTAAAAATCAACAAACTAGTTTCAAATGAAATCCAACTAGTTTGATTTGGTTTGAAATAGGTCCACAAATCGAGCCAAACTATATTCATTCTAATTTTATGTATATATTGGTTAAATTTGTACGAACTATATTTACTCATAATTTTATGTGTATATTAGTTCAACTTATAGTATGAGAGGTAAATCAAATTTGATCTATTAATTAATGTTTTTCTCCTTGAAATTATTGGGTAAATTTTTATTTCTTTGCTTTTATGAATTTTTTGATAAAATTTAATCTTTTTTTTTTTATAGAAATTCTAAACCAAAGCAACTTTAGAAATGATAGTTTGGTTAGGTTTTTTTATATGACTAGAAACCATCAATTGGTTAGTTTCTAATAAAAATCAATATATTTGGTTTGGTTTGAAATAAATTCAAAATCAAACCAAAGCAAACTAAGCTATGCTCATTCCTACCTAGGAGGCATAGATCAACAAGGAGAATGGACAAATAATGGGGTAAATTCAATATAACACCCCTATTTGTTAAAAAATAAACTTATAATGTCATTAAAAATGTTAGATATACTAACGTAGAAACATAAAAACAACAATCAAATTGTCAATATACAAAAATACTGAGGTTCCAAAGTCCAAATCATTAGGACAAAAAAGCACTAACATAGTGTTTGGAAACACTTGTGACGTGAAATTCATTTTACTGACAAATGAATTGCATGTGAATTTGTATTTTTGAATGAATTTTGTTATTTGAAACTTTAGAATACTTTTAGTCAATTCTATCATTTATAAATTTAAACTTGCATTTGGAGCACATGTAAAATTAGAATTAATATGTATATTTTGCTTAAATACCCTTTGTTATTATATTGGCATTAAATTTGTTATATAAGGACCATTATCTTTACTTATTATTGTTTGTTGATATTAAATTTGCCAAGAGTTGGATAGTGTTAACTTTTGTTATTCTTTTCTTTTTTACACAATCATATTAGGGCTTATAAAAAAAAAGCAATAAGAAATTATAATATTGTATTATGATTTTTATCTTTTCAAGATTTTTGGCGGATTTAATTTTTTTAGAATTTTGAATTCTACTTGGACTAGGATTTGAGTAAAATTTGAACAAAATTCAAGATTTGTAAGTATTGATTTCTAAATTAGTTTCATATTTAGAAAAAATTCTACCAAACGTAAAAAAAAAAATACAAATGAACTCCACAAAATTTTATGGAATTCATTTATTCCAAACACATTGTAAATAAACCATTAAATTTTCACAAATACAAATAAAAGATTTCTTATCTATACATTATATAAGAGAGACATGTCTTTTCCATTAATGTCAAATGTCATTATTTCATGACTTTTTTTCCTTTTAAAAAATTATTAAGTCCATCCCTTATATCCATCTAAAATTATTTTCTAATCTAGATTTTAGCGGACCAACAACATAATACTATTATACACACACGCACGCGCGCGCGCACACACACATATATATACTAAAAGTCCAATTCACTCCCCTTTTGGATTATTTTTCTAGGTTACAATACTAATAATATATAAATAAATTCTAACACAAAAACATTGCTAAGTTTTGCTATGAATATTTGATCTTTGGCCTTCAAAGTAGCATAAGAAAGTTTAACCACTAAGTTAGAAAAATTTTCATTAATATTATACTTATGATGAAACTAATAAATTATATAGTTATATAAAGAAACTAAAAAATATTATATATATATATATATATGTAGACGTGTACAAGGGGGGGGGGTGTTGCGTGGGATCAATAAACCCCCACCCCTTACCCGTCCCTTACCTGTTCCTGTACCGAGATAGGGGCAAAAAGAACCCACTCCAACCCAGGCAAGAGATTTTGGCAGAAAGCCCAACCCTTGTAGTACTTCTATGGAGCAAGGTGGGGTGGGACATCAGTGTTATCCATAATTGATAGTCATTTTTTATAATTTATGCTAAGAAAATATATAAGTATAAACTTTTTGTACATGGGTCCATAAATATAAAAGTATGCTTTTGCACATGGGTTACTACGGAAAGAATTCTGTAACCAACAAAATGATGCTTCTTGCACAAAAAGGAAAATGTGGAGGAGGAAGGCTATATATATACATGGAAAAATATTTAGGTTATAAAACTCGATAGTTTTCCAAACTCTTTCATACTTGGAGTTTCTTTTGGATCTATAAGATTTGTCTGTTTTTATGGTATAGTTGCAAAGATTGTGGAAAAATCTACTTTTCCAAATCAAAAAGTCTAACTGGATATTGTATTCAAGGGATCGGAGAATTCACTAACATCATTCATCGTGAAAATATATAAATTAATAGCAGGAAGAAAATTGAGCATTTTTAGATTACAAAATTAATTTTCTATTCTAGAAGGATGGAGTGAATTCATTTTATGCAAGAAAAATGCGTGACATAATGACAAGTGGTGCTACTTGAAATGGCATTGGATATGTGTGTGTGTCTGTGTGTGTATGCATTTATGTATGTTTGTATATATATGTACATATATAATTGCTAGAATTATTTCAAATTGGTAGAATGATTTCTTATTTATAAATAATAGGTTAAAAAATAAATAACTATTGATCATTATTTTTAATTTTTTGTTGTTGTTGTCTTTTGGAAATAAATATCAATCTTATGCATGAGTTTTTCTAGCTATGTGACACACTCACATTAACTAAATGAACCACTAATAGATAATTTACCAACTAAAAGATATAAAAATATCAGTTTTCCAATAGTATAAAGTGAGCCACCTTGAATTTGAATTGCAAATAATTTAGCAATTGTTAGATAGATTCTATTCAAATTCTTTTATTTATTTTTGTTTAAAAGAATTTTAGTCTCTACAAAGAATAAGATATCGAGATTTAACTTTTTTTCATGAAAGTGATAGCCTTTGCATTTCTAATTTAAATATACTTCCATACTTTGGAGATAAAAAATAGTTCTTTTTGTCCTTCTCCTCTCCTAACCCAACCTCTGTTCCCTATGAAATTTGAACTCAAGATCTCACTCTTGCCGATCGGACAACCTGCTAACCTGTCAAGGCATATGGGCCAAGGTCCCAGCTCAATCTTAGACCCATGCCCTGCTCATGCACGTGGCTAGCCGCCAAGGCCCCAGCCACGTCCCCGTGGCAAGCCACGCCTACTGGACATGTGGAACGTGTATGTGTGATAATTAATTTTAAACCTACGATTGGGTATATTCTCTCCCTGTTCACACCATCCAAAGGCAAATCTCACATATTCGATATATAAGTAGCATAAGATGGTTCTCTCTTTCCAATGTGGTAAATTTTGCTTTCTTCAAGGTAAAATGTGATATAATCCTCCAACTTTAAACTCAATTTTTCTTTCATTTTTCATTAATCTTAAACAAATGAATATACTACGATCATTTACTCAGAAATAAGATTTCGAATATGCATTGCCTTCTTGTTTGGAGATGTAAGACCCACTAAAAAATTGACTCAAAATTTGATACTCACTCTTGTTTAAAACTACAATACATATTTGAATGAATTCTATTCTTCTTTTTCTTTCTAATCCCTATATAACATCTAATTGTTGAGAATTTGTCCAATTTTAAATCACTTAGTTAATTTGTTCAACAATAAGTAATGGGTGGATAATTTACTTGATTTTTCTTAAAACAAATATTTTTAAGACATCTTATTTCTTATACTTATACATGATATGTTTTATTGTTTATAATTTATTTTTTAAATTAAAAAAAATTCTACATTGTTTCTAAAAAATATTTCTAATTTTTTAAGAAAAATAATCTGGTGCATCCACGTGGGTAGATCAAATTATCTAAGTAGTAAACACGAAATTTAATGTTACAAATAAAGAGCCAATTAGCAAATGCAGATAAGTCAGAACAAAAGAATTTTACTTGACACTAACATGCAAAGGCAAATAACTACATTGAAATTATAGATACACACAAGTTCCAGAGTCTAAATAACCCATTGAAATTTTGTTAACATAAAAAGATTTTCTCATTATTTAAATAGTAAATATGCAACATAATGTTAAAAAAATGTATAAAGAGTAAAGAGGCAAATGCTTTGGTCAAAGCATGAACCTTAGACCAAAATTTGGAAGACAAATTATAAAGATGGTAGCTGACCAAATGTATATAAAAACAGCGTGTTCAATTTTACATCTAATTATATTAACTTCTTATGATCCAATTTCAAATTTTAAAAGACACTATAAGAATTTATGTCATTATGTAAGAAGAGGAATATGTCACAGTAGTTTGGGAGATTTCTCTGTTATTTGGTATGGAGCCATCTATATAGTCAAGCCACTGAACATAAAGAACATTAAAATCTGATTAAATAATTAGTGTAGTATAAGGTTATGGTAACATATACTTTGACATTAAACGACGGCAGAGAAAAAGATGGGGAGGTGGTCATTTTGTGTTTTAGTGCATAGGTCATGTAGGCAAAGCTAATACTATGAAAGTGTTTTTGAGTCAAAATGTTTGTTGTTTTTCATTCAATGAGTTAAAGCTTTTTTTACTTATATTTGAAAGAAGTGTAAAATCAAAAAATATTAGTTTTTTCTTTATTTACACTTGGAGGGTGACCATTTTGTTACAGTTGTAAGGGTAAAACACTAATTAAATTGTTACGCTTTCAAGTGCAATAAAAAATTTACTTATGTCACTAGTTCCTTACTTGGAAGCATAACAAAATATTTGTTATGCTTGTAAATGTAGCAACATTAAAATGTAATCTTATCAAAATTGAACTATTATTTGACAGAAAAGAAACCAACAAAAGAAATCAATAAAATGATAAACTTTTCTAAAAGATTTTTTAACTTTGAATAATAAGATCATATAGCAATCCACTAAAAATAAAATACCTACTATTAGTTTACAATTTGTGATAGTGATGAGAAGGGTTGAACCTATAAGGATTGGTTTATAATATATAATTTTTATGCCAAGATAGAAGAATAAGTGAAATATAAGAAAGAAGGTGTTGTCAGTTACAATTAAACAAACACTAAATAAAAAATCTACAAAACTAACAATAGATTAAAAATAAAGTAAGACAATTAAAAGAGAAGTTCAATGGTAAATGACCTAGCCTGGTTCTGTACGATTTTTTCCCAGTTGTCACCTTATTTATTAGAGGATCTAACCCTCGAAGATGCCCGCAGGGTCTATCTAAAGGTAGTACTGAGGCTCTAGATGGACCTGATTCTCTCGGAACAATCGCGCAGTTAAATTATGTGTTTTCCTGGGAAACCCGGTTCACCACTTATTTGAATTAATTAGATTAAAAATCTAATTTTGCTATTTGGCAACATATCATCGTACAATTGAATAATTACCGACAAATTAAACAATTACAAGATAATATTAATTTTTAAATCAAAAAACATATAAAAATCAAAATAAAGCGAAAGGAGAAAAAGTCAGTTAGATCTTACATATTTTGTAGAACCATAAATTTCGAACTAACCCTACCGAGGATAAAAACTTGGCAATTAGGCGCCTAAAAGAAGAAAATTATTTGCTGGAAAAACATTCTGAATAATAAGATTGAAAACTGAATAATTCTGCGTAGTTCCATGGAGGATTTATAGAAAAAAAAATATCTAACCTCCTTCACATAAAGAAACTCTTTTAATGCTAATATAAAATAAAAGATAAATAGCAAAAAATACAATGCTGGTCAAAATAAAACTCCAAAATAATATCTTTTCTTCTAGAATTAAAAGAATCTTTTGGCTAATAATTTCTGCCCAAGAAAGCAAGAAAATATCTCCCAATTCTTGGTCAAACTAGTCAATCTCACGTAAAATCTTGGGTGGGTGCGTCTAAGGCTGCGGCTTCTAATTGACAGCACCAAACATGTCTAAAAACTCTGTGAATCCATATATATGGTTCAAATCACACAAAATAATAGCAATTAGGAAGCGTCTAATCTTGAATTTAAGCACAAACAATTATGGATTCATGATCTATTTCGAACTTATCACTAAACCTTGAAAATATTATTTTATTATAGCATAATTGATGTACTGGGGTCAATTACAATTTCTTTTGACATTTTGAAAATAAATTATACTATAATAGATTTTTTATATATATAAAATTTTTATGTTTCTTTAAAGGTTTGCTTTTGGCCAAAAGAATTTTATAAAGTATTACGGCAGGGATTTGGGTCCTAATCTTTAAGGTAAAATAAGACAATATTTAATTATTTACCATTAAACTTAAGAAATCTTTAGTAATATAATACTTATAATAAAAATCTAAAACTATATTTTTAAAAAGTAAACCCTGACCCTTTCTTACCCAACACTAGGCCAAGTGTAGAAAACCCTGTCCGCCCCTATTATGGAGGCTTTTTTTTTTTCCCCCCTCAAAAATCTTCTGCAGCTCCTGCGACATACGGTGGGTTGGTTGTCACAGTCAGGGGTGGAAATTTGGATCGAATATCCGAACCCAAAATCGAACCCGATTGAATGGAAAAAAATGCAAAAATTTTGGATTCGGGTATATCCGAACCCGATATCCGAAAAAATCACCGGATATCGGGTAGTAGATCGGGTAGTTTTTTCCCCCTACCCGAACCCGATCCGAAAAACTCGAAAAATTACACAAACACCATTTCATAGTAAATCATTCACCATAATATTCTAATATAACACATATATAAACACACATTTTATATAATGTATTAATATTAAAATATACAATTAAAAAAAGAGAAAAAAAGGTATTTTATAGAAGTAATGAGAAGTTAAATAACATAATTAAGCTATTTGTAAATAAGTTAGACAACTGAATTGAGTAATATAATTAGAATTAATAAAATGTAATATTAATTTAGCATAAATATTTGTTATGTTTAAGTTAAATAAATGTGGAAATATGTTTGTATAGTTAATATTCATTAATTTTTCCTTTTTGTTTGGTTCATAGTTATGATGAAAATGTCTTTATATTTTAAAAAGAGTTGATTTGTTTATCGCCATTTTGAATAATCTCTTTTCTTTTATTAGAGCCGATGCTTAGTTTGTTGTATACCCGACATCTCTTGTTTATTAGAGCCGATGCTTAGTTTTGAGCATCATGCTATTTATATACATGGATGTAATTAGTTTGACTATCAATAAATGTATTTGCTAACTTACCGCAAAAAAAAAAAGGCAAACAATTTTGTATTTTTTAACTTCATAGAAATATTGGGTATCCGAACATCCGAATCCGAAAAACCTGACATCCGAAAAATCCAATATCTGGCCGGATAGTTACTATTTAATTGACCGATTAGATATTTTTTCCCCACCTGAAATTCGAAAAACCCGATTATTCGAAAATCTGATCCGATTTCCATCCCTAGTCACAGCCACTAGCAGTAGTAACTAGGAGTGATGTACAAAACAAGTAATGTTGCTAAATTAAAAGGTATATTAGAATACCAATCAAAAGGAGATCTGTTACCCAATCAACTATACTATTTCCTAGTCTGTATACTATGGTCCTCACAGCGCGTGACATGCACGCCATTCTTTTTTCTTTTTGTAAAAATGATTTTTAAATCCAAAAATTTAAAAATTGTATGTTACAAGTTTAAAATTATATATCCACACAAAAGACTCAAACTTAATAAATCTATAAGTGAATATTTAAAGAATATAACAAAATTAATAATTGTGTCTTCACAAATAACAAAAATAGTAATTGCATATCTTCACAAATTTGAAATTATATGTTCACCGAAAAATCTCAAAACAAATCTGAAACTAGATTTTTACAAAAGTAACGGTATATTCATAAGTTCAAAAATAAATGTTCATGAAACAATAAGAGAATGTTCACGAATTTAAAACTATAGACTCACAAAAAAATAATTAAATATTCATAAGTCCATGGCAGAATTTTTACAGTTTAAAATTTTTTCTTTCTATAAAGATTCATAACTATATGTTCACAGTTATAAACTGTAAGTTTATAATATATCATAAACATTTACTACTCTTTTACAATTTGTTCACAACTTATCAACCAGTTGTTCACAACGCTTTGTTGCCACTCACCATCTTCTTTTCTTGTTAACGCTTTGTTCAAATCATCTTTTTTTTTTTTTTTTTTTTACCTTTTAAGTACATGTAGAGAATCATAGTCCTCAAGTGGTGCACCAAAATGACAATGCACGGAAAACTTTGTGACTATCTCCACTTCTTCCAACTAGACAAGTCATAACTTAAAAGATAATTTCGAGAACTTTCATTATGATCATTACATATATTATTATTCTTAGATTAGGTGACAGTTATTTTTTAATAATTTTTAACAATAATGGCTCAAACAGGTACGCACTTCCGTTATCGATTATGTCTTTAAATTTTATATTATAAGTTCAAGTATATGTTTATTTGCGCTTTCAATAAGTTATATATAAATCATTGACTTAATTTCGTGCACGTAATAAGATATTAATTATGCATCATAGGCGCATATTTGACATTTCTTCCATTTATGAAAAGATATGTAATTTCTCCCACTTGAGGAAATAAGAAAATAGGGCCATTGTAAACTGTATAGTAGTGTCCAAAGGAAAAAGAAAAGAAAATGAAGAAAAAGATAAATGCAAAAACCTCACGTCCCACTCAGGAGGGCAGCTTTAAACATGAGAAAGACATGAGGATGGGCAAATGAAAAAGACATAAATGTGTAAAAAACTTCGCGTGACTTGTATTTGAACAAGCAACTTTCTATATGAAGTCGGCAAGAGAGATGCGTCACCAGTAGATAGACAAGATCGGGTTAAAGTTCAATTCAACTCTGATATTATATAAAAATCGTGAAATTTCATCCAAAAATTAATTATTACTAAGACAACGAATACGTAATCGGAAAGCTCATATATATATATATATATATATATAATTATTTTATTATTTATAATTTTTCATATATATAACAATTGTATATTTCTAACAAATAATAAGTATAGTAAAGCTCAAATGAGGACCAAACAAGTGATATGAAGAAAGACAATGAGAGTTGGTAGTCTTGTGGTCTAGTTGTATATTACTTGCCTTCTACATAAGAGGTCTCCAGATTAATTTTTGACGTATACATTGTTCGAATATAGAAGTCTCTCTCGAATAAAAAAAGAAAGAAAAAAGAAGAAAGAAAGACAATGAGAAGCATGCATCAACAGGAGAAGTGGTGCAGCCCTAGTTAGCTTTTTGGTCTTATCCATGCATCTTATAAATTTAGGGCGGCGGCAAGAAGGATTAAATTGAGCAATTAAGATGTTGAAAACACATGGATGAAGAAGAATCTGATCATCAGTTTGATGCTATGAATTGCTAGCTACTCTCAAACGTGCACCACAAAAAAGCTTTGAGGGCAACATCATGGACTTGTCTTATTAATGGAATCTTAGCTTATAAGCTGAGTGAGACATCAGACATACATACATATATCTCCATCAGTGAAGGTTTTAAATGTGAATTTGTTCCCACTGAAAGCAACTTATCAAGCACTCGAATATTCCAATATATGCTTTTCTTTTTCTATTTTTGTAAAACATGGAAATTAAATTAATTCCAATTGAAAAACATGGTTTAATTTTAAAGTTTTCCACCCAGAGTGTGAACACGTTATCAGTTAAGAGATAAAATTTGGACGATACATGTCAGATCACTAGTAGATATAGGACTCATCCAGATTGACTTTTCTTTAGAAGGATTTTTTTTTTTTAAAGTAACTTTTAGAAAAAGTGCTTTTTTGAGTAGTTAATTTTTTTTATTTTGATCTAGGAAAAGTTAAATTTGAACTTTTTTTTTTTTAAGTTCAGTTTTTTTGTGAAAATCAAAGCATATATTTATTACAGGAAGGATGTATTTTTCTTGGAGAAAAAAGATCTTTTCATTAAAAAAAAAAATCCAAACGGGTCCATAATATGTAAAGAGAAAAGTAATTGAAGCTGATGATGGAGCAGTGTTGGGACATTATTAATTATTATTATCGACCAGCTCAACTAGTTACAGCAACTAAATATCATTGTATGGTCTTAGAAATTGCAAGCTCTTTTTTACCTTGTATTTCAGAGCAGCAAAACTAGGGGGTCATCAAACTTAGAGTCATACAAATATACAATAGCTTAGCTGTCGGTGGTTAATTAACAGATTTGGTGCCTTAAATTAATAGGATTCTTGCTAGATATGATCACCCTTACTATCCCTTCTATATATATATATGTGTATGTGTGTATATATATATGAGTATATATTAAGTTATACTTGACCAACTCTGATCTTTTTTCCCTTGGTATCTTTATATTTTTCAAGTGATATAACAACAACAGACTAATATATACTTTGGTCGAGTCTAGACAAAGATTAAGTATATATATATATATATATATATATATACACACATATATATATATACATATATATATGTATATACATATATATATATACATATATATGTATATATATATATATATGGTATTCATTTCTTCAATTCCAACCATTCATCACAACCTTGATCGCACTATATGATTACATAAACCTTTCATAACCTCACTAATCCCGCAAACTATACAATACTATCAGATCATAGTGTACAAGGTGGGTATAAAAACTTTTCAAATTGATGAATTGTAGTTTGGTGATGCCAACTATTGCGACACTTATAGCGGGTGAAGCGCCGCCCATGGTAAAGGTGACAGTTCAAAAACGCAACCTGTAGATATAAAAATCACTGTTTATTATTGAAGTTTTTATAATAAATGTTATGTACAATGGACTCTTTAGGATTCCTCTTGTTGTTGCATGAATCAACTAGCTATGTCATTGTGTAGGAGGCAGTTCATGTTTTCACAACTATGGTCACTAAAATCATCACAACACTAACTGTAGTTTTATGTGGTCACAAGGACCACTTGAGAAGAAATTCTAACAAACTACGTAACATGTATATAAAACATTACTCAAGACAAATTAACATAATGCCTTGATACAAATCTTTTTATTTGAGGATTGATAAGTCCAAAATACGTTTTAAATTATGATTATTTGTGCTTAATTTTGGAATTAGATGCTTCCTAATTGATGTTATTTCTTATATTTTGGCATAAATAGGCTTGGAAAAGAAGATGGAAGTGATATATATGAATTGAAGGGACTTTTGAACATGTTTGGAGCAGTTAAAATTAATTTTGTCACCTTAGAAGTGAGCCTGAAAGTTCTACGCGGGATTGACCAAGTTTGACCGAGAATTGGAAGATATTTTGCACGTTTCTTGGAGAGGAATTGTCGACCAAAAATAAGTATTAGTTCTAAAAGGAAAAATAATATTTTGGAAGAGTTTTATTTTAACAAGGATAGATATAGAGTGGGGGTGGAAATGGCGGATGAATTATTGTTATCTCTGAGTAGGAATTCCACAACAGAGCAATGAGAGGAGTTGTAATATTATTTAATAATAATCCCAGATAGAATGTTGTCTTCAATAAATTGGCATCAGATGATGTGTTAAAAGTTAGCAATGGAAAGGTCAAATTGTCTGTTCCATTTGTGTATTATTAATCAAGATTTAATCCTTCAACAAGTTAACAATATTTGTAACTCAAAGCCCCTAACAACTTCTAGTTCAATTTTTTTTTTAAGGTGCCAACTTTTCCATTTTAAGATAAAATGCATGTTATAACTACTCCCTTGTGTTTAAAAACTTATTATATTATTTTTTCTACTTTTCAACAAGTGTACATTACCCTCTATAATTTATCTAATTAGTTGATTATCCTTTGTAGTTATTCTTTAGCTAGTTAGCTAATACCTCCTATATTTTCAAAAACCTACCATATTATCTCTCGATACTTTTCAAAATGTGTCACTATTACCTTTTTTCTATAATTATCTAAATGCCGTCAACTAAAAATAAAGGTACTTTATGAAAATATATAGCAAATCATATATATATTAATGCTCATAGATATGAAAAAAGCACATATGATGAATACTAAGTTAATTAAAACGGAAAACATTAAGTTAGGAGACTATATGTGATCTTTTAAAAAAAAAACACAAGGGATAATATGATAGTATTAAAACACAATTGGGGAGGGAGGAGGGGGTGGGGGAGGGAGGAGGGTTAATCAGTTAATTAGACAGCTATATAAAGGTAACGTTCAGTTTACGCTTTAACAATATTAAAGTAGGCCTTTAATTTGATCCAGTTTTGCCATTACCATATTATTTACTTACAATATCCTCGTGTACATGAAGTTAACTGTACAAGAGGAGACGCATTAATTGAGGTTATTAAAATAAATTAGAAATTATCTAATTAGTTTAAATTTTTTAAATAAATTGATAAAAAAATATTTATAGATAAATTCAAAGTGAAAGTGAGCAGACTTCACAAACTTTAATAATTGGACAATATAATGGTGAACTACACATTGCTTATTTCTTAAAAAGAAACACAAGATTCTCTTTCTATTTCAGCACAAACAAGATACAAGAAAATTGTTGGCCATTGAGTAGGAGGACATGAGATAAAAATTCCGGTGTGTTCTTATCTTTTCAGCCTGGAGAAAATAAGGTGCTTATGGCACTTGCAACAACGATAGATTCTACTGATAACTAAAGGCAGCCAATTTGGGAGGCAAGTGCACGACTTTAAACTGAAAACGTGTCCATGAATCGTTGGCCATGAAGACACCAAAAGAGACCAGTTGAAATTGATGCATGCAATGACTCACTTGTATTCATTCCTGATAATAAGAGAGCAACGGAACACACTCTGTCTTCTTTGCTTGGTTATGTGGCAAGCGCACTCAATTTGGTCTTTTAAGGGCTTATAGAGATTTAATTTAGGCCAAGAAAAAAATAAAAAGAAGTTCATTTATGTTCTTGTCTAGTAGTTGTGGCTCGGGTGTAGAACTTAAACTCATATTTAAGATAAGACGAAGTTCTTAATTTAGTAGAAGAGAAAAAGATTAATTATTTGTGTTATTATCATCCATGTATTTATTTCTTTTCTTTGGTAACTGGTTTATTAGCTAGTTATTATCATGTAAACAAAGAAGAAAAGGAAAAGAATACAGCGTTTAATATTAGCGGAACAAAAATTATATACGTGACCATGTATAAAACATGGTTAAATCTTCAATGGAAGATAATTATAATGTTTAGTTATGGAGACTAGAGTGGGGATTGCTCAACCGACCCGTTCAAGATAGAAGAATTGTAAGTCTAGCACATTGAAGAGTTCCCCTCCGTGCACAAGTACTTTGTGCATCCAATAAAGAAGGTGTGGTAAAATCATAATAATATGAATATGAATCGCCTATTTATAGTGTGTTTGGAATGATCTTATGTTAAGATACTTATCCTATTGAAATTTGGAGATATCTTATAAGATTTAAGATATCTTATCATATGCACTATATATTCTATAGTTGTAAAAGATAAGATAGGAAGGATTGCTTATTTCTTATAAGATAAAAAGTATAATTTTGTTTTAAATTTTCATAGGATGCATGATAAGATTTCTTAAATCTTATAAGATGCACCCTCATTTTAATAGGATAAGTATCTTAAAATAAGACTATAACAAACAGAGCATTAGTCCCGTCAAATGTCAATGTGACTATAGGGAGGATGATTGTAATGTTTAATTAGTTGCAGGGACCAAAGCCTTAATCACTTCACAATCGACCCAATTAAATTAGTAGGCGGGCCCTAAGTCTAGCCAAGTGAAGAGGTCCCCTACGTGCACAAGTACTTTTGCAAGAAAGAAGGTGATTAAATCGAAATAGTATGAACGCGTAACATTTCACAATTTATCATAATAAGAAAAATATTCTTAATAAATGCAGATTAGGGATTCAACTGTTCCCTCTGCATACAACATTCTACAATCTACAATGATGACTTTAGAGTGAGGAAAATAATGCATGGAATAATAATTGATACCACGTTTCCTCGTGCGGTATTGCTTGAAAAGCATGCACTTAGCTTGGAGTTTTCTTCCTTTTCCCTCTTTTCCTCCAAGCAAATGGTGCGACAACTTTCCTATCTGTAGAGAGCCTCAACTGAAGACGACCTTTATTAGGTTTGACTCCATTTTCATATATCATCTCCACATGGAATGATTCCCATTTGCATGCCGTAATAGCGAGTGGACATATTCTCATTAGGGGCACACGTCATCATTGATACATCAATGTAGATGGAGACTTTCACACATCACGGTTAAACAGCAAAGAATAAAAGATGTGCATAGTTTTAAGCTTAGGTGAATAGCACCTATAAAAGCACCGATACTCTTCAAGAGTCACGTATCGCATGTTTTATATGTGTTGGATATCAACACACTCCTAACGCGTCTTAACACTTACTGGATATATTTTGATTCCAACACATTTTTTGACACGATTGAATACGTCAAGATTCATGTTGAGATGTACATGGGATCTTTTTATCTACAAAGTCTATAAGTCTAGAAAACCATGGTTTCCATTACTATACCAAGAATGCCCTGTCACTTTAAATTAATATTTGATATTGGTGTATTTATTATATATAATAAATTTAAATATATTCTATTTAACGTATCCCCAATCTATTTTTTCTGAATTTTAGAAAAGAAGACGGATGAGCTATTGCATTGTGTCTTGTCGGGTGTCTATATATTCCATACACGCTTCCTAAGGTAACACTCTCAATTTTACTTTTGATCAAAATACCGTTATAAACCATTTTCTGGAATTATCATATATAATTCTTATAGTGCACGTATGAGATTAGTCATCATTCAACGAAATTGAAACGAGAGATTTGTCTTTTACGGATTATTCAATTTTAACTAGTAAAATAAGATTTAATTCGTTTTGGCCTAGAATTTAATAGGATTGTTTAGCTTCTTGAACGAACAAATTAACCAAATTTCTTGTCTTATGATCCTCAAAGTTTATTTATGTAAGTCCACTTTATACTTGACCACTTCAATATATACATTACGGAAAGGTATGAAAAAGGTTATGGACATATATATCCGGGGCCACCCCAGCGCCATTCCTTAGCAAGATGTTTTTCATAATACTAATAATTTTATAACCATAATTGACGTTGTGTATTATTTACTTCATTTAATATAATTATATTAATAATTTATAATTATTAAATTATAATTAAAATATTACAATATATAATGTGACCTGATTCGTTTTCATTCCTAGTGCTGAGGCGCCCACTATAGCATTATACTCCTTTTACTGCGTAATCCTTTAATTTGTCTTCTTGTGATTTTTGACTAATCCTTGTACCTCGGACTTTTTTATTTAAGTTTAATGAGGTAATTTACTTGCGAGGAAAAAGTTAAATTTATATCTTTAGTCGTTTGGGCAAATGGAATAAGCAACACATGGAGTCAATGTCTTAATAATTACTAATTATTACAACAATTCCTTAGTCAAGAGAGCTTCACATTTGAGAAAGGTTATATAACTTTTATTATGCACTTTATCTGAAAAAGAGAAAGTGGGAGAAACTAATGAAGTTAGCATTTGCATTGCAACTCGTAATAAATTATTTCTTAGGTTAATGTTGCTTTTTCTTTTTTTTTTTTCTTTCTTGACGAGAGGCGTTCAACTGGTAGAGATCAATTACTATGATTTTGTTAAGTTTTGGCCACCAATAAATAAATTGGAGTATCACGATATGTTCCTAATATATACATGATGGCTTCATTCAAGACTCTCTGACTTAGAGGGAATAGGGTTTTTCAATCCGATCACGAGAAGTAACGTATTCTCGTCCTTCTCTTACTATTATCTTGCCTTGTTTGCACGAGCAATATTAATAGCATTATTAGCAGGTGAGGCAATCGAGTGCTACAACTTAGTTGAGATACCACCAAAATTCTGAGAACAAAAAAGAAAAATAGGCGTGCAAAGTACGCCTATTAGAGGGATACACACACATGCACAAATTGCTTTAATTTGTGTTTGGAAATTGGGATTTGAGAGAGCATGCATATCCCCAAAAACTGTCAAAGTTGTGGGGCACATCCTAGTTAAGTGGATATTTGCATAGTGCCTTCACGTGTGGGGGAAGAGTTTGTATGTGTGTGTATATATATACATACATATATATATATATATATACACGTGTGTGTGTGTTTGTATATATATGTTACACAAGCTAGTACACAGAATATACATGTACAAGTGTGTGTGTGTGTGTGAGAGAGAGAGAGAGAGATGGAGAGAGAGAAGGAAATGAAGCAATCAAAATTCAAGAAAATTTGTGTGTTTTGTGGGAGTAGCCCTGGAAAGAAGAGCAGCTACAAGGAGGCTGCCATAGAGCTTGGGAGGGAATTGGTATGTCAGTTTCTGCAAACTTTTCATGCTTTTATATTCTTTTTTTTTAACTTCGATAGACTACTCTAGACGTGCATTCTTTCTCAAAAAAAAGATCGTATGTCTCAAAATTTGACATTCTTTCAATATGAGCACGAAGAGATTCTTGAAGGGAGGTTAATTTCATCTTGAATAATAAACTTCTTCCAAACGAACCCAAACAAAATTTCAAGTCTCTTCTTTTGCATATGCATGGCTAGCCCACAAAGTTCTATTGTTTCCTATTTCATCTTGTGTCTTCACCGTAGAAAAAGTGAAACATATATATATTTATGCTTTCTCATTGGAGTCAAGTTAAATTCTTCCATGTGAGGATGAAAAATAGGAAACATCTAGTATATATTACGTGACTAATTAATTATAATTCGTGTAACTTAATTTTATCGGAAGTATCACTTGAGTGATATATGACAATTCCCAAGCATAATTAATATTTTTTATTTGGCTTAATCAGGTGTCAAGGAATATAGACCTAGTGTATGGAGGAGGAAGCATTGGATTAATGGGATTGGTCTCTCAAGCTGTCTATAATGGCGGCCGCCATGTCCTCGGGTGAGTTAATTTCTTCCAATATTAACGTTTTTGGAGTAATAATGAAAAGATATGTCATCATATACATTGTATCTAATTTTTTTGTCATTTTCCTTTTGTCTCCAGAGTAATTCCCAAAACATTAATGCCTAGAGAGGTATATTTATTTTCTGCCACTTTTTTATTTTCTTTTTCTTTTTCCTCTTTTGTGGGCATTTCATAACTTTGCTTTCTTTACTCAACATGAAAGCATGCAGAGTATAGTATAACTAGATAAAGTTAAATCTATGATGGCATTCCCTAGAGAACAATTGAAATTCATGTGTTTTTGATTTTCTTCTGTTCTTTGTCTATATTCTACTTGTGTGTTAGGATCTTATCCTTAACTTTAGTTATCAGTTTGAAGATATGATGATAAAATAAAATAATGATATTAGATAGTCGATACTTGATATAAACAACTCAATATCTTATATTTGATTATGACTAATGGGATAAAATCCAACTTGATTTGATTAAGTTTGATTTGGTTACTTTTGTTCTTCAATAACAAATGGACATTAAGTGAATGTTGCACCTCACTAGTGATTAATTATGGTGTAGTATCAAACTACCAATTAATTAATCCACAAGTGACACCTCGTGCACAAGTAAATTAATAAACTAGACCTTAGTGAAAGTCCTTAATTTGACTAAATTCACAAAGATATGATGAAAGTTTGATATCATATATAAAACAGTTAATGTAGGACAATGCACTATTCAGAAGATGCTTCTTTCTGCTGTGTTATTTTGGACCGAAAAATCTTGCAAATAAATTGGTCGTTCAAATGATCGGGTCGTGATATAAAAGATGCATAAAACCCCACGAACTCATGGGGCAGGCCGACCCCATTTTTGTATTGTGCGTTGACTTACTATATCTGATTAATGTTGCGGTTGACTGATTCCTTAACCATTGATTGTGGTCCAGATAACTGGTGAAACTGTTGGGGAGGTGAAACCAGTGGAAGATATGCACCAGAGAAAAGCAGAGATGGCTAGACATTCTGATGCTTTTATTGCATTACCTGGTTGGTGTTGTCCCTCTTACATTTTCTTTTGTCAAATTGGCTTTCCAACAAAATTTTCCCACTATCCATCATAGTCTAATCAATGTTTACTTGTGCCCCACGGATTGGATGTCTAGATCTTCAACAAATCTAATTCAGTGTTTCGTGGTTCTATATATTCGGGTGCTTATAAGCATTTAGGGAAAAAAAAAATTTAAATGACTGATTTAGTCAATATCTTTAAATCCTTTTGACAATAAAGTTTCTTATGTTTAAAATAAGATAATTCAATTTCTTATCTTTTAAAATAATAAAGTTTCAAGAAAATTATAGTGTTAAGACTAATAGTGTCTCAAACTATAAAGATAAAAGTATGAAGGCATAAAAACAAGAGATTGACAGAATTACAAATTGCAAAGATAAGAAATTTAAAAACATTAATTTTTCAAAATACTTATTAACTCAAGACTAACGGCATCACTAATTATACAGATAAGAGACTAACATATAATCTTTTAAATATAAGGGACTTAATTATTAAAAAAAAAACAAAGATAAAAATCAACTGAGTCATTCACCCAAATAAAAAGTTCCTCCCACTACATTTTTATTTTGTGTGCTCACACTGCGAAACACCCTACTGCAATATGCACATCTTGGTTCTCCATCATTCATCCATGATGTTACTATCACCACTATTTGGCCGGTTCGACTTGAAACAATCACCGCAATATTATTTAAACACTGGTTTAGAATATTTTGTTATAAAAATTAAATGATGTTAATAATCAAAGTTAGTAAATTTGGAGGGAGTAAGAGATTTTCAAATAAAAATATCAAAATGATTTTAAGTATTTTATGAACTAATAAAAGTTATAGTCGGAGAATTTTAAAAGTAAATCCTCCATATATATATATATATATATATATATATATATATATATATATATATATGTATATAAGTATCCGGCCTGTAATTTAGGGTTTATAAAAAGATTAAAAATCTTTAATTTGTGATTCTCGATAACTATTCTTTTAAATTTCATGTTTATTTGAAATGCCTTAATAATGGTTCAAGTAAATGATTTGATGAAATTAGCCAGCAAAAAAGATCACCAAATTATCATGTTTATATTCAACATATGGTCAATTTTCATTAGATCTTTTGGAAGGCATATATTAATAATTTTGTAGCAAAAATTGAAATATAGTGGCATATATGTCTAAGATTTCATTGTAAGAGAATCTCCAATTTCTACCAATCTTTGTTGGACAAACTAACATGTTGTGCAAGCCCAAGCCCTGCCCAGTGTTTTAGTGGGCCGAAGTTTTGGTCTCAAACGCAACGTATTGGTTCCGAAAAAATGCAAGTCTAAACCAACAAAATTATTCGAAGCCTTTTATTTTTTTGCTAGATTAGCAAGTGTTTTGTGTAATCTCGAGATCAAAATAAAAAAAAAATTCTTAAAGAAGTCAAAATTTCTATTCTTTTGGTCAATCAATTTATTTACTTATGCTGATCAAATTTGCTTAATTGAATACAACAGATCAAAATTATATTTAAAGAAAATTCTTTTCATTTCATTTCAAGATTAAAAATTGCTCATAATTATAGTCAAAAGTTTGCATGGTGTCATTGACATCATATATTTGAGTCTTTTTCTCTCTCTGGGTGTGTATGTGTATGTTGTGAAACATTTGTTTGAGTTGATAAGTGCTTAACACGTATCCAGGTGGTTATGGAACTCTGGAAGAGCTTCTTGAAGTAATAACTTGGGCTCAGCTTGGAATCCATGATAAACCGGTAATTTCTTGTTTTTGCATCATTTATCTTTTCCTAAAATTTTTATGGCACTAGGACGATGGTCTAAACAATGCTTTGGACCAATCACAATTTTTTTTCCACTTGCATCGATAATAAATTACGATAATTAAAATAATTACACTTGTCTAAGTGGTTGACTCGTAGCAGAAATCTAGACAAGGCTTTGCTCGCCCCGTCCCAATTTATTCATCCTCCTGGCTCTAACTCTTTTTCGAGTCCAATTCCCTGCAAAACCCGGCCCGAACCAAAATGCAAGAAAAAATATAAGCAAATTATAAGGTGCACCTTCAATAAGATGTACCCTTATCTATGTGGTCCTTCATATATTAAAAAAAAAAGAAAAAAGAACAAAAAGAGTTATGTGCATAGATCTTTTTCTATCTCTATTTTCTTTCTCTCTCTACATCTTTCTTCTTTCTCTTCATCTCTTCTTTCTCTATGATCTCTTTTTTTTTATCTTTATTTTCTCTCTTTCTCTACGTCTCTATTCGTTCTCTCTTTGCATATGTTCTCTCTCAATGATCTTTTTCTTTGTATCTATTTTCTCTCTCTACATCTTTGTTTAGTTATATTTGTAATAATTGGTTCTTATGTGTATCTGTGTTCTGATGTGTGTGTGTGTATATATACATATATATATTTGAAGGATTCATTTATATTCAGTAGTTTGTTATTGTTTGTTCAGTAGACTATTATTGTTAGTCTATTATTGATTGTTTAATATTTTATAACTGTTTGTTCAGTAAGCTATTATTGTTTGTTTAGTATTTCATAATTCTTTTTTTTTCAGTAGACAATTATTATTTATTCAGTATTTTATATCTGTTTGTTCAGTGCTCTATAAATATTTGTTCAATACCCTATAACCGTTTGTTCAATGCTCTATAACTATTTGTTCAGTAGCCTTTTTATTGTTTTTCAGTAGACCATTATTATTTGTTCAGTAACATATTATTGTTTGTTCAGTATTCTATAACTATTTGTTCTATAGCCTATTTTTGTTTGTTCAGTATTTTGTAACTGTTTGTTCAATAGGCAATTATTGTTTGTTCAGTAACAGTAGCATATTATTGTTTGTTCAGTGTTTTATAAGTGTTTGTTCTATAGGCTATTATTGTTTATTCAGTAGCATATTATTCATTAAAATATATGTTTATAATTAAAATTGACTGAAATTACCAGAATTGTTTATTCATTATTCAATCTTTGTTTATCATGGAAAGCTTCATCGAATTTTTATATTTTTGTTTGTAACTTACAATTCAAAGTAACAGATATTTTCTATTTGTTTAGACATTATTGGTTCAGATTTGATATTTTCTATTTCTTTGGACGTTGTTGCTTTACTCATTTTGAATAAATTGAGCTGTGATTTTGATTTGATATTTTTGTTGAGTTGTTGAACAAATTGAATTGGAAAATTATATTTTGGATTTTGTGAGATTTAGTTTTTGTCATGAAACAGAGAAGAAAAGAAAAGAATTGTAGCAAAAAAAAAAAAGAAAAAGTGCATTATATAGTACATGATTTCATAGTACCCACAAGTGCACCTTGCAACATGAACCTGCGGATGCATAGTATAAGATCCCAAAAATATATGTGTGATTAATGGGATTCATGGATCTCTATATGCAGGTAGGGTTGTTGAATGTGGATGGTTATTATAACTCCTTACTATCATTTATGGACAAAGCAGTGGAGGAAGGTTTCATTAGTCCAAGTGCACGCCAAATAATCGTATCAGCCCCAACTGCCAGGGAACTAATGAAGAAACTAGAAGTACTTCTCTATTAACTCTTTAAAATCTTAAATCTCGAATTCAACTAAGCAAATTCTGTCGATGAAAAAACGAATCGATTATAAACTTTAAAGTGATAACCTCAGAGAACGTTTTCCTTTTTTATTATTATAAATCGCAAAATATTCATTTTGATCTATATTCCATGTGATGACTCCAACCTACATACAATTGAATCGCTATATTTTATTTCCAGGACTACTTACCTTGCCATAAAAGGGTTGCTCCAAAACACAAGTGGGAGGTGGAACAAATAGATTAGATCCTGATCTGTGATTATCAGAAGGACAAAACATTTGGAAGACCATTAGAAGTCATTTCAAGCAAGGAGATTTTACTCTTTCCACATTGTTTTCCCAGTTTGTTAGTAACAAAAGACTCGATATTTGACCTTTCAACAATTTTTTCTTCATGCTGCATCATGCTTTAGCCTTCAATATATATGCTCCATTTGCTTCACGAAATATGAAGTAGAGGACAAAGAAATTTGTTGTTTATATTAGAACAGCAATTTCATATCTGAGCTTTACACGGATTGATTTATTTTTAATAGTAAATGTTAAATTTAATCAAATTTCTTAATTGTTAAGAGAGACGAAGAATTTGTTTTAACCAACATTTACATTTGAAAGCACAAAATATTCTGTAACAAAGATTCAAGTGATTCGGTTGAAGGGTAAATGTCATGAAAACGTTATATCTTCACGATTAAAAACTTGGTAACTAATTTTGTTGTATTAATAAGATAACTTTTTAATATTTTGTCGAGTATCTAATTAAAGTTCTTGATTTTCATATATTAAATAATCTTAAAAAGAAAAAGCATGTGAAGATTAAGAATAATTTTACATTATAGAAGGAACGGATATCCAATATCACATACATTTACTTTATACACACACATATATGTATATTGAGTCTGGGCCAATATTAAATCCCATAATTAAAACAAGAAGTACTCCATAATCTAGCCATTTAACTTTGCCTTAACGAAATCTTTAAATTCACCTCTATCTAGTAAAGTCGGGTTTCAATTGTATGCGACCTCGCGGGTTCATAATAAATCGGTAGTGGAGAAATACAAATCACTATTAATATTTATTAAATTTATTTTTTTGCGCAAATTAACTATGAGTGACATCTAATAATATATCATAATTACTAGAATTGTAACTCTCCCATTCCACATTGGTCATTTGTGATATTTGTATTTTATTTATAACTAGTTCTTTTGTAACCTGTGCTTTGCACGGTGTAGATAGGCTTTTTATGTGTTTTTTTAATTTTTTTTCTAAATATCTATAAATGTGATTTTATGTGTGTTCTTATTTTTTCTAAGTATCACATAAATATAACAAGCTCCCATTTAGAAATTAGTCATGACTATAAGCATTTACTTGACCCTCAATTATTTTATTTAATAATTGCTACAATTAAAAATATTTTTTGTTTATTGAGTTAATAAAATTATAATAGTTATTTTTCATTAAGTATCTGATGGTAGGGACTAATGGATCAAAAAAATAATTAAGAGTGATTTGGATATATACTTTTTGAATTGGGCTAACTTAAAAACTAAAAAGAAAATAATAGGGGCCCATAGTGATCATATAGATTTGTTAGTGTTGAAAAATATTTAATATAAATACACCCACAAAAGTTAATCAAATGGTGGCACATATTACCTAAAACCTCTTAAATTTTGATGAGTTAACTATACATAGATTTATTTATTTATTTATTTATTTATTTATTATTTTGTCATTTTTTTAATATCTTATTTGGAATTAGTAGTTATATATTTTTTGTATTATTTTCTTTTTCACCTTCTCTTCTTTGGATCACATTGGCTAATTATTTGTACTTTTCTTTATGTTTTTATAGATGCTATAATTTTTTCTTATAATTGAGAATTGATGACTTTTCTACCTTGTACATTACTATTTGTGAGAATATACAATTTAACTATATAATTTAAATCATATTTTCTCTCACATTAGCCTATATCGTATCTAAAGAATTCAAAAGCTTGATTGAATAATTAGAATTAGAACATAATATTAAAATCTGTTAAACTCAATATGGATTTTTAAAGAGCTTCTCCTATACTTGAAGGTATTATTTAAAATTAGTAATTATGTATTTTTTTATTTTTTTTCTCATTCACTTTGTTTATTATTGTATTTGCTAAATATTATATAATATCATAAAAAATTTAATTTTTATTTAATACTTATTTGACATTATTTTTTTCTTTTTTCTTTAATGATTTTCAGTAGAAGTTAATAATTACTACCCTTAGTAATTTTTTTCTTTTTTCTCTTTCTCTTAATTAGATTATAAAATCAACTATTATATTAACATTAATCCATAACTTAAATGATGTTATAGTCTTTTTTTCTTATATTCGAACATAAATGACATCTTATAATTCAATTTTTCGTCTCTCTTTTTTAAGTTTATGTGGCATTAAAAGAGTTTGTTACCTTTAATTAATGTATAACTTTATAAATTTATCACACACACACACATATATAATTGTTAATTAATTCTGAAAGTTTAATACTAAAGTTTTAGTGTCATCCTATTAATGTTAACTAAAACCCATTAACTCATTTAAAAAGAAAAAAAGAAAAAGAATAGCTGACATGTCATAATAACAATCATTTGACATAGCAACCATAGAGCTCAAATGTTATCTTGTGGAAAAAATTTATATATTATTGTTGTTGCTGTTGTTGTTGTTCTTATTATTGTTGTTGTTCTTGTTGTTGTTGTTGTTATTATTATTATTATTATTATTATTATTATTATTATTATTATTAATTAACTAGGGATTTCAAAGCCCGTGCTTTGCATGGGTCAATTGTTTTTTTATTTTTTGTAATTGTGATTTTTTATTTACAAAAAAAGCGTAATTTAAAAGTTACATGGTTGCTAAAGGTTCTTGGAGGAACATCAAATGAGAAAGACAATTCCAAAACAAAGAAGATATAGACTTAGAATATTTAACTCATTAGGCAAAAGATAGGTATTACAGAATAAAGGATGATATTTCAATCAAATATCAAAAAAGTCATAAATACCAACTCAGTTTACAATTTAGACATACAAAATTTTCAAACCATACGCAGGGTCACTTTGGATTGGTAGTGATGAACCCTTTCTTAGACATATGATGAACCCTAATGTAAATAAGTAGTGAACATGGTGAACACTTAAGGTCTATATAATATTTATACTCTAGAATTTTGTAGCAGAAGATATTTATGTTGCATTATGAAATGCCTTAAAGAATCACTATATATAGGTTTAGAAAGTGACCATGCTATCATCTCTACATTCATGAAGGACATTCAAAGGGTCTCAAAAACCTCTTGAATTGAATCCATTTCAAAATAGTGGTGACACTCAAAAGTTGCTACATTCATGTAGGAAGTCATAATTGAAATAATCCACAACCCTTATGAATTAAATAAGTTAGTAGGAAAATAAAAAAGACTTTAGAAATAATTTATCATTCATCTCATAGTTTTGCAAAAATAGATAGATAGATTATATGAAATAGATTTAAATTTAAAATAAAAATAATTTGTTAGAAAATTATAAAATAAAATCAGTCGAAATAATAAATTCAAATTCACTTGATACATCACTATTTATAACTGTAAAACTTTGAGTAACTCTATCTTACGTTAGCTTATATAGCATTCAAAGAATTCCAAACTCACTTCAGTTTAATTTTATATAATAGTAGAGATATAAATGTAAATTCTTTATTAATATTTCATGATACGAATCACATTGACTTTTTTTTTTTAAAATAATAAGAACTGATCTGGGTGTTTTTAATAATTAGGACTAACTTAAAAAAAAAAAAAAGAAGAAAACAATGGGGACTTGTAGATTAATTTTCTCACTTGTTAATATAGAAATGTAATTAATAAAAATAAATTCCACAAAATTAAAATTTGATGATGTGGAATAACTTTATCACTATTATATATAAATATATAGATTTTGTATATTTTATATTTAAAATATTCTATACATGTATTTTTTGCATTTTTATTTTGACTAAAGATTTTATATACATGATATTCTCACATTCTTATGCTAATAATAACTTGAGATTTCTCCCATATTTTATTTAATAAATATTTGAAATTAGAGAGAATAATCGAGTTACATCTTTAGCTCATAAAATAAAGATGATTAAGAGTAAATTCTATTATATTTTATGTTATTCTCATTTAAATTTAAATTCTAACCAAGAAATTTTATTTCAAAAAAATTCTCAAAAGAGAAGAAGGGAATGAGTTTACTTTAAAAATGTACAACTAAATGTACATTTTATGTTTAAACATATGGCTAAACATATATTTGGGTAGTTAAAAGTAGTCACTAATAAGTTTTTAAGCTCATAAATTAAAATCGATTAAAAGTTGTCATTAGTAATTTTGTTAAGCTCATAAATTAAAAGTGATATGGCAAAATGTGATATAATGTGGCATGTTAGTGGGGCTTTATACATGTGACATGGCATGTCACTAGAGCTCAACAAAACTAATATGAAAATCATAGAACTCACATGTTATCTTGTAGAACAACTTTATGTATATGGTAGAGATGCTTCACTACTTCGTTATCACATAATGCAAAATATGGTATGATGTGGCATGTTAGTTAGGCTTCATACATGTGACATGGCATGTCATTAGAGCTCAAGAAAAATAATATAGCAACCATAGAACTTACATGTTATCTTGTGGAACAATTTTATATATATAGTATAGATGCCTCACTACTTCATTATCATGAATTTAAACATTTTAGACCAGTTGATGGTAGAATGATAACTAGATTTGGGTGGATTATTACAAGAATGGTAATAAAAAGAGAATTAATGAACTAAAAGGTATATTTTCATGTAATCAATTCCCTTCATTTTCTATCCCGATAGAGCAGAGTCATGAAGAGTCAAATCCCTAAATCAATCATGCAATCTTAAATCCATATGTCAGTAAAACAAATCAAACATGGAACTAGTTCCACTATCCTAACTAATCTAGACCAAGGATTTTCATTACGTGATACATACAAGGATAATTAATATCACAAGAATGCGTAGTCTAATCCGTGAACAAAATTGAAATATATTTTGTCAAGCAAATTATAACCTTTCTATATAAGGCTATTGTGGTTTCAAAAATATAACGAACCATTAACTAGTAGTAAAACTCCATATAATTCCTCATTTAGTTGGTGACATTCAATCAACCTTACCGCTTAAGACTAACCATCCTTTTCACTAATATCTCATATTAATTAATAATTAAGGCGACGAAACTAGTGCTAATCTTACCTGTATTTGGTTGATGCCCTAATTATTTGGCCTATGATCAAGAGCTAATTTTAGAATTATTTTAATTCAAAAGATAATAATCATTCATATTATTAAACACAAAAATAAGCTCTCGTTGCGTTGAACCTTAGATACTTGTGGAAACTCCTCAATAGAAAAGACAATATTAGGGACAAAATATGCATTCAAGGTAAATATAGGGATAGTTTTGAAAATTACCTCTTGTATTTCGATTGGAGGCTAATTTTGGTGTAAACTGCAAGCAATTTGTTTGATGCTTGTCTCATAATGTTTTTTTTTTAAGTGAAATGAAATACTTACTTGCCTAGCAAAAAAAAAAAAATTCCCACCTATACAACGTGGTACTGGAGGAAAATCCTCCGACTCCGGCCTATTGTGAAACATTTTGTTTTTCACAAAATTGGAGATGGCAGCAGTGTGAAGTTTTGGAAGGACTGGTGGCACCCACTTGGTATTCTCCATTAACATTTTTGGTGAACAAATCCCTCAAGAAGCTGAATCTGACCATAATGCTATGGTCGCAGACTTCTTCCATAATGGTCAATGGGCATGGCAGCGTCAATATCCTGTCTACCATATTATTGTTAATTCTGTTTAACTTGCCCAACCCGAGTAACGAACAAGATGACACCATCTGATGGATTGGTAACCCTGATGGAAAATTTAGCACAACGTGAGCCTTGGATTGCATTGGACAAAAACAGTCCCAAGGTTGATTGGCATGATACAATCTGGTTTGAAGGCCACATACCCAAACATGCATTTTGCACGTGGCTTTTTTTGGCTTGACCTAAATCCTACTAAAAACTGACTTGTGAATGGGTAATTAATGTTGACCCTTTATGCATTTTTTGTAGAAGATAAATGGAAAGTAGAAACTGCTTGTTTTTTTAATGTTAGTTCTCGCGGAGAATTTGGAAGAAAGGGATGAAACTTGCCAATCGCCCGCATTGGTTATACAATTGGAATCATGTGTGTAAATGGTTGATCAAAAGATGTAGTGGCAAGGAGATGAAACATTTTATTTGCAAATTCTTTTTTGAAGCTATTGTCCATACGCTTTGGCAGGAGAGAAATGTTCAGATCTTCAACAGCCGAAGCCCCTAGAGTGAAGAACATATTTTTGACTTTTGTGTATTTGTGGTCAGAAATAAGATTACTTTTGGTACAAAGTTCAGATTTAACCATGTCAAAAGCTTTTTGAGCAGGAATTGAAAATTTGATGTAAGTATTTTAGTTTAGACTGGAACGATTTTCCTTTGATGTTCATGGTTCTTTTGAGTATACAAGTTACATGCTAATTGAGCTTAAAAAAAAAAAGCTCTCGTTTAAAATTCTTTTAATTAGAGTTACAAAAAAAGGTTGAAACTTGTTGATCGACTAGCCTAACCTGCCAAAAGAAAAGGTTAGAGTTTAATATTTGATGATCCGTCAAACAAACGGGTCAACCCAACCCCACCTATAAAAAAATTAGTGGGTCGAATTGGGTTGACCCACGGGTGACTCACCAACTTATTTAACCCACATTTAATTTTTAAAAAATCATCTATAACAACTCATGTTATTATCATTTTTGTAATTAATTATGGTCTTATTTTATTATTTAAGAGTTTACATAATTTTAATTTTTTATTTTCAAAATATAGATGATCAACCCACTTAACTTGTCTAACCCACCAAGGTCAGGTATGAATTTGCACTTTGCCAACTCGCCAAAAAGGACCCAACTCGATCTGGCCTACCAGCCTGCCTAATCCTTCTTAAACGCGTTGGGTCGGGTCTGTCACCTCTTCTTTTAATCCAAAAAAATACCTGTCATATATGTACACTAACACGTCTCACATCTTTGGCATTAATAGATTGAAGATAGAGCTTTTCTGCCAATGCTAATAATAATGCCCAAGGGATATATATTCATTATATATAACCTTAATGGGAACAGCTTGTGTGTCGAGTTATACATGTCCATTATATATACATGTCCATTAGTAGGCATCAAATTGTACACGTCATATATACATGTCCATTATATATGTTATCATATGTAACTTGTTTTGGACCAATTATATTAACGTACAAGCGATTTTAAAGCCCATGTTATCATGTGTAACTTGTTTTGGACTTGGACCAATTATATTAACGTACAAGAGATTTTAAAGCCCGTGAGAATTGTCTTTTTAGTTTTTTTGTAATTGTGGTGAATATAATTTAAAAGTTACATAATTGCTAAAAGAACTTAGGGAACATTAAATGGAGAAGACAGATTTAAAACAAAGAAAATATAAATTTAGAATATTAAATCAAATATCAAAAAAGTCATAAATACCAACTCAATTTACAATTTAGACATTCAAAATTTTGGGTAAAATATACTAGATTTTCCTATGATTTACTATAAGTGCATAACAATCCCTTATGATGCCAAAAGTCTCACAACAAACCGCTATAGTGAGTAAAAGTTTCACACGTACCCCTCACCGTCTAACCTTCTTCTAACGGTATTAAAATTTACAGTGAAATGACATTAATAGCGTTATCTGACCCAATCAATTTTCTTTTCTTTTTTTTTTCTATAATAATTAACAAAAAAACAAAGAAATCTTGAACAACCAAACAAAAGAAGTTGAAGAAGATGAATGCTTCAAAATCGCTTCCAGTGAATATCCCGAACAGAAATTACCATTAGCTACATTGGTTTCATCATATGTGGATTCTAATTTTTTTTATGAAGGAGAGTATGGCGCCGATGGCGACGGAGAAATGGAACACCTCACGTTATCGTTGGCCGAAGAATAGCCGGGAGAATGATGTCAAGATGACTCGTTTTTAGTTTCTTGGGAAAATTTCATTCAATTGTAAGATTAGTCTGAATGCATTATTCCCACCATGACAAGGACGTAATCAATGTTTTAGACTTGAAAACTTAAAAAGAAGAAGAAGAAGAAGAAGAGAAAAGAAATGCTTTACAAGTTTAAACTTTTCTTGATTATGTGATGTGTAATTATTGTACAAATATTGAATTTTTTTTTTTTTGCTAGAAAAGTATTTAATTTGTCAACTCTGACATATATTTGAAACTTTAACTTGATGTCTACTAACTCGTCTCCAATTCCCTCTTTTTTCTCCAAGAGGAGTAAAGCTTCGGTTATGTGGGGTCGCTTTGCACGTTAATCTCTTTTGAGTCACAATAGAATACATAATCGCTTCATCAATCAATATGGTAGAAGAACTAAAAATTAGCTTTTAATTTTGTGAACCAGCTATGGGTACACAACGTTGCACCGTATGCCAAAAGTGTACCCAATTCCATTTTCGATTGCAGCCACAATGCTGTATTTTTGTTTGGGTGTTTGAGATTCTTTATTTCCTTTAATTTTTATGTATGTGTTTGACCAAAAAAAGAAAAGAAAAGAAAATTGAAGAGTTAGATAAGACTATTAATGTCTTTTTGCTAAAAATTTTAACACTGTTAGAAGAATGTAGGATGGTAGGGGGTATGGTTGGGACTTACCATAGGAGCCTGTTGTGAAACTTTTGACACCACAGGGGATATTGTGCACTAATTATAAACTACAGGGGGATCTGGTGTATTTTACCCAAAATTTTCAAACCACACACAGGGTCCCTTTGGATTGGTAGTGAATCCTTTTCCAGACATGTGATGAAGCCTCATATAAATAAGTAGTGAACATGGTAAAAACATGAGCCTTATGCTCTAGAATTTTATAACAAAAGAGATTTATGTTATGTTATGTAATGTTTTGAAGAATCACTGTATATAGGTTTAAGAGGAGACTAGACTATCATTTCTATATTTATGAAAGACACTCAAGGAGTCTCAAAACCCCCTTAAATTGAATCCATTTCAAAATAATGGAAAACCGCAAAAGTTGTTACATTCATGTAGGAAATTATGATTGAAATAATTTATAACCTCCATGAATTAAATAAGTTAGTAAGAAAATCAAAACAACTTTATAGATAACTTATCACTCATCTCATAATTTTTCAAAAATAGATAGATAGATTATATGATATAGATTTAAATTTAAAATAAATAGAATATGTTACAAAATTATAAAATAAAATCAATCAAAATAATAAATTCAAAATTACTTTATACATTGCTACTTATAAGAGTGTAACTTTAATTTACTCTATCTTATGTTAGCTTATGTAACATTCAAATAATTCCAAACTCACTTCAGTTTAATTTTATATAATAGTAAAGCTATAAATGTAAATTCTTTTATTAATATTTCATGATATGAGTTATGTTGATTTTTTTTAAAAAAAAAAAAAGGAACTAATCTGGGTCTTGTTAACAATTAGAACTAACTTGAAAAAGAAAAATGGAAACAATAGAGACTTGTAGGATAATTTTCTCATTTGTTAGTATAGAAATGTAATTGATAAAAATAAATTTCACAAAAATTAAAATTTGATTATATGGTATAACTTTATCATTATTATATATATAGATATATATAGATTTTATATATTTTCTATTTAAAACATTCTATAAAAGTATTTTGTGCATTTTTTTTTACTAAACATTTTATACACGTGATATTCTCACATTCATACTAATGATAACTTGAGAATTCTCCCATATTTTATTTAATAAATATTTGAAATTAGAGAGGATAATCGAGTTACATATTTAAACTCATAAAGTAAAGATGGCTTGAGTAGTCATTAATAAATTTCTTAAGCTCATAAATTAAAAGTGATGTGACAAAATGTGATACAATGTGGCATGTTAGTGGGGCTTTATACATGTGACGTGGTATGTTTTTAGAGCTTAAGAAAGTTAATGTAATATTCATAGAGCATACAAATTAGCTTGCGGAACAACTTTATATAGATAGTATAGATAGATATATATACACACACATATACGTATACATCATATATATATATATATATAGATATATTCATAATAATATAATATTAAAATTTTAATGTCATCTTTCAAACGTTAATTAAGACTCACTAACGCTTTTAAAAAGAAAAAAATTGAAAAAGAAAAGCTGATGCGTCACAATTATAACAACATATTAAAATAGTGACATGGCAACTATGAAACTCATATGTAATGATGTGTCACAATTATAACAACATATTAAAATAGTAATATGATAATTATAGAACTCATATATTATCTTATTGAATAACTTTTTATATATTATATATAGATTTTCGTTTGTTGACCAAAATGACACATTCAATGACGATGTGGAGATGCCAAAAGTGCTTCAAATGTGCAATAATGCCATTGAGTTTTTTATAACATGGATTTGACTACAAACCACGTGAATGCCTCGAGGAAATTTATGTGATTCTCGACTAGTACTACTAATTGAGAAACTAAACATAGGCTAGAATCTTGACATTGACTTTGGACACATTTTAATATTAGATACATTCGATTAAGGAAAAAGAAGAGTTTGTTTTTAACTTTTACCTCCATAAGATTGAACCACCCAGAATCTCATACCTAAGAAAAATAGTCTTAACCACTTGAGTTATCCCTTAATCCTTAAAGAAAAAGAAGAGTTGCACATGAAGATTCTTAAACAACTCTTAATGTCATGGGACTCGTTTAAATTGACTTTTTCTCATAAAAAGCATATTTTTGTAAATATAACTTTGAAAAAAGAATAGAAATCTTTTAAAAGCTCCGATTCAATTTTCTTTTTTTTTTTCAAAAGCTAAAAATAGTAACTTCTTAAAAAAATACTTTTTTCAAAAGTACTTTTGAAATTGTTAGGCTAATCACACTAATATCTCTCTTGCTTGTTCATCTCTCTCTAGTCAACTATAGGTTACGTTGCTTTGAGGCTTTTTTCCACCCAATTTGTTATAAAGCATCTAGACGTTGACTTTCTTGATGGTTTAAACTTTTGGGTTTGACCATGAATGAATAAAGAAGAATGTTTAGCTTAATATTTTATTATTCTGTTGATTTAGCCTCTAATCAAGGGATCGATCCATGATTCGCTCGTCATTAAGTTTTGCAGCTTGCACGCGTGAGCGAGATCCAATCTTCATCTACTTCTATGCATGTGATATCAGCCGCCAAAAATCATGTAATCTGCCAACAAATTTTTTTCTTCAGAAAATGATGAAGATTTTTTTCTTTCTTAATGTCTTTGACTTTGATGTATATATGTCTTTTTTGTATAAAAATTCTCAATTCTCTACCCTTTCTCTTGCAAAAGTTGAATTTAAGAATTTTAGTATTTCAACCACTCAATGGATGAAAGTTTTTCCATATATTATTGTCAACCTATAAATGTACGTTAAAGTCTATAATTACAAATTTTAGGCCCCAACAATATTGTGAGATCACGTTAATCTCGCAAGTTGTTAATGCTCAAATTTTATGATTTTAGAGTTCAATGTCTATAGAACCCAATCTCCTCTCTCTCTCTCCCTCTCCCTCTCCCCCTCCCCCTCCCTAAATATATATATTTATACACACACATATATATATATATATATAAAAGAAAGAATATTCTAAAACTTATATTAAAAGGATAAGATTGACATATGCAAGTCATCAATGTCCATTTTCTCACTTGCATTACATAGCATGTTTAAATTTGGTGGAAGAATTGAAAAAAAAAAAAAAAAGGAAAAACGAAAACATTCAAAAGCGTTTAGTAATTTAGCAAACTTCAAAGTCTACCAAAAGTAAGATTCAGATTTCCAATAACACGCTAGAGAAATATGAGATCTTAAATTTCTCAAAATTGATGTGTCAAGGTGAGGGAGTAATTTAAGTAATTGAGATTATTTTCTTTAAAAATGATAATGACCTGAATTCAAATCTTACAAGAGGTGAGAAATTGAATTGGTGGTGGGACTAAAAGAAAAAAGGTTTAGTTGTGTAGGGGGTACTTAGGCTGCATCGAAATGTCAATAAAAAAATGTTGCATTTAATACAAATTTACACGAGTTCTCATTCAGTCGACTTGAACAAAAGTTAATGGACCATCTAGAACTGCTTGATCCCTTTGTTTTCAATATTAAAATCCCATGTTTGGTAGCCAAGGCTATATTGGATCCATTTGAAAATTACAAATTTTATAATGTAATGATACGTTTTTGATAAATGCATTAGTTTTCGACATTCAAAAGTTATATTTTTTGGCTTTGTGTTGCTCATTTTTAGTGGTAAGAGACAAAAGCCTCTTACCAATCAAATGTAAAACTGGCGTATTCTTCTCGAGTGAAGGATTATTAATCTAGTCACCAACATGTTACGTATTTAAACGCATTCATGAAATACTGCAAAAATGTTCTAATATTCAAAGATATTCGTACTAGGTTATGTCGCTTCATTCAACTTATCAATAAGTAAATATAACTCCTCTATTAGTTTCAGTTTTAGAATAAATTAGATGTACTTAATAAACTTAATTTGGTGGAAAGATCATGAAATTATTTCTTAATGGTACACATTTAAACAAAAAATGAAAAATGTCTCACATACAAAGTCTACACTTGAGAGGGCATATCGAACATAATCAATAAAAATAATTAGCCTCTTTCGAATAATTTTAACTCCGTTAGGTAAGACTATTAATTAGTAAACTTGATAAAATGTTAATATGAGCCTAATAAAATTGTAAATATGTCCGAAATTTCTACTTGGAGATGGAAAATTGAAATGCGCTATGCCATTTTTCCTTCTTTTCATCTTGGTTGTCCTAATTGTTTCCATTGTTTTAGATTTGGCCATTTGCGTGTTTTCAAAACCAGAAGTGTATATTACATTTATGTTTAATGTCGTCGCAGTCCTTTCCAATATTTATTGAACCCAAAAAAAAAAAAAAGGAAATTCGTCAACGTAAACAAAAGGAAGTACTTAATTAATTAAGTATACCTTCTAATTAAGAAATCTATTTATATTTTATATTGAAAACTTTATCAGGAGAGTTAAATTCCACAAAAATATATTTATATTTTATTCTCACATAAATTTGAAAAACTTACAATATATCCATATCTGCTTGTTAAATAAACCATTTTATTATCAATATTCAATTCCCTGTATCACACATGACAAAAACTAGTTAACTTCAATGATGCACTCTCTAATAGTAACAAACATGGTTGATAATTTGGAATTAAAATCAGAAGAAAATTAAGAAATTCAAAGTCTTGGTATTTTTTTCTAGCCTAGTTTCTTCGAAACGGGATCAAAGCTTGTGTGAATTCTCTTGCGTGCAAGATTATGTATCAGTTCATGGGCTGCTTTCTGTAAAAGTTTGGCAAGAGAGCATTTGCAGAGATTTGCTGCAATGGCTACGATCTACACGTACATGTACGTGCTATATAATCAACCATTGGATGCTGACCTTTATTTTCTTCTTCATTTGTGCATGCAACTCTACGCGGTTTTAGCATTCCATGAGCTGCAGTTGTGCATGCTTGAGGCTTTTGTCTTGCCTTATTTTGCTGAAGAAGGAAAGGTTTGTCTTTATAATTCCAATTTCCATATCCTTTCAAGAATCATATCTTTGTTCTCAAGGTAACGAGTTCAAATATTCTCTCTTGTCTTAATTATTTTTGGATTCAGATTGCTTTGTAATGTTACGAAAGAGGTCTTATAACAATAAATTGTTAATATCATTTCATTAAAACTGCATCTTCAGTTTACTATCTTAAGTTGAGTTGAGACATTAATGTCCTTACTCTTAACGATATTAATGTAACTTTTTTGTTGTAACTTTTTTTTTTGTGTAGTTTTGAACATCAAAAACAAAAGGACAAAAACCAACACTATTTTTTTTAAAAAAAAAGTAGGTAATAGGTGCTAGTTTTACCGCCGCCTATGTGAGGAGTCGGCTATTTTAAAATGCCGCCTACATATAATTCCAAAAAAAAAGTCATGTTTCATTCACGGTTTGAATCTTGAGCCTTTCTTATTATATTATAGTATTTTATAATCATATCATCCGCCAATCAAACTAATAATACATTGATTAATTATCTTGCATAATAATATATCTATGTATTGCATAAACTCCTGCCTATATTCTAAAACTACCATTTATTTCTCATTATTTTGTAATAACATCACCGTCCACTCTTGGGTTTTTTTGTAGTGCAAAAACACTTCTTCTTGAGATTTGGGGTTGACGAACTTCAGATATAAAAGAGTTGTTTACTTGTTTGTAGCCAGCTAATAATAGTCAACTTTGAGTTTTCTACAAGAGAAACATATCATTAGATCTAAAAATCCTAAGGTTTAGTGCAGAACAGCTTTGATTAGTCCCTAGGTTTTACGAGGGCTTTTCTAGTTATCACTACGTCCAGTGAACGTGTCTCAAAAGTTGATGTGTTCACATTTTCCTTTATTCTTTTCTCTTATGTTTTCACATTTTGAAGTTAGCGAATGATTAACAGTTTATTTGGTTATGATTACTTTAGATACTTATAAGCATCAAAAATAGAAATAACAACCTCACCATTTTTTTAATAAAAAAATATACTTACAAACATCCAAACAAACACCACCAAATACCCTTTAAAAGAGATCAAAAGAGAGAGATGGAGAGAGTCTCTCTATACTAAGAAGTGTGTATTAATTAATGTGTGTCTTGGGAGAGATTAAATATAGGACTCAGAAGTTAGGTGAACAAAAATAACATATATTTATAAGTAGAATTAGTCTAACATATTTAATAACTGTCTAAATCAAGTCTAATCTAGTATTGTGACAACACTGTTATGTTAAGATCATGGATATTAATAACACTCTTCAAACTTAAGTGGAAAACAATGACCAACTTAAATTTGGTGACCTCGTAAACAAAAATGTTAAGAGAAAATCTAAACCCGAGACATGTGTTAATAGCTGATATCATTGATTGACAAATATTATAATTAGATATTAGTGTCAAATATAATGTGACTTAGAGATACCTTAGCTCACAACAAAAAAATACTACGATTTTGTAGTGCCAAAAACACAAGGGTGGCCTTTAATCTCGGCAACAAAGCCGGGTTTTACTTGATATCAACAAGTGAGTAATGGTATGTGAATTGTTTTCTCTCTTATAGGCGCTAACCCCATGTGACCATTGCAGCGTTTCTCATGGCTGCTTCAACACCACTTTATTACATTGCACACATCTCTGCGTTTCTATATATTTGCTTATGCCACATCACATGATTTGTCCTCCAGCTTCTTCTCTTCCTCACATAAGCACCGTTCTTTTGCAGAATTGATATTTCAAGCAAGTTCATACAAGCTTAATTGAACTGGACCACGTGCTGACCTTTTACTAGTCTCCATAACCTTGCACAAACAAGTACTTCTTGTAGAGCATCGTGCACATAGATACATGGGACAGAACAAACATTAGTTTAGCGCATTAAGCCTATTTGAATTGGTGAGTTTCTTACAACAATGTCAAAGTTTTATGTTAGCATTCATTTGTGAAAAAGATCGTAACATGTAGCCTTTGTTTTTTCTCTTGTTGTCACATGTCTGCAGGTGGATCAACGTCTAATAGTGCTGGAAATGATGGGATTCGGGCGCGTTCCAGCCACGAGGAGTGGGGATTACATTGAGGGAATGCTTAGCGAATATGTTGGAGGGAAGACTGTGTCTAGATCAGCAAAAAAAAGTGCTCCAGCTCGACTTGTGACAATGCTAACTTGTTTACAATTTGCATTTGCAGTATATGCTACATGTCTTCTTTTTTACATGAATCCAGCAGTAGACTTGAGGGCTAAACCAGATTTTACATGGGCAACAAGAATTGCCAGGCAATGGAAAGACTACATTGTTCAACCGCGTGTTGTTAGCCGATACCAGGAGGCTAATTCTCTCATTGGAGCTGAAATAATCCAACCCCTTGATCCATCTGCAGTTTGTGAGCAAGAGAAAATCGATTTTGAGCAGAAGAAGTCTAATGATGCAGTCATGATCAAGCTAAAAAGGGAGCTGTATCAGGAGGTACTAGACTTCCAGCAAAAGTCCTTTGGCACTGAGACTCTCCTTGAGCTAATGGCAATGAAGTCTAAGTGGGATTTGCACGGTTCAAACCAACCGAAAATTACTGTGATCTTGAACCATTTCAAGAGAAAGACTCTGTGTGCGCAGCTTGATTCGTTGCTTCACCAGACTCTTCCTTTCCATCATGTTTGGGTGCTTGCATTTGGTAGCCCAAATGAGTTGTCCCTTAAGAGAATTGTAGATAGCTATAATGATACAAGAATAAGCTTTATTAGCTCAAGCTATGATTTCAAGTACTATGGAAGGTTTCAAATGGCGCTGCAAACTGAAGCAGACCTTGTATACATTGTTGATGATGATATGATCCCAGGCAGGAAAATGCTGCAGATTTTGGCTCATGTAGCAGGGACAGAGAAGTATAAGAATTCTGTTCTGGGCAGTATAGGTAGAATTCTGCCATTTAGACAGAAAGACTTCACATTCCCCAGCTACAGAAAGTTTCGATCAAAGGAAGCAGGGCTTTATTTGCCTGACCCTGCCTATGACATCACTGTTGAGAGAATTGTTCAGGTGGACTTCCTTTCTAGCTCTTGGTTTCTCTCGGCCGAGCTGGTGAAAACACTCTTCATTGAGGCTCCCTTCACTTTTTCAACCGGCGAGGACTTGCACTTGAGGTATGTCCAGTACCTAAGTTGATTCTGTATTAGTATACTACCATTCTCTTATCAAATGAACTGTCAAGGCTATCAAGTTTGTTTTTGCTCTTGTACGCTGTCTAGTAGAAGGAAATCTCTATTAGATCACGCTTTAAAGATCACTGATAAAATGCTGGAAAAAGAGATTCAAATTTCACCAATGGTGGTTTTTCTCAGGATACTCTTCTATCAACTTTGTTTTTGCTAATAAGAATATGTAGGAAACATAAAATGAAATCCAAGATAGGAACTTAGACATATATATAAATGAGCTAAGGATTGATTAGCTTTATGTCTTTTGCTGTGATTCTTAATGAAATAATTTTCTCTTCCTTTAACCAGTATAACATTCTGAACAAATCTTTGTGTAGATCAAGTATCAGCATTTGTAGTGACTTTCAGAGTATTATAGTACAATTTAGGATACTGCTCAAGAAATCGTGATTGCTCAACTGTTTTTCATCTGCACTGAGATTCTGATATTCTCTTTGACAAAACAAATATGCAGCTATCAACTTCAGAAGTACAGAGATGCTGGTTCATTTGTGTTGCCGGTTGACCCTAAGGACAAAGAGACTTGGGGTGACAGTGAACACAGGCTTGCTTATGTGTCTGAAACCACAGTCATCTTCAAAGATGTAGTTCAAGTCAGGGATGATCAATGGTGGAGAGCCCTCTCTAGTGGTTATATAACACAATGGGCTGCAATGTATCCTCAGAAAATAGATGCACTCTTTTATGCCCACTCTATTGGAGAGGTTAAAGCTCTTGCCCCGCTCCTGGAAAAGTTCAGGTCCACTGTGGGCAAGAAGGCTTACATTGTCGTATCAGGAGGAAATTTCTGCCCTTGTGAAGATGCTGCTGCGACATTAAGTTGGTCTAAGGCCGTCTGCAGAGAGAGACGATTTAAGATATTTGATCTGGGAATTGGTGCACTCTCAGGGCAATTGAAATCAGAGGTACCTGTTTTACAGGCAGTATATGCCGGCATGAAAGGACTCGTCAAAATACATAACCCCAGTGTGGTGATCACAGTGGATGATGTGGACTCAAATGTGAAGAAAGCGCTGAAGATGGCAACAGAGACAAATGCAAACAATTCAACGCTTGTTCTTTTACCACGATCATCTGTGACAAGAGTACTATGGATGGCAGATCTACGCTCCACGGCATTGCCAAGTAAGAACAGTTAACTAATCCTGATTTTTTGCTGGAGAACATCAGTTAGTAATAGGACTAGTACTATTGTGGACATATAATGAATAAACAATAGATTCCACATTTAAAAGCTTATTAGATCCACAACTTCAATACTAATCCATCTTACATGTATATTATTTGGAAACTTCGGAGAAACAAGGATATTTTTTATGTCCTTCCAATATAAGTTTATTGACTGATGAGTTGTACGTGATAATACAGATTGGAACCAAATGCGAATCTCTGTAAACATCATCACTCAGAACCGTCCACATTCATTGACAAGGCTCCTCAAATCTCTTAGCACTGCATACTATCCCGGAGATGAGGTTCCTATCACCTTCAATGTGGATAGCAAAGTCGATGAGACAACCATAAAGCTTATAAACTCTTTCAATTGGACTCATGGACCCAAAACTCTTCGAAGGAGAATCATCCAAGGAGGTCTCATTCGAGCTGTAAGTGAGAGTTGGTATCCATCATCAGATGATGATTTCGGCCTGTTACTTGAAGACGATATCGAAGTTTCTCCTTACTACTACCTCTGGATAAAGTATGCCCTCATGGCCTACCACTATGACCCTCAAATATCCCTTCCTGAGCTCGCATCAATCTCCCTTTACACCCCGCGCTTGGTAGAAGTAGTGAAAGAAAGGCCAAAATGGAATGCAACCAAGTTCTTCAAGCGAATTCATCCAAATACACCATATCTCCACCAGCTACCGTGCAGTTGGGGTGCAGTTTTCTTTCCAAAGCATTGGAGAGAATTCTATGTCTACATGAACATGAGATTTACTGAAGATGCCAAGCAAAACCCTGTTCAAATTCCGAAATCAAGAACAAATGGTTGGCAAGCGTCATGGAAGAAGTTTCTGATAGACATGATGTACCTCAGAGGCTATGTTAGCCTTTACCCAAACTTTCCCAACCAAGCAAGCTTTTCAACCAACCATATGGAAGCTGGAGCTCATATTGCTGCAAAAGACAACGTGGTGAAGCATGATAAGTCTGATTTCGAGGTGCCATTGTTGAAGGAAGACTTCAGACCATTGCTACCGAATTCAAAATTGCCTCCTGCATCAAAGTTGCCATCAATAAACCTCTTCAATCAGCCAGTTTCTCTGAAGGGACTAAAGGTTGCAGGCGCGAAGCTCGGGCAGGATGTGCTTCAATGCAATCCCACAGAGGTAGTGATTGTTGATCATGAAACCGGTCTGCCTTCGCATTGTGCAGGATTCTGATAATTCAACTGTTCTTCATTTCCATTCTATTCTTTTTCTTTCTTGTTATTAATTGATGCAACATTTTTTTCGCTATAATCTTGGCGGATTTGGTCTTTATCATACACACTTACACTCCATGATTAGGAGGTGATTCAGGAGAACTAGTTGGAGATTGTACATCCATCTACAAATTCCCTTCATGTAATCAGCAGATGAAACTTAAGTGCAGCCAAAAGTGGTGCTCTTAGTCTTCACATTGCAAAATAAATCTCTTCTCAGTTCTTTGCTTACAATGTAACATTTTATCTTGAAAGAGCAAAAGCAAATAATTCCTTTGGTGCATATGAAGTCTTCAGATACTATCAGAGACATGCCTCTAGACATAGTTTAAAAAGCTTACTTGCATGCAAATTACTGTGTTTGAGATATTCGAGTAATTAAGTACGCACTTTCTAATTACTTAATCTTTTATACGTGGTGGTCACTCTTCACAAGCTAGCAAAATCAAAGGTGTACACAATCTTGATGTCCATGGATTTGTACTAAATGAAAGTCCCCTCCTAATCTAAAGACAAGATGGCTTCAGACATTAATGAAAGTGATATCCAAACTACTTAAGCAATCAATCATGAACGAAAGTTGTGGCTAATTTACCATTAGCATCATGCAGTTTACTTATGGAAGAAAATAATCAAATAAGTGCACATAGTTCGAACATTCTTTCTATTCTTCCTCACTTAAATTTCTGGAATGTTCAAAGTTATGGGCTTCTCACCGATATAGGATTGCGAGGGTTACAGTTTCTACCTATTGATCGTTTTGGAATACCTTTAGAATCTTTGATATTTTTCATTACTCACAACTCCACTAATTTTTGGTCTGGGGTGCCATTTAGTCCTCGCTGATGAAATAATTATTTTCGTTCCTAGTCTTCACAGTCGCTGGAAAAATTAGGGAGGCGGCATTTTTTTGGCCATTAACGGCGCTTCTAAAGTGCTGCCTATCCATAGGTGGCCTCCTGTGTAGTTGCCCCCCTATTTACTCATTTTTAACATTAAGCCGTCACCTATAAGCATTTTTCATTTTTGAAAAATTAAATTGTGCCACCCCAGGCGGCAATTTTCTGAAACTTGCCACCGATATGCATTTTTCATTATTTGGAAAAATAAAATGTAACACTATAAGCGATGGTTCTTATAAAACACATCCTACATCTATTTTTTTATTCAAACATATAAAATTTATGCTACTATACAAAAGCCTCTGCATATGTCTACGTTTAGCCACAAAAAATTGCCGCCTAGGTATATATTCACCTTGATTTTCATTACATGCATTTCAACAAGATGCTTTGGCATGAATATTGACATGCAATCACTCTTATTAAGTTACCACATCATCTAAAAGCTTAAAATTATAGAGAGTACATTAGTTTATTAATTTATTGTGCTAACACGCTCCCTCACGTGCAGGGTAATTTGTTTAGCGCTTACATGTGGACATGCAATCACTCTTGTTAAGTTACCACCTCATTTAAAAGCTTAAAATTATAGAGAGGATATTAGTTTATTAATTTATTGTGTTAACACGAGGATATTAGTTTATTAATTTATTGTGTTAACACGCCCCCTCACGTGCAGGGTAATTTGTTTATTAATTTATTGTGTTAACACGAGGATATTAGTTTATTAATTTATTGTGTTAACACGTTCCCTCACGTGCAGGGTATTTTGTTTAGCGCTTGCATGTGGACAATTTAATTAAATGCATGCATGTAATTTGTTTATTAATTTATTGTGTTAACACGAGGATATTAGTTTATTAATTTATTGTGGGAGCGCATGCATGTAATTTGTTTATTAATTTATTGTGTTAACACGAGGATATTAGTTTATTAATTTATTGTGTTAACACGCTCCCTCATGTGCAGAGTAATTTGTTTAGCGCTTGCATGTGGACAATTTAATTAAATGCATGAATTTGTTTAGCGCTTGCATGTGGACAATTTAATTAAATGCATGCATGTAATTTGCTTAGAGCTTGCATGTGGACAATTTAATTAAATGGGTGGCGGTAAGGATCGAACATGTGCCGTTTGGCTTCCAGAATTTGATACCATGTTAAGTTACCACCTCATCTAAAAGCTTAAGCTTATAGAGAGGATATTGGTTTATTAATTTATTGTGTTAACAACTCTCCAGTCACCCGAGACCTTGTTATCCTGCAAGGTAAAACCACTATTAGTAGAACGTAAAAGATGCGTAAAAACTATCCACAAGAAGAAGAGCAAAATATTTGAGATCAAATCATAACACTTATTGAGAAAGTTTCGGTAAAGCCACAATGTGAATAACGATGTTACACGTGAATTGTTGGCAATAATTGAGACCAAATCGTAACGCTCACATTTTTATAATCAGCAATAATATAACCGAATAACAACACTTGATGAAAATTGTCAACGGTAACTCTTTGTCTAAATTGTCCATTTTCTATAGTCAGCAATAATACAACCGAATGACAACACTCGATGAAAATTATCAATGATAACTCTGCGTCTAAATCGTCTCAAAATTATGAAATCAAATGCCAACGCTTTTCTTCAACTGCACCTATTCCTATTGGCCTACCCTAATCATTCGTTATAGTCTTTGACAATTACGTATAGAGAAGATGACAATTGGAAGAATCATCAAGAAATTATACTATTTCTAATGCTGTGTAAGCTGGCGAAATAGCCAAAAGGCGGCAGTTTTATAGGCAACACTTGGCAAATCGTGAGAAAGAAAAATAGCAACACAAAACATGTCTCAAAAAGTCAAAAAAAAATCAGTGTTATTTCATAGTAAATTTTCACAGAAGTTGTAAATATCGTCGTACGGCAGCGAGCTCTAACATAGAAAATTAATGGACCTGCACAGAATCGGACTGAATGTGTACGATCTTGACTCTTGAGTGACCAACTAACTAGGCTGTTAGATTCCTTATAGATATGGTTAGAATTTTGATTTATTATCTCAATTATTTAGCTAATCTTGCCTAGGCTTTAGGATAAGCTAGAAAATATGAGTCCTGTCTAAGTTTCAATTTGCTACCAACCTGATAATGTCCAAGCAACAGGCTGTCCTCGAGAAATCGACACTACAATTTCAGAATAGAGAAAGGTATTTTAATCCTTGAGTTTGATCAAATTTTAAATAGGTCCCTCAATTATAAAAAATATTTTTTTTAGTTCCTCGTGTTAATAAATAATTATCAAAATTAATAGTCAATTATTTATTTGTTGAAAAATCCCAAAATATCTTTGAGCAACTTTTATATATATTTTGGTGTGGTATATAGTAGTACTGTAAAATAAGTCAATTGAAAAATATTTTTAGTCAACGAAATACTTAGTTATAAATGAAAGAAGTGCTTTCTATCTTTTTCTTCTACTATGCCTCACCTTCCCCCACCCCTCCATGCACCCCCTGCCCCAACCCCAATCTCACCCTAGCCCTACCCCTTTGAAAAATAAAATTTTAAAATTTTAAAAATTATTTCAATTACCCTTTAAATGATATTTTTAAAGATTATTGAAAAACATTATTTTTTATTTTTTATTTTTTTTAAAGGAATAAGGATGGGTAGGGTGGGTGTAGACCTAGTGGAAGAAAAAGAGAGAGAGTTATTGTATGGAAAATGTTTTCGTTTTCTTGGCAATTGAAAAATATTTTCCTTCATTTATAACTAAATGTTTTGTTGACCAAAAAATATGTTACAATTGATTTATTTCCATTGTTATAAAATACTAGAAAATTAAGAAATTATTTTTCAAGAAAATATTTTTCAGCAAACATATGGAGCCCATATATATAAAAGTTTTCTAAAGGCTATTTTGGAGTTTTTCAACAAATTAAATGGTTGACCATTAATTTTGATAATTATTTATTAATTTGAGGGGATTAAAAAGGATATTTTTTTTTATAATTGAGGGACTTATTTGGGAATTTATTCAAAACTTAGGACTAAAATATCTTTCTCTCAATTTCGGAGCCATTATGTGTGGGGTATTAGAACTTTCTTCTTCTTCTTCTTCTTCTTCTTCTTCTTCTTCTTCTTCTTCTTATTTAATTGTGTAGAAATAGGCTCATTTTTTAATTTGTTTGCTAAAATATACTCATATCAAAAATTCAAAATGATTTTAAAAAAATAGGGATGTTCAAATTTCTGAAACTCAAGTCTTTGCATGGTCAAACTTGAAATGACCTATGACAAAGAATATATTCAATATTCTCTTGCCATAGGGTTTCAAAAAGCCAATCTGGTTTCAGAAATTCAAACGTCCCATTTCTACAGATCATTTTGAAACAAGCCCATTTTGTTTGCATCACTTACGAGAGCAACTACTTAAATTATCCAACGTGTTCATAATAATGAGATTTATGTTCCTAATATTAACCATAGAAAAAATTAAATCTCAAACGATAAATTCTTTATACCACATTAAATATTGACCTAGCTAGGCTAATATTTCAAGTTTGTAAAGTCGGATTAAAAGATCTCCAAGTAAGCATATAAAGTTGTAACAGAAGCAAAAAGGCATAACTTTTTGCATAACCTTTGCTTTTTCAGACCCTTTGAGGATTTTGAAATTGAACTTTTGGCTTTAGCAAAAGGGTATGACGCCATGTGTAACTCAATGAATTGAATACTTTTCAATTCTTTCGATAACGTGATTGATTGTTTTCTCACTGTATGATAACACGTGTTGAGCTCCTTTTGGCAATGTCTAGGCCGAGAGATAAAAGGCCACCAGGTCCAGAGATGCGTTTGATTTAAAAATTACTTGTAAATTCTATAAAAATAATCTTTATTTAATTTGAAATTAAAAAAACCGTATTTAGCTGACAAAAGTAAAAACTACTTTTTAACAAATGAATAGTAGGTTTTTTTTTTAATGAAAAAATATATATAGATAGAACAATGTAGATTTTGACTCTAAAAGGGTAGACAAGTTATATTGAACCGTGTATTTTTTTTTAATTTTATTAACCATGATTTTTTTTTCTTATAAAAAATGGTGAAAAATAAAGTATGGTATAATTTTCTAAAAATGAACACAGAAACACTGAGCTAAAGATATTAACAGAAAATACAAACCAGATGTAGCCTAAGTAAGTGCTTTCTCTTTTTGTCTTTAAATACTGGATTAATTATAGAAAGTCGCTACTGGCATTATACTCTTTTGAATCAATCCCCATTTTTTTTAAATTTTTAAATTGATCATCTTAGAGAGTGTTTGGTTTGGCTTTTTTTTTTGTCAAACTTACTTAAAGCCTAATTTAAGTTAATAGAAGTGTTTGTTTTAATTAAAAATATACCTTTTTTAAGTAGCTTTAAGTAGAAAATAAAAACCTCCCCAACCCCAACTTTTGCTTTTTATGGCTTTAAGCATGTTGAAAAAAAGCAAGTTTGATCAAATCATTTACTATCTTATCCTTATCTTTTTATTTTTATTACTAAAATATCTTTTCTCTTTTATCTTATACTTACCTTTTTTAAATTATATTTTAATGTCCTTAATAGTTATTTTAACTATATAACTTACTTTTCAGCCCACTTTAATCAAACATGTAAATACTTATTTTTATAACTATAACTTTTATTCAAACACGTAATTATTTTTAAAGTTGACAATAAAAAAAAGCTACTTAAAGCTAGAAGTGCTTTAAGTAACTTTTTTATAAGCCAATCCAAACACCCTCTTAATCTCCTATTACTTCAATGATGTTCACATTAGTCTTCAAAATTTTAAAAATTTATTTGAGTTAGTCACTAGATTTGTAAAAATTGAGAATTAATATGAATATTTTTAAAATAATGAAGATTAATTTAATCATATTTGTCAAATACTGGATGACTAACATTAATATTTTTCAAGCAATATACACAAAGTTGAAATCGAAAAATAATATTGGAGACCACTAATATGATTAACCCATATATTAAATGCTTCATAGACCAGGGCATACATATCAATGAAATGGGCGACAGACATATATTGTTGCACCATGAAATTCATAATCTTTAGATGGAATCAATATATACAGTCTTATTTAAACGTATTCATCTAAAAAAATAATTAAAAGTATTTGATTTGGTTTTTCAAATGAGTTAAAATTTTGAAAAAAACTCAAATTTAACTTTTCTTAAAAGCAAACAATTTTAACTTCTAAAAATACTTTTTTTCAAAAATTATAAAAAAATATCTTTAAAAAAAAGTCAATCCAGAGGAACCTTTAATCTCTTACTCCAAGGTGGGTCGAATCATTTTCAAAATAAGATTATCTTGAAGTGATATGTAATTGTTGAACTTATTTAAAGATAATGCACAAGTTTTAAGATCTTTTAGAATCTATTTGATCATTAATCCTTCAAGTGATAAGTTTGAAAACTAGTTTCACATTGCTGATATTTCTCATTTGATAAATCTTGAATGAAGTTTTCGTACACATTTATCTCATAAAAATGAATTATCTCATCTCCAGAATACGATGAATACCTTCTGATCAATTCATTTTAACTCTACCTATTGTAGTATGAAACTCAATAGTCATTAAATAATGATAAATGACATTTTGATTTATATTTTTAATCATCCAAAATATCAATGAATAAAAAGCGTAGCATAGCAAAAGTCAAAACTATTAGTGGTCAATTGTAACCCTAATAACTAAAATTAAATAAGAAGTAAGATGTAATAAACTTTGCACTTTTATTCTTTTTCTTTTTCCCTTTTTTGGTTATTGTTTCAAGAAAAAGTTAAAGATTTTTTATAATCAATAATTGTAGCTCTATAAACATAATTAAAATTTACGTCTAAAACATAATTTTAATAAGTTAACATTGATTCTTTAAAAAAAAAATCAAAATGTTCTTTTAGCAAAACATGAATAAAATTTTTGACAACTTATTACCGCAATAGCAAAAAACCACTTTGTTTTTTATTTACGAGTTGCAAAAAACAAATTGATGATTTTTGTTTTTCAAAAAACGAGAACAAAAATAATCCACTTAATTTATAAATTTTCATAAACAAAAATAAATAATAACAATAATAGCAAAAGGAGTCAATATTGATAGTTAATTTTCGCTTAACAACTACTGGCTATTATATTTCGTATTTTTTGCCTCTCTTCAAATAACTAAAAACAAATGAAATTAGATAACATATAAAAATAAATCCGAGGGTATACATGTATTTATACAATAATCATATAATATATCATGTGTATATATATATATATATATATATATATAGTTTCTCAGTTAAATCGCAATAACACCAAACGTTCATATCGATCTCTGGTGCAAAACCTCGCCTTCTCTCTCCATCTCTGCAATTGGCAAATCCTGTAAGCATCAAACCCTAATTTATTCTCTCTCTCTACTGTTGTAGCTACAGATATATATATGTGTGTGTGTGTATATATATATATATATATATATATATATATATATATACATACATGCATACATACATATACATATATATATTCTTAAAATTTATTCGGTAAATAGAATTTAATTTGCTGGTATATTTCGGGGAATTCCAGACGCTCGATTATTGGGACATAGAAAATTTAATTTTGGTTCTTTATTTATTTCGATATATTTCTTGTTTTACATTTTATTTAGTTTTCAGTCTGAATGATTTTAGTATAATTTCTATTACAGTTACATTTGAGACCATTTTGATCGATTGCTGCTATATGTTAAATTCATTAGTATTAATTTTTTGTTTTTTTTTTTAATGATATGTTGATTTTTACTGTAAGATTTTGTATAGGAGTTGAAGCTCATAAATCAACAATTTTAATAAGATTGTCTTTTTTTTTAAAAAAAAAAAAAAAGAAGTAACTTTTTACTTCAAGTTACGTAAGCCCTAGTTTCTTGTCTCTTTACATTTCAAAGGTAAAACTCTCTATATATACGTATGTGTCTAAATAATTATCCGAAAGAAAGCTGTATAATATATTTGTTGATAATAAAATTAACATGCATTTTAAACCGAGTTAGGTACCAATCTCAGTTAATCTGCCTTTGATGTTGGTTTTCTGTTTTTATTATTTGCTCCATTCAACATTATTCTTTTTTTTTTCCTTTTTTTTTGGCATCTAATACTCATTTTGAATAATTAGTGTAATTTCTATGTAATTTATATTTGAGATCATTTCAATTGATTGCTGCTGTGTATTTGAATTTAATTTTGATTTTTAGTTTGCATTGTGTTTTCTGTAACATTTTGTTTAGAACCTGAAGCTCATAGATCAATAATTTAAATGAGATTAATTTTTTTCCCTTTAAATTTTAATTTTGACTTCAAGTTAAGTTATTTGCTTAATTTTCTTGCATTTTAATGGGTTTTCAATTTTAACTTCAAGTTACATAAGCTCTAGATTCTCGTCTCTCTACTTCTTGGTGATAATATATGCACAATATACACACTTATAGTACATAAATAATTTTTTTCTAAATAAAATATATATAATAGGTAAATAATTATTCACTAAATCATATTTTATTTGCTAATAAGAGTTGCATGCATTTCAAACATTTACTTTGTGATTAAAAATTATTCTCTGTTAGGTATTTGGGTAGTTTAATCTGCATTCACCGATGATTTTCAGTTATTGTTTGTGCTCAGTTTGATTCTTTTTGCATTTACTTAATAATTAATATAGAGTTTAGTTGATTCTAATATAATCACTAATCATGTACATTTGGGATCAAATTTTTTTTTTTATTATTGCCATGAATTTGTTAAATTCATTTTGTATTAGTTTTTAGTTCTTTGTGTGAGTGTGTGTGATTGCCATTCATTTTCATTTCAATATTTTGTTCAGGACTTGAATCTCGTAGATGGTAAATTTAAACAAGGTAACTTTCTTTTTCTTTTTTTAAACACAAAATTTATTATCATTTTACTGTATATACTTGATTAGTGTTGTTCAAACTTTTCTCACAGATGTTAATTTTTATTTGGGGTTAATCTCTGCAAAAAATACCCAATATTTTGTTATCGAGGCTAGATGAATGTCTCAAATAGTGTGTTTGATAAGCAATGAACTAGGATGTGGAGTTGACAGATCCCTTGATTTTCAGTTAGTTATCTTAACAAGTCTGTCTTACCTTATTTTGGCAGGGATTTTGGTTTCGGTGATGTTGTATTGGGGCATCTGAAGCTGTAGAATGCTATACATCTTTTCTCAAGTTGCTCAAGGAACTGGTTTCTGCCTAGCGCGTGACCTTTGAATTGAGCAGCTTTTTACACTATGGGCAACTTCCACCGCAGGTCTGTTGAAATAATGTGCATTGAACTATACCTGGTCTAAAACATTTCATATATCTTGTAGATTTGTGTTCTAGTTCCTGTATGAAATTTGCTGACTGTAACAGAATTCCTCATTGCCCCCTGATAAAATGGAAAAAGGAAAAAAATGATTTATGTGCACTGTTGCAGCTGACTTACACATTCTTGTTCTGGTTTCAGTGGGGTTCTTAAGAAGTCAAAGGATAACGCCAGACTTGTTATAACTACCATTATGGGAATGGTGTTTGGTTACTTCATTGGTGTCTCGTTTCCATATATTTCCCTAACTAGGGTATGTTGCCTCACACTGGATAAGCTTAGAAATGAGAGCTTTACTTTTCACCTTACTCATTGTGATTTTCTGTCTCTGCAGTTTAGTTTACCTTCAACGCTTATATCATCTCTTGATGTAGCTTTCAGTGACGACCATCATAAGGAAAGCCGTAGTTTTCCTGAAAACCTTGGTTCGGGTAGTACCCCTGTAACACCTAAGGTACTTATTTCATTGGGAGATGCTGCTGCTCAATTATTAACTTCTTATGCTAAAACTTCCAAGTTTGCTCACCTTGTTTCCTGTGATCCATTAGCTTGATTAGTTAACTTGTTCTTCTCTGCTATCTTAAAATATGGGATGGGCTGGCTGATAGATTAGTCTATTTACATATATAAGGGACAAGGATGTTTTAATGGAATTTACAATTTCTTTAAGTTTATTAATACTGATGTACCTAGCATGGCATACTGGATTGCCTTATTTTTCATTCTTTTGGGTTCCACCTCACTGGCAAAGTATTGTAGATTGCTATTTGACCATATTTATTGTATGTCTAGGGGGTTGAATGGTGAGAACATGTTCAAAACATGCCAATGGTTGATCTATCACTTTTCCCTAGTTAGCTATATATGTCTTGCTCCACCGGTTGCCCTTGAGAACAATTTTGCATTGTTCCTTATCACGTCAATTAAATCTTCGGATGGTAACTAGTACAAGTGCATTTATCCCAAAAAGAAACAAAACAAAAAGTACAGCTACTAAGGTATACGACAAATTGAATAGGAACATTGATCAATATTTGTGTTGTTCAAACAACCATCTGGCGCTGACACTAGGTTAGTTATACGAGTCAGTGACTGTGGACTAACTTTCGACCGAGTGAAAGTAGTAGAGTTAGTAACTGTGGACTAACTTTTGACCGAGAAAAAGTAGTAAAGTGAAATGATTCACATTGCAGGTGAGTAATGATCTCAGAATCTCCATTATGCTGAGTATATAATAGTACTTTTGCTATTGCAAAGCTAAATTTTCATCAACCAAGTTCATCTCGAAACAAGTTTGGCTCTAAATTATTTCTCTCACAAATTTTACATTTTCTACCTGTCATTGTCCAAGATGTCCTTTGTTCTTTTTTTTCTTCTTTCTTGGTGGTTTTGGGGTGTGGATTGCACTAAAAGAACAATGCGCATATAAAACGATTTCTCTTTGCATTTTATAGTATCATATTGACAACAAGTAAGCATAAAAATTCTACATCAAAGGCCTGCACAATTCCTTCTGGCCCTCTTTTTGATGCTTTTCTTGCGATGGGACCTGGTGGGGATTTGGCATTTGGGCGTAGCCATTCATTCAGTTATCTGGACTAATTCAGGCTTGGGTATGTGACAGCCAACATATTCAAGATCTTCATCTTTTTATATTTCAAGATTTTTGCCACTTCTATGGTTGCTAGTGAAAAATTTATTCTGTTTAAACTTTTACATTGGAAAATGTGATACACTTTGATTCTTCGATGTATGTTTGGACCAAAAAGTATTGGTATTCTTTTTCCTTCTCTTGGACTAAATTTGATCATGTTATGAGAAATGAAGTTGTCATTTGATTTACACTTGTTCATTTTCTTTTGCTCACCAGATATATGTTCCAACTAATCCTCGAGGTGCAGAATCATTGCCACCAGCAATTGTAGTCTCAGAATCCGATTTTTACCTGCGAAGATTATGGGGTGATCCGAGTGAGGTATGAATAAGAATTAGGAATGCTTCTAGTTCTTGACTTTGTAATTGTTTGCCATGGTTGCATTGTGTTCCCCCAGTGGTGAGAACAAAATTCGAGGGAGGTGTGTATTTCTGATGATACTAGTTGGTTTTGGACTTGAAACTGTTTCTTGACTTTTATGCATCTAATCAGTTAACTCTTTGCGCATTTAGATTCTTGTGGATGTTTTTCCCCTTCCATTTCTTAAACACCCAAAAGTAATGAGGTGCTCTGGCGTATTAATTTGGTATCTCATTTTCTTGTGTCTCCAATTCTCAAGATTGTTTGTTTTCGCTGAAAATAAGTTTCCTGAAGCAAAGCATTGACTCTTGTTAAGAAATCATTTTAGTTCGGACATATTTGGCAGGCATAGTAGTTCCAGGATTCCAACACATGTCCATTGCAAGGAAGTGATAATCTAAGATTTTAGTAGAATTGAAATTATTGTGGTCCTCTGGAGCTTTGTTGCTGATAAGTTTGGCTTTGTGACTGAAGTTATTTTTCTAAAACATAATGAACTTTCAGGATTTGAAAAGGAAGCCAAAGTATTTGGTAACCTTTACAGTTGGTTGGGACCAGAAGAACAATATTGATGCAGCAGTAAAAAAGGTCATACAAGTTCACTTTAAAATTTATTCTTCCAATAAAAAGTAAAATATGGTGTTTCTTTATGCTGATAGTTCATTTTGTATGCTCTTAATAGTTTTCTGAGGATTTCCAAATTTTGCTTTTCCACTATGATGGTCGGACTAGTGAGTGGGAACAGTTTGAGTGGTCAAAGCGTGCAGTTCATGTCAGCAGTAGGAAACAAACTAAGTGGTAAGAGTCCATAATCCTTAGTTAGCTTTTTAAGACAAATTAAGCCCTTCTTATTAGTGATTTTGAAGCATGAAACAAGAAAGTTTTAGTTCTCACAAATTTCCCTATCCATTAACCGGTTGTTTTTATATGACATAATATGCTGGACCGAGGACATTATTCGATTTTCAGCTCCTCCTTAATCATCTGGCTAGATCTGGTAAATTAGACAATTTTGCACTGTGTCCTCATAGTCTCTTTTTCTGCACCCTAGGTGGTATGCAAAGAGGTTTTTGCATCCTGATGTTGTAGCTGCTTATGAGTACGTTTTCATTTGGGACGAGGACCTCGGAGTTGAACATTTTAATGCTGATAAGTAAGTTTGCTCCCTACTCTGTCTTTACATGTTTCTTTGTGTTCTTATTATGTTGAATCAAATTTTCATGTTTTTTTCTTCCTTTGGTTTTTAACTTTCTTTCCTAAATATGCTAGGTATATTCAACTAGTTAAGAAACATGGATTGGAAATTTCTCAACCTGGTCTTGAACCCAATAATGGCCTTACATGGGAAATGACAAAGAGAAGAGGCGACAGAGAAGTCCACAAGTAGGCCTTTTGTACTTCCCCTTGTTTGCAAAACAAAAACATTTTGAAGGGCTTCTATACTTGAAGCAACTAGCCATATGGTTGTAACCTAAATGCATCTTTGGATGAACAGAGTAACAGATGAGAAGCCTGGCTGGTGCAGTGACCCACATTTGCCTCCATGTGCAGCGTACTCTTTCTTTGTCCCTCTTGCACACGTTGCTTTTTGTTATGCTCTAAAGTGATTGACGACTTCATCCAATCAACTCAATTTGTTATCAAATTAGTGAATTGAAAAGAATCTGCTATCATAACGGAATCTTCTACTTTAAGTTGATTTTGTAAGAATAATAATACTAAGGTGACATACACTTACTCCGAAATTTGAGGTAACTGTAGTAATGCTAGGTGTTCTCCAATCACCCTAATCAGCGCACCTTGCTCTTGACCCCTCTGATGCAACCATAAAGTTTGCTTGTGGCATGAAAGAATTTGGTGCTGAAGCACTTTTGACCGTGCAGAATTATAGACTCATGTGCATACACAGATTAATCGAATCTGCTATTACACTTGTTGATAATATGCAGTTTTACTTTGGTACACTAGACAAATAAGAAGAGTTTGCTGTTAAATAAATTCTCTATTTACGCGCTGTGCTACTTCATAACCTTACATTTCTTGTGAAACTTCTCATTATCTGGCTTCTTCCTTTTCCTTTTTGGTGGTGGGCAAAGGTTCTGATTTAATGTCATCCTCTGTTCTGATTTAACATCATCCTCTTATAATCCCTACTACTAGGTGTGTTCAAGGAAATATCTGCAGTATAGCTCTGATTTCAAACATACAAAAGCCTTTTGCTTCATTATTCTTCTTAGGCTACACATGTATCCCATCCCCCGGAATGCACCTGGCGTAATGAGATTGTTTCAGTGACATCCAATTTGAGACAGATCTAAATCATATCAATAGCAATCCAGAAAGGTCAGCAAAAACCTTTCTCTTCATGTTTTCGGCTAATGCTTGAATTAAGATACTTCCCATAGTTTGATGTTTGTTCTAACAAACTTTTAGAATATAATATCCTGCAGATACAAATGCTTTTGACTGCCGTTCTCTATATGGCAGCCATGATCTTAGGCCAATATATATTGCCATTGAGAAGCTTGTTTCAACACTAACCTGTAGTAATCCTCTCTAATATATATGCTTATTTTTTCAGCTTTGTGGAAATTATGGCTCCTGTATTCTCCAGAAAAGCTTGGCGATGTGTTTGGCATATGATTCAGGTATGTTGGTAAATTTTGGATCATGTACTTAATGGATAATGTGTCTGGCCATGGAACCTTGTCATGTTTAGCCCTCAAAAAGTTTTACTTGCAGTTGCTAAGAATGTTTTGTCCAGTTTTCCACTTATTGACATTGTGTTTCAACAATAAAATTCTAGAATGATTTGGTGCATGGATGGGGCCTGGATTTTGCTCTGAGAAGATGTGTAGAGGTTGGTAGTTTTCTCTTAGCTCCTTTGCTTTCTGCTCTCCCTCTCCCTCTCCCTTCCCCTAGAAAAGGGAAGTGCAACCCAAAAAAAAAAAGATAAATAAAGAAAAATGAGGAAGAACAAAGATGGATGCATATTGAATACTCCACAAGTATGGAAGTTTGTGTGGATTTTGGAATGTTGAAGCTTCTTTCATTATTGATATCTGTTTTATCTCTGCAGCCTGCACATGAGAAAATTGGCGTCGTTGATTCTCAATGGATTGTTCATCAAGTAATTCCTTCTCTTGGAAGTCAGGTGAGCCATTAATAATGTAATATTTACCAATTGTTACATTGTTCTCTTCGGCCATCAACTTTCCTCAGGCTTGCAGGGAAGGGGAGGGGAACGGAGGGGTTTTGAAGACACTTACCAGCTCCTGAATAAATTTGGGCCTTAATGGTCATTCTCACACCTTTGTGCCTCTCCACGTTCACCCCCCGACCTCCCCCCCCCCCCCCCGCCTCTCCCCCCAAAAACAAAAAAAAGATTGAAGAGATATGGGTATAGATCTTTTCTTATGTGAGTTCCTTTCTGTCTTGAACACCTGGAGGGGAAAGGTTAACTTTTCAATTTTCCCATTTTCTTCCTTCATATAGTATGATATGTCGTCTTTCAGTGTGAAACATTGATGCAACTTTTCTTTACCCTGATATTGGCGAACTGGGAACAACAAAAGAAACTTTTGTTCACTGTCCTTTTATTGTTCAATCTTCTGCCTTCACAGTTATATGTATATCATTGTTGCTTTACCTTAAGCTTTTTGCTCTTTCATTTTTCCTTGTCCTTCTTTTTCTCACGATACAAGTATATGAAGCAGAGCAGTATAAACCTCCACTCAATGCTTCCATATTCTGCATTTACCTAAAGTATATGTACAGTTTCTCCGAGACTGACTTGCTAATAGTGTGTCCTATGAAAGCAATAGATGTATCTAGTTTTCCAGAGCCCCAGAATCTCCCTTAGTCCTTATGTGCTGTGGTTAAAAAAGAGAACATTTATTTTAAAAAAGACATGGGGTTGCTAAAGGTGAAAAAACCCCACAATTTGGGGTTGTGCTCCTCGGTTGAAACTTTTGGGGTTGTGCTCCTCGGTTGAAACTTTTGGTGTTGGATGGGCCTTTTTCCCTTGAAAGCATGCACATGTTCAAACTCCAGTTAGTGTTAAATATGCCTCTTTCTCTATGATTTTCACTAATCTGTATTTAATATGAAATGTCAGGGTGAGACTGAGAATGGTAAAGCTCCATGGCAAGGGGTATGTATATATCTTCACCCTCTATGATTTCTTGTTAATGGTCACTTTCTGTGAGTTTCCCACTTCATGTCTGTAAGCTTCCCACTTCATGTTATGAAACTGCTATTGTCAAAATTTACCTACTCTTTACCGCACATGAACCTCTGTTCTTAGAAGTTTTTTTTGTAGAACTCATTAACACGAACATCATACAAGGTTTTGACAAAAATTTGTCTCGACCCTATTCCTAGTGATCTTAATGTGGAAAGGAGACCTTCTAGACAGAAGAGGCTTCTATCCCAGATGGCATGATCATGGTATCTCTTCTTTTACAGGTAAGAGAGAGGTGCAGACGTGAGTGGGCAATGTTCCAAGATCGCCTTGCCAATGCAGACAAGCAATACTTTGCACAGTTTGGGAAGATCGTTTAAGATGGAGAGAGGCTGGTTGTCTCAGATTGAATGATTGCGGTATCTCTTCTTTTATGAGAGAAGTGCAGAAGCGAGTGAGGAATGTTCCAAGTATCGCTTTGCCTATGCAGATGAGCAATATGTGACACGGTTGTATAGTGCTGGTTGTATCATGCTCCCCACGCGATCTGGCACCTCCGCTGCAGTTTTCTTCCTCCATCTGTGATACGAGGGGTTTCTGAGAGCCCTATTCCTTTACATGACATTTATTCTTCTTTCCGTTAGGGAGAGTAGATATCCTGTACTTATAAAACATGATCTGATACCGGACGATGCTGCTTTCTGTGCATAAATGTAGCTGGTTTAGTTCAACTGAGGTGAGGTTGTATACTGTAATATGTTTCCTGTAGTTCCATCCTTTTCATGAAAGGGAGATCTTGGCTTTCTTTGCTCTCTCTCTGCCTTTTTTGGGTGATGAAGAAGGACGTGCTGTATCCATCATTTGTCTCTCATTGACAAAATATTTGTTTTGCTTACAAGTTACGGCTCGTTTTGCTTAATAATTCTGCATGCGCACCGATGTTTAGCAATAGTTGGACGATTCCTGAGGCTCAAAACTCGGGGATTCGGATGTTATGCAATAGTGTAATGTTACGAGGGAGATTAATAGTGGTGTGGTGATGATGTAAGTATGACATAATGATTCAGTGTTCACTACTCTTTGATCTCGATCCAAATCTCAAGTTCACCAGTAATAACTGCTGCGAAATCACGAAAACTTTTGAAGCCTGCCTCTTTCCACAACCACCGCCCCCCTTTACCCCCTCTTTGTGACGGGGAAAATTTAACCAGCAAAGCCAAACAAGGGATCAGTCATTGGAGCTCAACCACCTCTAGCAAACTTTGGCTACATAGCATCTCTCTTGTACTGAGCACCAGGTAAGCTGAAAACACTTGCTTAGGGCAGAGCATTGGGATCGAACTTGAATTGAATGTGCACTACACATGGGACTAAAATCGAATCCGAATCAGATGATCGGAAATAATCTAGCATCAACAACACTTTCGTTACCCTTCAAAGCCTCATCATGTTCAGATTCGTGGGAACAAATTTTTGGAGGCTCTCCTATCAAAGAATGAAATTCATTTTCGTCCATATTAGTAGAGCCAGTGCACCCAGTGATTATATTTACGCTTGATCATTTTACTAAAGAAAAATCTCTAATTTACAGAAGATAAAGATATGACATTTTCAAATTTATATAACCGGTTTCATATAATGAGGTATACTTCCATTGATTTGATTTGGTTTGGTTCAGTTCATTTAAAATCATGATAGGTAGGTTGTTACAATATCAATAATCGTTGTGATACTCAACACTGGACAGTTGCTTCGTCGGAAAATAGTCACTGTCAATCAACGAACCAAATATGTTTTTGCTGACTTTCATCTTAATTTCCTAAAATGGGTTCACTAGATAATTTAATTAATTCAATCATTGATTCCCATCTAAAACACTTTCAGCAAACACTAAGCACTTATGGTTGTTGATGTTTGAAGGGCTTATTGATTGGCACTGAAGTTACTCTCTCACCAATTGAAAGAGATGTTTCGTGGGGTTGCCCACATTTTGCTTACAGTGGCAGCATAGCTTTGAAAACGAATATTAAACATCTACATATCACCTTCCTGCTGGCTTGTTAATTAAGCCTTATTTAGTTATCTTCATTAAATACCAAAAAGCCAAATGGATAGCCTATTATATTTAGTTATATAAATCCTATTTGTTCGTTCCAAAATTGATTTAAAACAGATTTGGTGTTCAAATCTCATCCCTACAAAAAAGTTGTTTAAAAATAAATTTTGAAAGGTCAAATTTAATGATTCGTAACTCACTTCATGTTGAAGTTCTTTTTTTTTTTTTTTTTTGTGGGTCAAAACTTCATGTTGAAGTTGAGAGAATCAAGAAAGAAAAAGATCCTTATAATGGGATCACGAGCAACAAAATTAATGCTTTTTGCCAGAAATTGGAGAATGACACCCTTTGTCATATGGATGTAAATAGATCAGAATGTTAACCGATCCTCCCGTATAAAAGTTTAAAATCTTAATCAAGGTAATTTGATTTATTGGTTCATCGTCTCTCCATCATAAAAAGCAAAGGAAAATTGAGAAAATTTTCAAAAGCATTCCTCTATGACCTAATAATCAACTAACAAAAATATTTTTAAGAATGAACTAGTCGTTTTTCTATTGTTCAGCCATATCTTCACAAAGAAAATATGCAGATTACGTTATAATATTATAAAGGATCGTTAGTCGTACTAGAATTAGTATGGTCCGTTCCCTTGAAATTGCTACTTTTAGCCCAAAAGGAAGTCATATTTTTATTCTCTAGTGATCAAATATCTTTTATTTTGTTTTTTTGTTCTTTTTTTTTCTCTGGTCAGATAGTGACCAAATATCAAGAGATTAATACTATAACATATAAGTGTAATTAGCTCTCAAATATTTTAGTGACACGTGAGGTATGAAATATTGCACCCCTTTGCTTGCGCTAGCCGTTAACTCATTTCTGGGAGTGATCAACCGCAGACCAAAATCAGCAGGCAGCAGCTGGAAACCAACAAACGTTTGATTAGCACCAACCACACCACCTAGAGAGCGAGATGTGTTCATGAATAAAAACTGAGTGTTTTTTTCTACATTCTCCTCCGAGCCAGACCTTTCTCTCCCAATCTCTCTTTTGCTCCACAACATAAACTCAAATAGCTCTACAAACCTTTCCTACAATTACAACCTCTAGTAAGTTGCATTTTTGAACCCCGGGCTTACTGGATCGTGCACGCTAGTGCTTTTGGGCAACGTACTTTTGTGGGATTTGTACGTAGAAACTAATAACTTCGCTCGTAAAGTCATCATTATAATTTACAAAGGCCTTTCTCTTTCCCTCCCTCTTTCTTTTAATCGCTTTCTCTTCATTTAATCATGATGATCATCATATAGTAAGAGTATCATTACTCTTCCTCACCTACATCATATTTCAGCTAGCATTGCGGTTTATAGAAATTCAAATGGAAAAAGTAACCCGTACACAAAACTCTTACGTCTGGGGGTTTAAAGAAATAATAGAGCCTACTTTGTTATTTCTAGCCAAGATATGATAGTATGTACTACTATATTCTTGCTTGCTTTTAGAATTTTCAAAACTAAGCTCAATTCATACTAAGAGAAGTACTTTCATATATTTTACGAAATCAGCTTCCTACAAAATTAATTACGCTGAAAGAGAAATAGATTAAAGAAAACTCCATTAGCCTAGAGCAATAGCATTTATCATCATCATCATTCAAGTGAATGAATATCTCTTATTGTTTCTTGTAGAAGATGGGAGAGAAGTCAGGCTTCCAGTTGGGCGTCATCGGTGCACTGGCACTCTCTGTCGCATCATCAGTCTCCATTGTCATCTGCAACAAGGCCCTGATGAGCAATCTTGGCTTCAAATTCGGTAACAATATAATCATATGCTTCATCCTATTTATTCCATCATTCTCCATAATTTTAAACTGAGTGACTTGCTAAAAGCCCCTCGTATGCGATTTGTTAAAGTAATACGTTAGGCCTCGTAAGATTGTCTTATACTTTATAAGAAAATAACTTAGAATGGCTATTGTGACTATTTTTTTATTTTCTTTGTAACACTTTGATCTTATAAATTGTTAGAATTTTGATATATAAAAAGTAATATATTAACTTATGCAGTGTTATAATTTATAAAATTGTATGTTCACTAATCACTAGTCTATGGATTCGATAACGGATGTATGATTTTCTGCCGTATTCTTATAAATTTATAAGGCAGTTCTCTAAAAATGTGAATCATTTATTGTTGTTTCATCATGTCCCTTTTCCTTTATCTCTTAATTTTCATAACAAAGGCAAAGTCGTTTTATATTCTTAACGTATCCCTTATTTTCCGTGAATATCACCCCCAGCTTCGCAATTTTGTTTTGTGTGATCACCACAATTGAACTTTGGCCACTGGGAAATTTATGTGAAATTATCATGTTTTATTGCATACAAACATTATTGTGCTTTCAGAATGATAAAAGTCTGCACTTTTAAATAAGGTGATTATTCTATTATAGCATCGTAGTGTACAAACCAAATGATCGCAGGTTTAAAACTATGGCCATCCATTTAAAAAAATTAAATTGTCCATGCATAAGGCTCAATGAACAAACCTCAGACATGTTAATACAATAAATAAATATATTAATATTATTTAAACTTTTAAATGATATAGTAACTCCGCGTTAAGAAAATTTGCGACAATGATTAATGCATTCTTCATTTTCGGCAGCCACAACATTGACTAGCTGGCATCTGATGGTAACATATTGCACCCTTCATGTTGCAATGCGTTTGAATTTCTTCGAGAACAAGCCAGTAGACATGAAGACTATAATACTCTTTGGCATCCTCAATGGGGTTTCTATTGGATTTCTCAACTTAAGCCTGGGGTTCAACTCCATTGGCTTTTACCAGGTGCAGCTTAATTTCGGCACACGATTTAGTATGGGGTTCTATTATATACAATTTCACCTTATATTTCTACAAGACGCTATTTTCAAGACTCAAAACTTATGAGTTTTATTTTATGCTGTTGGGACTAATGTTTTATTCTAACGGTTACACGACGACAACTCCTAATTTGGAGTGAGATTTAAGACTCTGCAATCTTGCTTAGAATTATTATTTTGCAGATGACCAAACTGGCAATTATACCTTTCACAGTTTTACTAGAAACCATATTCTTGAAAAAACAATTCAGGTAATATTCTAATCTAATGGAATTAATTATTTACTTGTGCATTTATAATTAAACTTGGAAGCTTACTAAAGCCATACTAAAATTTCATGTCTTTTATCCAATGCAGCCAGAATATAAAGCTTTCCCTATTAGTCCTACTTTTGGGAGTTGGCATTGCCTCTGTCACAGACCTTCAGCTCAATTTTGTTGGCACAATCGTCTCTCTTCTTGCAATCATAACAACTTGTGTTGGTCAAATTGTATCCTTTATTTACACAATTAAATTTACACATAAATCAACAACAAAATCATCTATGCTGGAATAGCTATGAAGGATAAAATCATAAGATGCTCCTTTTCACATTGAAGTCTCTATAACAATAGAACTATGGGTAAAAAAGATTTCACGCCGGTTAAGATTGGCTTTTTTCCTTTAAAAAAAAAAGCATATTTTTTTGCAAGAAATATTTGGATTAGATTAATTAAAAAAAAAAAACTGAAACTCTAAAACCAAAAAAAAATAAAAAAAGCTCAATTTCGACTTTTTCCAAAAATCAAAATTTTTAGCTTCTGACAAAAAGGCTTTTTTTCCTTAAAAAGTTTGCAAGAAAAAGCATTTTCCGAAAAATTCAATCCAAAAGAGCCCTTCTTCTCATTTCTTTGATAATGTTAGACCATATAGCGTGATACTAATTTAGTAATCAGTGTGGTACGAAACATCTCCTGATTACAGAATCGTTGCATTTTACCCTAAACCTATCACAAAAATGAAGCATAACAATTAGATCTATTCATGCATGAAATGTTGACCCATTTGGTAGTGTAAAGAGAGATTTATTAATTGGTAATGCATTAGTCATATAAAAGCAATACCAAGAAGGGCCTTTGACCTTTGTGTGAGTTGTTTGCGATGATGCCTTAACATGGATCACTATTTCAGCTCACCAACACAATACAGAAAAGGCTCAATGTCTCTTCCACTCAACTGCTCTACCAGTCAGCCCCATTCCAAGCAGCTGTTCTGTTTGTCTCAGGCCCCTTGGTAGATCAATTCCTCACCAAGCAGAATGTTTTTGCATACAAATATTCTCCTATCGTACTGGTATTTCGCACTTCTCACTTCAATTTCTTATTGCAAAATTTTATTTTTATTTTTTTGTCAAAATTGCACGTTAAACACTAATATTTTAATAATCTAAAGACTTATTATGATTTAGGACTTTTTTGGATTGATTTTTTTTAAAAAAAAGGAAAATCAGGTTTTTTTCTTTTTTTTTTAAACACATTTTTTTGTGATAAGCATTTGGATTAGATTTTTAAAAAACTAAAACTTTGAAAAAAAAAGTTCAATTTGACTTTTACTCAGAAGCTAAAATAACTTCTCAAAAAGTACTTTTTCAAAAGGTTTAGGAAAAATGCTTTTAAGGCCAACCCAAATGAACCCTTATAGCAATGGCCTACCAGACCCCCTTTTTTTTATGTATTATTAGACTTTTACAAACTTACAGAATGTAACATGCAAGTGTACCAAAACATAAAAGGATTATCCTTCTAATAATCCTATATTATGGCACGAATTTATTTTCTTTTTATCAATGTATAGAGTTATTGTTTTTTTTGCTACACAAGCAAATGAACTTCCATCGATATCAAAGCATGTAGTACAAGTCAAGTATGAATAATGTTAGAAACATGAGTACTCTTCAAAATGACAAATCACTTCACCACTCCCCTCACATATATACATGGTGGGCCCTGCTGTTTCTTTAGCATGGGTGGTGCCAATTTAAAGGATTTTCCTAGAGCTAGTGTTGATTTGCATCTTTTTGACAATTTTGCAGGCATTTATTTTGTTATCTTGCTTAATAGCCGTTTCAGTCAACTTCAGCACCTTCTTGGTTATTGGTAAAACCTCACCAGTTACATATCAAGTGCTAGGCCATCTCAAGACATGCCTCGTACTTGCCTTTGGCTACACTCTATTGCATGACCCTTTCACATCAAGAAACATTGTTGGTATATTAATTGCAATTGTCGGAATGGGCATGTACTCTTATTTTTGCACCCGTGAAAACAAAAAGAAACAAGTGGTTGACATTTCACCGATGTCTCAGGTAATTTTTATTTTTATTTTTAAATTCTCATACAATGGGTGTTTTATACGTTAAATTGACTCGTTTTCTTCTTGTGTTTATGGTGTTGTAGATAAAAGAGAGAGATGCTACGCCCCTTTTGGCTCGTCAAGACGAAGCAAGTCACGAAACTAAAAAGTTATCAAAGGATTCGCTTGTTTAAAGCTTTTTAGGTTTGTGATACAATAATAAATTCTCGAGTTAATACTTTTATTTTGAGGACGTTGGTGGAGATGTAAATGATTTTTATTTTTCCAGATTATGTGTACCTCCCCAAGACTCGATATTTTGTGTCTTTTTAATTCAAAACTTTGGTGATATATCAAACCAATGTAGCATTGAAACTTCCTTCTTTTTGTAATTCGGAAATAGAATTTTGAAGATAAAAGAAAGTGTATGTCCACATTGATGCCAGGACACTATTTCCAAGTATATAATACAAATTTCATTTATACGTTCAGATTCTAAATATATAGTACAATGAGTATATGAGACTGATAGTCGAATATTTCTCTACCTCGCTCTCAATGGATAATTAAACTTGTTTGTGTGATAATACTTCTTCGTTTATTTATTAGCATAGGTTTTCTTAACATATTGCAATGAACTCTTTTTTCTTTAAATTATTCTTTTTTCTGTGTGTGTGTCATCACTTAATAATTGAGATTATGTCAAAATCACAAAAAAGCAAGGCAACTAAATTAATGTTCTTTAACCAAAAGTAGAATGGAGCAACTTAATCGCCTACTATAAGGAGGAATCAAATCTAATTAACCAGCACTTGTTTGGTGTACCTAACTAGTCAATTCATTATTCTGGTTGCGTCTGTGCAATCAACTAATCAAAAACATTGAAATCAAACATGTTAGGCCCACTTAAGCTTTTTATTTTGGAGCTAGAGTCAAATTTAATTCTATCTCCATGTTCAAAACTTTATCCCAATCCCACAACATGGAAAAGAGAAGTAAAAAATGATAACTTCTTCTTTTCACCTTTTCAGAGTGAAGTCTTGAATTATAAAAATTTTTCATTTAACTCCCTTTATGTGCAGGGTCAGTTTTAATTCTAAGTAGTTTGGTCATTAATCAATTGAGTTAAATAACTATTAATATATATTAGGGGCAAAGGTTTCTAACCTCATATTAGGGGAAAAAAAAAAGTTAAGTAGAAATTTTCCAAAAAAATTGATTTTGACTCTTCTCCTCAAAATAAAAAATCAAATTAGGCCTTAAGTAGTTATAGGTTAGATATTTTCTCTCACCACAAAAAAAAAAGGTTAGATATTTTTTCTTTTTTAGTCTGAAAGAATTGATTGGAAACACAAAAAATACAGTTGTATATCTAAAGAGAAAGACAAATCATCTTAACTGTAAATAATTAAAGACACATTAGACCGAGACAAAAATATGAATCACACATGTTGTTGGTGAACATTCCAAAGTTTCTAGTAGTAGTCCGAGACCCAAGTTTTCATAATAAATAAATAATATTATTATTGTCTAGTAGTACTTAATTACTTTTTCTTTACCCATCTAACCTATCAGAGATTTTGCTGGCAATTGTCAGCTTGTGGATGTGTGCCAAGTCGGTGACCTAAATTTGCGTTAATGCTTCAAGTGTTAATGTTTTTTCTTTTAAATGCTTTTTTTTTAAAATATTTTTTTAAAAGCTAAAAATTTTAATTTTTTTGAAAAATATTGTATTTGAGTTTTTCTTAAAGTTTCAACTTTTTTGAAGCTGAACCAAATAATTATTGTAAAAATAATGTAATTTTTAAAAAACAAATTCTCTTTTTTTTTAAACAAAAAAAATACCAATTCAAACATGCCTTGTATGTTTGTCACTCATATACCATTTATTCATACAACCAGAAAACTTATTTGTGATTAGGTTTAATTAAACACAAAATTTTACAATAGTTATCTAGTTTATTTAAATTTGAAATACAGACCAGTCTACTACTAAACTAATTTATCCATTGAGGTTGCATAAGCTTCTGTTACTAATATTGTGTAAGTATAATTAAGGTAAAATGAATGTCATCATTTTCTATTTTGTCAAAATTACGTAAAATTCGTTTTGATTGCAAAACTCATTAATACTTCTATACTATGATAAAAAAAATGTTGTTAATATCCCTATATTATAAATAAGGAAAATGCACGCCATCTTCCTCTGTGGATTGTTTAATTAGTTTGTTACTCACTATGTTTTGAAATTTATTATATTATCTTCCTGTACTTTTCAAAAAGTTGCATGTTATTCTCCAAAAGTTTTTTGATCAGCTAATTCTCCATCTGTATTTTTAAAATTTATCACATTACCTTCCCTATACTTACTTACCTCCTTATACTTTTCAAAAGGTAATATAATTGTGTCTTCTTTTTTTTTTTTTGTTATCATTTGAATGTTTTTAGCTGACAATAAGAATACTTTAATGAAAATATATAGTACATGCAAGTTTTAACATAGACATAGGTACAAAAGGTCAAGCATAATGTAAACTAAGTTAATTTGAACAAAAAAAGTTAAGGTAGAAAATTATGTACCATCTTTTCAGTTACAAGAGTAACGTAATAAGTTTTAAAATAAAAGGAATAATTAGTTAATTAGACAAATTATAAGGGGGCAACATGCAATTTGTCCTTATAAATAATAAGGTTGCACAATCACCTTAACAGGGAGTTATGCACAATATTCTTTACTAGTAAATTATGAAACACATAAGATTTTACATAATTTTAACAAAATACAAGGACTTATCTAACTTACCAAATAATTAATTGTATTCTTCAAGGACGAAGAGGACTCATGATTCATATTTCACTTTCCTAATTAGCAACTTTGTTGATTTTGAGCTTCCACTTTGATGACAGGGTGGTACTTTGACCAATTGAACTATAATTCCAAAAGAATAAGGGGTTTAGCTAGAAAATTTAATTCTTTTTTATCTTCGTATTAAGTATTTTTTAAAGATAAATGGTTATAGCACCTCATGGTAGATTGGCGAATTATTGGGCTAAGATGGATTTGAATAGCATAGACATATTGCCAATGAATTTACCATCCGTCCCTATTTACTGTTGGAACATCGACCCAAAAAGAAAAAATTTTAGATTTTATTGGTAATTCATAATCTACTTCCTTTCATATTACGTTAACTCAAACGCAACTAGAATCCCAGTTGCCTCCTTTTCAAAGATTGGCAACTTTTCACTGTCATTCTTCTACATGTCAACAGGAAGTGATTTTTAAATATTTTATTAATAAAGATTGAAATATTATAATTATGAAGTTGATAAAAAGTCACTTAATTATGAACTCAAATCAGTAAAATATCAAATAAAAATCTTAAACGACATCGTGAGGCCAACCACTTAACCCATACTATTGATTCGTCCTTATGTTTCGACCAAAAAGAAATAAGAAAAAACGATTCATTCTTATGTCAGTGCATCTACTCGCGGCATACGAGTCAAAATAAGTAAAGCATTTCGTGTGATTGTTTTGGTCAGAAAGCATACAGTTAAAATATATATTGATTCCGTGAATATATATATATATATATATATGTATATGTATATATTTATGTGTGCATGTATATATATTGTCTTGCCTTTGGCCTATCTCAAGCATAGTGTGCGGTACTTAGCCATTCTTTTAATGCAAAAGTGGCCAAGTCAATTTCACCGCAACAAAAGAATTTAAAAGGTCAGAAAATGTAAAACAGCTAAAGAGAGGTTTTGAGAGAATTATAAGTTACTAGTGCTTTCATATCCCTTGTTTTATACAGGCTTATTTAGGTTCTTTGTATTTTTTAGTTTTTTAAATATTTATAGATGTGATTTTTTATTGTTCTTAGATTTTGTGTGTTTTTTTAATTATTTCTAAATATCTACAAAAAATTAATTCTAGTGTTTTTTAATCTTATTTTTATTTTTTAATCTTATTTTTATTTTTTAATTAGGATATGATGCATAAATTAATTAAATTAATGAGTTTTTTTGGACTTTATTACTTTAAACTCATTGAAAAGAAATATATAGGTGGTGCATAAATATAATTAAATATCTTGTAACTCCATTGCAATGATGAGGTTAAAAATTGGTGTATAAATGTAACTAAACACTATAATATATATACATATATATATATTTATATTTATATCTTAAAAATAGAATTTATGATGACTTAGAAAATAGATAAGTGCTGATGTGGTACTCTTTTTTAAGTTCCTTTGAGTTTAACTTTTATATTATTTTTAAATATCTATAAAAATTAATTCTAGCACTTTTTTATTCTTATTTTTATTTTTTATTCTCATTTTTATTTTTTAATTAGGATATGATGCATAAATTAATTAAATTAGTCAGTTTTTTTGGACTTTATTACTTTAAACTCATTAAAAAGAAATATATAGGTGGTGCATAAATATAATTAAATATCTTGTAACTCCATTGCAATGATGAGATTAAAAACTAGTGCATAAATGTAATTAAACACTATAATAGATAGATTTATAATAATATAATAATATTAAAAATATTTATGATGACTTGGAGAATAGATGGGTGCTTATGTGGTACCCTTGTTTGAGTTCCTTTGAGTTTAACTTTTTTTTTTAAAAATATTTATAAAAATTAATTTTAGTACTTTTTTATTCTTATTTTTATTTTTTAATTAGGATATGATGCATAAATTAATTAAATTAATGAGTTTTTTAGACTTTATTACTTTAAACTCATTAAAAAAATATATAGGTGGTACATAAATATAATTAAATATATTATAACTCCATTGTAATGATGAGATTAAGAAGTGATGCATAAATATAATTAAACATTATAATATATAGATTTATAATAATGTAATAATATTAAAAATAAAATTTATGATGACTTAACAAATAGATAAGTGTTGATAGGGGACTCTTCTTTAAGCTCCTTTGGATTAAACTTATAATATATACATATATATATATATATATTGTTCTCAATTTCTCATTCTATTACAAATGAGAAGGTAAGTTATTTATACATTGTTCTTAGCTAATAAATAAATAGGATTATCTCGATCTGAAGGCTAACACTACCTTCTATATTATTTTACACTAATCAAGAGATATTTATAATCAATTTACAACAAATATTAAGGGGATTGATATCATTCAAGATCACTTACCATATCTATCCTATCTAGAATATCTTCTAAATACTCCGAGAAAAGAAAGTGCTATATGTGCTTCGTCGCAAAACAACCTTAAGGAAAATGCTCCAATCCGATTATTTTGGGACCGTTCAATTATATTCGGACATGCCTAGCAAGCAAATTAAAGAGTGATCCAATAATCATATCACAAGAAGACGTATCAACATAGCACTAAAAAATGACTTTTAGTTGTTGTGCGACTTTATAGTGTAAAGCTATTAATCTTCGCTTTATAATCCTTAGGAAAAAATGACTTTTAATTGATAACTTTTCAAACTAACTCCAACAAATAATTTGTTTTTGTTAAATATATAGTTTTTGACGTGGTAGTCAAAGCTACAATTGACTCATTTATTGGGTCAGGTCTCACTTGTCAAACGGTTTGGTGCTTCGAATCATTATGACCTCGTTCTGAGTAGATGAACGCAATATATTTATATGTTAAAAACAAATTTAAGATCAATGAAAAATTAGCAACCAAAGTTGTGTAGTCAACAAGTTTGGTTGCTTAGTTTGATTGTCTGTGGGTTGGAATCCCATATGGGTAGTTTATGAAGTTCTTGCGCAATTTAAATATAGAAGTCTTTATGGGTTGGGCCAACAAGGCATATGAAGGGAACTGTACATAGTGGGCATTATGATAAAAACTACCACACGTGTGCGTGCATGCATCGTCGGTTGGGTTGGGGATGAGGCTCGGCGTGGGTGTGGGTGGTTTGTCATTCATAGAGCTTAGCGTAGCATTTCCTGCTTAATTTCTAATAGCCGTTATATTCTAGGAGGGATACGCCACATTCATAGAGTTTAGCGCAGCATTTCCAGCTTAATTTATAATAGCTGTTGCATTCTACTTAATTTCTAATAGCCGTTATATTCTAGGAGGGATACGCCACATTCATAGAGTTTAGCGCAGCATTTCCAGCTTAATTTATAATAGCCTTTGCATTCTAGGAGGGATATGCCACACCCCTTAGCACCGATAGATGCCACATTCATAGAGCTTGGATACGTCACACTCCTTAGCACCGATAGAGGCCAGATTCATAGAGCTTAGCACAACATTTCCAGCTTAATTTCTAGTAGCCGAGCCGTTGTATTCTAGTAGGGATACGCCACATTCATAGAGTTTAGTGCAACAGTTCTAACTTAATTTATAATAGCCGTTGCATTCTAGGAGGGATACGCCACACCCCTTAGCACCGATAGATGCCACATTCATGGAGCTTGGATACACCACACCCCTTAGCACCGATAGAGGCCACATTCATAGAGCTTAGCACAGCATTTCCAGCTTAATTTCTAGTAGCGGGTTGTATTTTGAGATGGATACGCCACATCCCTTAATACCGATAGAGGGGGCATAAATCCCTTAAGATATTGTTTACGAGCCTCTACTCACCACTGGTTTGTAGTTATTTTTTGGTTAATAGTATTTCTACATGTGGCTAATTCTAAATATTAATCTTAATTCTATCTTCTCAACATTTTTTCCCCTATATTTAAAGGATTTTGATTCCATTTTTTTTTAATATTGGATTTCCTATTTTAGTTTCACTAATAAGTTTTCTACTTTCAATCAAACTCTTATTTCAGGAACTCTTTATTTTAGTTTCACTTCAATAGGTTCTATATTTTAAAAGACCTAAGGTTCCTTTGGTACGATTGAAAAGTTTGGAAAATAATGGCCATTTACGACATAATACTTACAAAGTATTTATTCTTTTTTTTGTGTTTGGCTAAAATTATAAAAAAGCTAGAATGGGATACTCATTTTATTTCATATGTATGGTAAAATTATTTTAACAAGTTAGAAATGAATGAAAATCAATTCTATTAACAAAAATACATTTATTCTTTTATTTGGCATAAATTTAAGTTATGCATAACAATAGACAAAAATACTCTTGCCAATCTTTTGATCAACTATAAAATATAACATTCCTCATCCTATCATTTTTATTTTAACATAATGTTTCAATTTGTTTACTTTTCTTAATATAATTAAAAGAGAGAAGTTAACCATTTAATAAAAATACACATGTTTTTCAACTAGATTAGAGTAAAAAATAGAATAGATATGTTTATTTTTTTATTTTTTAAACTTCTATTTTTTATTTTTAAAATTTTAAATTTGTAACTTTTTATTTTATTTTTTGCTTTTCAAATTTTTAGAATTTTTTTTTGTTTTTGGTTTTTAAATAACAGTTGAGAACTTGTTCAATAATAGATGACAAATAAATTATTTTTGAGATTTAACTTTATTTTTTATTAATTCCCACTTAAGTTAAAATACTAATTTCTTAGGTTTGACTAAGGAATGAGTTTTTTTACTTTTTCCTGAAAAGGCCATTTCATAGGAATAAGCTTTCTAACTTCAATTAATCCTACCAAACAAAACAAAAGGAATCAAAAGTAGGAATAACCTTTCCATTTCAATAACCTTAGTTTATATCTTTTCTTAAACACACTTTTCAATTTTTATATTGTTCATTTTGTTTTATTATAAGGGTAGATATTTAAGTTTAGGGGTTGGAAGGGGGATTAAGACCCCCTGAATGTGAGGGAGAAGATTGGAATATTAATTGTTATATTTACAAAACAAAATAGTCTAACGATTAATAAAGTACTTAAGCCATTTTGTCACTTTTTTGCTTTCAATGACGTAAAAGATTCGACCTAATCTCACAATGAAATTTTTTAAGAGTCACTTGAACAATCAATTTGTAAAGTGGCAACTAGGATCGAATTTAACTTCCTCATTTCAGTGGCAATTATAATTTAACCCTATACAAATAATAATTTTTTTTTGTGAAAGACAAAGTCAATTATATAACAATCTTTGTAGAACTAGTTATTCCCCATCATTCATTACAAAAGATTCGAAAACCTATATACAAGCTTGCTGAATTTGTAATTTATTAATCAATTCACACATCTATTAACTTCTGTAACTGAAATATATATGGGATACACGTCTATTTGCACCCTCGAGGGCAAAACAAAGAATTGGAAACTTCTCAAGAATTAGACTACCTCTTCAACCAATATTGGATAAGCAGTCTATTCTACATGACCTGCGACCTAACAAGTATTCTAGAATCGAAGTAAATAAAGTGAAATTTATGATCAAAAAGTAGCCCCAGCATCCATAGATGATAATTAAAACCTTTGGATTATGAAAAGATGTTAATTAAAACTTTAAAAAAAAAAGAAAAGAAAGAAAGAAAGGCTGAGTGGTATGTAACATCAAATGCTGTCGTTTATGCCTTGTAAAGGAATAAAGGATACAAAGAGCACCTGGCAACAGAAACAACACCAAGGAGAATTTGGACAAAATCTTTTAGAGAAGTTGACGAATTATAAACACTTGGAAATTTGATACTTTTTACGATGTTTGTTCTCTTGTAATGATATGAAAAAAAATCTAAATCATTAATTATTTGATTTAATAATGCTAGTAATCTACTTAAATATTTTACCACTATTATTTCATTATTACAACGGTTGAGAATTTATTTATTACAAAGAATATCATCATTCAAAAACATAAAATTTGAATATCTAATTTTGAAATGTAAAAGAAAGAATTATAATGAAAAGATAGTATGCTATTTAAAAGAGTACGGACGTCATGTTATGCTACAATAAAATTAAAACAGAAAATTCTGTAAAATAGAATAAAACCAAGTCCAACTCCTTGAAATAAAGAAATAATTGAGAATCTATTAGAGATGAACTTATAAACTTTGTACAGATATATTTATGGGTTGATACCATATCAACTTTATTATTTTTTATGTAACGGTAGATAATGGGCAACCTAATACTGAGAAAACATTCAATGATTTTTGGGAAAGCCAATATTTTGGAGCATATGCAAATGGTTTATATCTGCTCCACTTTTGCTTGGTTAAGGGTTTTAGGTTCAGCTAATTGCATATTTGGCTATATTTATTTGGGTGTTTATAAGTATCTAAAATAAAAAGTAAATTTCATTGATTTTTTATAAAAAGTTCTTATAAACAATCAAAACAAGCACCACCAAGCGCCTTCTAAGATTTTGTTTGGCTTTACTTATCTTTATGTGCATTTAAGCAACAGTGCTTGTTAGAGCTTTAATGATTATGAGCAAGTGATAAATAAGCAGAGGAGTATCCGGGTAATATATGCTTATAACATGCTGACTATTTGGTAAATAAGTGCTTAAATAACAATGTTAGTTAAACTGTCCTTTTATTAATTAATGTTGTAAAATTATCTAAAGCTTTGAAGAATAAAAAAAATTCCGTTTTTTTTTTTTTAAGTCAAAGACTAGTGCTTATAAACTGCTACTGAAGAAGTTGTGGTGATTTGCTTTTTTTTTTTTTTTAATCTACTTAAGTAAAAATGTCTTAAGCAGATTAACCAAACATGTCAAAAAAAAATTTTTTTTTTGACTTATGAGTTGGTTTAACCACCTTAAAGCTCAGCCAGACACCTTCTAAGTTTGCAAGGGCAAGGCTAACCTCATGTCTTCACCCCATTGGAGGGTATTTTTGCGCATATCAAATAAATCATACATGAAATTACACCCATATCATTACCTCATAAACTTCTCTTGTCCCAGAAGAAATAACTTTGACGTTTATATGTTCAAAGCCAAACCCTTTGAGAGGATGTGTCTAAATCATATTAGATATTCTAGTGTAGAATAACATGGGAGCAATAAACTACGTGGGTTCATATTATAGTGTCGATCTTGTTAATTAAGTTTGGACTTAATCAATATAATTAATTAAAACTACATGGTAAACAATATTTTAAACCAACATATACTGTAATTCTTCGTCATGTAGTTGTTCATATATATATATATATATATATATAGCTATATAAAGTAAACAATATGAACTCTATGATGTTCGAGTTCAAAAATTATATAAAACGGGACACATAACTACTTTAAGATATAGAATAATAGCGTATTAATATAAATAATAACTCCCAATCTTCTAAACTAAATAAAAATGTCGTATTTTTGAAAGTTTTCATAGGTCTTGTTTGGATTGGTTTCTTGTCATAAAAAAATATATTTTTTTTTCCTACAAAATATACATCTTTTATTCAATAAAAATTTAGATTTAATTTTAAAAAAAGCTAAAACTTTTAAAAAAATTTAATTATAACCTTATTTCAAAAGTCATAAATTTTAGATTTTAAAAAACTTTTTTTTTCAAAAAATTATGCAAAAAATACTTTTTAAAAAAGTCAATCTAAACGAGTTCGCAATCATTTGCATGTACTTGACAGAAATCCTTGGGGGTTTGACATTCAATTGATGCACATGATTGTATAATGGACCAACCTCGTGTACAGGTGAATTTAATTCCTCATTAATCTCATGTCCATTACAAGGCAAACAAGTACACAAACTAATAAGTTGTGTACCTGAGATAAAGAAGAAACCAAATAAAATTAACGTGTCATCTATGCCCACTATAACGCATCTTCCCAATTAGACCCTTCCAACCTCATCTCTTACTTCCAACGGAAAAGACCTAACCGCTGACCAAAGACCAAAAAGAGTAAGAAAATACTATGAAGGAATTAACTTTATTATTTGTGTTGGAATAAACTTTGATAAATTTATATTCCATAAAGTATTTTATTTTACAAATGATAAGTATTTAGTATATAGGACTAAGTGACTAACTTATAAAGGTAAATTAGTAAAAGAATTTTATTAATTTTCTCATCGTCTCAATAAGATATAAGTAATTGAAATTCATTTTATTTCTGTAATTACGAATAGAAAAACTTTTTAGTGAATATTACTTTTTACATAAGATACAAATAAAACAATATCTTATTTTAAACTCATTTCAAACAATAACTATTTTCACATTTGATCTAAAACTATTATTTTAAGAATTATGCTTTGCCTTAATAATTAATATTCATTTGACTCCCCTTTTACCAGTTCTCGCACCTAATTATGTTATTTATAATTTTTAAATACTAATATTTTGACATTGGTCAGGACACTTCATTAAAACTTTATCACGTCAAAGCCTATAATCATCTGTAAATGTAGTACAAATACTCTCTCATATATTTCAAGTACATAACGGTTGCAAACTATATTGTGTGGTCCAAAAAGAAAAAAAAAATAATGTTAAATAAATCAATTTAACACTATAACTCTCACAACAAAGAAAGATCAAATAAGACAAATCACCTTTAGATATGTCAATCTAATCCAATCTTAACAAGCAAGAAAAGAAGAGAAAAACTATTGACATTGATCTGAGTAAGAAAGGTGTATAAAAATGTAAATCCACCGTCTAATTTCTTTTTTTTTTCTTCTTCGAAATCCATTTCGAGACAATTACCAAACGAATTGTGAATAAAAATAAAAATTGACCATTTAATTTTAAAAAAAATTAATTTCGCCGAAAAGCATACAATCCAACCAAATGGCTAGTTGCAGTGGCGTACAAATAATTATACCAACCACAACCTTTGTCCCAAAACTGGCTGCATCAAATTAAGGTTTGCTTACAGTAGATGGTAAAAAAGAAAAAGCATCAAAAAGCACTTATTGGAAAAGAAAAAGCAAACAAACAAAATTCTCTCTCCTCTCTCTTCTGCCTCTGTACTTTTGAGAAGAAGACCTGTTTAGATTCTCTGATTTCTGGGGTGGGTCTTCAACTGCTTCTATTAACTTAGTTACCTCACCCCAATACACCCAATAATTCACACACACTAGTCCTATGCATAATATTATATATATACAAAGAAAAGAAAAGGGAAAAAAATAAGACCATAGCAGCAAAAGTGTGTGCTTTTTATGTGTGTGCACCCATAAAACACACGCACATAGAGGCAAAGACATTTCACACACTTGTACATACATGTAAAACACAGCCATAGCTGCAAAGGTGTGTGGTTTCTGTGTGTGTGGCACACACATAAGTGGAGAAATTGAAAAAAGATTGGATTTTTAATAAAGAAAACAAGGTGAAAAAAGAAAAACTGAGATGAGTATTTCGCAGAATGATGGGAGAATGGAAGGGTGGCTATATCTCATCAGGTCCAACAGGTTTGGCTTGCAATACTCAAGGAAGAGATACTTTGTTCTTCAAGATCACCTCCTCAAGAGCTACAAATCTGTACCAGTTTCTAAGAATGAGGTCTGGTTTCATATATTTGTATTTTCAATTTTGCTTTTTTATTATTGAATTTCCTATTTTTCTGAAGCATACTTTGATTTTATCGAGTAGGGAAAACAACCTCTTGCACCTTGCCTCTTGTAACTGGAGTTTAGTGCACCATTTTTTTTTTATAATTGAATTTTGTTTTGTGGGTATGGCTTTTTGTTATGGTCGCTTCAGATTGAAAAAAAAAACGTATGATTGCAAATATAATATATTTTAGCACTCTGATTAATTGAATGCTGTTTTTGAAGTGGAAAACAAAAAGTTCATATTGAGTCTGGAAACAGCATTTTTTTGTTAAAACTACAAATCCCAGTGTGTCTTTGACTCTTCCTTGGAGTCCATTGGAGCTAGGCTGCCTTTTCTTTGATTTTTGTTTTGTGGGTTTGATTTTTTTTTTTCCCGTCTGAATTCTTTAGATAAATTATGCACAATTTCTTTATTTAGATTCTGGTTAATGATGATGGTTGGTGACTGCTATCTATATGTATATATGTATATCATTATATCGGAAACTTGTGATTTCTGATGACTAGTTTTAGTCTTAATCGTGATTATGTTTACTATTCAGTGATTGCAGTCTGTCGGTTTGTTGTTGGTTATATTGAGTTCACTGATATTAGTATTATGTCATTATGCTCTTAGTTCGACTTGGATCTGTTTGTGTATATCGTATTGCAATCTGGACCTGGTCCAGAAAGTACCCAAGAAATTTAAAAATGGAAATTTGTGAATTTCAATTTGTTTTTTGGTTGATGCTCTTCAAAGAGATGACTTTTGGACGAGAATTTTGTTTTAATTTTACAAAGAAGCTAAGAATGACTGAGAATTGTCCCCAGCTCCACCATTCTTTTTTTTTTTTTTGGTGGTAATACTTCTACCTTAAATTAAGTTGAACTCTCAGTTATAGAATTTCAATTGGTATTACATTGCAGAACTTCTATGCAAGACCTAAGGAAAATAATATGTGCAGTCTAGGAAAATTTTATTGCTTCCAGACAATTTCTTGAATATAACCTTTTTTTCGTAAGTATCCGTGGAGTCGATATGGTTGGAGGTACACAAATGCTTTTCATTTTCCCTGTGCATTGGCTATTATGTGTAGATTGCAATCCTCAAGTTCCATGCATGATGTAAGGTGATACTGTTGAGCCAAAGAATTTGGAGTGGTTAGCCAAGTTTTTGCTAATCTGTTTTATTAAAAACTCAATCAAATAAGTAAATATATTCAGTTGAGCAACATAAATTTGTCTCAAAGCTTTAGTTATCTGCCTGGAAAAGAAAGGTACCTATCGGTCAAGAATATTTAGTGTTCTGTGCTTATAATTTCCACCATTCTAAGCTCTCTTTGCAAGTAAGAAACTCTTAAATCTTCTTTCAAGTGTTTATACATTTTTTAAGATATTGAATCTTTTATCAGGAGCCTATCAGAAGTGCAGTTATAGATTCCTGCATTCGGGTGACAGACAACGGGAGGGAGACTATTCACAGAAAAGTATGAATTTCATCCAATGGCAATTTTATATCTTGCCATTAGTATATTCTCAGACAGTAACTCCAATGATTATGTTACCATTGTTATGTGTGGTTGCAGGTCCTCTTCATTTTTACCCTTTACAATACTTCAAATCACAATGATCAATTGAAGGTGTGATATCTTTCTAAATTTTGTTATCAATGCAACATCAGGTATATAGTTATGAAATCTGATTTTGTAGTTAGGAGCAAACAGTCCTGAAGAAGCTGCAAGATGGATTCAGTCCTTTCAGGAGGCAGCCTTGAAGGTCCAAACTGCCCAATCTTATTAATGTCTAAAATATTTCCGGTGCTGATGACTAATGATTATGGTGCAAGCAGGCAGACGCTAACAAAGGAGGTACTGTAGATCATCATAGACGTGACTCAGAGTCTCTGAGGTATGTTGACGTGATATCTGGCACCTTCTGTTTTCTACGATGAACGTGTCATTATGTGATTGATCTTGTCAATGGTCATCTCTTAGAAATGGTCATTTCAGTTGGCTGGTGTCACAAGTTCATCTCTGTACATGTAAAACTAATTATAAGGTCATCAATTTGCGAACTGTTTCCAAATGGCAAATTGTTTATTCTCATCCTGTTCTGATGAACTGCTTCATGGTCACTAAATATTGAGCTTCTTATTGGCATTCTGTCTTTTCTTTTGGGCAGGTTAAACGGTTCTGGAAGATCTCATCATTCGTATTCCATTAACTGGACTCTCTGTCCATCCTCAGTTACTGATGCAATGAGATCTGATGTTGTTGCACCATCACCTTGGAGAATCTTTGGTTGTCAGAATGGTAAGAATCAAGTACCTACTGTGACTTTTTAAGGTATTTTGAGAATATGTAATCCAATGCTTGGTGGTGTGCAGGTCTTCGGCTTTTTAAGGAAGCAAAGGATAGGGAACTTCCCGGAAAGGTTGGTTGCTTTTGAATGTGACACTAAAGTTTAGGAATCTGTGTGCTACTGAGTTTGTTCCCCTAATGTGCAGTGGGATGACCATCCTGCAATTATGGCTGTTGGTGTAGTTGATGGAACTTCAGAAGACATTTTCCAAACGCTTATGTCTCTTGGTCCTTCAAGATCCGAGTAAGTTGTGGGTCCTATAGCAAGAGCTGACATTGTTATAAAGGCCCATGAACAAAATCATGATTTTAGTAACAGATATCACACTAGATTCTTCCACATCCAAATTAAATTATTTAATATTTGCTTCAAGTTCACACGAGGATCCATGTGTTGGTTGCTGTTGTAGCAACTAGCAAGTACTATTCTTGTATAATTTTACACCTGCTGTCCATTAATGCAAAAAAAACCATTACTGAAAGGATGATTCATATTTGTATTGTGCATAAATAGAACAAGAGGGTGCTCCGCCTATTTAATTTGTAAATTGTTGGAGAATATTTTGGTTATTAATGTTATTTCGTTATTCTATGGTATTAAATTAGGCAATATTTTAGATTAGGTAATTAATCAAGTTGGTTTCCTTATAATTCTAGTTTTCTTAGAATTCTAGTTACCTTATTGGTCTAGCTTCTAGTCTTGGTCACCAAGTTATCATGCTTATAAATGGGCTCTTCTATTGTATTCATGAAATATCAACAATTCACAATGGAGTCTTTATGAATATTTTGCTTCTAGAGCCACCGTTGGTGGTGGCTCCAACCATCTTCAGCACTTTCATATTTTCTCTCCATATTTTATGTTTTATATATTTTCCACATAAATAATCGGTTCACAGTCAGCTAAGTCTCTGTTTCTGTACCTAAACCTCCCTAAATTGGATATCTCATTTGTATCTATTTCTGTAAAATGGGCATAAATTTTGTTAATAGCTCATCAGCAGCATTCTCTACAAAAAGTTGAAGCTGCTGTATAGAAAATTTACTTACAAATAGTGGGGTTGTGGAGAAAAGAGAGAGACGCATCGATTAAGGATATACTGCTTAAGATTGGGAGTGCACTAAGGATATTTATTAGGAAATCTTTAATTGCTATCACCCAGAATGTCCCTTCCTGATAGAGGATGGAATGTGCTCCAACATTTTTTAATAATTTAACTTGTATCTGTTAAGGCTGAAGCATGATCTGAGAACTCTGCATAAGCAAAATGGTTTTCTATAACATTTGTGTAACAACATAAGCCCAAAGGAAGAGCCCAACTCAAAAGAGTAGTCTGTTAGGTGGGAGGACCTCTTGAACTTAAGACCCACCCACAAGGAAGTAGGATTTCCTATTAGAAAATCATCATATCCCACCTCCCTTAAAGGGCTGACACCCACGTTGGACTAGCCTATCAACACTGACTGGGCGGTAGTCCTTTCCCCTTAGGCGGCTGCATTCATCTATTAGTATTCAGTGTGACTGCACCACACCCTAATCCAGCCCATATGCCTCACCTATCAACACTGGCCCGGCGGAAGCCCTTTCCCTCGGTCGGCTGCACTCGTCTAACAATATTTAGCGTGACACTTTATCACACCTTAATCCAGCATAGAGTCTCCCCTCCATGGAGGCCACTTTCAACGAAAGCACTAATGTAACAACTTAAGCCCCAAGGAAAAGCCCACCTGAAAGAATAGTCTGTTAGGTCGGAGAACCCCTTAAACTTAAGAACCACTCACCAAGAAGTGGGATTTCCGATGTGGGAAATCATTACAATTTGTTGTTTAGGAGATCGACTAGCAAAGCCATTTATCGTGATTCTTGTTCTGTATGCTTCTCACTTTAGTATATTGCTTTGAACATTACAACCCCGGCACACATCATTCCAGTCATTGCTTCTCTTTGCAGAATTTAGTAGCCTCATTTTCTTCTCACATCGAGCTGTTTGATCATAGATCCTTTGCCTCCCTGAGGACGTTACTAAGTCCAAATTGTTAGATGCTCCATGTACCAGGGCAATCACTGCTGCAGTTGTCAAGACAGATTCACTTTTGTGTACTTGTAGATGCATTATATGACTTTATGAAAATATTAGCCAGCTATATTCATTTGTTGTAATGAAATTATATTTTCTGTTTTCGTGCAGATGGGACTTTTGCTTTCACAAGGGTAGCGTTATTGAACATCTTGATGGGCATACGGATATAGTGCACAAGCTTTTATACCGGCATTGGTTACCTTGGTCTGATATAGACTTTCATTTCTGTCCCAAATATACACACATGGGTCTTTAAACGCACGTGCACATATTCGCTTGAAGCTATGTATATGATATGGGTTTGTTTCAGGGGAATGAAAAGGAGAGATCTTCTCCTGCGACGTTACTGGAGAAGGGAGGATGATGGTACATATGGTAAGAATCTCTAGGTTTTAAATAAGAAATTCTCATAAGCTACATCTGTTATTGATCAGACTTTAACTTTCATTTGTCATATTGCAGTTATTCTATACCATTCAGTATTTCACCAGAAGTGTCCACCATTAAGGGGCTATATCCGTGCCTGCCTTAAAAGTAATGTATGCTTTACATACAGAACTGTGGGAAAATTGCAGTGGATTTTCTATATTATTTTGTACATTTAGCAACTCTTCTTTCCTTGAACTACATAGACCAGAACTACCACTGGTTTTTGCTCTCTATTTGTTGGCAGAAAAGGCTCTTATGCATCTCTACTTTGCTTTTGCTTGTGATCATGACATTATTTTTGTCGGAATGACATGCATCTGTGAAACCTTCAATCCTAATCTCTGTACTGATGAGTTTCCATATATATATATGTGTGACATACTGTGGTTTAATATCCGCTGAAAATAAGATGAGCCGAACCATACTTTGCAGGTGGAGGCTATGTGATATCTCCTGTGAATAAAGGGAAGCAGTCAGTTGTAAAACACATGCTTGCAATTGATTGGAAGTTCTGGAAGTCATATCTTCAACCATCTTCAGCCCGATCTATAACAATCCGAATGCTGGGGAGACTTGCTGGTCCGTGTGTTATGTATACAATTTTTTGTTTATATGGAAGTGCAATTTAACTTTTTAAGTTTTCATCTTTGTGTATACAATTTGGTCCTTCTGATTGCTTATAATGTTTTACACATAGCTCTGCGAGAGTTGTTCAGAGCAAAAGTAGGAGATTGCTCGTCCTTTGATTTCCCATCTGGTGAACTGATGAGGGATACTAGATTGCATCAACATGGAGAGATGGAGGTGGAAGCGCAAAGCGGGTTGGAGAATGGGAAGAGTAATGATGCTACAGAAGAAGAAGTGATCAGATCACCTTCACATGCAAGTCTTATGGGACTTAATGATGCTGCAGATGAGTTCTTTGATGTCTCAGAACCCCTGGATTCAGACCAAACAGAAAATGATTGGTCTTCAGATTTTAGTGCAGATATGTATCCTCAGGTATTGTTTGCTAATTTTTCATGTGGCAAAGAAACAAAGAACATGGGTACCTGAGGATGATAACAATACATGGCATACCTTAGAGTTTGGGGTTATCATTGTGAGGTTCAAGATAGAAAACTTATTGTGATGGAACACTTACAAAAGCAGATGAAGAAATGATAAAGAATATGATTATAAGCTTTAACTCCTGCTGAAAATGATGAATTTAAATACTCATATGCTTAATATACATGAACTTTTGATGCATCTACCATTTGCAGTGATGAAAGTTCTTTTCACACCCAAGCATTTCTCCGTTCTGGAGTACAGGAGTGTATAGAATGCAAATACTTATCTTTATACGCTGACTTTATCTTTCTTTCAGACTAGTTATGTAGTTTCAAAGTTTTTTTGCTTTCTGCAAAAACAAATAGAATCTTGTAACTTTGTTCGTGATGTAGAGTTTCTCAATTTGTTTTTGAGTTTTTCAGGACACTCGTCAACCCAAATTATCTACAGCTGCTTGTTTTGTGAAAAAATTGCATGATCTTGCTGGTGAGAACCCATAGATGAAGAATTAATTTCTTCATCTTTGTGCTCCTTCTATTCATTACCAGTAAAGAAAGCATATGACTCATAGGTCTCCTGAGATTCTAATAAATTATGACTTCTTTATGCTGCAGTTCAGAAAAGAGGATATGTAGATCTACATGAATTGGCAAGGCAAGACAGTTTGTCATGCAACTATGGGTTGACTCTTCCTAAAGACCCATCCTGTAATTTGCCATGCAGTTGGTCAGAAGCAGATCCCTCTACTTTCCTTATTCGTGGAGAGACTTATCTAGATGATCATAAGAAGGTAGCTCTTTGCTGCAATTTATTGTTATTCGAGAACATATCAAAAATGTTTTATGAAGTACTGTATTTGCTAAGTAGATTTTTTCAGTGAACACCATAAGTGAATGATATTACAAGTGTCCCTTGTTTGCGAAGTGGATTTTTTCAGTGAACACCATAAGTGAATGATATCACAAGTGTCCCTTGTAGTTTTGAGGTGGTCTGCTAGATGTTAATCAAGCCAGCAAATTGAAGAAATCCAACAAGATCCATGCTTATCACTGTCTATTGCCTGTGATATGTGGATCTTGTGGTTCCAAAGACTGCAGCATGATAGTTGCTATTGATGGATTTCGGTGTACCTCCAAGCTTAGGAAAGTTAGAGTTCCTCTTTTAACGTCCCATCTTGTAATGGCTTTGTATCTATTACCACCATGTCATAATATTCAGCCCAATCAACTAGTCCAAAACCCTCAATCTGTATCGACGTGGAAGAGAACCCAAAATCATAGTATACAATATGAGGCAGGAATTATAATCTTCCCCCCTCAAATTTGTGACACCCGCGTCACAGAAGACGGAAATAAACCACCGAGAGGTCATACTTCTACTGCTGAGGTCCAACTACTAGCCTATTAACACATTGAATGTAATAAATTGCCCTCGAGTGTTAGACCCCATGTTGAGAGTAGTAGAAAACACAAACATTAAAAACCAAGCACAAATCGATACTGGTATTACACATCTAGATGACAAGTGAAGTACACGACCTTGCCGAAATAACTCATGAAAATAGTGCTTTCTTGCTCCAAATTTACATACAATACATAAGAACGCTTTTTTGAGATTTACCATCTCAAAAATTTAGTGGTAGACTTCATGGAGTTAAATAATGCCTGTCAAGCCAGGCTTGCTCAATTTAGGGCTTTGTTGGTAAAGTGAATCTGCTTCCATTTGTTAAAAGACTAAAAGATGCATAAATTGGAAAAAGTATTAAGTTCAAGAGCATGTGACACCTATGTAGGGTGTTTGTGTTCAATGTCCATTTCTTCTGCTGGACTTTTTGTTTTTATACTTGCCGTCCACAGATCAAGGCAAAGGGCACATTGATGCAAATGGTTGCTGCAGACTGGTTGAGATCCGACAAGCGAGAAGATGATCTTGGTGGCCGCCCTGGGGGCATTGTTCAGGTTTTAACCTGATATAACTTAGTCATTCTTGTTTGGGTTATTGTACTAGGGTTCGGCTTTTGCAATCTTAACAAGCTTTGACATGATATTCTATGTTGCTAAGACACGTTTACTATCTTGTTCGACAGAAATATGCAGCAAAGGATGGACCAGAATTTTTCTTTATTGTTAACATACAGGTGAGTCAAATCTTTCTTACTTTGTTCTTAGTTACCAGTCAAGAATCGCTTATTCATCATTATTATTGCATGAAGCAGGTCCCAGGTTCCACAACGTACAGTCTTGCTTTATACTATATGATGAGTACTCCAGTTAAAGATGCACCTTTGCTAGAGAGTTTTATCAAAGGGGATGATGCGTATAGAAATTCGAGATTTAAACTCATCCCATACATATCTAAGGTTAGCAACAGCTATATGGTATTCTGAAACATTGTTGTCCTCCCTTGCCAAAACCCCTCCCCTTTTTTATCAAACAGGGTGATCCTTGATTCTTGCTTGTTTCGTCTTTTTTCTTTTCCTTTTCTTTTTTCTGTTTAAAGGAATCGGTTGGTTATAGGCAGTCGTTGGATTCCTATCTGGCCTTTATATGCTTTTCACTCAAATATTAGTAAAACTACTGAACTTTTCCCAGTTCTCATTGATGGCGTCTGGATAAATATGTCAAAAGATGATGGTCATGTTTTGGTGTGTTTTACCAGAATCTGAACCCAAATGTCATTTTGATCTAAGCTGGATTAAGATAGTTGGGCAGTATGATAGTGTCATGATGTAAGAGAACTCTTATTTGTTAAAATGGAAAAAGGATCCTCTTAGATTTCTTCATGATGCTCTAATCGATCTTATGTAGAAAAGCCAAAAGAATTTGATAACAATTGATTACTAACTGATCATGCTTTATAATCTATAAGACATTCCATATGTGGATTCTGAGCAAAGAACATGTAATGCACGGTGAATATTTATGGTTTTGAAGGAATTGATCTTTCTTAACACACTAAATTCTTTGTTTTGATCCTCTGTTGTGACCTTGATCTGAATTTTGGACCACAAAGACGTAAAAGGTTGGCCTGTGAAGGTTATGACTAGAAAATTCAGACAACGTTGTCTAACAGAACTAATACAGAATATGGTGGCAATATATTGAAAACTGGAGTCATGCTTTCAGATTTGGTAGACATGTTTATTTATATGTCAGTGCAAGGAGAATGAAAGATGAGCTTGCTTTATTTTTAGATCTTCGCTGTTATCCTATTACATCATGTTGATTGAGTGGCATAATCATAATCTGGATATCATTTCTAGAAAAATTTGCACTATCCATTCCCATTTTTGCCTATGTAATTTTATTATTCCTGTCACTGATGCCTATGCAGTAGTGGCTTATAAATGTAGTTGTACATCATCCATCACAAAATTCATATCTGCATAACTTTTCTCATCTTTTGCTGTAGTAGAGAACTAGGGCTTGTGGTTTGGACAGTATATGAACCTTGATGCTGTTCTGAATCTTCCCTTTTTCTCTTACCATCAAGTCTAACAATTTTTATCAGAGAAGTAATGGTATTTTGTTTATTTTGCAGGGATCATGGATAGTTAAGCAGAGTGTTGGGAAGAAAGCTTGCCTGGTTGGTCAAGCTCTAGAGATCAATTATTTTCATGGGAAAAATTACTTGGAGGTAACATGGAGATACTTGTATTATTTGCTTGCTAGAAATTATAATGGACGATGCATCATTGGAAAAGCAAGTGGAGTGGTGCCTCTGTTGATTAAAAGGGGTGTTTCTTTTTATCTTTTTTTTTCCCCTCATTAAACTACAGATTTAACGTAGCAAACAACAAATTCTAAATTGCTGGTTATTTGAATGACATCTATCAGATGGATTGACTGGTTTAGATGTTACTATACTTGTATTCCCCAAATAATTAGTTCTTTGTGATACTTCAATCTATTGAATTGTTGATCATTGAATTAGAGAATTTAAAATTTACAAAATTAAGATTGCCATACAAGATATACTTCTAGTTTGAAAGATGCAGGCCTCGGAGAAGATTAAATGGATAAAACTGTGCCTTTGAGCTGAGGGAGAATTTGAAATACAAAAGCCACTATTTAACTGGTATTTTATTTCTTCTTTTTGATTTCATAATTGGTGAGCCTGTAGAAAATGGAGACGTAATGAAAAGGTTCTGTGTGCACCTGCTACTTGAGTTATTTTTGGAGGATATTAATACATGAGTACATAATGGTGCTCGTAGCATGTGATTGTAGGATTCATAGACTTACATTCTGTTTCAGTTTTATAGAACAAGCACACCACTTTATGCGAACCTAAAATGTTCATTTTCATTTCAGCTTGGAGTTGACATTGGTTCATCTACTGTCGCAAGGGGTGTCGTTAGCCTGGTTCTTGGCTACCTTAACAATCTGGTTATTGAGATGGCATTTCTGATACAGGTGACTTTTTTATGTGTCTTAGATGCTCCTTCCAATCAATACACGTTTTCTGATTTTGATATATTTGCTGGTTGTGAGAGTCGTGATGAGTCTCGTTAGCATTGACTCCTATAGCATATAATTTAATTTTTTAAATTCGTAGACATTGGCATACAGGATTAATCAGTAAAAAGAGTTTCCAGGATTATTCCTTGGATGATCTAATTGTCGATGCTAACTTTTGCTAATTGCATCTTCGACAGGCTAACACACCTGAAGAACTTCCAGAATATCTTCTTGGAACTTGTCGTCTGAACCATCTTGATGCATCTAAAGCTGTTTTAGTGAAACAATAATCACGCAGATCTAAGCCTTTCACACCATGTTTGAGCGTGCAAGAAAGCCTTGTTCCACCGGAGATGTGAAGTAAACTTTGCGGGTGTCTTTTGCCAGGCTGTGAGGTAAACTTGGAAAAAGTCTGCTGCAAAACTATCTGTCATATCTATTCTTTTATTCCATCAGATTGAACAGGCAAACATTATATTGCATACCTGCGACACGTGACTGAAAATATATGTAAAAACTGCTTATTAAAGCGTGTAAATAGAGTTCATTCTTTAAGCTTATGTTTCTTTTATGCCTATCAGCAGCATTTGTTTAATCATGAGTGGCTCTTTGGCAGTGCTTATTTGGGACTTATAAGTACCAAAGAGTAAAAAATATGTGAAAAGTATTTTTTCTAGGTGCTTAAAAGTTTAAGTAAAACCAAACATCCTCTAAATTCGTTATCCGTGAAATGTTTAGTGACATGAGTCTAACCTTTCATAACAAACTCAGTGGCGTTCACTGTAACAAGACAGGTTATTAAAGACGAATAGGTGAGTTTTTTGCTTTTGCTGACTGGACTGAAGTTTGCAGCTTTTAGAAGTCAGTCATTGAGGTTACAAGTGAGATCTAACCATGTTAATTACCCACACAATTGTAATGAGATGATGGTGGACAGTTCATAGTTGTTAAGATTCTTATAATATCATGAGAGGATAATTAAACACCAAAAGAGCATCTATATATTTGAACACAAGTTTGAATGTTAGGGAGTTTTACCGTTTTTGTCGGATAGGGATTACCATTAAATTTAATGTAGTTCGAGCATACTACAGTTCGAAGCAAACAAGAAAAAGGGAAAACTAAACGTCTCTTTAGAGGACCAGACAACCAAAAAAAGAGGTTGAAAAGGGTTGTGCCAGATTTAGGGAAAAATTATCTGGCTCTTGTATGGTAAGGGCTCGTTTGGATTGATTTTTTTTAAAAGTGTTTTTTTAACAACTTTTAAAAAATAATTTTTTTTTAGAAGTTGAAAATTATGACTTTTAAAAAAAGTTACATTTGAGTTTTTTTTCAAAATTTTAATTTTTTTAGAAGTCAAATTAAATAGTTATTACAAATTTAATATAATTTTTTAAAGAAAAAAAGTGTTTTTTCCTTAAAAAAAAAAAAATCAAGTCCTAAATCAAGTCAAGTTTTCTCTTTCTAGTTGATTAGTTGTATAAATACACGTGAAATCTAATGTGGGTAAATTATGTCCATCCTACATTGTTTGTACATACATCAAACAAAAGAAAGAAGAATATTGCTTTGGAGGAAGCTCACTTAGGTTGGTCTTTTAATCGGGGTCGCCCTCACCATCTCGCACACAACTTTTAAGTATGTTATTTTAATGACACAGTCTTTATCTGTGCACACAAAACTAAAATTAGGAAAAAAAAAAAAAAAGAGTAACTTGTAGAGATGCAAATCCCCAGGTTGTAGGTGGACTTGCCGGACGTATCATCACCGTCCATTCCCCCATTAAATATCACAAGCCTTTTTCTGTAAGTATTAAATCATTGTGATTGATCACGGGAATATATATATACAAATATATATTTATATTTTGTTATGTGGATTACTTTTTCTCTCGTTACGCAGATTATAACGGTTATTTTGTCATATTTTAAATTTTTTCGTTTTTTTTTACCCTTCTCTCAATCTTCTTTCAGTTTTTCATTACCCTCTGGACAAACCAATTCAAGTAATTAAAGTCGCTTCCCTTTGATGTTGGAATGCAGACGTTGCAGCATGTGTTGTTTCTCTTAAAAGGGTTAACTAAAGGGGAACTCCTTTTTCACTTGGCCAGAGGCCCCTTAACCAGGCAGGAGGTTAATCGAGGGATGTGCATGTGTTGTTTCTCGCGTTGCTTGGAAAATGCAATAGCTTCACTTAGAGCCCGTCTGGCTAAGTCTGTTTTTAAGTGTTTATAAATAGTTTGTATTTATGAGAAAAAAATTATTTATAAATAAGTGATAAATAAGTAAAAATATATTTAAATAATATGTATTTATAAATTATTAATATACTTAGTAAATAATTACTTATAAATAACAGTATTAGTGATAATGATTAAAAATGGACATGTCATTAATTATAAATTATCAAAAAATGAAAATTTTTAAGCGTAATGATGTCTTTTTATTACTCTGTCCAAAGTGCTTATAAGTTGTCAAAAACTAAGCTGGTAAGTAATTGGAGCTTTTTTTCTTTCTAACTTATGAGCTGGAAAAAAAGTGCTTAAAAATTGTTTAATCAAACATGTTTTTTTATGCTTTTTGGCTTATAAGCTTAGCCAAACACCCTCTTATGCTCGTTTGAATTGTTTTTCTATAATATATTTTAAAATCAATTTTGAAAAATATTTTTTTTAGAAGTTAAAATTTTTATTTTTTTAAAAAAAACTGCATTTATAATTTTTTTAAAGAGTTTTAGTTTTTTTTAAATCCAAAGTAAATAATTATTGCAAAAGAAAATTTATTTCTTTCGAAGACAACTAATAGAAACAGGCCCTTAACAATCTTGATATGGAGTCATACAAATTTGCGCAGGGCATCTTTACGCAGTTTTATTGTTTTTTGGGTTCAAAGGAGGTGTTTAAGTCATTCTACAATATCTTTTAAAAAAAGATATTATACCTATAAAAATTAATCTTGAGACCTTTTGCATACAGAATGAGAAACTTATCAATAGATCAAATGCCTAGTTGTATATAGTTTAATTTTTCACTCTCCTAACAATAATAATCTCAAACTACTATGCAATTATTGTTCGAGCTTGAGTCTTGGAAAACAAGGACACAAGCACATAAATACCAAGAATACGATATTTTAAAGGTGGTTAGGTCATATACCTACGCCCACAAATTCAAAATCAATAATAGTTATAATTTTCTACTGGGACAAAATTTGTTTTATTTAAAAAAAAAAGACCTCGCTTTTTAGAGGAAAAGTCTAAGTCAAAGTTTAAACCTTCCCCAATCAACTGCAAAAGTGCGAAAAACTCTCAACTCTCCACCTTCACCAATTAGCTGCAAATGTATGAAAAACTCTCCTAGGTTCTCACGTTCTCACCCACACCTCAATTGTGATAGGCAAAGGCTCGTAATTACAAATTAAAAAGTCATATTTATTTATTGTCTCTACATTATACTTCATAATTACTATGCACCTAATAATCACCGTGCATCTTCCCGCAAGTGAGACGCGCTATATAATAAACCTAAATGAACCGAAACTTCCAAAAACACGAAACGCTGCATCTAAAACATGCACAAAACATCTATCTATCTTGGGACTCCTACAACAACAACCTCGCCTACGACTAAAAAATTCCAACGATTTCATCCAAATCAACAATACCGGCACAAAGATAACAATTTCTACCTCAAAATATACAAATATTCACACACACACACACCCACTAACTATATATATATACACACACACACACACTTTCATGACAGTGATATTCAACCTTAGTACGTGTTTGGACATCACTTTGAAAATGTATGAACGTTACTAACAAAATGTGTAAAATCACTCTGAAAATATATTGTAAATTTTCACATTACAAAAATACTTGAGAATCGATGTTCTGCTATGTGCTAAACTAAATGTCAAAGTTTAAACCATTTGCTTTGTATGTTCAAAATGAATAAACTACTGGTTCAAAGTTGAAATCATGCTACCTGACAAAATAAAAACCATCGTTCAACATGAATAAACTACTAGTTCAATGAATAAAGTATTGCTTCAAAATTAATAAACAACTGGTTCAAAATGACTAAATTGCTGGTTCAAACTAAATAAACTACTTGTTCAAAATTGATATCATGCTATCTGATAAAATAAAAATCATGATTCAAAATGAATAAAGTATTGGTTCAAAATGAATAAACTACTAATTCAAAATTAAAATCATGCTATCTAATAAAATAAAAATCATTGTTCAAAATAAATAAAGTAGTAGATCAAAATGAATAAACTATTGGTTCAAAATAAATAAACTACTAATTCAAAATGACAAAATTACTAGTTCAAAATGAATAAACTACTAGTTCAAAATGGATATCATGTTACCTAATAAAATAAAATTCATGATTTAAAATGAATAAACTATTGGTTCAAAGTGAATAAAGTACTTGTTCAAACTGAATAAACTAGTAGTTCAAAATTAATATCATGCTACTTGATAAAATAAAAATCATAGTTTAAAATTAATAAAGTACTAGTTCAAAATGACTAAATTACTAATAAACTACTTGCTCAAAATTGATATTATGCTACTTGATAAAACAAAAATCATGGTTCAAAAAGTTTAAGTTAAATGAACTATTGGTTCAAAGTGAATAAACTATTGGTTCAAACTGAATAAATTACTAGTTCAAACTAAATAAATTGCTGGTTCAAATTTCATACACTACATGTACAAAATTAGTATATTATTTCATATGTTACACTAGTAGTTCACAAAATACTGTTATATTTGATAGATTAACAGTAGTTCAAAATGATAGTTCTCAAAGTTCAAAATAATAGTTCTTATAAATTCGAACTAAATAAACTACTAGTTCAAAATGAATAAACTACTAGTTCAAAGTGAATAAACTACTAGTTCAAAATTCAAAATGACACTAATAGTAAATGCTCAAAATGATAATTCTCAAAGTTTAAAATAATAGTATCAAAATGATAATTCTCAAAGTTTAAAATAATAGTATCTAAGTCAAAGATTAAAATATAAATGCTCAGACATTAGAAGATAAATCCTCAGAAAACCTATACGCAAAGCTACAGCAATGATTTTAACGGCTTCACTTTGACCTATTAAAATGTGTGTGTTTTTTTAATTTTAAATAACATCATTTTATATTTGTTAAAATGTGTTTTCTTTTTAAATTTTAAATGACATCAAATGACGTCATTTTAATAGAGTGTGTATAACACATAATTTAAGAAGCACAATGCTCTATAGGTGCACAATGCCTACAGAAGTAAAATTTGCGATTTATTTATAAAAACTAATCTTAATCTTAGTAATAGTGTATTTAGAATGATCTTATTTTAAGATACTTATCCTATTAAAACGAAGAGATATCTTATCAGATTTAAGACATCTTATCACATCATATAAAAACTTAAAACAAACTATATTTTTTATCTTATAAGAAATAATTAATCCATCCTTATCTTATTCTATTCTTTTACAACTATTTTATAGGATACATATATTAAGATGTCTTAAATCTCATAAATCTTATAAGATATTTCTTTATTTTAATAATATAAGCATCTTAAAATAAAATCATTCCAAACACGCTTTAAATTTAAAACTCTTATCTTCATCACTAACAGGGTGTTTGGCTTTACTTGGGCCCCGTTTGGATTGACTTTTTTTAAAAGCGATTTTTTAATAACTTTTGAAAAATAATTTTTTTTAAAAGCTAAAAATTCTAGGTTCTTAAAAAAGCTGTATTTGAGCTTGTTTCAGAGTTTCAAATTTTTTGAAAGCCAAATCAAATAGTTATTGCAAATTTAATGTAACTTTTTCAGTAAAAAAAGTGATTTTCCTTGAAGAGAAAAAAAAAAGTCAATCCAAACATGCCCTTATTTTAGGTGTTTATAGCACCATCTTACATTTTTTTTTACTATTTAAGTGCTTTTAAATACCAAATAAGCGAAACCAAACAAGCACACCCTAACTTGACTTCTTTCCATCAACAAATTTGATTGGGCTTAAATTTTGAGAGACAACTCAAATATTGAGTTCAAATGACAATCGAATGGAGACAAAAGAGGGTATCATAGTTTTGGACGTCAACATCAGCAAGTTCAAGGATTGGAAATTCAAAGTCAAGCTTAAAAGAAGTTGAAGTTACTCCCGCCAAGTAGAAGAGCATAATTTCTTACTTGGGATTGAAAAGGAAAAAGACAATTAGAAAAAAAAGCCTCCAAAATACAAATTGCTAATTCATACTTCATTATCGTCCAAAACAATTAAATATTTTGTCTGACATAATTATTTTCAATCTAAAATATGATTCTATTAAAGAATTATCACATATTTGATGGTAAAATAATTTACTCTTTTATTTATAATGAGAAATTCTCTTTGGAACTACACTTGTAAATGATCTATCAGATATGTTGTTTATCCCAAGTTCTACTGATTGGATCAGTTATGAGTTTTTTTCTTCTCTTTTCGAAAAGGCTTTTGAATCTTATATTTAAAAAATTAATAATTTTAAAATATATGATTTTACTCAAAAAATATAATACAAGTTATGCAATATAAATTTACTTAAAAAGTTTTTTTCTTTTTCAACTAATTTGAATATGATGCTATGACAGTGAAGAACCATTTATCACTCCATGAACCCCACCAAGCTCGACAGTCATCGGAAGAGACAATTACACTTTACGCCAAAGGGTCCCACAATTGTCCAATGCCCCTCCAAACAAAATCACACGCTCCACTGCCCACATAACTCCCCTGCTCCTCCACCTCAGCATTCAAAATTTACTAACCCACCGTAATCAATTACAACTATATATATGTTATCTCATCACAAACTATATCGTGCAAATTTATTTATTTATTTAAAAAAAATTATTAATGTGATATTAATTATATTGTATAAAAAATCAAATGTGAATGATAACATGTAAAAAGTAATCACAAAAATAATAAAAATTAAAATTAAATTACATTAGTAATTATGCATAATGTTTTTAAAATAAAGACAAATTAACCAAGTGAACATGCCAATCATAGATAAATCTAACTCAACCCATCAATTTGACGAGTTAAATCGTGTCAATCCGTTTGTTTGATAACCACCAAACCCTCAATCATAACTCTCTTCTAGTTGGTATTTACAAGTTCTTATTTGTTTTTAAAGTCTAAATCCTTTAAAATAAAATGATGCCACAGCAACCAAAAGATATACATTTTTCAAAAATAATGCTTAAAGATAATATTATTGATACTATCTCTCCTAAATCTAAAAAAGAAAAAACGGGTCCAACACAATCCAGACATCAGCATAGTACATTAAAAAGCAAAAAAAAGAAAAAAATAGTACTACACTTTGCGCGCACATCCCCATATATTTCTTACGCTTATCAGTTTTTTCCTTCTATACCCCTCACACTTTTTATACCCTTCACTGCAAAATTTTTCTCAAAAGTGCAATGTCACACCTTAACAGGGTTTAAGCATTCTTGAGGTTTTACACTCCTGTGCTAAGTAAGTACACACCCACACGCACACACGCACTCTTCACTTTCATGCATAAAGTTTAATCTTTTCTAACACCCTTTTGATAGTTTTATCTGAGTGTTCAATTCTTTTTTTTTTTTTTTAGTTCTTGCATTCATTTTTTGCTCTGCTCTCCTTTTGGCTGCTGCAAAAATGGTGCAAAATGGTGGAAAATGAGCTTAAAATCCAAGATTGTTCTCTGTTTCTTTCTGGGTTCTTTTTATTTTTCTTTTCTTAGTCAAAATTTCTAGTTGATTTTCTTGTGTTGATTTTTTTATCATTTTGTTAGCATCCAAGCAGAGCCTTGTGTCTTGGTGGCTTGCTGTATTAGGGCAACCATTTTCTTGTTTTGTTAGAGATGTGAAACGACATCGTATTCTCGTTTTGGTAAAAAATTAGACAAGCCGATTAATAGCCACGTGGCTATTTATTCTGTTTCCTTTTATTGTCAAAATTATCACAACAAAAAAGAAAAGTATATGCTCAAAATTATTATTACTTTTATCTTGTTCAATGATCATTTTCACTTAAATGGGTCGGCCTTTTTTTTTTCTTTCCTTTGCTGCATATAAGTATGTATTTACAGATATTTCAAAAAGATAATTAAGCGATAAAGTAGAAGATTCTTGGAATCTTGGTAGAGTCCTACGTATAATTAGTTGCATACCACATAAAGATTGTAAATTCAATGCTAAATGTTAGCCTTCGACCGAAAATAAACAAATAAATATATATTAATTCTTTTGGGGGTAAAATAATTAATAGATTTGTTACCCTCGAAGTGTTTCGAGGGTAAATGTAATGTTATATGTTATTATTAAGGTCATGTCACGTACCCTAATATCACATAGAATATTTTTGTTCGTATGGTAGTGATTTATTTACGGACATTTGAAAATCTAAAATTAAGAAATACAATAGAAGATTCTAGAATCTTAGCAGAGTCCTATGTGTGAATAGTAGTACACCATATTAAGATTTTGAGCTAAATGGTAACTTTTTAGTCTTTACCTAAAAAAGTGTCAACATTTAATATGACAAGTCACGTACCCCATGATGGATAATGCTTGGAAAATAACGTAGTAAATCCAATCTTCTAGGAAAATTACTATTACTATTCTACTTTGATTTGTTACCTTGTTGCAAAATTGTACTCAATTTAAACCAGAAGAACCATTCTTTGTAAGTTTATATATATATAGTGTAATACATGTCTATGTGTTCTCGTTGAACAATTGGTGACATTATTGATTAGTATATTGTATTGTTTGGTGGGTGTGAATTGTTGGGTTGATTTCTAGTGTTTTTATGTTACAGAATATGAATGTGGTTGATCCTAATAATTACTGGGATGGGATTATGAATGGGGTTGAGCCCGGAGGGGCAGAATTCGCGGATATTCTTGACGTGTTGGACTTTCCAATTGAGAGTGTGGAAGGAGATGACCTTGGTGAAGAAGATTTGGACCCGAGTAAGTTTGAGAACTTGGGGGGTCCGATACCGATGGATGCTTTGACGGTGGTGCCACCGGTTTGCCAAGGCAATATTGGCAATAGGGTTGCGAATATGGTGCCTAGTTACGGTGCCTCTGTGAGTTTCAGTACTCTTGCTCGTGGTATATGTTTATTTTAGGACACCTATACGTGTGATTGGTTTTGTCTTTGATTTACATTTCTAAGGGGTAAGACAATTGTTGTTGAGTTAATAAATGTCTATGTTAATTCAAGAAAAATTTACCTACCGTAGGGTATCTTGTCTTGTTGAGAACTTTGAAACTTATGAATAACTATTGATATGGTCCTCGAGTGGTCATCCTTTTACGTACTTGTCATTCTACAAATGCTCATGTTATGACCTTATTTGGAGTAAGTGGTAATGCATTTATATGGCTTTATAATGATAATTTAGTTGTTCTCATTGGCGCTGTGAAAAATTGTAGTCCAGAGAACAGCTTGGATGGGTGACAATTTTCCACCCAAAAGTAGAGATATTAAAAAATAAGAGGAAAAGAATAGAGTTGTAGCCCCGGAGCGGGGACGGGGATGGGGTTGGGGTATTGAGATTTGACCTTCAATAGATTTAGTTGCTTCAGAATGTTCTGCCTAACGTTCTGCCTCTAGAATTTTTATAGCTTCTTCTAGAATGTGCTATCCATTATTTCACTGACCAATATGTATCGCGAATCCAGTACTAATACGGTTATGCTCTGGAACTATATGTCTGACGTGATATAATATGTATCGCAAAGTAGTGCTAATAAGATTATAGTTTGGGAGTATATGGCAAATGTGATCTTCACCACCTGAATTGGAGAATAGCAATATGACGTAAAAGATATAATGGAAAGGCATGCATACTAGTTTCCAAGGAGTTGACATCTCTGGCTGCTATTACATAATGATGAAGTCTCTCAATTTTCTTAGCAACATGAGTTGTGGAGGTCCATATGGTATATTCAAGTCTATTAATCTTCTCCAAGTTAAAGTTGTTAAAATAATCCATGTGGCGTTTTATCCAAAGATGCATCTTGAAGCAGCTCCCTCTTCCCTAATGCCTCAATAACTTGACATGGCATTTACTACTGTTGGTCAGCATATACTAATCATAGGCAGCTCAATTTTGCTCAAGGTTGGCATGTCTAGGAAACCAATCCTGCAAGGTTAACTTAACTTTTATGTAGACTATAGCATCATATGGTCAATGGCTGCTCGTCTTCTATATTCTGATTTGTTGGTTTGGCAATTTTTTCCATTAGGAGAAGCTTAACAATCACTAGTGATCATAACTTGTATGTCTTTATGTCTCTTGTAGTTCTCCACTTTATCTTCAGATACAGCCAACCAAAAGGGACTTGTCTGAAGATAATGGTAATAGCTTTTTAAGAAATAGAATCATCAACGAGAAGGCCGTAATCATGTTCCTCTTTTCTTAGTTCCTCTTTTGCCTCAGTGGTATGCACAATGGAAGCCTGAAGCACCAACTACTGTATATTATTATTATAGTTCAATTTCAGTTGCTGGAACGTTCCCTTTCATTTATTTAATTTTTTCTTGAGGGCTAAATGTTGATAGCTTTGTTTGAAGTTTTTCTCACAGGTAAAATGCTCTTACTGATTTGAAGTGAGCCTAAGCCTTGTCTATTGAGATACATGTTATATGTGCTAGTCAGACTTCATTTATCTTCATTAATGAATACTTAGTTCTTTCTGAGTTTATCTTTATTATCAAATGCTTAGTTTAACTTTTGACTGTTCTTATTTGACACTTGAAGATTAATATTAAATCTGGGCAAAAAGAGCTGGCCAACGATGTTGAGGAGAACTCTGTCACAACCACACCATGCCAGAATTTGGTATCCCCAGAGTCTAGTGCGTTCCAGATACCAAGCCCAATTTCTGTTCTGGAAAGCAGCGGCTCCTGCTTGTCTGCTAAAAGCTTGTCCACCATAGCTGATCGTCCAGTACGAGCTCGATCCAAGCGTGCACAAAAATCGACAGTCAACCCATGGCTTTACATATCTCCAATGATTTACGCTGCTGTATCGAAGAAGAGTTCAAACACCAGGGAGAACAGAGAAAAGAAGAGGAGAAAACTGTCTCAGCTGTCAAATGCCATGGAGGGCATAGAAAGTTTCTCCCTACCAGCAATGAAGCAGCTGCCGGAGCAACTAGATCATCCTATGCAAAACAAAGATGCTTCCTTGCGGCGGTCTGTTGTGGCTAAAAGGTGCACCCACTGCGAAGCAACAACGACACCGCAATGGAGGGAGGGACCACTGGGCCCGAAGACCCTCTGCAATGCATGTGGAGTTCGCTACCGTTCTGGACGCCTATTTCCAGAGTATCGGCCTGCAGCAAGTCCTACATTTCGTCCAACTTTGCACTCCAACTCACACAAAAAGGTGATAGCCATGAGACAGAAAGCTATGCAACAGGCAGCTGTAGGTGAGGATCCTCCTATGCCTCCACTGCCAGAATTTATTCCTACAAGTAGTTATCTACTAGATTACATTTGTTGAGAGACTCTGGAACATCAAGTAGGTTTCCTTTAATTTTTAAATGGGGAGCTTAATTTAATCTTGAGTTATCCCTTTTCCTTTCCTTTTATTTTTCCAAGGAAGGTGCTGATGTTATGACTCATGGTTAAGAAGTTATGTACAAAATGGAATGTAGGATTCTAGATTAACATAACAATCTCCGAGTGATTAGCAGGTGAATACATAATTGCTTATCGAAGCCGTGGAACCAAGATGAAAAGAGGTAGTATCATATTTAGAGTTGATCTTATCATTTAGGTATTGAATTTTGTTAAGTTTTATGATTTCTATGCTACACTTATTTTGGTATTTACTAAAGGAAAAAACAAATTGTGGCCAAACAAAATGGGGATATATTTGTAATTTAATATTCTTATTGTTTACTTTACTCTTAATTAAAAATTAAAATGTTAAGATTGATTTATAATTTTTTATTTTTCTTTCATCCTTGAATATCCAACTATCAGCGGTTATTTTGTTATGCATTAACCAACATGTATGTGTGTGTCTATATATACATACATATACGAATATATATATATATATATATATATACATGTGTGGGAAAATTTAAGAAAGGAATTGCCTTTTGATATTTCAGGAAAATTTAAGAAAGGCTTTGCCTTTTGATATCAATCCCATCAAACCCAAAATATTATTATTTCGGCTGCTATCTCTGACATGTATTTCTGACTTCGATCCTGTGAAATGTGGTGCTTACACGCTGAATAAAATCAAATCATTCACTTACTGGTAATTTCTAATTGAAAAAAAAAACTGGTGGTAATTGTACGACCGTGATTTGTCTTTTGCACCATAATTCTCAATGAGTAATTTGCTTCCTACGCTTCTTTTTGGTATTTGTCTTTATCTAACCCCATATGTCAAATTTTTCGGATATGATTGAGCTTGGGTTATGTTTAATCTCTCAACCTATTTAATTTTTAACTTTTGTTATATTCATTATAATAAATTAAAGATAAATTATGCAAATATAAAAATTAATATTAATTACATGCATTATAATTTTTTAGATGTAGCACTTAACTAAAGGAACTTTGAGTGAAAAGTTTTTGTTATATTCCTCCAACGATAGGTTACAGCTATATATAGAGATTGGCACTCTTGTGATGATAAGTTACAACATTTACCTAGCTAACTCAACTACAAACTCTGGATATAACAGATAATTACAAACGATAATTTTAATAATTACCTCAAACTAATCGTTATCAGTAATTAATTGCTTCTTCAATTTTTACAATTTGATTTTTTTAATTGTTACAATCAATTTTTTTATTTTTTTATTAAAACATTATACCTTTAATCGATAATTTATTTTTTAATAAATTGAAACAATTGAAAAACAAATATGAGTTAATATATGCTCTAAGGTTAAAAATATTATAAAATTTTTAAAAAATATATTACATCCCTGCATCGCGCAGGATTTTTTACTAATTTTCACTATATCAAAACTGATTATAATGAAGCTTATATATAGTACAAGCTAAAGCACGTACACACGCGTAAAGATAGGAAGGCTCCAACTGTAAAATACAATAAAATTTTACAACAAATTTAACTCCCAAAAGCATTAGAAAAATCTCATATTCACCTTTTTAACCGAATTTAAAAAGGAATAAATTATTGACCTTTTAAAATAGAACAACCACAATAAAAAGAAAAAGAAGACATGAGAACAACGAAATTCTTAGGATGCATTTTATATTGAGTTTTAGCCAAAACGAAGAAAAAGTAAATTTTTGAAAAAAAAAAAGATGAATAAGGTGTTTAATTAATGCAAAGATTAAGTTTTGAGAGGATTATTTGGGAACATTTGCATGCATGTGTGTGGTTTTTTTTCCTGTGACATAATATATATATATGTATATATATGTATATATGTATGTATGTATGTATATATTTATTTATTTATGAAGTATGAAAAACAGTGCATGCCATATATATATCTACATAACATGGTTTAAGTTCTCATATAGAGCTAGTAACATCTTAAAATTGGTTATTATTAATTTTTTTATTTTTAAAAATTTTTCTTTAAGCATCCTTTAAATATAATTTTATGTATATTTTCTCATTTTGGACATTCTATAAATATAATTTTGTATATTTTTCTATTTTTTATATTTATTATTGAATAATTATTAAAAATATAGCCTACAAAAATTAAAAATTTCTCATATGGCCTCAAACCAAAAGATAGTTAATATGATGTATCTCGTCATAAGCCTTTTTGGAAAATGATGTGGCATCTTCTAAAGCCTCTTACATTTTTACGTATAATTTTATTAGTAGTATTGTATAGATATTGTTCTATAGATAATCATATATAATAGATTATAGATCTTTGTAAAATCTTGGAGATTAGTTTGAATATTTTAAAATATTAGGGACTTATTTGAAAATTAAAGCAACAATAGAGACCTATGACTAGTCGAGACCTATGACATAATTTACTCTAAAAATTAATAGCTTTTAGATGAAAATGATAATACATGACATATAATCACTTTTGTTCTCTTACCAAAAAAAAATGGTGTCCATATTTGAAACAATATTATAATTAAGAAATTAGTATTACTAAATTTTTTCTTGTATATAATATTGTCCATATTAACCAAGCCAAATGGGATTAAGCGCATGACCCCCTTGTATTTGATAAATTATCATTGTTATTTATAAATTTAAAATTTTTTAAATTAATTTATGTATATGATCCACTTTAAATTTATAAATAATCCCTTAAGATTTTACATTTATGTGTTAATAAGGATAAATTAAAAAAATATGTTTTTTAATTAGGTAAAATAAAATATATTCTTATTCCTGTAATGTGACAATATAACACTTGCAAATTAATGAATTAAAAGAAACAAAACTTATTCTAGAATAAAAAGATGACACTATTTTTTTTTTTTTAATTGTAATCATGAGATGCTACCTAGTCAACTATTTTAAATCATACTTTTATCTATAAGCAAAGGAGACTCACAAAGTTAGAAAGAAACCATCATAGATTTATGTTGTTAGTTAATAAAGCTTTATTATTATCCAAATAATATTATTATGATTGAAGGGAAAGAAAAAAAGCATAGATAAAGAAAATATAAAGCTTTTATTATTATTTTAGTTTTGATCTAATTAAAGAATCATGTTAAAGTTTCAGTATTTATAGTGTGGAAGACTCTAGTTTATAAAATTGGAAAAGATATCATTGATTTAGTCATATATTTGATGTGGCTAAATTTGTTTTAACCAAATAATATTATTGTAATTTGAGAGAAAAATACAAAAAATTTGATAGAAGGAAGTGAAAGAAAACGTAAAGCATTAATATTGTGATTTATGATAATCTACTAAGTTATAATTTATAATACTCTTTTAAGTTACAATAATAATAATAATTAAACAAACATAATTAACTTACATCTAGTATTTATAATACTTTTTTAAGTTTCAATAATAATAATTAAACAAATATAATTAACTTATGTCTAGTATCTTACTTTTACTTTATAGTCAATTTACTAAATAATATTATTATGATTTAAAAAAATAAAAGAAAAAATTGATAGGGTCAAGTAAAAGAAAGTGGGAAGCTTTAGATTAGTATAATAGTTATTTGTCCAATTAGTGTTTTAGATTTTTTTTTCCCTCTATTATAGCCATAGCACTTAATGCCTTATCCTATTTTTCCTTTTAATGTACTATATATCTTTCTCTATCTTTCTTACATTTTTTTTTTCTATCATATACCTCATACCTTTTTTCCCCTACCTTATCTTGATATGTTTTTCTTTTTGTTTTCTTTATTATATTTCTTTACCAAAGAAAAAGCACTTTTAACCTCTTATTGTTTTCCATCTCAATCTCACTAATGTATCACAAACTTTGTCTTTTATGATTTTTTTTTTAAAAACTCGATATTGCCTGTTACACATATAATGGTTAGAAATGGTTATGTAGCATTGCAGCATTTTTATTTGTTTCTCAATATAAATTGCTATTTTTAAAAAAAGTCACATATAAAATTTTCTTGTAATAAAAATTGTTGTTAACAATTATATCATAAATAATTTGCTATAATTATATCCTTTTATAAACTTAAATTATGATTATAATATTATTATAATGTAAGAGCATAATGATACATTATAGATGATTGTATGAATTTACTTCTATTTGACAAGCAATTTTAAAGGGAAATTTATTTAGATTTTATGTAGTCAAATTTTGGAAGGATAAAAGGCAAATATTAAAGAAAAAATAAGTGAAATAAATATTGGCTAACTAATGTAATTTCTTTTCTTCCTTAATTCAATTATTTTTTAGCCAAAAAAGTGTGGGAGGCTCGTGAGGGAGGGAGGGAGGGGGAGAGAAAGTAGTGTGAGCTTATAGATAAACTAGATATATCGAGACCCGTGCTTCACACGGATCAATATTTGAATTTCATTTCTTAATTTGAGAAAAGAACATATTCTCAAAATGCTCCACATATATCAATCTTATAATTTTGGTTCTTATTTTGAGAGAAGAGCATAATTCTCAAAAATTCAAAAATATTTGATCATGTAACAAAATTTGAAGTAGTTTAAATAGAAAAATTTTACAATATTTACAACAAGTGTCTCCAACTTCAAATTTTCTAAGACGCTCTCTTGAATGGTTTTTGCATAATCTCAAATATTTTGTCCAAATAAATTCTAATATTCTCAATATCTGAACTCTCTCTACTATATGAAAATACAAATGCTAATTATACAAAACTATATGTTCTAACTAACTACATGCTTCTTGGTGTATTATATACCTTGCTAAAAACCACTATATATAGGTAATAGAAGATATCAAACCTTTAATATTACATTCATGATTGAATTTCAAGAGTTGTAAAATCTCAAAATAATAATCCAATATTATAGAAAAAATTCAAAGTTCTAATAATCCTTTAGAATTCATATCTAAGTTAATAAGGAGTCCAAAGGTCTCAAAATAATAATGAGAAAATATTTAATTTCTCATTCATTTTCAACATATATAATATTATAGATTATAGATTATATATCGTATAAATAATAGATTTAGGACTTCCTTTGATATAATTTTGGGCATAATAAATAGTCATGTGTAATTAGTTGACCCACTATCTAAACTATATATATAATAAGGTCTTGCAAAATTAAAATCATTAAATTTCCTAAGTGCATGGATCTATTAAAACTTTTTGTTTGTATTATACCTTTCTATAAAAATTCTTTAAATTTGATATGATGTATGAATTATTTTTCTTATGATGATTTGAGAATCTTCAGATATTTTATTTAATAAATATTTAAAATTAAAGAAGATATAGAAGATAATTGTGCTACATTATTTAAGTGACATATTATTAAAAATTTAACAATAGAAATTAAATTGAACATTTTTTAAAATAATTGAAATTGATTTAGATATTTTGAAACAATGACAATTAATTTGGGAAAAAAGAAAGCAGAAAATAGTGGACATTGTAGCAATTTTTTTTTTAAATTTTTTGTATTAAGTGGTAATTATTTCATAAATAAATTAACAAAAATGAATCATAAAAACATGACATGTGGTACCGCTTAAAACATTAATGTGATAAGCCTATGCCATTAAAAAATACGAGATATAACTTTATAACTATTATTATATATAGATATAGACATTATATAGATTTTTTCTTTTTTTTTTGTTCTCTTTCTTTTTGTTTAACTATATTAATCAACTATTTTATCATGTTTAATATGTAACTTAAATGATGTAATAATTTTTTTTGAAAAAAATTGAATATTGATGACTTTGGAATTTTGCAAATTGCTTGTAAGAGTGCATATATAGGTATAGATATTATATAGATTTCTTCTTCTTCTTCTTTTTTTTTTTTTTTCTGTTCTCTTTCTTTTCGTTTAATTATATTAATCAACTATTTTATCATGTTTAATATATAACTTAAATGATGTAATAGTCTTTTTTTAAAAAAATGGAATATTGATGGCAATTGTATTTTGCAAATCACACTTGTAAGAGTACTCTCTTTGTGAGCTTATGTGGTACTTTAATAAGAGTTTATGTGGCATCTAAGGAAGATCATATGTGGCATCCCAATAGAAACTTATGTATAGGAGGGGCTCATGTGGCATTCAAAGTTGCTTAACTTTACTTGCGGTATAACTTTATATAGATAGTATAAATAGATATAAATGTATTTATAATAATCTAAAACCCGTACAAAATCGAATGATTAAAAAAAAAGGATATTTTTCATTATTGCTTGGCTTATATGTCATCCCCTACTTGGATTCAATTCTTTATATAATATTTCAACGACTATGTCATCTTTAATATAAATTTAAATGACATAATAATCTTTTTTTATATTTAAATATTGATAACAATTATAAGAGTACTCTCTCTTTTATAAATTTATGTGGTATTTAAAGAGAAATTTATGTGGCATTTAAAGTGGAGCTTTTGTGGCATTAAATAAAAAAGCTTACGTGGCATCTAAAGAGGAGTTTATGTGGCATTCAAAGAGCTCCTAAGTTCTCTTGAGTATAACTTTATATATATAGTATAGATGAGGAAAGAGAAAATAATTGTAATGATAAGAGAGAAAGAAAGAGTTGTAATGAGGAGAGAGAGAAATAAAGGAAGAGAGTATTGTTATAAAGAGGAGAAAGAATGTAAATGAATAATTATTTTAAATTATACCTTAGGCTAAAAAAGTCTTTTCATCTACCTCAAAAGCATTTCAGTCATTTTTGGTCAAACACTTTTTATTTTATTTTTGGTCAAAAGCATTTCAGTCTTAATATTCTTTTGCTTTTATTTTGCCATTTATTATTTTTATTAAAAAAATTAATTGGACAAGTTACTGTGACAATACTTTTGGTCACTTGCACAATTTTCGTTAATAAAAATTTAATTGCATTAAACATGACTACCAAAAGGGTAACAAATTGTCAAATGAAACATGAGGAGTAATAAGTATGATCTGATTATAGTAAATATGATCCGATTATGTATCAATTATGAGAAATACAAAGTAAATTTAACCTGAGTTTCATTGCAAACCAATACATATAATTGGAAAGGGAAAATTTTGCAATTTAGTTGCTACTGTTCCTTCACTTTTTTTCAAATTTGTCTCTATTATTTTAAAATATTTAAATCCTTAATATTTCACAAAATATACAAACTAGTCCTTATATTTTACGAATATGGTCAAATTAGTCGCTTTTGTTTGGAAACATCATAGTAGTCTTTAATATTTTTACAAAGATAATCAAACTAGTCTCTATTATCTAGAAAAGTCCATATTAGTTCTCAATGTTTTACAAACTCAAATTAGCCTCGATATCTTTTATTCATTTTTTTAAACAGGAACTAATTTTAGTGAATTTGTAAAATATGAAGACTAATATGAATTTTCTAAACAAAAGCAATTAATATGACTATATTTGTAAAATATTTTAAATAATGGGGACCAATTTAAAAAAGTGAAGAAACAATACTGACTTACTATGAAATTAACTCTAACTGGAAACCTAATATATACATAATGAAGATTTTCTTACAGGTTGATAGTGACATAGTTACAGAATTCGTAATTTAGTATAACTCAAATCATTTTATTATAATTATACTATTACTTATTATTATAAATTTTTCTCCTGATATTATAACATTTCATGTAATGAAATTATAAACCGTTTATTATTATAACACCATGTAAATTAAATTGTATTGAAGAAAAAAATATTTAATTTGTTTGGATGATATTAATTAACTTGTTATTGTTATTCACGAGTTGCCACTGTTTTGCCAGTTTTTCAGTCACAGTGGTTTTAAGTTTGAATTTTCTTGGACACTTTTTGAAGACATGACCACCGAGATTCCCAGTACAGAGACATGCAGAGGTCCCCTTCGGTCGGATTTTTTTTATTCTTGTTTATGAAAATATTATAGTTTTGGGAGTAGTCTTGGCTCATGCAATATATGGAGTTCATCAAATTTAATTTAATAATAAATTTGTAAAAGAAATAATAAAAAGTAAAATATTTTCTTGGTCTATTTGTACCATCTTAGACCACCAATTGGCAAGGGGAAAAACATGTGCTCCCATCCAATTTGCGCGACTTAGCGCCTCAGTGGCTTTACTTATTTTGCAGTTTATAAGTTTAAAAAAAAAGTATTTCTTCACATACTTTTTATTATTTATAACTTATAAGTTCCAAATAAGCTTAGCCAAAAAAGCCGTTCTATTTCACCATTTGAGTGTCGTGTTTAAATAACGTATGAATTCACATAATAAAATGATAAAAAAGAAAGGTTAATTACTCCGAAAGTTCTTCATTTTTGTTATCTATGATAATTTCATTGTCTATCTTTTAAAATGACATTTTTCAATTCTTTTTTTTTTCCTATTTTACTCCCACTTCCAACTCAACTCCCATTTCTTATAGGAGTTGAATTCAAGATCTCACTCCTAAAAGAAGTAACCTCAATCACTTGAACTATTTTCTAATCCCTACTTTTCAATTCTTTTTTGTTTTTTTTTGGTACTGAGCTTTGTAACTAGATGAAAGCTTTAATCTAGAGCAAAGCAATAATCTAAGTTTTCACATAAACAATTAATAATCTAAAAGAAGTACAACTCACCAAAGCAACGAGGTGTTGTGCTTTGTAAACATAAGTCTATAGCGATAAAAGCTTTAACAATATGCAGAAGATCGTTTCATGCTTGAGTTTCCTTATATTGCCAATAAAATTTGGGTTAATAATTGTAATTGGTGAATAATAGACTCCTAACTTAGGTCAAGTTTGAATTTTGTGGGAAAGTTGTTTTGGTATGAGCGGGAAGGAAAATTTTGGCATTAATTTTGCTTTCGTAAAATGTTTTGGGATAATTTTTTTGGCGATATAAAATTTTTAAAAGGTAGCCTGTAGTGACAATTTTTCACCAATCAAAAAAGGAGTTGATTTTACAATTCAATTTTTAAAGTGTTCCTCTAGTTATTCTGACATTGAAAATTTTTATAAAAGCAAAATGGTTTTAATTCACCAATAATTCAATTTTCAAAATACTTATCTTTAGTTAATTGTAAGAAGTTTAATCAATTTTAAATTTTTGTTGACAAGTGTTGAAAATGAACATAATGAAAATATTATAGTTTTTTTCTCCAAAAAAATTAATAATAAACACTGAATATAAGTAAAAAAAATTGAATATAAGTAAAAAAATAAAAAAGAAAAACTTACAATTTATCAGGTGGTATTAATTAATGAGAAAATTTGTTGTTTTGATAATTGTTAAAAGTGCAAAACTTCATGTGAATTTTACTTTTTGTGTATTTCTATGACAAAAATGTTTTATCTCATAAAATGGGTTGAAACACCACGCCATACTACATTGACCAAAACCACTAGTTCTTTTAGTATTTTGGTTGGTTTTGGTTTTGTAAAGTAATAAACTGCCTAAATCAATTTAAAAACTAATGCAAAAACTGCCAAAACAGCCTGCGTGCACCACTTTTTAATTTGTCTTTCTTCATTTTCTTAATTATATTCTTATATTTTTGTTTGTTGATGAAAATTTTTAGAATAATATGCGAACTTATTAAAGTTTTGTATAAAATGATCAGGTAAAATTTTATCTGTAGACAATAATTGAATTTTAATAATTATCTTTTATGTGTATATAAAGAGATATTTTTGTAAAAAATTATAATATTAAAAAATAAATTTAATGGTTGTTGAATTTAATTTTTTTTGCAAATGATTCATTGCTATCGTCAATAATAATGAAATAAAGTCACCAAATATGACGAATCAATCCCAGTGTCAGCAAAAAAAATACTAAAAAATATATGTCAATACTTTAGCATAATCGTCCGCAATTTTATCTAATTAAATGCCAACAATTTGATACATAACCGTCATACTTTTCAATTGTTTATATTCAACGCTAACAGTTCATATACAAGAGTTGGTAATAAAAAACCATATTGCTCTCTAACCAAATTCTACCTAATATTGACGATTAAAAAAAGACGCTTGTTTAAACCATTGAGAAAAAGGTAACGTCTAATCTACTTTTACCAACGGTTATGAACTTGTCATGCTATAAATGTCCCCGGAACTATAGTTCTCTTGTAGTATCGGACGAAATTGTCAAACTTGGGAAAGATAAAAGACCACCAAGATAATTCATCCTTAAAATTAATACCTGGAAGAAAGACAAGTTGAGCAATTAGACGCAAAACAAGCCCAATTGAAAGAAGAAGAAACACGCAAAGCGAGAATTCTTCCATCCGTCAAAAGCGAGTACCCATTGTGCCCTCTCTGTAGGGTCAAGAACCCCCACACACCCCCCCCCAACCCCTGGGGGCCCTTCCTTTCTGAGTTGACGGACCCAAGAGTTTAAAGGAGGGCAGACCATGCACACAACTACTAGTTGGCTCAAGAAAAGAGGGAATGGGACGATCTTAAACATGCCAAAGAACAGTGCTCTCTTGTGTCAGTTATGGTCGTCGCTTTGTTGTGAACATTATAATCCGGTGACCACCTTGGGTTTGGTCTGGAATTAGATGGCCAAATTTTTTGTACCTATGCACCACGTACAACATGCATGTACGCACACGCATCCCATACTCCGCCACATTTTCATATTGAATGAGGTACAAAATTGCAGTGGGAAAAGAAAATATGGGACCGGAACTTCTTTTTGTTGATAAATTTTCTGTCGATGGACCATGAAGAAAAATGTTTTGCAGTTTTACTTCTTTCCTTACTCTCGATTGACGAGCCCTCTGAATTTGACAAATATTTGGGAATATTAGGTATTAGCTAATTGCCCCATAGATTATCGAACTAGATTTGAATTCATTATCTCGTAAGACTATAATATTAAAATTAATGTTGTTTTTGATTGTAATAAAATAATGTGATTAATTTTGTTATTGATTATTTATTACGATGTCAGTAAGCGACTATAATAGCGTAAGTTGTAATTATTATCGTAACTTCATTACTAAAAAATTGAACAATTATCCATAGTTTATTTTATTCTTGTAAGAATGTGATTAGTATGATTTTTTTGTGAATGCTCAAGAAGAGCATTTTCTTACCTATTTGATACTATTAATTGGTCACTGTGCACTCTCTATTTTTTTTGACTTCGCAAATCTTGAGATGAGAATTCGGTTTTTTCAGTTTCCACATTCTACTCGTTGCGCATTTTATTGAAGATTTAAAAACAACAGTAAAATGAAGAAATTAAGTTTGACACTACTCCAAGCGCATTTATTACCTTCAGTAAAAATATTGAGCCAATAATGTGAATAACTAGTAATGTGATTAGTTGATAGATATAAAATGACATAAATATCATCTCATTATTGTTATTGTAACTATTATTTTAATTATTATTACTGTTATTGAATAAAATATTATACTAGTATTACTCTTATATTATTATTATTATTATTATTATCATCATTATTGTTGTTGTAATTGTTAATAAAATATTTCAATGTTATAAAAAGATCACTTTCGTTTTAGTAGAGAAATATATGATGGAGGAAAAAGATGGAAAACGTAAGGATGGGATATTGAAAATTAAGGTAAGACATAATGATATTTATAAGCCGCGGAGCCAAGTATTTAATATTATGGGGCAAGATTTAATTGAGAAGATTAATGATATTAAACATTTTCAACATAAATAAGTATAAAGTGCATATTATTATTCAAGAATTATATATTAATATCTATAGAGAATAGTACTCATAAAAAAGAATATGTAATTATGTAAAGAAAAATTTATTGATTAGATCAATAATATTGGGCTTATCTCTCTTTAGTGGAAAATAATTCATCAATTATCATCTCAACAAGAATATTTAAGCAACTTTTTGCAATATACATAAACAAATTATTTTTTAAAATGTCATTTTTCATTGTAGTGAAAAGTTTTGTTCTGATAATTTTAGTTACAGTAACTTATTCTATAGTTGTTTAAATATCATACATGATTGGTAGTAGATAAATATAATGAATCTATTTTAACTTTTTTCTTTATATCTTAAATTAGCTCGATCATTTTAACTAAGTGTCCAAAATCAAAGAAATTTATCATTATGTACATAGAATTTCAATGAACTAAGAAGGCACATAGACTTATTATTTTAAGAAAAATAAAAATTTAAATCAGGAATTTTTTCAGAGGCTTGGGGGCGCGACTCCTCCTGCAGGATCGCCCTTGCCTCCATCTCCGGATACTATAGGGGAAAAAAATTAAGATATAAAAATAGGATAGAGAAAAAAAAGAAAAAGAAAAGGATTAAAAAAAAAAAAAGCTAAGATAAGGGTTGGATAAGAGAAAAAATTAAACGCTAAATATTACCTGAAACCTTAATGTTACGTCAATTGTTGTACCAAACAATGTTTTACCAAAAACCAATAATTAGTTAAAGTAGCATTTTGACAGAGCAACTTCAAGATACGTTTAAGGGCAAGTTTGGCATTGTTGTTGCAATATTCTGTTGCCATTTCAGAAAGTGTTGAAGTCAAACTTGCTGTTGACAAAAGTTGTTTTATTGTTTGGTAAAATTATTGTTTGATAAAAAATATTTTGTAATTTATTTGATTGAAATTGTTGTTTAAAGTACTATGATTTGTTTATTTGATTTTAATATTTTTGTGATTCTTTTTTATCTTAAATTTCTTAAATTTTATAATAATTTTTTAAAATTTGTAATTTTTAACTTATTAATTCTTTGTATTTCAATTTATAAATTTTTTATTTTTTATATTTTAAATTTTTTATTTTAAAATTTTAAATTTCTTTAATTTTTGTTTTTTGATTCTTAGTTTTAAATTAAACTTTTACTTTTTATATTTTTATTTTTTAACTTTTTATTTTTATTTTTTGAGATTTTAAATTTTACTTAAGTAATATATTTAAATTTATGAATTTGTTGTAATTTTTGTAATTAATGAAGAGTATATATATAAATCTAGTGTTTTAAAAAAACATAGTTTGAGAAAAAATAGTGCAGTTGATACTTTTTCAAAATTTAGTTTTTTTCATGACCAAACATATTATGCATCTACTTTTTCTCTAAAACCTTCTTTTCTTACTGCTGAACCTCAGCCCTAAATAAGCTCTAAAAGTTATCAAATAGGACCTAATAAATCAATCTATACAAGAGCAACTTCTTCATTTTTCTAAATATATCTATACAAGCATTGTAGTACTAAGATGGGATGTCGTGTGCCACTCAATGAATTGTTTATTCAGTTTCCTTCATAGTTTGTTTCTTATTTTTTAACTACATGCATTATAATCTTTGGTCCCCTCTTTGATCCTATATATATATATATATATATATATATATATATATATATATATATATATAGATAGATACATAGATAGATAGATATAAATATAGATATAGATAGATATATATATACACACACATCTAACTAAAAGTCTAAGGTTAAAAGAGTAAAGATCCTTAACGAATATAATCCTTGGGCTATCGCTTCCTTTATCACTTTTCTAATATTTTGTTTCTTTTTAAATGGTTAACTTTAATCTCGTTTTTATTTTTCAATAGGCGAGCCTATTGTTACACCTAATTAGAAGATTGAGACAATAACTGATTAACTGCTTAGATTAAAAGAAATACCACCTTCAACAAATTAATAAGTTCATTTCTCAATAAAATTAATTTAATTTTTAATTATATGATATCTAAATCACGTAACGCAAAATAAAAAGTATAAAACACTAGTGATATCATGCTCACTCTAATTTCATATATGGCAAAGATTCAAGCTTTAAATTAAAGGACCACATAAATGAAGACAAAGCCAAATTCATTAAAGGCTGGAGAGACCCCTATGCTGTCTATGTATGGTGGTGGTTGGACCGGCAAGGAACTGCAGATATGATAGAAGAGTTGCAGATAATTAACAAAGAAGATGGTCTTGAGGCACAAGAATGATCACTTTCAAAGGTGCTTTTGCCACATGTATTGCTTTGAAGGTTATCTTTTTTTTTTTTAGTTGGCCTGATGTGGTATGTCTGCATCAAACGTTTCTCTCTTCACCAACCATTTCCTTTTCTATGTTCTGTAAACACTCCCATATGTGATATTTAACAAATAATAATTAACAAGTGAGGTGGAGGGCATCCATCACTCATAAGCATAATGCTATATATATCTGATCTATATTTTTCTGTAACGAGAGGAATTTAGTCGGCAGAATTCGATCATCGAAACAACTGACAAAGCCCGAACACTAACCAGTAAATCTCGGGTATGCAGCAATGTTTCCTATATCTATATTTGATAATAAACTTTTCTTAAAAAGTATTAGATAAGACTTACCTGAAAAATATAAATTTTATAGTGTGGTGGCGTATTTTAAAAGCATACTCCCAAGTATTTGAGGAGTCATGCAGTATTTGTGATTAGAAAACACAAACACTTTGTGACCTTTGGCCATAAAGAGTATACCTACCCTTTGGAGACAAGTAATAATGCTAATAAAACTTTGATAGTGCCAATGCTTCTACAATAATTAATGTCGATGGATTACTATTTTGAGTTCACTCTACTATGATATTCACCAAGAATTTTCAAGTCAAAATCATATTATGAGGTATAGGGCATCAAAGGGACAAAAGGAATACTTAAGGAAAGTTTGATATATATTTATAATCCAAAGTTTAGGTGAATATATATTTAGAACGTTTAATGTTTCCTTAGTTGAATGTGAATAAGACCTTCTAGCATATTTAAGAGTCAGTTGTTTGCAGGGAAGAATATTTGCTTGAAGAATAAAATATTTTTTGGTTTTTGGTGTTTGATTGTCATACTAAAAAAAGTTTTGTGGAAAATATTTTCATTAGGTTTAACAATGAAAGCATTTTTCCCTCTCATATCTATTCTTTTTATTTTAATTGAAAAATTTTCTGTTAAATTTATTTTATGGTGTTATATTAAGTCATTAGATACCAAAATGTTAAGACAATATTTTTCTTTTAAAATAAATTTATGACAAACAAACAGACCCTAAATAAAGGTATAGTGATTAAATAACAAATCATAACCGCAAGTACCTTACAACTGTGTGTATATGTATATATGTACAAGTGTTCTTATTAGATTTAGAAGTTGCCACTGGTATAGAGTCTATTTAGATTGACTTTTTTTTTTAAAGAAAAACACTTTTTGCTTGAAAAAATTAGAGTAAATTTGCAATAACTATTTGATTTGATCTATAAAAAAGTTGAAATTCTGAAAAAATTCAAATACAGTTTTTTTTAGAAGACAGAATTTTTAACTTCTAAAAAAAATTAATTTTCAAAAAAACAAATTTAAACGGACCCATACTTTGAAAGAACATGGAGCTCTTTTGAATTGGTTTCAAAGAAATGTATTTTTCCTATTACTTTTGAAAAAAAGTTATTTCTTATAAATTTAAATTTTTTGGAAAAAAATATTAATTTGAGATTTGTAAGAGTTTTAATTAATCGAAACAAGCCCATTGGAAATCTTGAATCCATGATGTAGTCTCGTGCCTTTTTGTTAGTGACAGTACAACTCTTTGTCACTATCTAATAATGACATCAACTTATGCATAGAGTTAAAAATTAATTAAAATAATATTACGAGAGAATCTAAGTCGAATTTTTTCTAAGATTATGCCCCAACGAAATCGATGTCGTCTAAAACAATATGCGCCTTTTCCTGAGTTGTAGTGGCTTTCAAGCCCATCTAGTGGTTCTCATTCCGTCAAACATAATAAGAAAAAGCATACTACACTAAGCAAAGAATAATCAAAAGTTCAAATGATGGAATTAGGAAGTTACAACTTTACACATCGGAAAAACAACTGGAAATGCATAGCGAGTCCATAAACAAGTACTTTCGGCAGGAGCTGCTTTTTTTGATAAACTATTCTCATCCCGTTGTGAGGATTTATTTGAAGTGATTCGAATCTTTTATAATCTTATAGAAGAATCTAAATTTCATGTTAATTATTTGTTGGAGGGGTCTCGATTTACTATACAAAACTGGTTCGATTCAACTCTTTTTATTGTTTTCACTTGCTAAAGAAAGATTTCATTCATATTTATAAAAGAAGTCTCTTACGAAAGAAGGTTAACATTTACCTTTCACGTTCGGATTTCTGAACGTGATTTCGAAAATAAGTTGATCCCTTAAATTTGGGTTTCTGCATAGGAAGAGAAAGGGGGAAAAAAAAAAATCATCCTGTGTTAGTCAAATTAACTGTCCACGCCCTGATTTCAGAACAGAAACAGATAAAAATAAATAAAAACAAAAAAACCACCACCACCAGCACTGTACGGTGTCCACATCTTCCCCATCCACATCGTGGTAAAAAAACACTCTCTTTCTCGCCACCCTCCACCTTTTTACATCTCGCGATACGATATATTGTCCCCCAAAACAAACGTATCCCATTTTCTCACCTCTTTTGTTCTTTAAATATTAAATTTAATATATTTTAAAGATTTATTGGCTTAGATCTGAAGTTACTAAGAGAAAAATATATAAACAAAAATAGTTACACACAAAATGCCCGTATTGATTTTTTTTTTCAAAAATATTTCTTTTTAGAAGTTAAAAATTTTGATTTTTAAAAAAATTATATTTAAGTTTTTATAATTATTTAAGTTTTTTATAATTTCAGTTTTTTTTATAAACTAAACCACATAATTATTACCGAGCCAACATATGTCTTTCAAGGGAAAAAAAGTGTAACAATGTATTAATATTTTTATTACTATAAAAATTTATTATTTTTAATCGTTATCATATTAAATTTACCACTTTTAATTATTTCTTAAAATCAAGATATACATATAATACAAGAATGATTAAAAATATCAAATTTTCAAAAAAATTAAAATATTCTAATTTTCTTTAACGGGTACCACGTTGCGCGCATTTTTCATCCATTAGAGAAATGATTGTTTGGTAAGAAGGCGAACACAACGCCGTCGTTTTACCCGAAACACATATAACTAGAAACAAGCTTCACTCCGCCAAAACATCTTATCTGCCGTGAATTTCTCACTAGTTCTCTCTCTCTCTCTCTCTCTCTCTATATATATATATACACACATATATACATATATATATATGTGTGTGTGTATGTGTATAGGCAGTACTTAAGATTTTGACTATGAAAATGTGTGTGTTCTTTGTTGTTGTTGTTGATGTTGTTAGTTTTCAGTCAACCAAAGCCGACGATTTCTGAGGCGGTTGAAAAGGCAAAAGCATTAAAGGGCCCGACCCGATCATTTCTGAGATTTGTAGCTGAAATCATCGTCGCTTTCATTTCCTCGCCGATTTTCTCCTTTTTCTCTTTCTTTTTTCTTCCCAAGAAAAACTCGTCTACTCTTCCGAAAAAAGAAGGAAAAACATATCAACCAAAACAAGCTTTAGCAAACTACTATCAGTCAAACTGAAACCTCTTCCTCTTTTAGGTAAACAAATAAAGCTTCACAGATCTCTGCAGTTTTTGTGTGTGTTTGCGTGTGTATATATGCGTGTGTGTGTGTGTTTGTGACTGTGTTGCTTAGTGCGTGTGTATGTATATATGTACGTGTGTGTATATATATATATGCATTTTTAGTGCATGTGTATATAGATTTATATTACATAATATGATATATATGTGTGTGTATGTGTGTATGTTTTTACTCACACTGTACATGTGTATACATAGAAAAGTGTTTGTGTGGATGTTTTGAGTCAATCTCTTAACAAGTGAAGTATGACGCTGTCTGATATTAAATGTGGTGATTTTTTTTTTCCATTTTTGTTGAATTTAATGATATTAATTAGTGGTGTATTTTTTACTTTTGAGAGCTTATTAATTATGGAGATTTTTTGCTTTGATTGTTCACAGCATTAACTGAACGAAAAGGAAAGAGAGAGTATTGACATCATAAAGTAACGGGCCGGGCTATTTCTGGTTCAGTGTAAGAAAGGGTTTGATTTTAGGCCCTTTTTTTTTTCAAGGGAAAAGAATTGGGTTTGTGATTGGGGAAAGTGAGAGGTGAAATGAAGGAGGTGGTGGGGGAGAAGAGTTTGGATTCACAGTTATGGCACGCCTGCGCCGGAGGGATGGTGCAGATGCCTCCTGTGAACTCCAAGGTGTTTTACTTCCCTCAAGGTCATGCTGAGCACACACTGACTAATGTGGATTTCGGGGCTTTGCCGCGGATTCCGCCTCTGATGTTGTGTAGGGTTGTGGGGATTAAGTTCTTGGCTGATCCGGAAACGGATGAAGTTTATGGTAGGATTAGGTTGGTTCCGATTGGGAACAGTGAACACTGTGACTTGGATGGAGATGTTGGAGTGGGGAATCACGGGTCTGATTCGGGTGAGAAGCCTACCTCTTTCGCGAAGACTTTGACCCAATCGGATGCAAATAATGGTGGGGGGTTTTCGGTTCCTAGGTACTGCGCTGAGACCATCTTTCCGCGGCTGGATTACACAGCCGATCCCCCTGTTCAGACTGTGATTGCGAAGGATGTTCATGGGGAGATATGGAAGTTTAGGCATATCTACAGGGGGACGCCTAGGCGGCATTTGTTGACTACCGGATGGAGTACTTTTGTGAACCAGAAGAAGCTGGTTGCAGGTGATTCGATTGTGTTTCTGAGGGCAGATAGCGGTGACCTTTGTGTTGGAATCAGGAGGGCTAAGAGAGGTGGTCTTGGTGGTCCAGAATCCCCATCTGGGTGGAACACTGGTGCCGGAAGCTATGGGGGATTTTCAATGTTCTTGAGGGAAGATGAAAACAAGCTGATGAGAAGTGGCTGTAATGGAACTATGAATGCATGTGGAGGGAACCTGCGGGGAAGGGGCAGAGTGAGGCCTGAATCGGTTGTTGAAGCAGTATCCCTTGCTGCAAATGGACAGCCTTTTGAGGTTCTTTATTTTCCACGAGCAAGTACCCCAGAGTTTTGTGTCAAAGCTTCATCGGTTAGTGCTGCGTTGAGGGTTCAGTGGTGCTCTGGAATGAGGTTCAAGATGGCTTTTGAGACCGAGGACTCTTCCCGAATCAGTTGGTTCATGGGAACTGTAGCGTCCATTCAGGTTGCTGATCCCAGTCGCTGGCCTAATTCACCTTGGCGGCTTCTTCAGGTAATGCAACTCTTTTGATAATCAGTATCTATGTTAAGCAAATTACATTATTTTGAACATGTGTTGTAAAACCATAGGTTGTCGTCTCTTTCGTCTGAATATCTGTCTTTTGTCCAATTTGATCTGAGATTCTCTTTGTTACATGTTTGATACACAATTGCTGCAGCCTGCAGGGTTTGTTTGCAAATACGGGTGTAATGCATTTGTCGCAATGATAGTCCTAGAAGAATCATTATTGTTAGGTTTAGAACTTGGAAATTTTTGGCTTGATCGCAACTTGTCAGCATTAGGAATTAAAACAACTCTCAACTGCTATAAGTTATCGATGAGCAAGTGTCTATTTTTGACCACTCTATCTTCTTTTTCCTGTAGTTGGGATAACAACAATAGTTTGTCGATAATTCAACAATTATCTTTTTTCCTAAAACCAGTATGCCGTCTACTTTGATTTGTTTCTACTTTGTCTATTTTTCGAAGTACCAACATATTTTGGCTAGTGGGGCGAGTAACTCTTGGGCTTTTCCTAAAAAAGAAAAAGGAAAAAGTCTTTTTCAATGCAACTATACTATCAGTCATCCAAATGTCACAAAGGAAGGGAATGGTTTTTCGCTATGGTTTTCCTTTTTTTCCTCTTTATTGAGTGTTTTATTAGGTAAAATATTCTCTTAGTTAGCATGCTCTGGACAGAAACAAAATCTTGTCAGTGAGTTTTGTCTTTCATAATATAACTCTTGAAGTTGGATATATCATTTATTTCCTCTTTGGATCCAGAGGTATCTTTTGTCACTGTTAAAATTTCTCCTTATCCTGCAAAAAGATTTAAACGTGCATAGAATTTATAGGTGACATGGGATGAACCGGACTTGCTGCAAAACGTGAAGTGTGTTAGCCCATGGTTGGTTGAATTAGTCTCTAATATGCCCATTATTAACCTCTCACCCTTCTCCCCACCAAGAAAGAAGTTGCGTTTGCCACAGCAAGCAGACATTTCTCTAGACGGTCAATTTCCATTGCCGTCATTTTCAGGTAATCCCCTTGGGCCAAGCAGTCCCTTTTCTTGTCTACCGGACAATATTACTGCAGGCATACAGGGAGCCAGGCATGCTCAATTTGGAGTACCATTAGTGGATCTCCACCCTAGCAACAAACTGCAGTTGGGACTGTTATCATCCAGTTGCCAGCGGCTTGATTCGTACGCTAAAATATCTGATGGAATCACTAGAGGCCATGCGGATCGGAGTGACAGCATATCTTGCTTGCTTACAATTGGAAATTCCAGTCAGAATTTTGAAAATTCTGAAAATGTGAAAACACCTCAGTTCTTATTATTTGGCCAGCCAATACTCACTGAGCAGCAGATGTCTCATGGCTGCTCCAAAGATGCAACCCCTCACTTTTTGAAGGGGAAATCTTCATCAGGTGCACTACCATTGAAGGCAGAAAATTTTGATCTTGGCCTCCTAGCTCTCCAAGAAGGTCCATCCGGTTCTGGGTTCCTATGGAAGCAAGGCTGTCAAGCTGCTGAACTTGGCCTGCGGACCAGTCACTGTAAAATATTTCTGGAGTCGGAGGATGTTGGCCAGACTCTTGATCTTTCTAGTCTTGGATCATACGAACAGCTGTTCAAGAGGCTGGCAAACATGTTTGGAATGGAAATATCAGATCTGTTAAGTAACGTGCGCTACCATAATGCAGCAGGTGCTCTTAAGCATATTGGAGATGAACCATTCAGGTACCTTTGTCTTTGATGTGGTCACTCTTTTTATCTGGCTCTGTAATATTTAGCTTTGTTGTTAATATTACTCAACATCCTGGATCTGAATATACAACTACTTGTTTCCTGTAACTAAAATTGCAGTGATTTCATAATGACTGCAAAAAGATTGACAATCTTAATGAACCCTGGCAATGGCGGCGTGGGAAGGTAATAAATCCAAATTTGGTTTGATAAATGCTTGCACATTCCCCCATTCAAGTTGCATGATATCCAACTTTCTTTAGCTTACTTGTCTTTATGGGGGTTTCTTTTGTGGAAAGACCTCTTGAAATGAAACCTAGAATCCTGTGTTTCAGGAATATGATTACTGGTCTGCGAACTGCTGAACGCGGACTTGATTCTTCCAACCAGACAGGGCCGTTGAGCATATTCGCGTAAGAAATTGATGCTCATTGAAGAAGATCCTGTTGTTTGGAAAACTTAAACCCGGCAAGAAATCTAGTTTGTTTTGTCAAGCGTGGATAAAAGTTTGTTCTGTATTTTAGTTGTGTGGCATAAGCACTGAGTAAGATCTCGTTCGTCTACTGACTTTATGTCTAATATATCACGTAGAAACAAATGTCTGTTGATGCTAGTGTATGATGTGAACTACCATGTGTATGTTTTTCATGAATCTATCTCTGCAAATCTATGTTTTCCTGTATGCTTTCTACTTATTTTAGAAGTTCACTCTCTCTTTAGAAAGAGATACATATTCCCGAGACTAATGATGGTGAAGTGATAATGCACTTGGGATGAATCATATAGATCTTGGAGGGTAGAGTTCAAATAACTCCATCATCACTTCATTGATTTTCTTCCTAATGGTATTCCGAGCAGCTCGTTGCCACTGGTGCCTCGGCCATGCATGCCTTGGGGCCCGTGGTGCCTCGGCCATGCTTGCCTTGGTTCCATGTGGTGCAAATGACTGTTTCTCTCCTCTCCTTCCTCCCCTCTGTGCTGATAGAGAGCCAGAGCCAACAGAAACCCTGCGGGTGTGTGGTGTCATTGCAGCAGAACATGTGGAGATGTCCAAACAGAACAGGAAAAAGACAACTTGTCGACTGTGTTGAGGGGAATAATTGAATTGAATTGAATTGAATTGCTTCATCATCATCATAATTCTTTGATATTTCTTATCTGGGCCTTCCCAAGCACTTTAATTTCTGTCACAAGTCCTTGGGATCCATTATTGATTTACATGACTTGAATGAACTTGGCCCCCCAGTTGGATGCTGACTGCCACTAAACACCACTGCAGCTTGTACTGCTGTGCTCTTCACATACACAGCTTGTTATTATCTTCTTATCCGAACAAATTACAATTTCAAATGTTTGCATTTATTGAATTCACTGTCCCTCTGAAAACTGCTATTTTCAGAGCAATTTAAATCTCACTATAAGTAACATGAAAGCAAGATGCACATTTCTTTTCTTCATAGGTAAAAGTGACCGACAATTCGAACTTACTACTCCTTGTCGGTACGTAACGTCTCGCATTTGTAGACAACAATCTGTGACTCACTTATAAATCGTAGTTTTGTGTTCAAATTTTACCTTGTGGGTATTCAGACAGATAAATTTTTTTTAAACTTATGATACCGGTACTTGTTAGAATTTATTAAATCTAATATTAGAAATAAAAACACTGCTATTATTAAACATTAAATAAATTGGTCCGAACTGTACCTTGATTTAAGATATCAAAATCACATTTTATTTTGAATTAAGATCCTCTCATATCAATAATTATCTTATATATCAATTTTCTCATATTGATATATGAGAATCTTAATCCATTTCACGATCGTCCTGTAATAAAACTTTAGTAGCATAATATGGTAGGCATGTCTAAACTAAGTGTTTCATCTTTCCCATATCTAATAATGTATAAATAGACTATTACGGTTGACTTGTCCTATTGAGAGCTACCGTTGAATAGGCAAGGGTATGCCAGCAACGTATATGGTAATCTTTTGTTCGATGAGAACGGCAACGGCAATTGATAGCAACCTCTTTTGGCCTATTGGGTGGGGGCAGCTAGAGGACGAAAGCACGGGGTAAAGGGCAGAGCTTCAACTTGTTAGGGCTATCGAAAAGCAAAGAATCAAGTCATTTGAAGCTCCTCTGGCGCGCCCTACCCAAGCGGTCCTAGCCTACACAAGCAAATAAATTAGCCCCCTCGTTAAGCAAATTAGTTTATCATATATAATCACAGAAATACTTAGAAGAAGACAGGAATGAACACTCTCAAGGGTTATTAGGTCTCTCCTAGTAAAGGTATATGCCCCGATGTAGGTTGGGTGACAAAATAGCTGTGATTCACGTTACTTGAACTAGAACTAAAAGGCTTAGGGTTGAAAATGTGGCTTGAGTTTTGCCACTAATCAAGTCCCTCTTGAGACAACTCTAAGGCACAAGAAAGTAAGCACACCGGATGAAAAAGGTGGCTCCATATGGATCTAATCTCCAATTAGTGCCTTTTTCTTTGTTTTTATAAGGATAACTTCTTGGATGCTTTTCTCTTTAAAGCGAAGCGTCACTAGAGAGGGGAAGACAATTCCTTTCCCCTTGTAACCCCTCCTATCCTTAATTAATTTCATTTATAAATTAGAATTCTAAATATAAAACATGACAAAGGAAATATCCGGCCTTCAAACATGAGATTATGTTGAGTTCTTCCCTTGCTTGTTACGTCCCTTTCGCTAGTGATGCTATTTTACTTTTTTTTTTCCCATTAAATCTCAGCTCCTAATGAAATTCAAATTTAGGTCAATAGGTTAGACGATTTACTTAACTTGGAGTGCAGGACATGTAAGGATTGAAGATCCCAACAAAAGGGTTAAAGCAGATTATGTTAGCTTATTAGGTCCCCTATGTGTTTGAGAACATGTTGACAATCCCCACAACCTAAAAATTGACAAAAACGTCACTAAGAAATATTGGTTTCAAGAAAGTCTTAAAGAGCAGCTAACCAAGTAAAACATTTCAAAACTCACACACACACACGTGAGGTATGGGACAAACTTGCCAACTAAAATTGAGGTTAGGTTAAGGTTCTTTTTTTAATTTATTTTTTTGGGGATCAATTTGATGTGATCTTTAATCAAAGTTTTCACGTGCGCTCCCCACTCGCTTCGCCGCCTCGTTGGTTGGGTCTGTCAATGACTTGTTTGACCCAAAAACCCACGTCTAATTCCACTTGAAAAATATTAAATAATAATAATTTGAACCATAAGTTCCATCATTTTCACTTATGTCACCCACTAATATATTTAATCTGTAATGTAATAATTACAAAGTTACTTTGCGTTCTCTGGGTGTCTAATTGCTCTGAAGTTAGTCTCGGATTTTTTTATTTCTAACCTTATTTTTTAAATACATTTAAAAAATGACTTACTTTGTAATGTGTTTTAAAAAATGACTCAAATTGACTCTGAGAGTCAAGAACGGACTCTGGGAGTTAAGACGAACTCTGAGAGTCAATTTTTTGTTTGATTTGATTTATCTCTTTATTCCCTTTGTCTTTACTTTCTTTGTCTTTAAATCAATTTGTCTTTATCTTCTAAAGATAGAAAATGTGCTAAATACACTATTAAAATTATTAAATACCAATTGGTCTCTATCTACAATTTGACCTTAAATCTAAATTTTTAAAAGCATGCGCATGACACATATATTTTGATCAATAAGTTTTAAAAATTTTAATTATTGGATAAAAAAAATCTAAATTCACAAATTTCAAAAGCTAAAAGATTCATTCAAACATGCAGAACTAAATATATCATAATAATTAAAGATAAAAAATTTTAATATTATTTTTCCATTTAATATTCCTTTCTTTTTTGTGGTTAACATTTTTTTCAATTAAATACGTCAAATAATTCTTTATCTCTTATTATTCTAATATGTTTTAATTCTATATGTTTAGAATGAATCGTTTAGCGTTTTAAATTTGTGAATTTGGATGTTTTTGATCCAATAGCTAATTTTTTTTTTAAAGTCATTGTTCAAAATAGACACGTCGTGCACATACTTGTAAAAATTTAAATTTAACGTCAAATTTTAGGAAGAGACCATCTCGTGTTCAATAATTTCAATAGTGTATTTAAAATATTTTTTAGCTTCAAAAGATAAAGACAAATTGATCCAAAAAAAGGAAAAATAAATACAAAAGAAAAAAAAAAGAGATAAATGACATCAAGCCAAAAACTGACCCTAGGAGTCAATCTAGACTCTCAAAGTCAATTTGCCTGACTTCTAAAGTCAGTTTGAGTCATTTTTAAAATACATTGAAAAGTGAGCTATTTTTTAAATACATTTGAAAAATAGGGTTAGAAATAAACAAAATCTAGTTAGTCTCTCGTAATATTATAGCTCGACAAAAATATTTTTTATAATTATAAATTATTTAAATTATATGTTTACAATTTCATAATAATTTAATATTATTGATAGACAAAGGTGTACTAGCCCAACAGGGGACGTCTCCTCGAATTTTCTATAATTTTCTTAAGATATATCTTGTGCGTATTGAGTTTGGGAGATTAACTAATTCTTGTTGAAAAAAGTTACTTATATGGTTATCAAATTATATTAGGTAAAATGAACATTATCTTTGTGATTTATTTAATTAGTTAATTATCTCTCTATATTTTGAAACTTACCATGTTACTCCTTATGTTTTTAAGAAATGGTACGAATTTGTATTAGCTCATTGCCCCTCATATTTTTAAAGGTTATTATAGTATTTCCTGTACTTTTTAAAAAGTATCACAATTGCCTCTTTTTTTTATTATTTGAATGTCATTAGCTGAATATAAGGGTATTTATTTTAAAATATATAGTATATTACAAATTTTAACAATTACAGATGTAGAAAAGGCGTATATGATGCATAGTAAATTAATTTGAACACAAAGTGGAGTAAAGATAGAAGGTTATGTTACTGTCTTTTAGAAAACATATAGAAGTAATATAATAAATTCTAAAATATAAAAAATAATCAACTAATAAATAAAACTGGTTTGCAATTAGAGCTCGAAAGAAGTTGAAAGCAAACGCAATGACAGAACCATGGCTTGTTTATAGGAACATTTTTTGTCATCCCAATGTTGCCTTGCCTTGTTTTCAGCTCGAATCCCGTGCACTGTGGCCTTGTGCTCCCTGTCACATTGGGATGAATGAAATTTTTTTTTTTTAAGAGTTACATATTGATTTTCGTATTAATCTGATGTATTGAAGACAACTTTACTTTTGACCAGGAATTCTTGAAAGTTTCATTATACTCTATCATTGATTTTGATTAACTACAGAAATTCTTTGCACACCTAGTCTAGTAATCAGTTACCATCCTAGATTCTTAGCATCTTGAAAGTTATAATCTTGAATTAAAAGCATTGTACTTGAGCCCGTGTTTTAACAGTGATTAGGACAACTGATTGTACAAAACTTTGGTTATTCATGTTATCTTAGTATTTAGAAAGTTCTAATCTTGTATTAATGATTTGTGTTTGAACATGCAGTTTATCAATGGCTTGGACGACAAATTGTACAAAACTTTTATTTTTCATATATTTGAACGAAAGTTAAACTTCTTCTTATCAGGGTCTTATCATATTTGGATAAATTATTACCTTTTGAATACATTTTTACTACTTTCAAAGTTTGATGGTTGTTGGGCTCTTTGCATGGGGCAAAAAAGTGAATTGAACCTGAGTTGTTCTATGGTGCTCTCTACACTTAACCGCAACAAAAACCCATTTAAAAAAAAAAAAAAAAAAAGGTGGTGTTCTAATTATGTATATCTTGAGTTTTACACCACTTTGATTAGATGCAATGATCCGCACAAGATCCAAGAACTTATGGAATAAAATATTTATACAACCACGAACCTAGTAGGCAAAAAAGAAGTTGTTGAATTTGGAATTTTTTTTCAAAATTTTAATTTTTTTAAGAGTTAAATTAAATACTTATTAAAACTAAATCTTTTTTAAGGAAAAAAAAAGATATTTTTATTTAAAAACCCATCCAGACAGACCTTTGTTGATCAACTATTTTATTGTACAAAGTAACACTGAGATTGCTGGCATTTGTTCATGTCCGAAACAAAAGAAACAAAAAGGTTTTTTTGCTCTAACACAGTGTATGAAAAAACTTCAACTCTCTCATTTATAAATTTAAATTTTGTTTAAAATACATGTAAAATTAATATATATGTATGTATATATTACTTAAATAACATTTAATTATTATATCCTCATTAAATTTTGCCATCAGAGAACCATCATCTCTATTTACTATTGCCGGTTGCTATTAAATTTGTCAAGAGTTCAATAGTTAGTGTTAGTTTTCATTGTTCTTTATCTATAATCGTATCAGGAGGTGCGAAAGGAAGAGGAGTAAATAGGATAATATTGTAATACTTTATGTTTTTTATAAGGATATTTTTATCTTTTTAAGATTTTTATGGATTTTAATTTTGTGAAACTGTAAATTTTACCTTTTTAAATTAGGATCTGAGTAAATTTTAAAAATATTTAAAATTTATAAATCTAAAATTTCTAAGTAGAGCCATGTCATAAAAAATACTAAAAAAAAGAATAAATTCGTAAATAAGTTTTACAACATTTCTATAGAATTCATTTATTCTGAACACACATTAAGAAAAACAAAAGGCTTAGGGTGCGTTGGGTTTACCTGTTTTCTATTTTTATTTTTATCAAAAATGAAATTTAGGATAGAAAACACATTTGGTTAACTATTTTTGTTTTCATTTTTAGAAAACAATTTTTTAGAAAATCAAAAAATATAAAAAAAAGTGTTTTTCTCTGAAAATAAGGTAGTAATTTTATAAATAATTTTAAAAGATTTAGAAAACAAGGAGGCAGTTTTGTAAATAACTCTAAAGATTTAGAAAATAAGGTGGCACCTATTGCCCAGAAAATGAATCCAAGAGGAGGGTTAAATTGGATTATTGGCACAAATTAGCACTTAAAACTCTTAACAAGTATTTCAAGCAAAAACACATAAAAAATTCAAAGTAAATACTTGAAATATAAAGAGTATAAGGTTAAGAAGATCAAACGCAGCGATTTAGAGTGATTCGAACTATTGAGGGCCTAATCCACTACCTAAGGTCTTCCCTTACGGTTTCAAAAACTTCACTAGTGAATCAGCTTCTTGTTTCGTACGTTGTAGAAGCGTAGAACAACAGTCACAACCCTTGCTTCACCACAAGGACCACAAGTATTAACTCAGTACTTGAAGATTTCAACATTTCACTCTTGAAAAAAGTTCCTCAAAACTATGCTACCCAAGAGTAAAGAAACTCACACCTAATGTAATAGTAGAGAGTTTGGAATACAAGAACTTCTTGTAAGCAAGTGTACGAAGGTATTTAAACCTTCCTATATTGCTCTAAGTAGATAAACAATTTATGAGCTCAAGAACTTGATCAATGAATGCCAATAATATGCAATCAATCAAGATAATAATAAATGAAGCAAGATTACCGAAAAGAGAATGTATAAAATGTTAAAGAACTTGTGGATATGTTTTGATCAAATCGTGTCTAAGTTGAGAGGAGAATGATATATTTATAAGTCCAAAAAGTTTTGAAAGTCAAATTTTAGAAGCAACTCAGAGGAGCTGCCGGAATACTCTACCGATTGACCCCCTAGGTTTGTCGGTAGTTCTAATAAGCTAAAGAGCTTTATCGGAGCAGACTACTGGTCGACTACTTGTGCAGGCCGGTAGTTGTAGAAAAAGCTGAAAAAGCTGTTTAACTTTTTACCAAAAAGTTACTATACATCTAATTAATAGTAAAATATTTTTCTGCTGATTTGGGAGGCTCAAGACAACCACTATTCTTCTAAGATCATATCAACTCAAGTTTTTCCAGATTTTTTGCACAAGAAAGAAGCTTTTGTATAATGCTATTATCCAATGGGTACTTGGCTTATATAACAAACATGTATATGTATAATTTAAGTTTTATACTCAAGGTAATGCACTTTAACTGCAAAGTCATGTAAGTATGTACATATATACATAAATATAAGCATATCTAGCATTCAAGATATCAAATAGTGTGTGCTACAATACATGCAACTTTCAAAATGCAAAGATATGAGCGTCAAGACTATATTTTCTGCAGGAAAAGTTATTTTGAATGCAAATGAAAGCATGTGCACATCATATAATCATAAGTATAAAAGAATAGAAAGGATATATAAATTTGTATTAAGGAAAAAAGATGATCAAATATAAAAGAACAAGACTTATGAGTAAAAAGTATGAAGAATACATACAATGTACTAAGTTATTGAGCTCATATCATTTTGCTTATACACTAAGATCAACTTAACATAAGACTAAAAGAAGAAAAGAGCTATAACTATAAGTTACCCAAACTTCATGAACCATGCTCCATCTCTTTTCTTTGCTCAAGAATGCTACTGTACAAGTTTTTCAATATACTAAAAATAGTAGCAATTAGAGAGTAAAACCGCAATTATGGCATCATCAAAATATAATTAATATCAGTAGATACTAATATATTCAACAGCACTTTTGCAAATATCTCTAAAAATTTAGAAACAAGGTTACAATTTTATAAATAACTCTAAAAGATTTAGAAAATAATGTGGCAGTTTTGTAAATATATCTAAAAAATTTAGAAAATAAAGTAGCAATTTTGTAAATATATCTAAAAATTTTAGAAAACAAGATGGTAATTTTGTAAAAAAATATGAAAAAGAAAAGCACTTTTGTTTTCTGAAAATGAAACCGAAAACAGTTAACCAAATAGTTTATTCTCCCAAAAGTCCCTAGTCTATTCACTTTGTCGTATTTTAATCTTTTGACTGTCAAAATGAACTTTTTAAGCCCTTATACTTCTAAAATGAATCTTTTTGAAGGACTAACGCCATTCAATTTATCAAAATTCAAGAACTAATGATATCTTATTTATCAAAATCGAAAGACCAAAAGATTTATTCTAAAAGTTAAAGGACTAAATTGTGACAAGGTCAAAAATCGATGGACTATCAGAAAAATGAACCCAAAAACAACAAATATTGATCGTCATTTTTTTTTTCTTTTTTTTCTTTTTTGGTTGGTCAAGTTGGTTGTCGTTTCATTGGCCGTAAAAGTCATTACCAACTGTGAAACGACAGAGATTTGGTGTGACATGGTACCAAGTGGCTCATCCGTGCGGTGGACCCCACGGCCCCGGTCACCCTCTTACGTCGCTGTCAAATTAAACTCACCACAGGGTGCACAGTTCGTTAGCGTGTAAGTCTTATAGTGGCCTCAACGTTTTCTGGCCTTTACGTGTGCGGTTCAGATCGAAGTCTTTGTTAAGTGAACGGGTCAGATTTAGTTCCTCGAATTGTAGAGAAATAATTGCGACCATTACCCAAAAAGGGTGTTCACGGATTGAAATATATACAATACGGTAAAAACAGGAGAGAATCTGGAGACTAATTTATCGCGATATTTTGAGATTCTCGTGTTTACGGTTTTTTATATTTTCACCCATAGAGTCGCCAGCGAGTTAAGCGAATTATTTGTTGGTTAACTCACATCACAATTCACATGTAATGACCCCCAAAAAAGAAAAAGAAAAAAAAAATCACATCACATGCTACAACAAAACCTCGTTGTCTTTGCTTTTTTTGTTTTTGTCTCTTTTAGTTTTTAGATTTGTGCTCTATTTTTGGCAATTGGCGTTAGTACTCGTACGTTTTTTGAGTACTGTTATAAACAAGATTTAATAGTTATAAAATATTAATACAATATAACAATATGAGAAGTTCATAATTGTTGGGAACATTGTGAAGGGATTTTTATTCATTTTGACCGTTCAACTTAATCTAAATACAACTTAAAAATTACTCCAAAGCCAAAGGAAATTAAAGAAGTTCACCAATATAATTATAAATTCTAAAGATTTACTTGGTTTTACATTTCAACATATATAGTTTTGAGAGTCATGTTGAAAGTTCCTAAGAGGCCAAAATTATATATACCCAAAAAACTAGGTTAAATACACTTTAGTTTTCTGAAATGTAAAAGAAAGTAACCACAAATCATGAAAGAGGATACCTTCACCCATCAAAGTTGATAAATTAATTTATATCAAAACTCTGTTAATATTCATCCATCATATTTGACTAATTAATTTTGGAGGTGGATAATTATTTACTTGTGAGATGCCACCTGGATAAATTTTCCAAAAAGAAAAATTTTCGCTTATCCATCATATTGGTTAAATTGGTTTAAAACAATAATCGGCCCTGTTCAACAATACCTTAGAACAATGTTTGAAGTAGTTTTTAGTGTTATGTTTTTTTTCCCCTTATCCTAACTTATCTTAGTTTTTTTTTTTTTTTCAATCTTATCCTTTTGTTCTTTATGCTATCTTTGTCTTAACTTTTTTTCTCTGTAGTATCATTTTGTCTTACCTTTATTTTCTCTATCTTATCATTATATTTTTTCCCTTTGTCATATTTCTCTATTAAAGAAAGACATTCTTTTACACAACTAAAATAGTTTATTAAAAGTTATTTTAGTGTGCCTTAATTATCAATTATCATTGAATAATAATATCTTATTTCAATTTTAAGAAGATAATAGTAATAATAATATATTATCTTATTTCAACCGTAGTAGTAAAAATTATATCACTCATAACAATAATAACATAAATAAGGTCATATTATTCAATTAACTAAATAATTATCTATTAAAAATTAAAACACAATAATTTTTAATTATATAAATAACTAATTATGTCGAATAAGCCATTTCTGAGAACGTGGAACCGTTAACCCAAGGAAAGGGAAAGAGTTTCACCTATATAAACTAAAAGAAAACGGATCGGGTAGATAGGTTAACTAACCCTGACCGGTTTTCTATCTCAAAAAGACAAAAAAAATGAAAAGAAATTTAAATAAAAAAAAAAAAGAAAAATCCTGATAGAAACTGCTCAAGCAAATTTTTTCTTTAAAAAATCCTAAAAGAAACTACTAAAGAAATAATGGAACAATTCGATTTGTTTTTTCTTCAATTAAGTAAATTATGTAAAAAATTAATGAAATTCCATCTTAAAATCTAGTTGTTGAAAGAAACGAACTTAAAGTTGGTAATTTTTTTGAGAGAGAAGGAGCTTATATTCCAACACCCACTCATGGGTGATCCACGATACGAACTAAGAATCGAGAATCAAGAGATTAAATGACAAAAACAAATAAGATAAATGACATATGCACAAAAAAAATTGATATTTTCTAATGTGAAGAAAAAATGTATCTTCCAATAACTTGATCTTATTGACTTATTATCATAAATAGCACCAGAGAGTAGTATACCATACGATTTGCGAGAATCTAATTTAAAATGACGCTACTGAGAGACTAAGATGTTTTGAACAACGTTTTGAAGACTTGGGCAAGTTAATTAGTTAACGAGGGATAAATTTTATTTTCATATATCTCCAACATTGACATTCTTAAACCCATATTTAGCTACTCAAGACTCAAGAATTTGATGTGTACATGATAGTGACAATTAGTATTATTTTTTTATTATTTTTTTCCTTTTTTTTTTTTTTTGGCCGTGTGTTATATTGTTTACATATTATCTACATTACGATATCTTATCCTAGAGCTTTACATGTTTTTAGGTGTCGATGCTCAAGTTTGTGAAAATAAGCCATCTAAGATCTTAGGTAAAATTTCCTTTTTTGTTTTTTTTCTAAACGATCAACGCCAAAAAAAATATAGATTCAAGCTGTGTCTGGGGAAATTATATCTGAATCTGAATATAAAAACATCTTATCTTATTATCAGGCATCTAGAAATAAGTTTTTGATCATGTTTACCTTTGCTTTTTTTTTTTTTTTGGCGTTATTGCTATAATGTTATCGATTTTGAGCCATGTGGCATATATTGCAACTTTATGATTAAATGATAAATTATACTAATTAAAAATAATTTTTTTGAAAACTAATGTATATGTGTGTGTGTATATATAAAAGAACAAGAAAAAAATTATGAATCAATAATAAAAATAATAAAATAACAAAATATATTGAGAGTATTATGAGAATTATTCAAATGCTTAATATGTCCGAACTTTATTTATATAAAATAGAATTATCCTACATCCAATTTTATTTTATGTAACTTCAAACAAAATCTTATGGAAGGTATTTCATGATAAATTCATAACAAATGGTAATGAAATAAAATAACCATGTCATGAAAGTATCAAAACAAACACATCAATAACACACAACTGAGAAATTGAAACAAAGAGTACACGAGAATAAAATAAAAAGTGATTTTCAATTACAACTAAGGGAAGTTTTGTACACCAGTCTACCATCCTTCCAACTAAAAAGGAAATGAACGAATGATGTTTTTGGGAGACAAGGCCTTATCATGCAATATTAAATTATTACTTATGTAACTGATAACGGTTGTATTTTAGTTATTAACGGGCAACCAGGCTCCGTTTACCTAGTTGATCGAAGAAATTTCACTTGGCCGAACCACAGAAGGCGCAAACTAAAGGAATCCTAACATAAGCCTAAAAGAACACATGAGAGACTAACTTACAAATCTGAGTAATTGTAGAAGTTGCCTTCTTAAAACAAGAACCTTACTATTGTCTTACCAAATGATAAATTACATGTAAAGGGCATTTATGTCACAAAATTTTCAGTGAGCTTGTAGCTAACAATGAAATCAAAATTGACAACGGATGGAATAGAAATCCAAGTGATACATATAATAACATACATCAACCAAGGTTCACATTATAATGTTACAACAGAATCCAAACCTACGCACCACACCCACCAAAGAGTCTCATAACTACAACAAATACGCAATTGCCAAAAGTTTCAAAGCATCCATGGCATATCAAAATTAATTTAAAATTGTCAAAATGGTAAGAATTCAGGATAAGAGAACAAAGAACACCCTCATAATGCCACATAATGTAAAGGAAAAGATGCAATAATAAAATGAATAATCCAGATTTACTTCATCACAAAAGCATCATCTTACCGGGTGAAAGGCACAGTTGATCCAAATCCCTGTCGGGTGTCTCGTCTAGAGGCAAAGCAAAGCTATAGAATCTTAACCTTCAAACTGTTTCAGACTTGGAGAGAGCTGTGTCCATTAAACTAATTAAGTTATTGTTGTCAGCATTACACAACGATAAATCCTTGTTTCAGCCAACCGCCTAAAACACGGGTAGCTGCTGTAAGAAGATGACGCAAGTAAAAAAAAAAAATACACAGATCTTCGACAAAATGAAAACAAAACCCTTGATGATAAAATGAGGAGCATAGAAATAAATAATCGGTAACAATCAGTGTATAGCCTAACATTGACCCAACTGAAACAAAAATTACACTGTACATACGTATGCTGGCGCACCCTTTTGAACCGAGGATGTGATCCCTGGCTGTCAACTTCAAGTTCCAGGTCAAATACACTTGATAATCTAGTTGCCGCCATCATCACTCCAACACTGCAACCTCATGATCAACTCGCCAGTAATTTGCATCATTAAATTCCTTCATTCCTGGTCCATTATCATCCGGCTTCTCGCTTTCTGGCATCTTAGGGACAATATTTCGCTTCAATGGTCCCGCTTCCCCTACTATACCCTCTTTAAGAGCCTGTTCCATTGCCTTCTCAGTACCCTCTAATTCCACACCGACAAATTCAACATCCTCTTCAAACAATGAGGGCATAGCAGCAGCTCTCTGACTTGAGTCAGACGCAGCTGAACTCTCACTAGAATCTGAAGTCGAGGTGCCATTTGGCATAATTTCTGTACTTGAAGTTGAACTTGGTGGGGTTCCCGCTGCCTCCACTGGATTAGTGTCACTGATGTTAGAATTGCTCTGGTCTAAAAATGGATTCGTACTCGATCCACCAACTTGAAAATCAGATGCCTCCCCCCAAGCCACCCATTCAGGTATTGGCCTGTCTCCAAATGGATCGTCGTTATCCGATGTCTCAAATCTGAAGAAACCCAAGTCACCAGAAGCACCAGATTTATCAGTCTGCAGGTGCAGATCACCCCCATTCACAGGATTGTTTTCACTAGATCCATTAAGTGCGCTCACATTTGTGCTGGATGAGGGGTTGGCAGGAGTCTTGCTTTCAGCCAATTCCTCGTCTTCTCCGACCACCACTTCATCATCGCTGCTGCTATTACCACCAGCAGATGTCCCATTCAGGTTGATCTCGTCCATCACTTCAGATGATGAAGTATCCTTAGGTGCATCTCCAGATTTGTCATCTTGAAACGCAAACCAATTGGAGTTTGTGAATAGACTGCTGAACAGAAGAAACAAGTGATCATCACCATGAAAATGAAAAGAAGCTCAAACAAAGAAACCACACAGGAACAATTCTCCAAATTCTTGAGTCATACACACATATATACAGATATATACATATACACACATACATATATAGACAAACACACACACACACACACGTATATATATTTTGTAACATGTCACCTGAATTATAGGAAAGCAATACCCTTTTGTTTAAAAAACCTCACAGCTAACTCTTATCGAAAAGTTATCACACAACCTTAATCCGTCTGGTAGATGGTAAAGAAACTAACCTCCCTTGGTCATCACCTAAACGTAAAGATGATATCACGACTTCGGCAGATTCATCGTCAAAGTAGACATCCTGCATTTTTATAATTATATAACAATGTTAAAGAACCCTTCGAGAAAAAAGGAGTTTATGACTGTAGGTTGTTGACAGTAACTGCTACAAGATATGAAAGTATACATAGTTTCATAGTCATCATGTGTTTTTGAGCTGCAAGTACAATATAAGTTGTTTGTTCAGGAGAAGTTTAAAAGGAAAAGGTTGACAATTACCTCGTCGTCTCGATCAAGAGCTCCTTGACCCTGCAAACAAGCAATAAAAATAGTAAATAAATCTGAAACAATTTTCTTTCTCCTATTTGTGTTGGCCAGCTTCGGAAGGAAGTATCTAGTTTGTTCAGAATAACAGGGAGGAGAACCATTGACTTGAGAAATATTCCTAATGGGTTTGTTACCTCTTCAGCATCATCGTTGTCATATATGGTGTATCGAAATGCTTGGCTTAGATTATTGGCTAGAGCTGCTACATCATAATCCCTGTCATGGGCATCTTCCTCATCACTGTCCCTTGTTCTGTCCTGCAAAGCAGTTGGCCGCCTAGAAGCAAAAGGGAAATATATTAATTCTTGTAAGGAAGAAACCACCAATAGTGTTTCAATTTTACGTCTATTGAGATATCATGGGAAGCAGACATATATTATTTTATTTTAACATTTTCGCCTCTATCTTTTGGTCTACTTCTGTATTCATTCCTTCTACTATTGTATTTCTACAGTTTTAGGGAGGGAAAGGATAGAAGAGATGCATCTATAATAGATCCTGTAAAGCATCAGATTTCAAGGTCACCATGGGAACTCTGGATCCCAGAGAATGGGTGAAGTCTATCTGGGGAACACTGTTTCCCCAATAAGTAAATATTAAGAAAAGGATTTCATATCCAGCAATAAACAACATCCTTTTTCTCATTTCCATACTACAAATAATTAATTTACAAAGTTCATCATTCTCTGAGCATCTGCAGGCTTTTCGACTTCTCCTGCTTAACTTCTTTCCAGAATTCATTCCTATTTTCAAATAATGACAGGCTTGTATAAAGACTTTCAGAAGTAACGTTAAGGCCAGCATGTTCCATCAGTTGCAAATTTGAAGATTTAAGCATCAGCATTTAAAACTCGACCCCTAAAAGGATCTATATTTCTAATCTCCATTACCTTCTTTGTTGGATTACATAGATGCCACAGCTGATCCGCCCAAAAGGGGCTAGCCTAAAGATATAATGAAACATATGGAATACCAGACATCAAAATTCACTTCCAATTTAGGACCAGCTGCTTTCTTAAGAATGTAAAACGGTCTTGGGTTCATATGAAATTGATCACAATGAACGGATTGTATAAAGATAACAAGCTAGAGGTAGAACTAACAAATAGTTTATACTCGTTTCAGAGAGAGCAATTAAATCAAGTGTCCACGATTACTCCAAATGGCCATTTTGATCCATGGAACAAGATAACATTCCAGATAGAGGACACAATTTACTTAATGAACTTCAAACAGCATAAATCTTTGGTTTCAATGATTATTTCATGACTTCGGAGAGCAACACCAGTGTGGTCATGAGGTTAAAATAAATTATAACTCAAAGAATATACTCCCAGCAACAAGCATTCGTGAGTGCACACACACATATATATATGCGCATATATGTAAATGTGTGTTAATGACAAAGGCACGCAACAGCGAGAAGGGGCCAGAATTATACCCGCAACCCCAGCGGTAGACATTTTCAATTATATTACGCTCTTGTAAGACGTTGGTTTGCCAATCATTCCACTCACCATTTTCCTGAAGAACAAATATATTGCATGAGCAACAGAAATGTGTGTATAAAATAACAAAACACCACATTAGGCTATCATCAACCAATTATTAAAGATGAAAAAAGAGGGACTCAATATTATTAAACAAAGTGATGGAAATCACTCTTTGGATTCAAGGATATTAAACATCTAATTTAAATTCTATTCTTGTGCTAACTACAAACCTTAAGATGTGCCTGAATTTGGCTGTCATTATTCCCCAGCTGAACAAGTTTATTTGATATCCGAGTAAGGTGGCCAAGATATCCTGCCTTGGGCTCCTCCTTTCCAGTAGCAGGTACAGTAGGCTGCACCAGTTACAATAAATTATAAGGTGTGTCAAGAAAAAGAAAGATACAAAAGAAGGTAAGGAAGGCATAGAAAAGAAAACAATGGGAAAAAGAAAATCTAAAGAAAAAGATAAAAGTTCTAACATTTAACCTAGAAATAAAAATCGAGAAAAGAAAAGGTTCCAATAGGGGCCCACTCCAAACTTCCATCTATTTAGGTTTCTGGAGATGCCTCAATGTTCTCAACTTCCGTACCCCCCCCCTTTTGCCTACAGAGGTGCCTTGGGAATCCAACATAAATTAAGTGGAACTATCATTCCCCTAAGACGGAATACATGAGGTTATAGGGACTAGCATCACGGGAAAGGTAAAAGGAACTTGATTGCTTGAAAGATGCCCTTATCTTACCTGATTAAGATCACCAGAAAGAGTAGGATGTTTAGCAGCTTGAAGAATTTTTCCAACCAAATTACACTCTTTCAAAAGATGATCAACAATGGTGTTGTTTTTTCTTTCCAAGCATGAATATATTATACTCTCCACATGATGGTGCAACGCATTGTTGTAGGGATATCTGCACACAATACAAAGTGCAGTTCAGAAAGTGTTGACAAAGTCTATGCAACAAACTGGAAGTCCTCTAGGGAAAAGGAAAACTTTGCTAGAATACAAAAGAGTGCCAAGAATAGGAAGTTGTTTCTTACTCAAAAAACAGATCAAGGATTCTCTGAATCGTTCCTGAGCTGATCAACTCCTTCTCCGCAACTTCATTGCCAGTTTTCAGTAGCACAGCAATGAATTCCACAATCTGCAATTATTTATAGTGTAAATGTGGCATGAATAATTAGATGTTTAAAAAATTCAGGCATTGTAAATGTGGCCTAGCTGGTTAGATGTTTAAAAAATTCAGGCATTTCTACTTTTATTTTGCATTTTGGCAGGAGCAGCAGTGTACACGTGCAGTGCGCGAGAGCAAGAAAGAAAGGGGCAGACAGAGAAAGAGAGAGACACACAGAAAGACAGGCAGAGATTCGTATCTCTCCGTGCTTTTTTGTGTTCGCGCATGTGAGAGAGAGAGAGAGAGAGAGAGCAACCTTCAGACGATGCTTTCCAAGAGGAGGCCTCAATTCACCATAAGTTGTAGGTAAGATCTTCTCATCAGTTGAGATGCTCAATAGCTTCAGCAAGTCACCTGTTCCAAAGAATTTGTTATTGTTATACATGTAATTCTGCAAAAGATACATAAGCAGATATTTCCCAAATTCTGTTTTTCTATTGCCCCCCTCCCTGAAGCTCCAGCAAGAAGGACCGGCCTACACAATTTCCATGGATGAATTAAACCACTCCACAGAGAGTCCTTAACCACCTAAGCTCTAGTGAACACAGATTAAAACCAAAGTCGTACGAATATGGAACAGTGTGAATCTTCAGTAGCTAAATGAACTCAGCTATTTAATCATAAAATTAACAATAAAATAGTTAGCGTACTATGACCTGAAATAGTAAAGACCCTCAAGCAAATTTTGTTTCTGGAAAACAACTGTTTTTATCCACAAGAAAATCAAACCAAATAACCATAACAGATATGAATCTCACACACCGTGGATATCCATTGTATGCACACAGAAAATTAAACCGAGTAACTACAACAGACATGAATCTCACACACCCTGGATATCAATTGTATGCACACAGAAAATTAAGGCAGAAACTCTGATGCTATGGATAAAAGGGAACTTCGTGAAATGCATATGCATACTTACCAAGTTTTGGCAGCATTGCACCAACAGTCTCAGGATTAACATGCATAGGAGACTCGTACATGTGTTGACTTCGGAAGGAATATAGTTGAGGCATAGGAATTGATCTTTTTGGATCCAACAAAGATATACACACAGATAATGAGTGGACAAGGGCAGATTTTGTATGAGCATCTTCGAGTGCATGACCAAATATCCTTGCCACAAAGCTGCAAGTCAAGAAACTAAATTTAGCAACAGTTGCCACGACAGGAAATTACCATATCAGCAAAATTTTATCTCAGTTAAAATAGTATCCAGCTTAAAGATGAAACATGAACAGATGACTCCTAGCATTAGCAACCTTGGGCTCGACAGTTTGGTGGCCAGAGGAGAAGGCGCACTCCTGGTTATGGCGCAAAGAGTTTCTGCAGCATTAGCATGCACTTCTGGAGGACTCTGAAATACAACAAAATGTATCAGACACTAAGAACCATACTTTCATGCAAAGCTTGAGTGAACAGAAGTAAAATTTAACCATAACCCACACGAACCATAAATTTGCCACCAGGAAAGATACTCACCATTCAAGATTTCCATTTTGAACAACAGTCAATTTCATAAAGAAACAGGAACCAAAAGAAACTGAAATGAAAATCATAAGGAATACACTTCTGAAAGTACAAGATCTTGGTCTTGCTCTCAAGGGATTATTAATTAGCAATACGTGAAGATGCATACACCTATTTAAGTGAATGATTAGCAAACATCAAAATTTGCAAGGAGCTTTTAAATTTTTGGTAGGCACGACCTTGATAATCAATCTTTTTACGCAATTACGGAAAAACTTATAAAGGAAAAGTTGAGGACTATCATCACATAAACACGGGATGCCTACACAATCAAGGGTATCCCACAAGAAGTAAAAATGCAGAAATTTGCTGAAGTTAGACAATTTTTGCCTACTTACAGAGTGATTCAATTTATCCACAATCATTTCTAATAAATTGCTGTCAGCCAACCATTGCATCACATCCAAAGAACTGGGATATATGTGATCATCAGCACCAACAAGTCGTACAAGAACCTGCATGGAAACAGCTTATTCTGAGAAATTGTATTCCAAAGGCAGTAATGTCCACAAATGAACAAAGTAAATACAGCTCGTTATGAGATATTATATTCCTGAGGCAGTAATGTCCACAATTAAACAAACTAAATAGTAGTCACTGATGAAAGGCACAAGATCTAGATCAGAAATCAAATACAACCTCCATGATGGATGTAATTCCAATCAAATCAACCAGTTGACGGAAAACATCTTGATGCCCCTGCAAGCAAAAGCAAGAAGGAAGCAAGACAAGCTTCAGTGTTGCCTCACAAAGAATAATGAAAAACAAACATCTCATGCAAATCCATTTTGATGGTACTAACAAGCATTAAGTATTTGCCTCATGAACATTACATAGTGAACTCTAGAGAATGGTTTCACAAATGCTAGCCCTTCACTTCAGTTAAGAGACCCTAGCTACCACTGATCCTTCACACCAACAAACCCACAAGTGAAGTCTAACAACCCTTGCCCCGTGCCAAACTTTCATGAAAATCAATTGACATGCAAAAGAAGCAGACTCCACCTCCATCTTATGTGAGCCAAAGTAATAGCAGATCCCAAAAACAGACTAAAGAAAGTCCCAAGGGGACAGCAAGTACAGTGGAGGAAAGGAGAAAAACAACTTCTAAGCAGAAGGCTAACAAGAGAGAAGTTAAAAGGAGAAAAGTTCAAGTGGGTCCCATATTTATCTTGAATTGCGAAATGTAGGACCGAAAAGAAAAGAGTACTTTGAGCAAATAAAAGAGAAAATTTCCCTGTATCTTAAACAATTAGCTCTTTAATGAGACTAAGTAAAAGGTCAAACTAGTCGCCTGTCAACATGATAGGTTGACAGGTTTTCTTGATTTTCACCAAGGAAAAAGTAATCTGAAATTATATAAAACAGACAAATAAACTGAATTTCAAGTCACCTGGACATAGTTCATAAGTGGAACCGTCTTTCGCAACATGAGGCATATAACTACCTGCCACAAAGCAAGAATGATGTAAACCAACTTGATTTAGCCCACACCAAAATAACGTCAAAAGCAAAATATACCTTGCTAAAATAGCCTGCCAATAAGGCACTATGAGGACGGGATGGCTCCAAGAAAGAGAACAGTAAATTCATCAGCTGTAGACATGAGATTAAGCAGATAGGATATAGAGTAAAACATTAGGATCTTCCAATATAGAGCTCAACATAATTTTTCTCACTTTTCAGTAAAGAAGAACATACCTCCTCTTCTTCCACTAAGGTCTTAAAGATAACATCAATTTCACAAGTGAATACCTCACATGCAATGAAGGGAAACCTAAATTGTTGAACAAAATTAGAAGCATGAGAGTGATTTCTTTACTAATGAAAACAACAAGACTAAAGTAAAATTATTTCAGGATGTGACAGAGAAGCACATGTAAGCAGAAAATCACCCATGCAAATCCCTTCTTTCCAAAGAATTAAAATAACATACTTGAAAGTTCGCTTGCTGTCAGCATCCTCTGGAGGTTCTTCTACAACATACCGCAACAACTGCTCAACCTGGGCTCTATCTCTTAAACTGAAACAGGGAGATTCTAGAATTATCTTTAAGGAACTCCGAAAGTCAAAGTTTCAAACTACAGCTAGGCATATTGAGTGATGATGTTACAGAAAATATGACAGCAAAGAAGAATAGCAAATTACAAATTTATGAGGCGACTGTTGAGAGCTTTGCATTCCTGGATTATCTCTTCCTCATCCAAAAGCTCTTCCAATGTGAAATTTTCTTTGTCTAATACTGATTCAACCTAGAAAAGCCAGAAAAATGGCATTTTAATAATGAACAATAAGAATCATTCAAAAAAATAATGTATAACAAGATAATAAATCTGCAGACCGAAACAACACTGCATCATCATCATCATGGAATGACCACCAGAACATCAGAAGCATGTAACTATAAAGATTAATTTCAATAGATTCTCAGAGATAAAGAGTGTTGGGGCCTGTTTGAAGCTTTTTTCAAAAACAGTTATTTTGTATTTGAAAACAGAAAAACATAAAAGCTTGTTTGGTGTGAGTTGTTTCTTACAATTTTTCTTGAAAACTGCTTTCAAACATGTGTTTTAAAAAACAAAAAAATCTAAAACACATTTTTGTTTTTTCTTTAACTTTTTGTTCCCGACATGGCAAATTTCACTATTTACTTTTCTTTTCTTTTTTTTGCCCACCCACCCTCCTCAATCCCAACCTACCCCACCCCCACTCCATACCTACCGCACCCTCTTACTTCCAACAAACACACAGAAAAAAAAAATATATATATATATATGTATGTATCTGTATATATATATATATGTATATATCTGTATATATACATCTGCATATCCAAAAAAATTCCTCTACCCGCATGGCTAACTGAAGATCATGCAGCAACTGCTGCACATTGATAATAATTAAAGTTGGTCCTAGAAATTAATGGCGAGAAAATGTAAAACTTTTTGCATTGCTAATCCTAAATAGTAACCTGAAATTTTAAAATTCCGTGAATTAAATCAATGAGCATGAGGCATGGGTCTCATACCGACATTACCTCCATGTTACCAACAAAATCTCACTCAATTAACTAACAGTCCCAAAAGCCTCGAGTAGACAATTTTAAAGGTTCATTCTTAGAACCCAATCAAATCAATCCAGAAACTACAAGAATCACTTGATTAGTATTAAATCCCACCTAATCTCAAGGAAAGCATCTAACAAACAGGGAATCACTTGCAAACTAAAAGAACCAGTTGATTGTTATTTATAAATAGACTAATCATATCAAGGAACAAATCTAACAAAAAATGAATCTAATTCGCACACTACAACCACCACCTGATTCTGTAATTAAAACCCACCTAACCATCTCGAGGAAATCAAATTCGCACAGTTGATGAACTCACTCGAGTCATATGCAGAACTCGGCTAATCATATCAGAAAATGCATGTAATAAACACTGAAACAAAATTTACACACTACAGGGACGGCCTTCTTAATACTAAAAAACCCACACTAATCATTCCCATGGAAGCATCCAAGATAAACCAACTGCATCAAAAAACGAAACAAAACATTCCTAAAGTTCATCCTCATCAAATTCAGAATCACATCAGTCTCAACAACGAAAACAACTAATAAAAATTCGGAGGAATTATACGTTAATGTCGTGGCATAAACACATTTCCTAGTTAACAACACATGAAGAAAAAATAAATCAAATTCATATAGTTCATTTTCAGCTCAATCTATCAATAACCGAGACTTCAACAGCCAATCAGAAAAAATCCAAGAAAACCGGAAAAAAAAAAAAAGATACATGTCATTTAACAAATAAAACAAAATCAAAAAAAGATAAATTTTTAAAAAAGGGGTGTTGAGAAGGGGGGAAAAACAGTATTCAATTAAATTAAATTGAACATGTAGAAATGGATCGAGAGATTTCTTTACCGGCGACGAAGCAGACAGAGCTGTAAGCTTCCAAAACATCTCGAACGTCTATATACGTGCAAGTACAGGATGAAGACAGAAAAGTGAGAGCTGAGCAGATCCGTAAAACCCTAAATCTAAATCGAGATTCACTAATAGGATGCGTTTTTGCAGATTTTTGTTTAAAAAACCCTAACTTGTATGCTATCGTTGAAGATCAGAACAAAGCGACGCCGTAAAGATCGACAATACACACACAGAGATGCATATATATGTGTGTTGTTTCTTGGGGGCCGAAAAGTACAAAGAGCAAAAAAAATGGGTTTCGGATTTCTCAATAAGAATGGCATTTGTGTATGTAGATGCGAGTAAATATGTATATGCATCATATGTATGTCATGTGTGTGTTTATGGTATGATGATGATGATGAAGGGATATTTTGATTGGCCGGTTTGACTCATTTCACAAATTTTCAATTGCCTACATTAGAGGGAAAGGTACCAAGAAATAATTTTTTATCTTTTGCTAATTTTACAGGAAATACTTGTGTTACTGTGTAGAATTTTGATAATAAAAACAATAAAAATATGCATAAATTTGTTGTAGTTGGTTTTAAAATAATATTGAGATCTTGTATTTGTGATAATACATGTGTGATTTTAAATTGTAACTCATGATTATAGTGTGATTTAATATTCACTGATTTTTTCAGTATTTTTTTAAGGAGGCTAAGCCAATTATAAATTAACCAATTCTAAAAACTCACTCCTCTCAAATCCTCTCCAAAAACTCCTCTGAGCCCCTATAATGGTTCGTGCAAATAATGCAACTCCTAGGTAATTGACGGTCATAATTTACAATTCAGTCTACAATACAATTGGATTTTAGGTTTTTTGTTTTAATTTTAGTAAAGAGTATTTAATATTGAGTTATTAAGTTTGCTGCTTATAAAGAGAAAATATAAAGTATGTTAGACTTTTGTAATAGAAGATTCCCACTTTAAAGTGAAACATTTCAATTGTACAAGCTAAAAATAGGGAGTCTGAACAGCATAAGAAAATGAAATTCTAATTTTGGGAGCACTATTCTTGGAATAAATATTTAAGATTAAGTTTAAAAATGTGTACTACCTTTGAAGAGGAAAAGAGAAATTCAATAGTTAATGTGCATAATAATTACTAAAAGCCATATATGTTAGCTTGATTTGGATTAAAAAAAAAAAGAAATATTTATATTTGGACACTTTCTTTTAAAAGCATATATATTTGGGCACCAATATCTTGACAATGTAAACATGATGTTTATATGCCACTGACTTATATATATATATATTGCCAATCCAAACTTTCAATTCCATCAATTTCAAAATTGATTCCATGTAGTACATGTTAGTTGGTGAGCATACCTTTACTAGTGTAACCAATATAATCTAAAGTTATAACTCCTACATGAGCAGACATAATCAGACAAGTTGCCATCGCAAAATCCACCACCCTAAAATGGATAAAATTTTGCATTTTTTATTTTAAGAAAGAAAATTTTATTCAAGTTGGAATCATATCATATTTATGTCAAGCCCGATATTGTTATATTATGGTATATCGTAACTATAACGCATGTTCTAAATTAGTTAAAAATTGAGTAATATTTATAATTAACTATCAAAATACTCCACATGAAGATTGGAGCAATAATATTTGCATATTAGATTAACAAGAAGCCTCGTAATATTTGTATAACAAACTTTTGCAAGTTGCATAATAATTATCTATAATCTTATGAGCAAAAGTTAACGATCGTAAATTAATTGTATGATCATCAAATTTCCCTTACAAAACTATATTATAATAATAGAGTGGCCTCACATGGATTAATTACAAAAATGGTCCCTATCATTTTTACACCTTTTTTGGATGGTCATATTGTTGTTATCATTTGTATAATAAAATGGATCTCAAAATATTCGTCATTGTGAGTAGATTATTATTGTATATTTACTTAATCAAAACAAATGACATGTGAATGAGAAATTGAGATTCAAAGTTGAAGGTGAATTTTAATTACATATACTATTATTATTAATATAATAATAGCTAATTTTGAGAAGACTAATCTTCTGAAACAATCATCCAAAAAAAGATACGCACTCTGCAAGAATTGTGTCCTATCTCAATAGGTGTTGTTGGTACCTTATCATTCAGACACAAGAGTTGTGTCCTATGCCAATAGGTGTTTTTAGCACCTTATCATTAAAATTGCAGATTTTGAACGGATGCTTATCTTCTATAAATACTTGTAAAGTAAAAAATCTGGTCATTCAATTTTCTTCATATGCTTTTACCTCTTCTACTTTCATTTGTCTAAACTTATCACTATTCTTAGCAATCTAGTTAGCATATTTTGAGAGAGATTTCAACATTTTTCTAGTTCGTTATTCTTGCGTTTTTGTAGTGCTGCAAAACGTAAGAGTGTGATTGTTTTATCCTGGGAGGTTTGAGCCGTTAAATCGCTAGCACCAGTGCAGGGCAATAAAACCTGAGATTAGATTTGATCCAAGACTCGATCGTTTTCTTCGCATTTTTGTATTTTTTGAGTATTGTAAGTTTTACTATTCATTTCTTAATTTTATTCTTATATTTGTTTTTCCCTTCAAATTACACTTTATCAGTATATAATTTCTAACAATTGTTTCAAATGATTCCTTGGTATTTCAAACCAAAAAAAAAAAAAAAAGACTCTATTGTTTATAAATATTGACATTGATGTTGAGTACTTCAAAAAGATAGTCAAATTAGTTCTTATTATTCGAGAACAATCAAATTTGTCTCAATGTTTTAAAAACTTGCTCAAAGCCTCATTTCTATTCATTTTTTCTTAAAAGGAGAATTGATTTGAATAGTTTGTAAAATATAAAAGATTAACATGAATATTTTTCAAATAATAAAGATTAATGTTGATGATCTTTAAGAATATTGAGCACTAATATAAATATTTAAAAAATTAATTTAATTATATTTCTAAAAAAACTATAATAACAATAAGAACTTGCGGTTAAATTAACCCGACCTCACTCCATGAGAGGACGACAGCGACAAATATCCAAAGTTTGAATATGAAGTCGCAATTTGAAATTAAAATAAATGGCCTCCATTGATAACGATGGTCCAGTGTTGAAAAGGTTTTTGTGGTCATGGTGTGATGACAGATGGGGCATTGCAACCCCATTTGAATGATCTGACGTGACATTGTACTCAATATACAAATCAAAGCAACCAACCAAAAACACTTTGCTGTGACGTACAACAACTCTCACACTAGAAAGATTCTCTATTTTTTCTTCTAGTAAAACGAGCACCAGGCGCACACAGCTCATGACTTGCATTCGAATTTTGTTTACTATCATTAAAGAATGTGATCTGGCTGAATTGGTGCAATAGTATCGAGGCAAGTAAATACATTTGAAGTTTATCAATTAATGGTCGAGTTTTATCAATTAGGTTTTCCTCGACATAAAAAAAAATCTCTCGTCTTTTTTTAAATTAAATAAATAATATACAGATCATGGGAATATATATCTAGGGTCAACATGGGAGACACGTGGAGGTTGGGTGCTTGATAAAGCTACGAGCACGTTTGAAATCTGGTGCTACTTGGTGTGACTATAGCAGGGACAATGACGTGGTTGCTTTACTAGTCCACCATGGAATTATTAACGGCTTTTCTTTTGTCAATTAAAGCATGGTCCATGAGGTGTGCATTCAAGCAAGGGCCACGTGCATCCTCACGTGCGATCTCCAATTTTGGTCTTTTTTCATGTTAATTTAGAGCTCATTTGGGTTTACTTTTATTTCAAGTTGTTTCTAAAATTACTTAATTATTTACATAGCAAAAAAATTAATTGATTTGTTTAGTAAATATTTTTTTAAATAGCAGTATTTATTAAAATAATTAAAAAATACCTTCCGTGAATAGATATAGTATTATTTTTAGGCTTAGAGAAGTCTTTTACTTGTGTTGTGTTACTTATTTAAAGATAAAATTAGTTGCTTATATGTAGGTAAAAATATAGAGGATTTTTTATTTTTTTTTACTTATAAGCCATTTTTATTTACTTATAAACAAACCTTATCAAACTTATAATTTTTATTTTTCTTTTTATAAGCAAGTTTAACTAACTTATAAACAAAACCAAACACCCTCTTAACCATAAATATCTAGGGGTTAAGTTTCAATGCTTGTTTGAATTTTTAAGATGGTTCATAATATTTTAAAATGTACTTGAATTCATATGAATTTTTAAGTTAAAAATTATATTAAAAAATCGAAATATTTTGAACATTGGTTTCAAATGTTTCTTGTTTTTTTCTCCAAGAATGGGTTTCTTGATTTATTTTCTTTCATCACTTATTATGTTTCTTTTTTTTCCGTATACTTTTCTAAGTCTTTAAAGTAATTTCGATTGCTACCTTTATTTTTTTATTAGAGTAAATTACATATTACCCCCTGTATTCTAACTTATATGTACTATACACTCTATAGTATCAAAACTGACTAATTACCCTATTGTACTCTAATTTATATGTAACATATCTTATGTAGTATCAAAAGTAGCTAATTATATATTTAAAATTCTTAAAAGTGTGCAAAATATTCCCTAAAATTTTTAAAAGTGTGCAAAATACCTCTTGAAATATATGACGGTGGGAGGAATATTTTGTATACTTTTAAAAAGTTCAAGGAGTAATTAGCTAGTTTTGATACTACAGGGGTAAGGTGCACAGAGGTCATAGTACAATAGAGTAATTAGTTAGTTTTGATACTACATGAGATATGGTATAGGGTACAGTATAAGAGGGTAATATGTAATATACTATTTTTTATTAAAACACAGACGGAATATGAGGATATGACCATGAGAACTAATTCGAAAATTCAAGTTAGGAGCAACTTGAGAATTAAAAAGATAAAAATAACTTTTTATTTTCATTCAAATTTGAAAATATAACTGGAAAGACTAATTGACAATTTTTATAAATGGTGGAATAGTAACTGGAAAGACAATAAATAAAAAGTTTTAGTCAGCTGAAATAGTACAAATAGTAATAAAATTTACGCTAAATTCCGGTCAATTTAAATGGGCTTGATTTTCATTATTCAATTTATACTATGTCATTCAGCTGACCGTAAAATTTTCTATTCATTGTGTTTAATGGCCGTGTAATTATGTTGGTTTGAGCAATTATTGACAGCAAAACAACAAAAGCTCAGACGAGAAACTAGTCGATAGGTTGATTAAAGAAGCATAAAGGTCGATTATGTTCAAAGTAATAATATCAATGAGACTAAGACCTACTTTGACTTTTTATTCTTGAAAAGTTTAATTGATTTTTACAGTGTATATTTTATAATATCCATAAAAGTTAAAAAGAAATAGTTACTTTCAAGGCCAAAGTCCTGTTAAAGCCAAAGTTCAACTAACTTTCGGCCTTAGAAGGAGAAGTCGTAAACTTCTTCTTTAAAAAAAAAAAATAATAAATAAATAACACCCAACATTATGATTTATTATAAATGTATGCTATCTCTTTGTAATTCAAAATATACATTAAATCCTTTATGTTTTTCAAAACACAAGAACACTCAATCTCTCCATCACATTCTCTATCGGATTTAATGGAGCGTTTTGTCTATGTGATGAAAACGTGATATAAATGCAGTTTTTCTTATATAAAAAAAGCGATAAATTGTACATAACTTCCATGTGCTTTGCATGAGTACATGATAGCCTCTTATACTCTTCCATAAATGCATGATGCCTCCCTTGTTTTGAAGAATTTATTAGATATTTTACTTTTTTCCTTTAAAGAAACTAATGGCATCACCAATTGGGGGCGATTATCCTCTAATTTTTAAAAACACAAGGTGGTTCTATTCCTATTTTTAAATTATTAGGTGGTAAGTTACCCTAACGGTAAATTACACGAGGATAAAATGTCATTTACCTTTTTCTTCTTTTAATTTCTCTTTTTCGTGTGTTCAATATTGAGTTCAAAATTTAAAGAGTTAATTAAATTCTCTAAAATGAAACGTTAAGCCGGATCTAGAAGAGCAAATAAGCCAAAAGCAAAAAAAAAAAAAGACTACCGTCTTGTATTCAATTTCTAATGGAAAATTTTTAACTCTTGAATGGCATGGATTGATTTGGCCTTTTAAAGATTCCCAAGCTGGTGACAGTAACAAAATTTTGTTTATTATTTGAAAGGCCAAAACATGTCGCCTTGGTGACTTCAGGAGGCACTATGGAATCTACTTAATGAAATAATCATTGTGGCGGAAAAAGTAGAAAAATATGTAAATTAATAAGCTTGTTTTCCTTGCGGGTTCTTTCAAGAAAAGTTTTGGTTGCATTTGGTTTGTTTATTTTCTGTTTTTATTTTTTAATCTTTTGTTTTTATTTTTTTAAAAACAGCTTTTATTCTTTTTTAAATTTAAAAAATATGTTTGGTTAATAAAAGTGAAAAATATTGTTGGAAATAAATGGGTCCACCCATAAGAGATGGTTAGTTATGTAAAGGTATTTGAGTTTATCTTGGTGACTGATGTGTAATCCTCAATGGATTATTATAAGGCCAATTAATGTTTTTAAGTTTACATTGGTAATTGTTATATAATCCTAATTGAATTGTAATTGGGCCAGGTTGGGGAGGTGCTCTCAACTATGAATAGCCCCTTACATATCATATACTAACGAGCAAAAAAAATACAAATAATAATACAAGTCTTATAGTAATTAGCTTACAAGAATTATGCAATGGCAAAGAGGGGATTTAGACTGTAAAGATAAGGAGATTCATCCAATATAACACTGCGATAGCAAAGAGGGGATTTAGACTTGTCTCATAGCAAAGAGGGGATTTAGAGAGTGTTTGGATTGGCTTATAAAAAAACTACTTAAATCACTTTTGGCTTTAAGTGAATTTTTTTTATTGTCAACTTTACGTAGCTACGTGTTTAAATAAAAGTTGTATTCATAAAAATAAGTATTTACATGTTTGATTAAAGTGGGTTAAAAAGTAAGTTATATAGTTAAAATAACTATTAAGGATATTAAAATAGAATTTTAAAAAGTAAGTACAAGATAAAAGAGTAAAGATATTTTAGTAATAAAAATAAAAAAGTAAGGATAAGATAGTAAATGATTTGGTCAAACTTGCTCTTTTTTAAAGTGCTTAAAGCCATAAAAAGTAAAGCTGGGGTTGGAAGCTTTTTATTTTCTACTTAAAGTCATTTAAAAACAGCACATTTTTAATTACAATAAATACTTTTATTAGTTTAAATTAGACTTTAAACAGGTTTGATCAGAAAAAAAAAGTCAAACCAAACACCCTCTTAGACTATAGAGACAAGGAGATTCATCCAATATACTATGAGGATATCTACCGATCAATAATTCCAGTCGCGGTTCATTCAGAATTAAATCTTGCTTTCACATTCAGAAGAAACCAGTAAGTCTCCTAACTTTTGTATTTAATATTTTCCTTCAAATATTTTCTAAGAAATGAATACTAAGAAAATAGACACTCAAAACATTTTTCTTTTTGATGTTTATTATCAAAATTGTCACATTATTTTCTAAATTTTTTAGATATATTTACAGATTTGCCATCTTATTTTCTAAATTTTTTAGAAATATTTACAAAATTACCACCTTGTTTTCTAAATTTTTAAAGTTACTTACAAATTTGTTATTTTGTTTATTAATTTTTTTAGAGTTATTAATAAAATTACCACCTTGTTTTCAAAGAAAACATTTGTTTGATTTTTTTGATTTCCTAGAAAACTATTTTTAGTTTTCTAAAAATGGAAACGAGAATAAGTTAATCAAATGAGTTTTCTAATGAAAATGAAAATTAGAAAAAGAAAAACAAACCAAACGCACCCTAAGTTTTGGGTTGATGTGGTATCATGAATTTGAATTTATATATCTTGGATTCAAATTTGGATATATTATTTGTTTCCAAATTGAAAATCTTAATTATTTGAAAAATGAGTTCAGTAACTCATTTTCTCTTTATACTTATTCATTTTTTGTTGAGTTACTCAACTATTATCTTTAGGGCAAATTTGGTCCCTAAACTTTAAAATAAACCTTCGACTTTCAATTTAGGACTCCCATTGGTCTCTAAGTTAATTTCTATCTATTTTTTAACGGTCAAAACATTTGGTCAAATAAAAGGCAATGCCATTTTTGGCATCACAATAAATTAAACACATATCATCTCTTACTTCAGTTGATGTTCTCAATTTCCCCCTAATCCCTCTTTCTCCTCTTTCACCATCAAAATGAAAAAAAAAAAAAAGAAAGAAAAATCCTAGAAGCTCAAATTAAAGCGTTGAATCATGGGAATTCTTATGCAGTGCATAATATAATTGTGCTTTTGGTTGCTTTTGATCATTGCAATATTTCTAAAGTGAAAACATTAAGACTTTCTCTTGCTTTAAAAGACCTCTTTTGGCTATAAAACTTAAGGTTTAGATGGAAGATTCCGTTAAAGCTCTTATGAATTGGTGTAGAACAATAGGCAAATGCAGTTTCTTTTCTTCTCATTTAGAGTGAAAGAGGAAAAAAGCATTAGGGGAAACCTGAAAACATCGACTGAAGTGAGTGAAGATATGTGTATAATTTATTCTTTTACTTGACCAAGTGTTTTGATTGTTAAAAAATTGATGGAAGTTAGCTTAGGGACTAATGGTTAAGAGTCCTAAATTGAAAGTTGAGGAACTAAAAGGGGTATTTTAGAAGTATGGGGACCAAATTATCTCAAAAATGATAGTTTTTGAGGAATTAATAGAGGTATTAACCTTTTTTTTAACCTCAATAGAGGCCTAAGCCATCTAATTTAAGAAAGTATTTCAAAATTGAATAATTTTTCTTTTCATAAAGAAAGTTTTGAGGGGAAAATATGCAAAGACAGAGCAACACGTGGCATAAATAACTAAGGCAAAAACATCAATTTATACAATAAATAGATTACTTTCTTTTCTCAATAAATAGATTACTTTCTTTTCTAGGTGGACATGAGAAAAGTGAAATGGATGTGAGGAAACTGTGAATTGCTACCCGAGTAAATGAGGTAATTGCATTGAAAGATGAGGGTCGATCAACTTCACTGTGCTTTTTTTGATATGATTTACGAAATATGGCTGCTAATCCCAACCTTTGAGAGGGGGATCCACTAGACGGAACCAACATCTAAATAAATGTCCTGAATTGGATAAGGAAGGGCTTGTTTTAAGTGCTTAGATATGGGGTTTACTTTGTTTATAGACCTATAGTAGCCTTAATAACCCCATTCCTAAGTCCCTCCTTAAAACAAACTGAAATTACGAGGGCCAAAGCTCTACAATAGCTACCGCTGGGGCAATGGTGGTGATTAATGTGGAATAATTAGAATTTATTTTTGGTATCAGAGACTGATGATTAATGGGAAGAAAGTTCAGATTTTTTTGACTGGAAAGGTGAAAATTTTGACATCTAGAAGTTTGGAAGTGAAAAAAATAATTTTTTGTGATAATTTTTTTGTTAGACTTTCTTCCTTTTCCAAGTTGAAAATTTGATAGTTTGCTTAAACAATATACAAACTGATTTCTATTCATAGAGTGGCGGCATAAATCAACTAAATTGATATTTAATGGACCCTAAAGTCTAACAAAATCATGATCTATTTCAAAATTGACATGACTTCGAGGAAAGACTAGTTCTTAGGAATGGAGCTAAGAATTTGATATTGGAGGAGCCAAGATTAAACTAATAAGACCGACAATATCAAACATTTTAAATATAAATAGGTGTGAAGTCTAGATCACTATTAATAAATTATATAATAATACCTATAAAAATAGTATTTGTAAAGAAAATGATATAAGATTTTGTTAAAAAAATACTATTTTAGCAATGTTGGGTTAGTCTATTATCTTAGAATTTATCAATTATATATTAATTTAAATATTTAAACAATTTCTTTTTTATTAGAGAATGATTTGGAACCCGTCTTTGTTTTGGAGTTTTCGCCCCAACCATTATCAGGGGATCCTTAGACCGTAGCTTGCTACTGAAAAGTTTAATAGGCCAGCGTGGCTTGCTTCGCTCTTCAAGCTCTGCCCCCCTTACTCAACCTCAATGTAGATAACCAAACTCTTTGTAATAAAGTCATTTTTTGTTTAAGTGAAAAATTTAGTTTGATAATTGTAATAAAAAAAATGAACTCGTTTATAGTTGTTGTTTAGACATGAAAACTAAAAGTAAATTACTATATAGAGAATTTATGAACTTTTACCTATCTTTCAATAAAAATATCTTATACCTTAATGCATGAATTACATGAATCTATAAACTAACGATAAGCTATTAATTTTAAATATATGTCAAAGTTCTAATATGTCAATTTTCCTTAGAACTTTTAATTGTGAAAATAAATCTAAATCATCAATTTCTAAGTAACTAACAAGGGTTGTTGACTAATTAATTAGGAGAAGAAATGAGATTTATAAGAGATTATAGAGTCTTTTTCTTTTGTGAGTTTTTTAATTAAAAATAAAACTTAATTTTATAATTGTTTTTAATAATTATATAAATTATACGAATAACATTTTAAAATTTTTAAAGGCTTCAAGTAAGAAACTCTACTTGCTTTACCCTTAAGCAACCACTGTATACAATAAGACTAATATAACCTCCATATATGACATAAACCACTAAGTAGAAGTGTTTGGTTTTGTGAGTTTTTTAATTAAAAATAAAACTTAATTTTATAATTGTTTTTAATAATTATATAAATTATACGAATAACATTTTAAAATTTTTAAAGGCTTCAAGTAAGAAACTCTACTTGCTTTACCCTTAAGCAACCACTGTATACAATAAGACTAATATAACCTCCATATATGACATAAACCACTAAGTAGAAGTGTTTGGTTAAGGTGTATATACATGTGAAGGGATTAAGTACGTATTAAGCATTGTTAAAGCAAATGATTATCCAATGCTTGCTTATGGGAAGTGTTGCCTAAACAATGAATTTAAGAAAGGAGGGGGGTGAATTGGATTAATGGCACAATTAAACACTTAAAAACTCTTCACAAAAAAATTCAAGCAATTATACATTTATGATATGAAAAATAATACTTTAAATGTAAAGAGATTAAGGGTTAGAAGATCAAACGCAGCGATTTAGAGTGGTTTGAACTTCCGAGAGCCTAGACCACTACTAAGGTCTTCTCTTAGGGTTTTGGTAACTCCACTAGTGAATCGACTTCTTGCTTAGTATATTGTCGAAGCGTAGAACAATGTTTACAAACCCTACTTCACCACAAGGATCACAAGTGTTTTTCCAACACTTGAGGATTTCAAACCCTTTACTCTTGAAAGAATGTTTCTTACAAACTACGCTACCTAAGAGGAAAGCAGTCACCCAATAAAATAGTAAGAATTTAGTTTACAAGAACATCTTTGAGAGTAAGAATACAAGAGATATTTAAACCTTTCTATATTACCTGAAGTAGATAAGTAATTTATGAGCTCTATATAGTTGATGAATGCAAATGATGAGAAATCAATGAATATAGCAATAAATGAGATAAATGAGCTAGAGAGAACGCTCTCAATGCTATTAGATTGCAGAGTGTTTTGATCAAGTTGTGTTCTGAGTTAAGAGGTGATAGGTATATTTATAATATCAAAAAGTAGAAATCCTAAAGGTCAAATTTTAAAGAGCTCAAAAGGGTCTACTAGTTGACTGTACCGGTCGACCCCCTAGTTCAGCTTGTTGTAACAGAGAGCTAAAATGCCTTATTGGTTGGCTCTATCGATCGACAGTCTCGCTCAGCCGGTAGAGAGAAAAGCCTCTTTGTTTCTGCTAATTAACTGAATTGGTCGACAGGCTGTCTTAGCCGGTACCTAAAAAATAAGCGGTTACCTACTTTTTCAAAAAGCTACTTTTTCTACCAACCCAAAATACCCACGTTTTCTGCAGAAATTAACACCTCAAAATAACAACTAATACCTATAAAATCATATCACCATTAATGCTACACCAACCAAGCATACAAAACATTTAATGCAAAGTTTAAACAATCACTCAATATGATTTTTCAGATTTTATGCATGAAAAAGCTTTTACATGTAATAAGATTATCCTATGGGTATATATCTTGTACAAAAATGCCCATATACCTAATGCAAAGCTTATATTCACTTGGATGCACTTCTATTGTAGATTTCTTGAGAATATAGATATGCATACATAGATACATATATATACATTGTATATATACATGCATACATATATGTACATATATATACATATATATACATACATACATATATATACATATATATATATATACATACATAAATATATATACATATATATATGTATCTATATATCACATATATGCAACAAAGTGTCGAATACCAATGCAACAGTAAATGCTATTGTACATGCAACTCTATATGCATATATATGGACCTCAAGACTTAATTTTCTACGAGAAAAGATATTTTATGCAAGTGTATACACATGTTCCTCTATAAAGACAATTATATGATGTATGAGAGCATACTAGATATGATATATGCACCATATTAAGGAGAAAAGATGACCAAATCTAAGAAGCATAGGCAAAGTTAAATGAGTATGCACGTAATGCAATAAGTTATAGAGCTCATGGCATTGCCTATGTACTAAGATCAATTGAAAATCTACGAGAGAAGAACTAGACTAAATCTCCAAGTAAGCTCCATAGTACTTTAATCTTCATGCTCCATTCTTTTTGCTCAATTGTCTTCTCCTTGCTCAATTAGCTACTAAGTAAGATGTACCAGATACTCCAATAGTAGCAATTAGTTAATACAATACAATTATGGCATCATCAACACATAATTAACATAATAAAACCAACAAAGTTCAACAGGAAGTCATTAGCTAAGGTACAAAAAATAAAGTCGGGACATTCGAACTCTACTTCGGGCTTGTTTGGGTTGGTTTCTGCCCCTCTCTCCCTCTCCTCTCGAAAAAGCACATCTTTTATACATTGAGTATCCATATTAGGTTTCAAGAAAGGTTAAACATAGAAAAACTTCAATTTCAACTTTTTTCTAAGAGCTAGAAATTTTAACTTTTCAATTTTTTTCAAAAGATATAATTAAAAAATTGTATTTATGAAGTCAATCAAATGAGCCCTTAAGTGCTAAAGTGTCAATTACTTGCTGCTCGATTGCTTGATCTTTCAAACCACATGAGATATGATACAAGAAAACGTAATTGAGCTTCAAATGTCGAGATGATACTATTGATCTCCCAAACGTAAGCAATACAAGTCATTGTTTTGCAAATGCATTCAACATCACATCATTTATGATAAGGATGGGAAAATGGTAAATATCATCAATAGTCTTAACTATTTATTCAAAATTTCAAATTAGTCATCAATATTACAAGAATAACACAAATAGTTCTAATATTTGCATGCATGATCATGCTTTTATGTGTGTATGTATGTTGAGTGCATGTTATATTGTTGTTTGCATTATAGAGCGTGTGTTTTGCATGAATATGTCAAAAGTGTGTCTTTGCATATGTTTTCTTTTTCCTTTTTTGGATCATAAATCAACACTATAGAGAAAGTAAATTAAGGAAAGCAAGCCTAACAAAGACTGAACCAACATCAAAACAAAACACAAAGAGTTCCAGCACATGACCCATCACAAGAGGCTAATAAAGACCAAACTAAACAAATGGCATGAAAAGTCATTCTATCACCTTCAAACAAACCATCCACGACAGCAGAAACAACAGGCACAAGCAAACTTTGATATGGACATGGCAACAACTTGACCGATTAGGCATAGTCGACTTAGCTTGGTGGAGATTGAACTGCAATGAAGAGCATTATATGGAATAGCAAAAAAACAAGGTGAAGTTTAGCAAATCAAAACAAGCCAAAAAAAAAAAAATCCAGTGGTCTAATCATTGAATCACATGCTAGAGGTTTATATTAAGGGACGAAAATGAAAAGAATCATGTACAAAAACATAGGGCTTTGTTGGGTCAAGTGGTTAAAAGAGTAGTTACACGACAAGGGGGAAAAGAAAAGAGAGGTGTATATTTCAAAGGGTATGACTGAGTAAGACGTTAGGGTATCAAATCCCATAAGGGTCTCTCAAAGGAGGAGAGGGGCTCTCTCACAAAAAGAAAGAAAAAGGGGCCTTTGTTTTTGCATATGTTTGTTGTGCATTGTTTACATGATTATATATGGTGAATGTTGTGCAATTATATTACAATGGTTATATGTATTGATGTAGATGGAACATGGAAGAAGGTTGAGGAAAAAATAATGCTAAAGCGTTTTTTTTCAATAAAAAGGGCATTTCAGAATTTTTAATAATTAATTAAAGGCATAATGGTTATTTCACATAAAAATTCCATTTTTGAATCAATTTTTATCTCCCTCCACTGGTTTTTCTCTCTTCTCTCTCTAAGGGAAGAAAAATCCAGGCCCCCTTAGGGTTTCTACCTTGCTTTCCTGTGTTCAGGTTGAGCCCTTGACACCTTATTGGGGATTGGTCCCTGCCGTGGCTCTTCTCTTTGCTTGTTTCTTGGTGTTTTTCTTGTTCTTTTTTTTTTTTTTGCTATTTTTTGGGTGTTTTTTTTTGGTCATGGCTTGAGATCTCACACAGCATCGTCTTATATCTATTAAATTTAAGTCCCTTTAGCGTTATGGTTAATGGTGGTTGCTAAATCTGGTGATGCCATCAATGGAGCATTCCCAAATGGTGTGTGTTTTTTTGGGTGGACTGATGCTATTCATTCCCTGAGTAATCCCATCATTAAAAGTTGCCAAAAGAGTTGGCGCTCTTTGCTCCAGATCTGGCCTTGTTCTTTGGGTACAAAAGTTTTTCTGGGTTGATGTGTCCCTTCTAACTCACTGTTACTCTTGGTTGTGATTTTTTCTCAGCATGCTTGTGTTTGCCGTCATTTTATTTGAATTTGATTGAGCCTATGGAGTCAACTACTTCTCTAGTTTCTATAGTGAGGTTGTTATGGGATGGCAAGGCATGGTCTTGTTTCTCTAATGCGGGAGGTGTTTTTGTCCTCTACTACTGGTGGTGGACGAAGATGGTTGGATTATTTGGTGGCTAGGGTTAGGGTTTTAGTGGTGTTTGGTCATGAGTCTTGGGCTTTTGCTCAATTATGTTTATTTTCTGCTTTTGTCTTCATACGGGTTTTGCTTGGCCCAATTTTATCTTTTGTTATGGTTGAGTTCGGTCCTAATCTTGTTTGGCTTGGATTTTTTGTGTAATTTTGGTTATAGTTAGTGAACGTTTTTTTGACAAAAAAATCAATTTTTTAAAATCCATCCAAGGAAAGATAATCATATGTACTACTTTTTGCAAACAATAGACTGATTAAATGTAGGATCTTTTTAACATTAGTGACTAAATTGAAAGATTGAGCCAACACCAAAGGCTATTAGTGAATTCTACCCTTGGAAAATCTAAAAGCATAGCTAACTAATATGTAATTTTCACTTCATAAGCTTCATCTTCTAAGACTATCACAATGAAAAGATATAACTCAACTTTACTATTCATCAATTTTCCTCGTTCATTCCTAACGAGAACTACTGTAGCTACTTTTGATTGAAATCATTCACACTTGGCAAAAGGCAATTATCTACTCGAGCAAGAGAGAATGAAGAAATAAAGTCCTCTCCAATCAAACTAATGAGCCATGCAAAATAGTGATGCCTATTGTTTTCTTTAATGGTATGGCGGCGGGGGGGGGGGGGAGGTGCTTTTTGTGTTTTGGTCTGATGGATTACGCTTTGTGCGTGTGTGTGTGCGTGTCATTTTGTATTTTGTCAAGTACGGATTGGGCCAATGTTATGTGGACCTTTTATTTTACACACCATGTGTATTTTTGTTTTTCTCTTGGGTCAAGTTGGTTTGACACTTCAACTTAAATAAAAATTTACCATATCATTAATTTGATATTTAATAAGTTTTAATTCATTTGCTATTGTTGAATTTTATTCTATGCTTTGAAAGGATGCTAACCCAAAGTCACAAAATCTGCAAACATAGAAGCATATGTATGTATTAATAAAATTACCTTGTTTCTTTAGAAAAGAGTGCGTGTATAAATTTCACAATTTTTTTTTATTGTTGTCATCATTTTTTAAATTGGTCCTCGTTATTTTAGAAATCCAAATTAATTCAAATATAATCAAATAAGTCTGAATTATTTAAAAACATTCGTTGATGTTTAATAAAGATAGTAACACTAGTTCCGCTATTTGAAAAATAATTTATATTGGTCTTAATATTTTACAAATTTACAAAAACCATAGTAGTTCTGTTTTTAAGAAAAAAATAAATAAAAATATTTGGACTAATTTCAGTATGTTTATAAAATATTTAATTTTCATAAAAATTAAAATTAGATTGGCTATATTTGTAAATGGTTGAAAATTAATTTAAATATTGTTATAAAATATTCATAATTAATTTAAATATTTTAAAGAATGAAATTTGAAAAAGAGGGGAACAATAACACAATTTACGAAATTTTCCCCGGCATATATTACATGGTAAAAATTTTCAAGATTCCCACGTGCAAGCACACCTCGGATTGCTTATTACGGTGTAAGATGACGAAAAGTACCGAAGCGTTCTACCACCTAACGACGAATGAACCCGGGTTTTCTTCTCCTAAAACGACACCGTTCAACTCCTCTAACGCTCATCGAACCCCCAAATCCTAGGGTTAGATCACCAAATTATACATACATAAAATAGTTGGTTCACTTTAAGCTGTTAAACGCACTATATATTATATATATGTATATGTTGAAGTGAAAGTGTGGAGATGAGTGTCAGCCACACGTCGGTGCATCCATTGCCAGTGGAAGCGCCGCCGCCGCCGCTACAGACTGAGGGCGCCGCCGATGGTGGTGGTGGTGGTGGTGGTGCTGCTGCTGCTCCTGCGCCGCGCGTGAGGATGAAGGACATCCAAGGCATGCCGGGCACGATCGGCGGCGTTTTCTTGCGTTTCGCTAATTTCTTATTCGCCGCCGTCGCCCTCTCCGTCATGGCCAGCACCTCCGATTTCCCTTCCGTCACCGCCTTCTGGTAATCAAAACATCTATCTCTATATGTGTGAAGATGTATTTTTAATTATGTATCTGTGTATTATTTCTGTTATTTATTTGCTGATTTTGTTTGGTTGTTTATTTGATAATTGTTATTAAATACTGAAAACTGATAAGAACAATATGAGCTAATGGCAATTATGTAATTGTTATTTGATTTTGTAAATTAAGATCGGTTGAGTGTAAGAGATTTAGGAGATCGAAGAACGGGCCTTACTAGAACTTGGAGTGTTCACTAATCAGAGAATTTGTGATTGTGAATCAGTTCTGTTATTGACTTTGAATGAAAATGAGCTATAGTTTTATACTTTAGTGTTTTTTTTTTGGCTCTCTTTTATATGATTAGCTAAGCTTGAGTGTAAGTTTAGGAAATTCCATGAATTTGTCCCAGCATTATACGAATTCTAATTTGTTAAGAATCAATGGGAGTGAAGATATAGCATCATCATTAGCTGGAAACAATATATGTGCGAGGTTGGGGTCACAAGTTGTCTTAAGTAAACAGATCATTGGAGATTGAAGGACTTCAATGGGAAGTAGTCAAGAGAAATGGGAACTCTGTTGCTGATTGGATCTCGAAGAAAATGCTTTCTGGCAGCTTACCATTTAACTGATGGTCTCTTTACCTGATGCTTTAAGTTGTCTGTTGGTTAAAGATGTAGACCCACAAGGTGTGGGTTAACTTTGTTTTTATCTTTCTTGAATGCAATTCCATTGACCCAAAAAAGGAAAAAGAAAAGAAAAACAGATCATTGGAATTTATGAAGCGATACACTCTTTGCAAGGCCGTCTAATCAACTATGATTACAATATTGGATAGCCATATCATATATTTAATTTTGTGGGATATGTTTCCAAGCGAAATGATTGTAATTTTAACATAACTGTGTCTTCTTTTGGAAGCATTGAGTCTCCCTCTTCTTCATTCCATTCTTACAGCCCTTGAATGTATGAAGTCTTGTTGCTACAGCAGACCACTTTGTCAAAATGGCACCAAGCCACTTTTCATTAAGACAGTGGTCCTGGGCCCTCATTGCAGCTCATGCTAGTGACTCTGCTGCTTAGATTTTGGTATCATATAATTATAGCATCATGTGATCTGAATAAGTTTAATTAGTGGCTCATTCAAATACCGTAGATGAATAATAGAACCTAATCATGTCCTTACCAAATCTTGACAATACATACGTATTTGGCTTTGGGATTTGATGAAACTACCTAGGGAAGCTCAGTCTGATTTGTGCATTCTGATTGAGCAAACTCTTAAAGACACACTTCTAGTACTAAGATTGCAGCAATTCAGGCTGTTTGTATTATTATGTTTCTCTGATTTGCTCTTAGGAGCACCTCACTGTAATCAAGCTATCTGATCTATAGTTGCATATAATTGTTCATTTCGTTTGAAAATTTTTTGGCATATTTCCCTTGATTTTGAAGCTTCTGCAGAAGATATGTCCCAGAGCTGCACACAGTTGCATCACTTTTGTGTTCTCTGGCTCATTTCATTTTAAGGCGCCCTCCTTTTCTCACCAATACAAGGAAGAAGTTACAGTTATTTCTTAAATGCATTCTCGCATATTTTTCGAGCTGTGCTTTTGGTTTTCTGCAATGCTTGTGCCATCGCTGAATCATCTCACTTTTTTGCTATCCTAGTTACCTTGTAGCTGCGGCTGGTTTACAGAGCTTGTGGAGCCTTTCCTTAGCAATCTTGGATATTTATGCCCTGCTAGTAGGACGCTGCTTACAGAACTATCGAGTTGTTAGTTTATTTGCTGTTGGTGATGGGGTAAGTCACTTTCTACAATAACTAGCACCAAAAGATCTAATAGTGTTGACATGTATACAGTCATGTCTGGTTTGCACACATATGTTCAAATTTTTGCTGACGGGGCTTGGTTGAGGTAGCATTCTATCAAATTCATACTTGATAGCAAATGGGATATTGGCCTTTATCAAACATGCCAGCAAATCCATGTGTTCAGTCTTATAAGGAGAGTCTTGGTAATTGAAAAGAGGAGTTGACTGAGACAGCTCTTCTAGGAAATGTCAGTCAACTAACGGCTATTTTAGGAAAGAAATGTTCTTTTTATTTCTGCTCACCTGATTTCTATCTCTCCTTTCTTAACTAAGAGAGATATCTAATTATCATCATTTCAAAATAGTTTCATATTTTATGCTAGAAAAAGAGGTTGATAATCTTCCTACTGGACATTGGCTCTATTTGGGGGGATGCTTGGACCAAAGTTAATGTTGGGGGTTATTCTTGAATCTGTCTCAGGAGCAGTAAAGAACGAATGTTTGACAATATAATTTCCATTGTTGGCAATTAAGGAGCCAATGTTCACTAACACTGTCAAATCTGCCGTGCCCTTCAAATTATGTAACTGTATGATTGGAAGCTCTATATCTTCAATGGAAAATTGGTTTCAGCAGCAAGCTAATGTTCATGGTCACTTATTTTTATTGTATTTGTTTTGTGCACCAGAAAATTACTAATTTAAAATGGGAATTCATTCCCCTCATCCTTGCCATCTGTCTTCCTCTGCCTCCTCTCTTGTTTCTTCCTTCTTTATTTCTGCTTACCTTTATTTGGTCTCTTGCGTGACTTTCTTTCTCTCTCTCTCCTTACAGCAGTCATGCTTAAAAAGGGGATGGTAAGGAGGAGAGTGATACCAGTTACTTATTAAAATGGGATTAAAGCATGTAGTTTTCTACAATTTATGCAATAGCTTGGTTTCTGGATCATTACTCCTCTTTGAGATGTCATCTTACTTCCAGGAACACGTTTGCTGGTTTTGATTGTTATGCATAAATTTGCTTGTTGCAGGTCACTTCTAGCCTCACATTTGCTGCAGCCTGTGCATCTGCAGGCATCACCGTCCTCATCAGAAACGATCTCGGGATTTGCTCCGCAAATCACTGCACAGAATTTGAGACTGCTACAGCTATGGCTTTCCTTAGCTGGTTCACTGCATTACCTTCTTTCCTATTGAATTTCTGGTCTCTTGCATCCCGATAGATGAGGGAAAAGGTAATAACTCACAAAATGCTGACGCAATGAAGTACTGCGATTGGAATGTACATTGTGCATGTGACTGACTATTTCTGGACGCAAAATTTGGCAAGGTTGTACATATGTATATTTTGAATCAGGCAACAAACATCCTTTTCTGCCGCAAAAAGTTTTCCCTTCTAAACATTTTTAGTTGTGATTTAGATGCTGCTCCTCCTGATAATGTATCACAAGAAGAGCTTGACACTTACGACAAATGGGTGGAACACGACCAACATGCTAGGAATTATATTCTTGCCTCTATTGCGAATGAATTATAATGTTAGCTTGAGAAGCTGCCAGATGTAAGTAGTATGATTTAGAACTTACAAGAGTTATATGGTGAGCATGGTCGTACGGCCAAATGTGAAATATTGAAGGAATCGTACGGCCAAATGTGAAATATTAAAGGAATTGTTTAGGGCCAAAATGGAAAGAGTAGCTGTTCATAAATATGTTCGTAGGACGATTAATAGAGGTTAAGCAAAGTCCAAGGCCTCAAGTTGACCAATCAAATTGATCATCTTTAAGAACATGTTTACCTGCATTTGTTCCTTCCATCTTGTCCCTAAATAATTCCTTTGATATATCTAACCGTATGACAATGCTCACCATACAACTCTTGTAGGTTTAGAATCATATTACTTGCATCTAGCATCTTCTTATGCTGACGTTGTAATTCATTTGCCATAGATGCAAGAGTTGTATAGTGACGTTGAATCTGGCATTTTCGTATGACATTGGTTGCATCTAAATCCTTCTTGTTGTACCAGTAAAGATTGTTAATTCGGTTTTGTATCATTCACTGTAAATTGATTGCACCTTCAAGATAGTGTTTTTGGCTTGGCCACACTTTTAATTCGATCCTTTATCCCTTTCCATTCTCGAGTAAGAATTCCTACGTGACGTACGCTATTTTATCATAATTATATTAACAATTTATATAATTTTATTCGTAATATTACAACATTATAAATAAATTCATTCTCTCCGTACTTTTGCAGCTCTTACCGAGACGGTTCAGTCGAGTCACCCATAACCATGTGATTAACGGGAAATTCTTTCGCGCGGTTAACCAGATTGTTAAGATGGAAGAATTTTCATTCCTCTTGTATCCCGCGTACAAGGAACTCTTCCATCCGGATAGTATGGTTAGTCGGATAGATGAATTTCCAGTAGTTAAGCAGTTGGATGGAACATGGGCATCGACATACTCAAGATTCTGACAGAAAACAGCAAACAGAAAACGATGCTACAACAAATTTCAATTAAATTACAATAATGCAAAGCTGGCTGGGTATAAATATTACAAAAATGTACCCTCTCCCCTGACCTGCTCTCTCTTGCTTCTGGGGCTTTGTTTCTAAATTAATACAGCAAACGAAAAGAGGGTAATGAACTACTACTACTACTACTGATAAGAACATCTAGACGAAAGACCAATTGAGAAAAGAAAATGCAAGGCAATGAACACTATTATCTTCTCCGGCGAGGACTTTCCATGCAATGGCTTGATCATACGAAACATGGCGTCCCATTGTCGACATGCATATGCCCCCGGGCAAGTACGCAAATCCCTGAAAATGAAAACAAATAGATCATGCGCCCAACAAATCATTGCTGGTTTCTGGTTTCTGGTTTCTGGTTTTTTTTTTTTCCTTTTCTTTTTTTGCGTGGTGAGGTGTGGCTGTTGTTGTTGCTACACAGCTTGTCTGCCATCAATTTTCTGCCAACAAGAAAAAAGATGCACACTTCTACGTTTGATTTCCTAGTCTCTTGAGGTTGTGATGCTGATTTTGTTTTTGTTCTACGTGCATAGATGAAACAAAAACCCTGGGGTAGTGGGGGTGGGGGTGGTGTAGGTTTAGTTGTTGCTGCGCTGAGCTTGTCTGCCATCAATTTTCTCCCAACAAGAAAAAAGATGCACACCTCTATGTTTGATTTCCTAGTCGCTTTGAGGTTGTGATGCTGAATTTGTTTTTGTTCTACGTGCATAGATGAAACAAAACCATCGGCAGCAATGGCATAAGGTGTATTATGAGGCACGTAAAACATACCTGTTGCATGATATTAGCAAATTCTGAAAACAATGCCTTGCTCCCAGAATCATCAAATATCTTGTCCACGGTAATATCCTGTAGAGCCACTAGGGTTGTCTCGAGCATATCAAGTCCAGCCTGGTTTGCGAATAAGAATACTGGCAGTGACTGCACGAACAAGAAAGAAACAATCAAGACACTCTTTTCAACTAAACTGGTCTACACAGTATCTCCATTTGAATATCATCATAATCAGCTCGATAACAGCCTAAATTGTATGATATACTCCATATATATATATATATATATATGAAGGCTTAAAGTACTTGGTTGAAAATGTCATCAGACGGTTTAACTGAACAGTCTGATGTAAAACTCAATTTGTATTTGAAGTTAAGATGTATTTCCTCCTATCACAGAACATGCTTCCTGTTTTATGTTGTGGAATTTCTGAGGGCAAGAAATGGAAGTAAAAAGCCAGTTAGAGCAAGGCGTACCTTCAATGAACAGCACAGGATAGCATCTTGATGATGCCACAGATTTTTCAGCATCGACTCACCACCCAGACAATCACCTCCAAGTAACTCTCCCCCGACATGGTAACTGAACATAATTTCAGGAGATATGTTAGAAGAAGGAGCAAAGCATAATCTCTCTCTGCTCCCTGCCCTTGCACCTCCCTAGTCCCCCCCATGGTTACCAATCCCACCCCGTACTATATATTTCAAAAGCTTTTCTATTTTTGTCCTTGTTTCCCTTCTATCTTCGATTTCAAAGATTGGGATTGGTGTAGAAGACAGAATAATAATTGCTCCAATAGGATTATCAACCTCAATTGACTTGGCTTGGCACATTGTCAACCATCAGACAACCATGACAGCAGCAAAGCTTACCTGTAACTTTGGCAGATCCAGTGAGCTAGCGTGATAGCTTCAGGAGAGCCCGGAGACAGCTTTGACCCAAAAACAGGGCTCAATCCTGATGGAGATATGGCCATGGCAACTCGTTGCACAGAGGAAACTACACTGCGAACATACTGGCGAGCCATTGTGGCTAAATTGTCCTGAAGGTTATTCTCGAAAGGGAACTGGAAGGCAATAGTCAACACTGATCTTGAACTGTAACGTGAGGTGGCATCCCCCACACTACGGTTTGTACCAGTGCCCACTTCAAGACTTGATGTGAGGTCCAGGGTCTTATGAGAAGTCAATAAATCCTCAGTGTCACCCTGAAGAACAGAATTAACAATGCATGAGCTAACGTAAGCATATTTTTTGGACAATGTTAGTAATGCTGTCGACACAGAGACATCAAGGACCAATTATATACATTGAGTAGGCAGTTAACATATTTCAGTCACTCGCTGATACTTATGAGAAAAAGCTCACCAACATATCAGAAACAATTACTCATAGGAAAAGCAAATCGACGTAGAACCTTTACCCCAACCAGAATTCACTAAATAACACTACTGCTGTATAATTCTAATTATTTTTGGTTATATAGTAGTTGTATCTATAGCCCTAAAGGATAAAACAATTGAAAATTAATCTAGCTCAATAGCTCTAAAGGAAAAAAGAACTGAAAATTAATCTAGCTTTCCATGTGAACCCAGGGTTGCATCATGTACAAGTTGAACTCACCACTACCAGACACACCCATGTAACCCAGATTAGGAGATTAACACTGATTTAGCAAACCAAATATTAAGTTTGCTAGTTGACAAGCTATATCCAGTCCCGAATTTGAAGAAGAATATGAATGAAGATCCAGGTGAACAGAATGTCAAACTCAACTGATTTCACATCCAGGGGAATTATGCGAAAACCAGAGGGTAGCAGGGGTCCGTCATCTGGAAACATTTCATCTATCGGAGCAAAAACAAGTTCAGAGCAGGCTCCAACAGCAGCCTCATCGATTCCACTGCACATCTGCCAGAGTAGAATTAATTTTCAGCACAGTTACACTTTCTGGTGTCACAAGCGCACAAAATGGCATATTACAACTATAGTTGCATATACATTCTGCTTAACATTGATACTTAAGAAAGCACCTGTAGGAGGTGAATGTCCCTCGACATAAAGCCGTCTTCTTGCCCAAAACACTGGCCTTCAAGCCGAATCACTTCAAGCATCTGAATGCAAGACGTAATGGTCAAGGGAGAGAAACAGAATAGGCTATATGTCAAATTATCTGATAAGAAAAATATCAATCTTCATGTGACAATAATTACTGAAAATCACACAACAATAATTATTGAAAATTTTAAATTATCTTCTCTTTCGCAGAGATACATCTAGTGAATTATACAACTATTAAACAAAGGGAAGTACATGAAAGAGGAAAAGCCAAAGCAAGTACTCAGGTAACAAGTAATCGAAACAAAGAGCATAAAAACTGTCCTTGAAACATAAGTGCATCTATTCACCTTCTAGGACTATAACAATCGTGATGTGCCATGGGCAAAAGAAGATTTATGTACTATCAAAGACTACCTCTTCATGTTCAATTGTCTGACCAATTGGCATGATGACTTGGCTGCCAGTAAATCTTGTAGACCTCATCCCTGGATATGGATACGAGCTAGTTTTCAGAGAAGCAGCACAATAAGCATCAACGTTGAAATCTGCCCACTCTGAACGATGCTCCCGTAGAAAGCGAACCAGCAAAGCAGGAGGGACATTCTAATTCACATTCACAAGCCAATGCTCAGTTAGATTCAAGCAGATCTTGCTGACAATGTTAATATATATGTCAACACATTATATAGTGTATAGATTCTTGTTAAAATGTCTACATAATATGAGCTATTAAATTATCAGCGAGGCTAGCCATTGTGTAAGAAAAATCAGTCAACTTCAGGGCAGAGCATCCTTCAATCATACAGTAACAAAGAGTCAATGACCACAGCAGACAGACATCCCAAGACCTTTCTTCCCTATCTCAATAAAGCTACTCTAAATTCTTAGTTCTAGTTATAAAGAAATAAATGGCTAGCCCTGATCTTACAATGGCTACCTCTGCTTACTTCACAAGAATTAATTTCCTCTTTTGGAGTCACACCAGGGCCCAGCAAGCAAGTATTTCATCATACAATAGAAATAGCCAATTTTTCTCAGAGAAGTGTAATAAATTAACCTTGAGTAGCATAGATGCTTTTGCACAAAGAATGCCTCCACCAAGCAAGGAAAGGTTATTAGAAGAGGCGCCCAGGGTCTTGGTTGAATTAACCGAAACTATTACATCTTCAGCTCCATCACAGCTTAACAAAGACCAGCCATCATCATCAAATCCGCTGACAGCATCATTGAAGCCTCTGCAGCGGACAAACGTATAATTCGAGTGGATTTATGCAGAGGGGAGATAGTAAATGAACAAAGAATTGGGTGAACTCATATGGTCCAGGACAGTTTCAATATTCATATAGAGACCTGCTTAATCTCTGGCTGAAAGTTCGAAGAACAGATGGCTGCCTGCCCAGCCCATATACTATCTCGCCACTTGTCTCTTGAGATATTTGCCTGATATATCGCAGAGCCTTTGAATAAAGATTTCCAAAGTTAGTAGAGTTTTACCACTTTGGCTGCCCCCAAGGAATTGGGAAAACAAGATATGGGCCAAATCAACATAACTGAATCAAGAAAATGTGTGAATCAACTAAATTGCAGCTCCCATCAATACGACCCCTCAGCCTTACAGTCAAACATGTTACTGAACTGGAAATCAAAGCATTATTTCTGATGTGGTATCTTGACATAAGTATGATGTGAACTATTCTTTACTTTTCAAGTGGTCAGAACCAGGACATCTCAAATACTTACTTTATATCATTGTGCATTTGTGCCTAAATTTGTCAAAAGCATCTGATTTTCAACCTCAGGGCAGCATGGCAGTAGCTTTTATTAAAAAAAAAAAGAGCAATCTAGCAGAGATAGATATCTTTAATCACTGGATTATAAGTTTGATTTGCAGAGGATTGCAAACCCTCCCAGGTGGTCTGTTTTTGAATTTAAAAAGAAAATGAAAGGCAAAGTTTTCTAAGAAATAAGATAAAAGACAAAGTTAAAGGCATAAAGTTAGAAGAAAATTCAACAAATATACTTTTATCACTTGCATGCATTAAGCAAGGGCCTTGCCATGGCCATAAGGATAGATAATTCAATGACAAGTTAAAACACTTAGAGACAATTTTATTTTGACTCAGAGGTCTACAGGGTAAGTTGGATTTTGATGTTATCATTTCATCAAAGCAAAAACATAATTTACTCACCGCAATAGTCATCTTTTGTGCCACAACTTTTGATGATTCATAAAGTGGCCGCACCACCTCTGGCACACTCCATGCCTGAGAACATGGAAGTTTATATGTATATTACAACTTTTGGTCAAATGGACATACATACAACTGAAGCGGTAAGACTAACCTGAAGATTTAGGTGATCAACAATATGGACGATAGAACCTCCACCCTCACAGGGTCGAATCAAATATCCTGACGGAAGCATTTCAGCTCTTACAAATTGAGAAGCTGCAGTTGCATTTGGACCAGCCCCAGTACCAGATAGAGATCTTTCACACACCTTAAGGATGATGAGATGCAAAGAACACATGTTAAATCAACTCGCGCAATATAAACATTGCAACTACAGAGACCTGGTTCCTGAAGACAACTGGTTATCTCAACAAGAACCAAAACTGTGAAAAAGATCATAAGAAAAGCAGAATTTGCAACAGAAAGATACAATGAGTTAAGGCAATAACTTAATATTGGACTTACAACAAAATTTTTCAATATTTCCATCAACAATATAATCAATATTTCTTCCTCAAGTTTTGAACAGGTAAAGGAATTAGAAAAGTGGTTGCCAAAAGTGAGAGAGCTAGAGAGAATATAGGGGCTCTCGAAGGTGTTGAGATGATACTAGTTTAGTCTTGACTTTGACAAATGTACTCTGCTGAACTAACAAATTTTGGCCCACTCCAATCCTACTATGGAGCATGTGATTGGAACTTCAGAAGCAAATCAAGAAATGACATGAAAATAACATGCAAGACTCTGGAGATTCCTTGCCAAAAATTCAGCATATGAAGAAATCAACATATATGTTAGACAATTCAGTCATGCTACATTGACGATGGTAGTAATATGCATACCACAAGACTGCCATTCTCCAGGGTAGCTGTGTATCTCAGAGTCCAGAAATCCCGTGCAGGAGCCAGTGTAGTTGGGGCATAGGTTTGTGTATACACAAGTTCAATAGTTCCTCCACTACAAGTGGGGAACATGGTATAGACTTCAAGGCTCCGACAATCCCGAAACCAACATGGACGGTCTTTTAGGATCTCCGCGATCTGTCAAGAATTACAAAATTAGTTATGTACTTCAACGAAGTTTGTCAATGTCTGGAATACACCAAGCTAAGCATTCAACAAAAGTGAGGAAAATTGAAGAAAATGAAAAGCAACTGGTTTTCTCCTAAAACTTTGTGAGGGGAAAAAAAAAAATCTCTAAGCTTACCTGTGTAGGTTCCAAACTTACAAGACTGCATGCTCTTGCTGCCACTCCACTACACCTTTGTGAAATGGCAAAGATCCCAACTGAATCTGGACCAGGCTGTCAAAAGAACTGAAATGAAAATTGGCAGATGAACCAGAGAACCAATTAGCTTAGAAACTGTCCCAAATAAGACGAATGCAAACCTTCATTCCAGGCATCTGGACCCAATCGACAGCAGTTCCCGTAGCCTTTGAAAGGAACTCCGCCAAGGTTTCCTCTGCGATCGCAAGGAGTCTGGCAAAAGCATCAAGCAGAAATAGCAGAGAACAATATTAATTAGTAGATAGTCTTACTATTAAGAGTAAGCTGGCATGGATGATGAGAAAGATGATAAGACAGCTAATTGCAGTTACCCAGCAGGGTTGTTAGTATCTCTTAGAGAATGCTGTGGAGTTGTGACCACTGATTCGCAACTTCCATCATTAGCTACTGCTGTAGCCTGCAGAAATATTGTCTAGATTAACTTTTAACTAGTGAAGCAAAAATAGGCACGAGACTTCACCGGCTTAGCAAGATCTCGTATGATTCTTCAAATTGGAAAGTCCACGCGCTACTAATGATGGCATAGTCAGCTTACCACTGAATAAAGAAGGCTGAAAGACACAATATAAAGTTGAAGACAAGTCCAATCTATCTTGTCCCTAATCTCATTTTTTCAACCTCATTTCATATATTAGTATGTCTATCATTGGCCCCAAAAATAAAATCTACAAACAGTAGGAGCAGTATTGGTGCCTAAACTGTACAAAACCAATCCTCTTGAATGCACCTATTAACTATCAGCATCAGAGGAGTCATTCTAATGACTGCACAGACACTAGATATGGGGATCCATTCACAAGATTCATGGTTTCCCAAGAATATTACAGGAAGATCAACATACACTTTGCAATTGTTGCTGCATATAGCCATTCTCAGAGACCAGCTGAGAAACTTGTTTCTGCAGGCGATCATTCTCCTCCATCAATAGTTTGTTCATTGCAGTTAACTTTCTATTGACAGACTGCAGTCTTGTAGCCTCTTTTCGCTGCTTTTCTCGACATCTGCATACACAAAAAAAAGTCTTACTTTCCTATCTTCCACCACGACATTTTAATCAAAACAAAACCAAGCAATAAGTTACATTCTTCGTTTCATTCACATAACCAATACTAAAGCACAATAAAAACTTCTACTGCAGCTAGCAATCCCCATGAAGATCTCCACCAAAATGAATTTTGCATGTCATCTTCAAGGGCAGCCCAGTGCACACTGCTCATGCTATGTCAGGTGTCTGGCGAAAGGCTTCGATGATTTCTGGGCAACCTTCTTTCGTTTATTTCTCCTAGAGGGAAAAAAACTCAACCCATGACATCCACATCATATGACACAACTATTACCGTTTCGCCAGGCTTTCCTTTATTTCAATTCTCTAATTCTCGAAAGTATTCACCCATCTTGTAAGTATACTCAAGTGAATGTACAACTAAAATAGTTAAACTAGAAACTTTCAATAAACAACAGCTAACATAATTAGAAATTACCACAAAAGGAAAAGGATACACAAAAAGTAAGGTCAAACATCAAAATTTGGTCTTTACCTTCGATTCTGAAACCAAACTTTGATCTGTTTAGGCTCAATATTAGCAAGGATAGGGCATTCCCTCACCAACTGCTGCCGGCGTAACGAGCTAGGCTTGGGACACTCAGCATAGACTCTTTCCAGTGCCTCAATCTGCTCCGCCGTGTACCTTACATATTTCCCTGAATCAAGATGCTTATTGATGCTATCAGTGCTACTCTCCCTATGCTGCTGTACCACCACCATAGCCATTTCCCCACAATTTTCTACAACCCCGCCTCTAAAAATCCAATCTTTTCACCACCCAAATGAATAAATCACCTCAGAAAGTTATCAAAACACAGAGATACTCCAAAACACCCCAGAGATTCAATATTTTGTATATACATGCACACACAAAAAAAGAAAGAAAAAGGTTGAATATTTTTTTTTCGAGTGGTTTTAGAAGATTCTTCGGTGGGGTAAAAGAAATACCTTTTTTTTTTCTCTCTCTTGACAAAAACTTGGCCTTACAAACGAAGGTGCTGCCAAAACTGCAGAACAAAGCTATGCATATATAGTCATCATATGAGACAGCTGACAAAACAATAACTGTTGTTTTTCACTTTCTTTTTAGATACACAAAAGCACACAAGCAGCTGCCAATCTCTCACAAGTTTTTACCTCAATGTTTCCTAGTAAATCTCCACAAAGCAACAATTTTTACCAACTTAGCTCACTTTTATGTCCTATTTTTGCTCCAAAATATACTTGCACAAAGCATAAAAACCACCTTTTTCTTAACGATGAGTAAGCCTTTAGCTGTGGTGTCTGTGAAATGGCCCAAAACTTGAAGAATAGCTTCTCCAAGATATCCCAAGAAAAAGTTGATATTTTTTCAGTTACCATAAACAGCTAAATATCACAAACATTGAGCTTAAAATGAAGGAACTTTAGAAACAAATTAGCTAAAAGAAAAACGAAAAACAAAACCCAAAACTCTATTTGATTTATCTTTGATTTTGGTGGGTTGCTGCTCTCAAAATGAAGGAAGTTTAGAAACAATAGCAAAAGCAATGATGCCAAAAAATGTCAACTCAGAAGATGAAGAACGAGAGGAGAGAGACTTTGCAGAGAGAGAGAGATGATAGAGAGAGATGTTGAACAATGGAAAGCACTTGCAAAGTTGAAAATGGCAGTAAGTGCTTTTAAGCCGCTGCTGAGTGCCTCTGTTCCTGTTTGCAGCCGTTGTGCTGTTGCCTCTTTTATATATATATATATATATATATATATATATATATTGCTTTGTTAATTTTGCCATTTGCATTTCAATTTTGTTAATTATTATAACCACTTTTTATGAAAAGTTTTTTTGTTGAATCGATTGGATAGTAAAATTAAGCGCAAAATTGAACCATTTTTTAACTCACAAATGCACGGATCAATGCAATGTAATATACAATGGGGTGAAGTCAGAGTCCTCGAGAAGGCTCCTAAGGTAATTTTATTGTGCTTGTTTGTTGATATCGAATTTATGTAAGTATGTTAGACGAATTGGACTGGTAAATGCGATAAATTAGAACTAAAGCTAAAACTAATCCAAAGCTTAATTGAAATCGGGCAGGCCGAAACTAGGTGATGGTATTAGATTGTTAAAAAGAATCTAATCAATAATTATTTTTATTCAATTTTGGGTGAAACAATTTGTGTGTCGCTGACTAAGTTTTTATTTTAACCATTCAAATATTTTTGGTCCTATATCAACTGAGTTCTATTTTGATTACTCTATCTATTGTTGTTAAAATAAACTAATGATTTAGGAGAAAATCGTAAAATACTTTTCTTGTAATTTATATTTTTTTATCATAACTAAAAAAAATTGCCCAATTAATAAATTAATGGTATTTTTTCAGTCTTTTGACTTTTTTTATTTAGCTTTGAAGAATTTTTTTATTGTTAATTATGGTAAAAAATAAAATTATAATAAAAGTGTTTTACTGCTTTGTCCATAAGGACTAAATTACTTTAACGAAAAACACAAACAAAATAATCAAAACAGAACCATGTCATTAATTAATAATCCTTTCAAAACTTGACTTAAGACACAATTTAGTGACCTAAATCTTTTCTCCGTAATTTTTTCATAAAGTTAGTATCCAAATCCTTTAAATTTGGGTATTTAAGGGCTGCACACTGTTCACTTGAATTAATTCTTTTCAAGAAAATATCTTTTTATAAAAAAATTATATTCTTTTTATAATAAGTACTTAATTTTTAAAAAACTTTCAATTTAATTTTTTTAAAAGCAAAAAATTTTTAATTTTTAAAAAATACTTTGTTTAAAAACTATAAAAAATACTTTTGAACGAACCAATTGAAACGAGTCTATAATCAGACAAAAATAACGTGTTATGACCCCATATTGACACTGTTTGACGCCTATTTAAATGCTTGGGTCAATTCATGACAAAATCTTCTGCCATGCCTTTCTTTTCGAGTCTCTATTCTCGCTACTTGTACCGGGGTATCTCTCTTCCTCCATTAAATGATTCAATATATCATAACGTTATATTAAGATCCTTCGTGATATTCCAACAGTAGAAGTTGGAAAAAAACACGAATTATAATTTGGGTTTGAATTCAATTTTTTACGTTGAGTTGAATATTTTCAACTTAGTCGGTGCATTGTATGAGGAACATGATGTGTACTTGATATTTCTCATTTGGTGGTCAGGTTCCATCCGTATAACGATTATCGAGTTTCGCCAGCTGAATTTCTCTTGTGACAAAAAAAGTTGATATATTGAGTAAATGTGTATCATGTTCGTGTTTTAAAATTACATAGTAAAATTAGGTTTCACAACTAAAAGTGGTTGTTTTAAGTTAAATATTAAATTAAGTCTGAAATAATTAATTCAAATTAGCATTAATATTTAAAATATTAAATTGTAAACTACATTAATCGTGTGGAAACTCATAAAATGATAAAAAGAGACTGCCCAATACATTAAAGTGCAAAGCAGATCATAATAACACTACATCTTGGAAATCAATTTCCATCTAGCATGATATCAACATTTATAATTGTTTCAAAATATATAACAAAATATTGAGACATTACAAGGATTTAGAATGTATCGAGTAGATTGGGGTCAACGTAGAATTTTAACTTAAGAAATTTGTACAATTAATATTACAACGCTTACCCACCCTTAATTAAACACGTGATCCCTGATTGAACGTTCCACGTACGTACCACAAAAGAGAACAAATTCGCCTTCATGGCATCTCAAAGATAGCAGTCAGTAATCAAAATCCTAACAATTTCAGCAGCTGTGGTTTACATGGTCACAAGTCTTGCCACTTCAAGTCAGCAGTACCAGCTAACTAGGGTTTAGCCATATATATACATATACATATATATATATATATATATGTATACATGTATATAAATACCTCTTTGCTGCTGATGTGATGTGTCCAGCATGCTTTCTTGCAATTGAAAACTCAAGCTCTTTGAGTCAACTTTCACAAACTGCAGAAGTACATGCCTTTGATCTGCTTGATACATGAGGACCCGTATGCCCAGAAACAAAAGTACGAGGATCCCTAGACTGGTTTTTTTTTTTTTTACTGTCTTAACCATAATTTTTCTCTTATATATACTATTATGCTAAAATTACATTTTTCTTTGCTTTAACCGGAAATTCATTTAGAAAGTTTTTTTGAACTCACGTTAAAGGGTGTCAAATATAATTTAGGTCAAAAAATAATACACTCTGTATGCAGAACTGGTAATAGAACAATTAATTTCTCAGCTAACTTAAACTCGACTAAGACATGAACAAGTGTTAAAATGGCACTTTCTGGAATCAGCGAGAGAGCAAATTAATCCAATATCGAGATATTTTAAAGGGAAAAAAAAAAAAGAAGATAAAAAAGCAACAAGCCCTATTCATGCATGGAAGGGCAAAAACTGATACTGTAGAACCAAAGGGCGAATTAACGGTCAGATCAAAACTATTTTTGTTAACAAATATTTCTGTTTTTGTTCTCTGCCAGAATGCAACGAGGTGACTTGTCACTTGGCTAATAAAGACCCAACTTCATCATTTGATTGATTAACAAGAATAGTTAAAGATTCCTTCAGGTAACGTCTCATGGTACCATTTTTCGTCTGTTTTTTTCCTTTATCAATGTCTAGTCTAGATCTTATATATTCTTAATTAATTGTCCTGAAGTGACGTGAGAGTAAGGCGATGTGAAACAAAAATAAGAGAAAAAATAGTAAGAGGCTAGTAGGAGGCTTGATGCTTAGAAAGACTTGTTTGTTCTCCAAAGGATCTTTGATAATTATTTGTTTTGAGCTTGACAACCATGTGGGGGCATAATCCTATGCATGCATGTTATGTCATTTATCGGCTTATCGTTTATCAATATTAAGTTTAGACCGTATTTTGAAATGAGTGATTATTTTGAATGATCATCTATGGACAGGATACATGCATGTAGGATGCACATATTTTTGTAAATCCCACGCATATGTCATGGAAATAATAGATAACAAGTGATAATCTCATTTAGAAACGTAATCAATTAGGGTGATTAAAATCTATGAGCTATGCATGTAATAAGTAGGTATGCTTTACCAGCAGATTTTCTCTCTCTTCAATATCTAGAATTTGGCCACAAAGAAATTGCCTCTTCAATCTCTATTCAAGGATCATGGGATGATTATGAATTATGATTTAGATAAGGGGCAGCAATGAAATTTCCGGGGTATGACAAGGACCACATTAATTTTTCTTTTTGTCGGAAATAAGAAAATATATTATACAAACATCAACATATATAAGTACAAGAAATACAAATATTAACAAAAATACAAGAAAATCAAAATTGTGATCAACAAAACAGTGTAGTTTTAAAAACAAGTGGAAGTCCTAATAAAAGAGAGAAAAAAACTTATTATAATTGTACGAACGATCCAATTTGCCACGCTTAAGTCGTGAGAGATTAGTATAGTATTAAAACCAACAGAAGATCTAAAGTTGTTTTATAACAAAATCATATTCTTTCAAAAGTAAAGAAAACTATACAAGTGAAAAGAAAACACAAAAAAATAAAAATTACAAAAAATAAAAAAAGAGTGTAAATAATCCACTACAGGAGTGACAAAAACCTTCAACAAGAGAAAGAAACACATCTAAGACCGCGCAAAAAAAAAAAAAAAAAGAAAAAAAAGAAGAAGAAGAAAAATGCACACACATCTAAGGGAAGAAAAGGGAGAGAAGAGCAAGGGGAGGAATAGATAACATGGACCACATCAATACATACACAAAAATATACGAGGAATGTTTTGAGGGGAGCAATGTCTGAAAATACCATGGTGTCTGGACCTTGGAAACTGTTTCTTAATTCTAGACCAACCTTATGCATAAACATATTATATATATATATATATATATATATATATATAAAATATGCGCATGATAGTGGTCCGTGATTATCATTATACCAATATGGCATTTCATGATTCTATCCAGCGCAGACCGTCGGCGCACATTAGCCACCCTGGGCGACTGCGCATAGGAATTTGACAAGTGAATATTATATACACATTATTAGGTTCTAAAGTACTTCGTCGAATATTCATATAAAATAGGATACATCTTAAAATAATCTCGTATATTTTATTAAAATTACACGATTAATTTTATTGTAAGCACGATCATCTAATAAGCTCTTTATACTTGTCAAAGAATATAACAAAAACAATTTAGAGAATTTTTATGAGATAAATCCAATTAAAACAAAATTTTTAGATGTTTTATCAAAACTGTATTATTAGGATCCAAGTCCAAAATATTGCTGTCATAAAAAAATTATAGTTTTCTTTTTTTGGTTTTTATTGTATTCTTATGAGTTATATATAGTTTGTTTGGCCTAATTTTTAAATTCTCAAAATTATAACTAACCTGTTTTGACATAAAAGCCAGAGCTAAAATACATAAAAGAACAAAAGTTTTAAATTAAACTGGAGCTTTTCTAAAAACTTTTGATAAATTGTTTTTATATCAAGTAAGAAATTATTTTTTCTTAAAAATTATTTTATATTTTTAAAAGTCTAAATTATTTTCAAAATAACTAAAAGCTCAACTTATAAAATATAAGGCTAATCAATTAACAATTTTTATTTAATAATACTTTTACTCAAAATTCTACTGTTGAAAACTTTTTAGCTTTATTATTAAAATTTCACAACTAGAAACAGAGTCTTAGATATTATGAAATTATCAAGATGCTACATCGTTAAACATGTTACTAAATCAAAAAGTAAGGAAAATTTTTTAGCTTAAATTAAAATATTGCACAAAAAAATCTTATGGCATTGCACATTCATCGGCTTTTGGCATGCGCAAAAAGGGGGGCCCTCACGTGCACCCCACACATGACAGTGGTCAACTTTGAGTTGTAGTAATATACAATAATTTTGCTTTCCATCAAAGATTTGGTAATTAAATAATGTTTTGGGATTTATTTATTTTCTCAATATCTTTTTAATATGAAACGACAATGTTCATCTTTTTCACTTTTTTGGGAGTGGATATTGCATCACAAGCAACAAAGATTAAAAGAGAGCCTGAGTAATTCATGTATTTATTAATATATTATTTGCAACAGGTTAAGATGTATCTTTTGGGCTTAATAATTGTGTATTTTGTATGGTATAAATACATAAATAACCTCGTAAATTCAGCGAATTTCTGTCCTGAGTTTGTCTATTAGACTAGAGTTCCGTTTGACCAATGATAATTCAACTGTTAGCAATAGAGATTTAAGTGAAAATGTTGTTGAATAATTTGTTTGAATTAGCTAAAAGGGTTTTTCCCCCTAAACTTTTAAGAAAAGTGTTTTTGAGAGGCTTGAATTTTCAACTTTTAGGAAAAACCAAAATTAATTTTTTTTTCCTTTTCTCTACAGTTTCAACTTTTTTTTTAAGAAAAAAAAATGAAAAGAAGTGTTTTTTTCGTTAAAAAAAATTCCAAATAGGCCATGTGAGGGTGTTTGGATTGGTTTCTGGAGAAAACTGCCGTTGGCTTTAAGTGATTTTTTTAAATTTTATTTTAATTAGTTACTTATTTGAATAAAAGTTTTAATAGAAAAAAAAGTAAAATGTATTTTAACCTTTTGTTTTTTGTCAAAGTTTCGAGGTAAACTCCCTGTAGTTTAAAAATAATATCCTGTGATTTAGAGAACATTGCAAATTGAACAAGCCATTAGTCTTTCCGTCAGCGAAGAGTGTAAAAAAAGAGCCTCTATTTCAATTTAACCTATCAATTAACAAAAGAGACTTTAAGTGATTTGATGCAGATTATCCCTTTGTACAAAAGATACAAATTCTCCTTTCTAATTTGAAATACGGTATAAATACACCCTTAGCAAATGAAAAAAAGAAAGATATCTCCTAAAACTATGGACTACATATCAACAAAATCGAAAAGAAATAGTAATTGAATTTTTAATAAAATTTTGTTGCCCACACAATAGCTTAATTTTGATGGCGTAATTGAAAAGTCACACCATGTATGTAATGTTCTAAAAAATATGTCATATTCTTCTTTACAATCGATAGAGATCAAAGAGATAAACGAATCTTATCTTTTTCTTGATTAACACTTTTCTAAAATGACTTTAACATAATCCGCCACACAATTCTTTCAAAATTGATGGCTAATATGACCCATTCAAGATCTTATAAAGAGGTTACAAATCGATGAAGCGATTATATTTTCAGCATTGGAGTTAATCCTATTCTAATATACTAGTTGGGAAAATTGAGAACACATGCACACACATCAAAGTACAGCAGAAAAATACACACAAAGAACACGTGATATTTTTAACGAGACTTAACCCTCTGCTTACATCTACAATTCTTTCTGGGATAAATTCTACTATTTAACAATAATAGAATTACAATTCAAATGATAAATTTTTCCACGGACAGAAAAGTCTAAACCCTCCTCCAATAGAGTTCTTACAATGCTTTTATCCTCAACAGGATTAGAACGAAAGTAAGACACTCTCGATACTCTCGGGCTTTCTCTCTCACCCACACCCCCTATGGGATGTGACCCTAAGGCAAATCAAATACAAGCTATAAGACCCTCTATTTAGGAAAGAAATCCTTGCTCTCCAAAATTTCTCTTCTACTATTTAGGCAGCTTATAAAGTAACACAATTAATTGTCTTCCACAAGTTTTCTAATTTGTATGGGCTTGGATTTTGAGCCATAACCCAACAAATTTTTCCCTTTGCCAAAAGTCTGAAGATTCTTTGTTGCAACTGGAACCTCTTATAGTCTTTATGTTGGACCCCTCGCTTGATAACACTCTTCACGACAACAGCTACCAACAAATCCTATCAGGTTTTCGGAGTCATCACTAATATCCCTCTCCATGCCATCTAACCTCGACCTTTCAAGGCTGTTTGCATCCTCTTTCGACACTAAACACCTCGGATGTGGTCTTCTTTTTAGCAATAGCTCTCCCCATCAGTCGCCTAGCTAGGACTTTGATCGTTCAGCTATGCAGTCTCTTCTCACAAGACTCCTCCTTCGAACAGAACCTTATTCAATAAGTCTACTCATCCAAAACTTCTCTCCTCTAGAAGTTTGTTCACTAGTTGGCTAAATGTGTTTGCTCGCGCAATTGGTTCAAAGACTTTTGCACAATTTCATGACCACTTGATCGTTTTACCCAAATTCAAGGCTCATCCATGATATATCAAGAGTTTGGCAAAATGGACCTAAAAAATGAACTCAAGACGTCGAAAAATGGTTGGGGACCCTTGGTCAACTCAGTCAAACCCCAAAGTGCTCTCAGTCAAAGCTGATTAAACCCACTGTTTGACTTTTTGACCACAAATACACAAAACTTAACTTACTTGTATCTCACAATCCGACCATCAGATCGTTGTGAAATTTTAGCAGCTTACTCTCCTTGCCGCGATGAACACACAGAAACAAATGGATTGTCGATTGGAATCTGGGAAGGCCTCCAAACGTGATCAGAAGATCTGACAAATTTTCGAACACCTCTCCAGCAACTTTTTCGTTTTTCGTGCAAACCAGTAACCTTCAATACAATTCCTTATGTGTCCTCCTTGCGTCTTCATCATGCCCAATTCATCAACCAGGCTCTGATATCACTTGATGGGAAAATTGAGGACATAGGCACACACATCAAAGCATAAAGAAAAACACACACGATATTTTTAACGTGGTTCAGTCCTCTGCCTACATCTACGATCACCTATAGGATAAATTTCACTATTTAACAATAATAGAATTATAACTCAAGTGATGACTTTTTGCAGGGCTAAAAAGTCTAAGCCCTCTCCCATGGAGTTTTTACAATGGCTCTATAGTCAATAGAACTAGAACGAAAGTAAGACACTCTCGATCCTCTCAGGCTCTCTCTCTCACCTACACCCCCATTAGGTGTTGCTCTGGCACACAAAATACAAGCTATAAGACCCTCTATTTATAGGAGAAAAATCGTTGTTCCTCAAGATTTCTCCTCTACTGTATAGGCAGCTTCTATTTTGGTAATACAATTAATTCTCTTCCACAAATATTCTAATTTGTATGGGATAGGACTTTGAGCTATAACCTAACAATACATTTTCATAGTAACACCCCTGGTATTAATTATGCTTTCATAGTTATTTATAATATAATCAATAATTATCTCATTGAGAAATAACACATTTATTTTATAATTTTTTCAAATTTATGGGAAATGACCACTTCATATAAAAGTTTAACCTTGTAAAAGTGGTTAATATATTGTATTTATTTATTATCTTAATAAGTCCCTCTCATGCGGATAAGATCTACTTTGAGCTTTGCCTATGAACAATTTTAGTGTCTTTTAATGGTTGACGATGAGTTTAAAATTCATAACTTGGATTAATGATAATTGATCATCCTATCTAAAAACTTAAAGTTGGAATGAAAGATTTATTGTAATTATTTATTATCTCAACAATTTGGTAATGGAAGATTTGGATTCAAATACCTCCATGATGCGAAAAGGAAAGTTGTTTTCCCCAGTGTTCCCAATTTGGCATTGTGTCTCGTCGAACGTTGTTATACTGCAAAATCATGTGGAGATTAACTTGAAGAACCTCATAGCAATAAAAATTCACTTTTCATCATGCTTCCATCTACTTTGCATTGTTGTCGGTATAATTGTGAATATATCTGATTCTGCATTTCCACTTTTCGACCTAGTGCATGTAATTTTCTACAGAAGAATTTATCCAAGTTATATATATATATATATATATATATATATATATATATATATATATATATATATATATATATATATAAAATGGAGTGATCGAGAAAATCTTGTATTGACTAAGAGCCCGTTTGGCTTTGTTTACTTTTAAGTGTTTATAAGCAGCTGCTATTTTTAATCTAGTAATAAATAAGTAGAGATGTGTTTGGATAATATGTGCTTATAAGTTTTTGACATTTTTGGTAAATAAATGCTTATAAGTAGCGATAGTAGTTAAAATGGCTAAAAAGGACATGTCATTAATTAATCACTAATGGGATATTGTTGTAATTTGATTGTCATTTTTAAGGGTATACATTTTTTTTTTCACTTTGCCTACCAGCTTATAAGCACCCAAAAAAAGTAGTTCCCATCTGCCTTTTTTTTTATTTTTTATTTTATGCCAGCTTATAAGCAGTCACTAATTGCTTATAAGCAGCAACAAGTTGGTTTACCAAACATGTCAATTTTTTTGGCCTACAAATCAGCTTATAAGCAAAGCCAAACGGGGTTGAAGAGGTGTGTTTAGCTAAGCTTATAAGTTGGTTTGGCTAATAAGCTTATAAGCTGAGATAAAAAAGCTCTAAGGATCAGCTTATTTTTAGGGGCTTATAAGTAGTTTGGTCAAACTTATAAAAAGACAATACTATCCTTAAATAATTTTAAATGGTTTCTATCACATTAATTAATGAGATGTCCTTTTTAGTCATTTTAATTATCATTGCTATTTATAAGTATTTATTTACCAAACATTTCAGCAACTTACAAGTACATATTATCCAAACACGTCTCTGCTTATTTATCACTAACTTATAAGCAACTTTTTACTTACAAGCACAAGTTACTTATAAGCACTTAAAAAAAAAAGTTTAGCCAAATGGGCTCTAAACATATGGCTTGTGTTTTTCAGATCAAATTCTTCTTCTTCTCTCTTTTTTTTTTAACTGTAAATGAGGTTGGAATATAAGTTTAACTAGTAATTTATCGAACTAACGAGGGAGAAAGAGCATGACTAAGAAAGGAACATGCTAGACAAAAAGATTGACCCTTCTGTAACACAAAACATAAGTCCCATCTGTATAATTCAATGAATAGAGCATGATTGGAATTAAGAAAGTCAAATGGACATTCTCTTTTATTCTCTTTTCAGTTTCTTTTCTCTTCGACTTTAGGTGATGGACTAACATTCCTACACTTTGTCCCCTAATCCACCCTGCCCCACCCCCCCAACAAAACAAAAAGAAATTTTTTTTTTTCTCTTTGATGTAGACTTTGCTTTTTCTTCATGCTCTTAGTGGGTGGAGGGTTCCTAATCTCCTCCTTTTGACATGAGCCATTGCTTTTTGCCATAGGAAAAGGAACAGGGGAAAAAAAAACACCATTGCTTTGTAGTTTGCTTAAGAACTTTGGGGCCCCTCTCCCCTGGTCCTATCATGTCCCCACTCTTGTATGGGCCGGGCCCACAAAAAATTAATGTTGCGTAAATTAATAAAATGATGACGTGGACTTTTGCTCTGGTGGGTTGGTGGTGTTGAAGTGGAGACTTGGGCCCACTAACCTCAGGACATTATTTTATTGTTACACATGGAAATGAGCATGCCAGGGTTCTCTTACAACCTTTGCTTGTTTATCACACTTTAAGTGTACCCTCTTCTTCACATCATTTTAAACTATCCTTTCCACATGCATGGCCTGTTCTTTTTACCACAAAACCATTAACCTACATATGGATAAAGATACCATTGTTACGTCCTTGGTGGTTGTGTGTATTCTTGAAGCAAAATTGGTCATCTTTTGAGTCATCCTTTAGTCCAAAATGCTACATGAAGGAGACACGTGTGAGTAAAATTATGCTAGTAATAAAGTCGATGATTAGGTTTCGTTTATATTGACTTTTATCTAACTTTTGAAAAAAGAGAGCACTTGTAATTTGTTTTTGAGTTGTCATAAATGTGAAAGATGTTATTGATATTTACTAATAACTATCTTGAGTGCATTGCTCATTTGCTTAGAATATTTTCTATAACATATGAATTATTTTAGGAGAAAAAAGCAAGCTTAGGGCGAGAACTTGGTCTATTAAGGGTCTAAATTTTAAAAATTTTAGTTGAAGTGCTCGAACATATGAAAAAACAAAAAAAAGATGTTTTACAATGTTATAAAAGGCATAATTTCTCGCTTATATGTCATTTTTTCCCCTTCCGAATCCTATATGACATTTTTCTTTTCTTTATTATCTGGTATATTCTTTTTCTTTTTTCCAATTCCTCGGTGTCATTCTTTAACACTAAATAAAATAATCTCTAAATATCTTAAATTCAACAACAATATAATAAATATTGGATATTTTAGCTTAAACAAAATATCAATGCATGTATATGCACACATCTCTTTCTCTCTCTCTCTTTCTTCTCTCTCCCTAATAGGAGCACATACACATACGTTCTTTTATTGGTTTATTGAATTATTGTGACTTTATTTAAATTTTTTATTTTTAATGCTTTGAATTCATTATTACTTTATACTTTTTTGGATTTTAGAAAAAGATACAAATTCTTTATTGAAAAAATAGAAAAATGAAGAAGGCAATTATCAATTATTGGGACTCTCATTCCAAAAAAAAAAAAAATCTTTGTAGTTTTTTTTTAGTTGGCCAAATTCGTGGGTTATAATCAATAATAGATAAAACCTATTTTTATGTAAAATTTAGAGTAGAAAAAGAAAAATTCATGTAAAATTTGAAAGAGAAAAATGCTACATAAGTAGAAAAAACACCATTAATTAGTGTAAAAGATCTCTTTATCATAAGTTCAAACCCTTTCAATAAAATTTTAAAATTTAGGCTTTTGATTCTATAATATACCCCTAAATTCACCTTTTCCCCATTATATATATATATATATATATATATAATTTTACCCTTGAAGTTCTGGTTTTGCCTTTGTGTCCAGAGTATATAGCTCTAATCATACTACTGTTGTTGACCAAAAAAAAAAAAAAAGAAAGAAAGAATATAAAGACCATACTATTTCTATTTAAAGGGTGAAACATGTCCATGACAAGTCCTACCAATGTATACTAATAACTATAAAATTGGAGAAGTTATAATGCTAAAAATTCTAAATTAATAAAATTTAGACCCTAAAGATTGAAAAATGAAAAACTTGTATCATTGCTTGTACCTGAAATAACATTAAATGAATATGTACAACCAATCACATGGCATAAGATTTAGTTGATTCTCATTGCATTTATTTTTGACAATTTGTTTTCCCGAATAAACGTACTCTGACTTTCTGCTTCACATTTGGAATTATTCCACATCTTTTCCTACCTGATATGCAATTTTTAAGCAGGCAGTAAATTCTATCTGAGGCTGCCGAACACGGATAGAGAAGATAATTAACTGCGTCAGGGGCTGATTTAAAATATTTTATTATTCGGAACCAAATAGACGTGAAAAATTAGTAGAAATGTTCAAGTCAGGGTTTAGGGCTCGCAGTTCAAAAAGTAAATCTGGCTCGGACCCCTTATGATATTTTCTAATCCAAACACAAGCTAGTTTAAACTTTATCCAAACAGGTGGAATTGGTTATATAGATCTAGGGTTCGTTCGGCGCAATTAGCAGATTAGGTAGCAAATAGTTGTTTGAGTAGCAGATAGTTGTTTGAATAGCGGATAGCTATTGTGTTTTCGCGGTTAGCAGATAGTTGTTTCACTAGCAGATTGTTTTAGATGTATTCGATAAAACTAACTGTTTGGTTAGTTGGTAAATGCAAAATAACAAAAAAGACATCGGTATCGGGTTATTATTGTTGTAGTAATAATAATAATTAAGACAATTTATTTTATAATTAAATATATTTTTCTTAAAATAATATTTTATTAATAAACCATAATAAAATTACTTTTTTAAAAATTAATTTTATTAATATTATAAACAAATATTTTTTATTATGAAAATATTTTAATTGATTGAAAATTTATACTTTTGAAAAAATAATGAATGGACAAATAAGACCTATATATTTTTAATATATTTTGATATGGATAGAATTTCAAATTAATTTTTGTGTTATTTTGTATTTATATTTGTGAAAGTAAATGTAAAAATATAAACAAAATTAGATAGAGGGTACAATTATCAAAAAGATGTTAGAGAGGGGGTAGCATTGCCAAAAAAAGATGAAACACTAAACTCTATTTTGAAACTTTAATAATATTAGCTTTTTACAAACACTACTTTAAATACTATTTAGAATAAAAAACACTACTTAAAACACCGTTTTACCGAACAACCAAAATGGAAGGAAGTAGTGTTTTGACTTGGTCAAGATACTAAACACTACTTAAAACACTGTTGCTGAACAAGACCCTCTAATAAGTCTAATAAGTTTTTCTAGACGGTCGTTTCTTTCGTTAAGTTTTATAAATACTTTCTTGACTGTTTCTATTTAACCCAATCTTATGGTCATTCTTTACCTTCTATATCTCAAATCCATATGCTAATGGTTGGCTGCCTAACACCACACTCCTCTTCTATGAAATTTCGTAACTTTGTGGCATTCAAATCTTGATCTTTTGGCCGACCTTGATACATTATAAATTTCAACTCCTTAGTGTTTTCTAATTGAATAAATCATGTCTCAACTTTTTCTCATGTATTTTTCCTTTCCTCAAGGACCGAATGAGATAGCAAGTATTGGACTTTGAGCATGTTTTGTCTATGGTTTCTTAAGGACTCTTCTACCAAGGTTATTTTCTCTTCTTTTTTTTTTCCATATCTTATTTCCACATTGTGTAGACTAATCGAGTCAAAGGAGAAATAGTTTTCTTTTGACATTCAATAATCAATCAGATATGTCTTGACTCTTGTAAAATTGCACGGCAAAATATGAGGAGAAAAAATCTTAATATAGCCCAACGATTAAATGTCTAAATCGGACAAGTATTAGACTAAAATTATTGTTTGGAAAAATTCTTCAGATGATGTTTTAATGGAGCACTTCCATTTGGACCATATTTACAAATTATCTTTTTTTTTTCTTTTTTTGGGGGGGCAATATGATCAAATTTTCGATATCTTGTGAATTGGGGCATTCTGGATTTTACAAGGTGAAAACCCTTCCTCTTGCCTCTCTCTCTTTCTCTCTCTCTCTCTCTCTCTCTCTCTCTCTCTCTCTCTCTTTTTCCCCTTATGAAAAATAAGCGTAGAGATTTGTTTGGACTGATTTTTTTTTCCACAGAAAAATATTTTCTTCCAAGAAAAAAACACACCCTTTTAGCAATAAGTATTTCACTTAACTTTCAGAAAAGAATTAAAAAATTGAAAAAGAAAAGCTCAAATACAACTTTTTTCGAAAGTCAGAAATTTTAGGGTGTATTTGGTTTGTCTGTTTTTTGTTTTCATTTTTATAGAAAATGAAAATTGGGATAAAAATTTCATTTGGTTAACTTATTTCATTTTTCATTTTCATGAAACTGAAAACAATTTTCTAGGAAATCAGAAAACATCAAAAAAGTATTTTTTGTAAAAACAAGGTGGTAATTTTGTAAATAACTTTAAAAAATTTAGAAAATAAGGTGACAATTTTGTAAATATCTCTAAAAAATTTAGAAAATAAGATGACAATTTTGTAAATAACTCTTAAAAAATTTAGAAAACAAGATCGCAATTTTATAAATAACTCTAAAAATTTAGAAAAAGAAGGTGGCAATTTTGTAAATATATCTCAAAAATTTAGGATACAAGGTGGCAACTTTGTAAATATGTCTAAAAGATTTATAAAACAATGTGGCAATTTTGTAAATAACTCTACAAAATTTAGAAAATAAGGTGGCAATTTTGTAAATAACTCTAAAAATTTAGAGAACGATGTGGTAATTTTGTAAACATCTCCAAAAAAATTAGATTACAAGGTGTCAGTTTTGTAAATAAACATCAAAATTTTTGAAATCAATTTTCACTTTTACTAACCAAACACATTCTCTAAATTTTAGAAAATAGAAAATAAAAACTATTTTTAGAAAATGAAAATAAAAAACAGGCAAACCAAATGCAATCTTAACTTCTTAAGAAAATATTTTTCTAAAAAGTTATTAGAAAAGTGTTTTAAAAAAGGTCAATCCAAACAAGCCCTAGATCCACCAAATTGGAAGAGGGAGGGAAAATGAACAGAAATCATATTTACATTCAAGAATTACTATTATCTTGCTCCAATAAAAAGGTTTGGATCTCTTGTTTAAGTTAACGTGATAATATTACAAGAATAATGTTATGGGAAAAATTTGAAAATGGTAATTTTTTTAATAATGTATTTATTATTGTTATTATTATTATGGAGATAATATATCATTATTTTTTTTTTAATAATATTATATCATTATGGATGAAAGCTAGGGGGCATGGAAACATGATTATAAATGAAGGCAGAAGATGTACCAATGGCTATAAATGAAAGATACCAATCATTAACTAATGAGGCAACATCTTGGCTCAATCATGGTCTACTCCATGGGTTTGTGTTCTGCACATTTAAGGGAGTACTTCTACTTGATTTTTTGCTGAAACTACGGGCCTTCATGTCCTGAGGGACCATTCTCTATGCTTTATTTGGTGCCAAGATTGAATGTTGTACCTACAATTGAAATTGGGTAAATTAAAATGCGTTCACAATGTTGCTCCTTGATTTTAATTTAATAATAATTTTTCAAAAATATTAATATTAATTTAGTGTTTCACAAATTTATTTAAATTAGTCCATATTGTCTCAAAGCACTCATATTTATCCTCATTGTTTCTAACTAGTTTCCTATCTAAAGGTAAAAAAAAGGTAAAACAATAGGGACTTATTTTAGATATGTTAAATGTTAAGAACTAATATGAATATCTTACAATAATAAGAATTGTAATATTAAGACTGATATGCACATTTAAAAAGAACAAAAGATGTAAGACCAATATCGCGCAAAGGTGAGAAAAAGATGTCACTAGAACAACTTTATTTTTCCAATACATGTCCATCTTCTCAAAAATTACATTTAAACATACAACATAATTTGCTCCTAAGGATAGTTTTACAAATAAGCCTTTTACTGGTATATTATTTGAAACAACATGATTATCTTTTCCAATTCCCAAGAATAAATAACTGGTGTCTACACTCAAAAAAAGGCTGCAAAAATACATTACATAACAAAATTGTTGACCATACAAATTTGTTTGCTAAAAGCATATATTCTTATGGCAATAGTAGGCACAGAGAGCAAGTGTCTTCACCGTATACAAATTGAAGAGGCACAGTGTTCTTCCGATCCATTTTTCACTTGTGCCATGCCAAGTGCACTTCCTGTTCTACCGGGAAATGTCGTATTTGTTTTTTGGGTTGGACGAGGTCTGTAGTTCAGGTCCAGGATGAACTCGGTCAATTTTACTTAGAAAATGAAAATTTTCAACTCTTCCTCGGCCTTTTCCCAATATCCCAGAAGAGGAACACATTTCCGCAACAAAATAGGAATCGTTGTTTCAAGCAGCAAAAAGGTAAGTTTGGGGGCTGCTTGCGTACCTTCGAAAAATAAAAACTTCAGGACTCAATACAGATCATATGAAAGACTAAAAGCAAACATGTATTGATGCCATGAATGATACTAGTGCCTCTTTAAGTTTTCGAAAATGGAACAAAGAAATTGGATTGAACATAGGTTGCCATGTAATTAACACGAAAATTATGCCACAACATGACCTAGCAAAAGAATGGGGCAAAGAGGGGGAAGAGGGCTGAGGAAAGCTACTAGCACAGTGTCGAGGTGAATCACCAATTAAAAGGACTTGCTCCGAGGAAGAAAATCTCATTTTCCACGTCTTTCACCCAGTGACAAACTCTGTTGCACGTTTTTATTGCCAAAGCCTGCAGCAAATGTACTAAAATTCAGTTAATCATAGATCAAAAGTTTGCCCCACCCTCCCAGAGACATTTTCATAAGCCTCCGAATACCATTATTGCATGATCTAGTCCAATTTATGAGTAAATGATATTGTTCTATACAAATATTGAACTTCAGATGATAGAATATAAGCATTTTTTGTATAGTTGATACTTCACACAAAATACCATATTAGCACAAGCAAACCATTTCAAGACAGCCATTAGCTCAAGAACTGCAGTGGAGGCACATGTACTCGTTCATGCTTGACAGTCTACATTTATTGTTAAGTATATTCATAAACAGCAGGGCTGTTATCGCTTTCATCACTAATAGATGAAGGAAGTATTGAAGCAAGGACATTCCCATATACCATAATTTGCCATAAGGGTCCAGACCCACAGTCAGATGGTGTAGCCATGCAGTATAATTGTACAGATTATATGAAAGAGTGTGTCAGCTGATATAGTCACTGTAGTCTATTGCGCAAGTTGTAGCAATGCTGAATGAGATGTGACAGAGTTATGTGACAGAGTTAACACTGGATTCTAAAACATTAACCAGGTAATTCAGTCACATAATGAAGTTTGATATGAGAAGGTGAAAGTTTCAAATAGGAGAGAATCTACAAGCAGACCTTGTCAGCAAGAGGATCAAACGCTGCATAAAGTTCAAAATCAGGTGTAACCCAGCAGAGTAGAACTGCCATATAAAAGAAGATCAGTTAGATTACATTAAAGAAATTCCATAACCAAGGCATCACTTACAATGTCCAAAAGTTGTTGAAAGCAAAGATATTTCAAAGAAAATGGCAACCAAGTCAGCAAAGAAAGCAAAACAGCAAGATAAATAACTTCTTTTCAAGATTTAACTAAATGATTGTAGATGGTAAGCTCATCAAGCAGAAAAATAATAAACATAAAATGTTGGGCTTGAATTACCTACATGTGAGGTTTCAAAAAGAAATCCAAGCAAAACTAACTACAGGAGTGTGACTTCTAAAAGTTTGCTTTATTTCGCCCAACGGGGGTGTTATCTGTTGTAACACCCACCTGCGTTGACTTTTTATCAATCATAGATCCAATTGCATATCTAGGACCACTCTTTCAAGGCTTGATGCTTGCATCACATGTTACAGCAGACCACATCTCAGTTTACTCCACCAAAGTTTTTCACTTTGTTATTACAGTTAAGCATCATTCAAGCAAACTTCCATGTCCCCGTAAAGAATGTCATGGAAGCCGCTTCCAGTCTTCGTACCTGAATTATCACTTAAATATCTTGTTCACTAGCCCCAGACAAATAGCTTATCGAGTCAAATACCAGCATTCAGTTCAACCATTAAATATTTCACCTAGTGGGATTAGATGCTCTACACCTCAATAGAAGACTCTCCCTCAACCAGGCTTTACTCTCTCTCTCTCTTTCTTCCCCCCCCCCCCCCCCCAAACACAAAAACCCCTTCTCTATATATATATCACCCTCTCCCTCTCCCTCCCTCCTTCTCTCTCTCTCTCTCTCTCTCTCTTTCCTTTGATTCCCTCAACCAGGTTAAGCAAAGGGAAAAGGAGGAACTGACCCTGGGGAAAGAGCTTCCTTCATTTCCTTTCATGAGGTAAAGGAAAATTAACAAGGATTGAATGGCTCATTTAGCTGATAGAAGTTTGATTTTTCCATTCTGTTTCTTGTTGGGTACAAATAAAATTTCATTTTTACTCAGTTATGGACAGCATTTCTCTAATGTAGAAAATCAGGACTCAAACTATCTCTCTTTTTTTTTTTGTGGAAGCAAACAAATAATTCTATTAATTCAATTCAAAACGCACAGGTCAACTTGAAAGGAAGCCATACGAACAATTCAAAGAAATTCAAAGAAGAGAATTCCCTGCAGGGTTCCGAGCTAAACAGATTTCCATATTCAAAGAAGAGTTTTTGGATTTGGTCCTTTGTGTTTGGCTAGATAAAATCTCCACTTTCGGTAGCTAAGCAGATTACCCTATTCTAACAAATTTCTTTGTTTCCCGGACCCCAGTATTAGGAAATGTGATTCAATAGCTTTCTAGTTTATGTTCATTATAAATCTTAATTTAATCAAAATTTACCTTAAAGCTATGCCCATCATCTCCAACCTTAGAAGCAGAAGCATATGATTGGACAATTTTAAATACACATTTAAAAAGTCACTTTCTTTTTCTTTTCTTTCTCCTTTTTGTTTAACATGAATTTCTTATTCTTTATTTATTTTAATGTGTGGCATCATAATATACTTGAGCTTTGACCTCAATACTTTTAAACTCGCAACTGAGAATACTTAGTGTGCCTCTCAACATCTTATATATACCATGTAAGAAACTTCTCTAAATGGATTTCATGTTGCATTAATCTGTTAAATGTGCTCTGTAAATGAAGAATTTTCCAATAACTAAATTTTAACATTCTAATGATAATCTAAGAGGGTGTTTGGTTTGGCTTTTTTTTTTTTTCTAGTCAAACCTGCTTAAAGCCCAATTTAAACTAATAGAAGTGTTTGTTTTAATTAAAAAAATACTGTTTTTAAATGACTTTAAGTAAAAAGTCCTCACCCCCAACTTCTGTTTTTTATGGCTTTAAGCACTTTTTTTAAAAAAAAGTTTGACCAAATCATTTACTATCGTATCCTTACCTTTTTATGTTTATTACCAAAATATCTTTTCTCTTTTATGTTATACTTACCATTTTAAATTCTATTGTCATGTTCTTAATAGTTATTTTAACAATATAAGTTACTTTTTAACCACTTTAACCAATCATATAAATACTTATTTTCATAACTACAACTTTTATTCAAACACGTAACTATTTAAAGTCGAATATAAAAAAAAAGCCGCTTAAAGCCAAAAATACTTTAAGTAGCTTTTCAAAAAGCCAATCCAAACACCCTCTAAGTATTCAACAAGAATCTATAGATCTAACAGGTCCCAAGGTTTAAATCATTTTCTACTTTCTATAATTTTTTGATTATCCATATGCGGTTCATGATTACACAGACATCAGAAGAAGAGGAAAAAATTATAAAATTATGGTTAAGTTGTACAAATTATTAGAAGATCTTCATACCATAGTTTTCATCCCTTCTAAACTGAGTCTTATGAGGCCCAGCATCTTTCTCATGCATGGACACATAAAGCTTCTGATACGCCCTATACAGTCTGCACAATGGAACAACCTGATTATCCCACTGCTGGATATAAAGAATGGAAGTCCTTTCTGAGGCAGTCACGCAGATCTACGAAAGCTTTAACTATAATTACCTTTTTTGTTGTTTCAAGCTGTTGATTGGTGATGAAAATTCAGATGCTACATATTGATCAAGATATATACTACGGTATATGAAATGCCACAGCCCAGCAGGACCACCAATACAGACAGACGCTTCCCTTATTCTCTCTGGGGGCTCTGTTGTTAGTCTTAGATGACCTAGATGAGGAGACACAGTTCCCGAACGGGGAGCAGGGTCAACAGGCAACTCCTCAACACGCATGCCACCATCCAACACAGATCTCTGAACTTCACTTAGAACATTTGACTTCAAAAGTACCGTTTCAATACGAATCCTATAAAACAATAAAAAGTTTTCCTGCTAACTAAGAAAGAAGTGTGAAGGACTAAAGTACCTTTTCAATACGAATCCTATAAGACAATAAAAAAATTTCCTGCTAACTAAGAAAGAAAATGAAGGACCAACTCATTTATCTAAAATAAGCTAGTGACTGGCTCAAGCGGAAAACTATATGCAGGCTCCAGCAGCATCATATTCACTTGTGTAATCTAATACTGAACTCTAGATGAGCTTTTCAAGAGAACATACCATCATAGCTAGATTTTCCAAGAGGATTGACTAATTTCTGATATATAGTTTACCTGCAGTCTTTAAGGTGATAGAAGGCATCTGATCGTGTAGTAAGCAACATCAAATAAGTATCAACCTGTCAAAAGAAATGTTCCCAGTATTTCTTCAGTTGTAACTCATACATGAATAGCATCTTCTGTGAATCAAGTATCAAGAATTTAGTGAACAAGCAATGGTAAAATTACTCTTGTTACAGCCAAGAGTCCAAGTTAATATATATTAGATAGAAGCATCATAGGAAGAAATTGTTTTTGAATTTTTAGCTGACTTACATCAAGATAATGCACGTAAGCATATAAAAATGCCATGGGATTGTATCTTGGTAAGCAAATTGGTGAAAAGGATTCAGATGTCCTGCTTGAAATAAATAAAACTGTAAGGATACTAAATAAGCAACTAAAGTGCATTACTACTTTTTTATAAGCTAAAGCTCTAAGTAAAATTTAAACCCAAATATATTACAAATAGGACTTCTAAAGGAACATATAAAAAGATGATTAAGGCTCAAAGCCTCAAGTTACATTTAAATCCAAACATATTACCAATAAGACCTCTAAAGTCACATAATAAATGATGAATGACTTTTATCACATGTACTTTTAGGCTGACTAGATTGAGCTCCCAACACATTAATAGCCACTTGCTGAATACAACACGTTATTTAAACCCAAATATATTACAAATAAGACTTGTAAAGGAACATAGGAAAAGATGATTAAGGCTCAAAGTAACATTTAAATCCAAACGTATTACCAATAAGACCTCTAAAGGAACATAATAGGTGATGGCTGACTTATAACATGTACTGTTGGGCTGACTGGATTGAGCTCCCAACATATCAATTATAATCACTTGCTGCATACAACACGTCAACCGAATCTCAACTATAGCATTTGATAGAGATGAGGACCATTCCCAGAGGTCCATGTACGTATACAAGAGTGATATATTATGGTTGGACAAGCCCTAGGGCAAGAATGAAAGAAACTATGGCTTCAGAAGAGGACACAACTATAAGACATGTGCATCATTGATCTTTCATGTCCCTCTCTCTATCCCTGCGTGTATGGCTGTCTTTCTGTGACCTACTGACCACTAAGTTCCACTACTTCTTCAATATAGGAAATATAATTTGCCACTGAAATAAGTAATCAATCATCATAAACAGAATTAAATACCCCCAGCACACACTATAAATATTACATGTAAACATTACTATTATTCACATTCTCAAATCAAAGTAGACAAAAAGATAGCATGCTCAGACGAGCAGGCAGCCTTACTTGACTTTAGACCTCCCTAGACAGTATTTGGCTCACAGCATTTACTTGATAATTTCTTCCTAAGCAAAATATTCAATAGCTAAGCTGATAACAAAGCCAATAAACTACAAAAACACGAGGCAAACATGCACAGGTGCAGAACTACAGGACAGACAATGTCACTTTTCCATTACGGGGGAGCATCATTGAATATTGTTGAAACGGTGAATATGGAAATTTAATTTCAGTTGGACATTTGGACTTGCCTAAATGATTCAGATGACATAACAAAATTGGAAAGGAGGAGCATATCATCAGGATGAAGAGAAGCTTTTTGTGCACCAACCAGACTGATAACCTGCATTAGAATCAACTTATGATATATATGAGAAACAAATTACTCTAAAACAGAATGATCAGACTTGTAACATATTCTGCTGACTGATGAAAAGTAAGTTAAAAGAATATAGATGAAGAGATAGACCTTATGTTTACACATTAATATTGCAAATAGAACACCCGATTCAGCAACATCTTGCAAGATGGCACCTGCTGCTTGCCTTGTGGCATAAGAGAGGGGAAGACAAGTATATGCATGGAGAAATGTGGCCGGATTCCTGATCCAAATTAGCAATAAATTACAGAAAAGCTAAGAGGCTGAGTGCAAGTTTTCTCACTCAGTTCAACCAGTTATTATCTATGTATACTGAACAACTCTATAAGATAAGTTGATAAGGAAAAATCTATCAATAGAGTAATTCTCAAGTGTTCATTCAGTGGTAGTCTGTAAATCGTATGACATGATACTGACAGTTGGATGGAATGAGGATGTATAGTTTTTCCACATAATTTAACTTCTGCGATGGTATTGCTGACAGAATTAATTAAGTGGAACATCAGGCACTGATAAATTCAGACGACCTTTCTTGTATGTTATTTTCCAGTAAACTCTTCCTAAAAACCAAACTTGGTAACTACTTGGGAGAACCAGAGAAGCTTCAGAAATAAGCACTATTTGAAATCTATCACGAGAATGCTTGAAGACTACAGTAGAACAATTGCCTTGAGAACTAGAGGGAAATACTGCATCAAGTAGTGCTCAAAGATTGAGTTAACATACTAAAGAAAGATTTTTGGAGACAAACCAACTGAACGAATGCATGAGGGAGGAGAAAACAGCATCTGTTCCTCCAAGCAAAGGTGTCATGTCAAATTTTGGATTCTTCTCGAAACATCTATTTACAGACTTGGTAAGAATAAGTATCATCTGCAATCATATAAGAGACATGACAAAGAACTGCATCCTTTAGCAAGAATACCTTCCCATTAATGAGGCAAGAGATCCTAGAAACAGACTAGGAAGTAGGGAAAGAAAATGATACCTGACCATAGAGAAGCTCTAGCTGTCCCCTCAGTGACTCAAAAGGCTCTTCTGTACAGCTTATACAAACCAAGTAAATTGGTCCTTTTACCAGAAAAACCACCTGGAAAGCAAAACTTTCCATGTCAGTGAATAATAATTGCAAGGCACAGGTGCACCAAGTTCAGAAGAGAATGGACAGTGTGGGCATAGCAGATGAACAAGCTTAACCGATAGAACCTACCTTCTATTGAGAAACCTTATTACATGGGGTGTGGTGGTGGAGGGAAAGGAAAGATGATATTGGAAGAACCTCATTACTAGGACATCCAAAATAAGGGTCAAAAATATCTTATTTCAACTGTGCCAGCAGAGTCTTTTTGTAGAAAATAAATTGTAGTCAAGATATTAGATTAGACTTTACAACTTCACAATTTCAATTGCAGTATTTTCTTGTCAAATCAAACCATTGGTCTATACTCTATATAGAAAGATTTGATTTTAAGGCATCAGATTGGTCGGCAAAGTCGTGAATCTTCTGAAGAGTTTATTTGGACATTGCCTTCTCGTTATAAGGCTTTAGCAGTAGATACAAACAAAATATTCCTATATACCACTATGAAGTTCACATAAGGTAGCTTCATAATTCAACTATCACAACCCTGAACATAAATCACCATTACTCCAGGGATTAATTGCTTCTGTCTTTCCTGCTTGTGCTTCTTATTTCCAATTCCTTGTGAATGGAAATAGTGTGTGTCAAGCATTTGTTTGAGTTTTTTTCCCTTACACCAAGAAAGAAAAAGTAGAGATATTAGACACCCAATGCATGGACAACCGCAAAACCCCAATGGCCTAGCCACTTCAGTGTATTGCACTTCATATGTATTCCATGGCAAGTCCCAGGTGTATATTCAGAGAACTGACTCAAGTTTACCAATCTATGCTCAAGTTGTATTCAAATTCATATCTCATTAGATAAGCTTTGGTAACGTTAGGGTTTCACTTTAAGAACATTTAGTGAGATACTCCATGACAGAACTTTTTTATCATTTCAAGAGAAAAAGCAGTAGATGGTCTATTTGACAGTTTTTGTGATGCCTGTTGAAGAGAAGACCAACAGACTGAAGTTGTATTAAAAGTGCAAATTTCTTATATCATTTCAAGATAAAAAGCAGTAGACAGTCTATTTGATAAACAAATAAACAAATCCACAGATTTTTTAAATGAACAATGTTCCATTACTTATGTTCAGCCACCCAAGCATCCTCTTAACTCAAAAACAATGTTTATCTTTGTAAGATTGTTCATATTCATTGCTAAAAAGTGAACCATGCATCTTTAGTACAAAATCCAAAGCACAGTTATCAACGCAAAGCAGATAGTAAAATACGCATGAAACATAATATATCTATTATAATGTATAGTTCTGAACATAAATCTCATTTAGCTTACCAATCTTCACCACCTAAAATGGTACTACTCTGCTACATTTTGAGTGTCACCAAGTTATTGCACAGCTTTCAAAAGTTTGAGCACTACTAAGGGCAATCATTTCATACTTCTATTTCTCTTTTTTCTGTTTTCAATGTGTGTGGTGTTGTTGAACTAACCTGGTGTTTTCCTGCTCTTACCAGCTTGACCCGGTCTCCCCTGAAAACAAATCAATGAAACAAACTATTAAACTCCTGTGTGCTCATTTCCATCCAAACAATTACCAATGAATAAAATCATAGAAAAACAATGATCAAAAAAGTATTATTGATTTAGCTGTCACAATTGATGTACCCGTTCTCGACGAAAGAAATGATGGCTTGCAAAGTTGCAGAAAATCCAGCTAGCTTGTGTTCATCTCCATACCTTTAAGTTTAACAGGGGGAAAATAATGTAAGTCAAACCATAAACGAATTTGCAATATATAGCAAGATGAATCTGGACCCATTTTGACTCGTAAAAAATTAGAATCGAAGAGAAAAATATGAATCATACCATGATGCTGTACTGAACAAGAAAAATGGAATTCTTAGGTAACAATATTATTTCAGAATAGGAGATGTGAACCTTGAATATATTGGCTTTCCAGAATTACTCAGAATAAAGAAATGCTTCTTCCTTTTTCTCCATGACATAGAAGTGTCATCCTGTACTTCATTGAACAATTGAGAGAAGATATAAGTCTCAGGATATAATACTCCATAGGCCAACACATTGTGAGCACGTCATGAATTTGGAAGCATGCTGCTTATTTTGCACATTTGTATGTAAATGTTTGTTCTGAGGTGAGTATGAGAAAAAGTACAATATATCCTCCTAGCAGGCCATGATAAGAATGATTCAACATAGGACACTTTTGAGCGAAAGAGGAAGATAGACAAAAGATAATTAGTGCTCGGAGGTACAAAGACCCATATAGATTCCTATCCTCTGTTATTGATTGATCAAAGAACAATTTCCATTATAAAAGAGAATGAAGGTTTCATATTTCAATGCAAAAATTGGGTTTAGCAGGTCGGTTTTCTGCCTCTGATATGATAATGCCATAGCAGGAAAAGGTAGATTTTTTTCTTTTCCTCTTTTGGGTACCTCAGCAAATAGTCCCTTTATGCATCTCTCACCTGTTCTTTTACTGGTACACCTCTCATGGTCCTTCATGCTGGGCGGTACCAAAAATCACCCTTTTTTAATATTTATAATACATATATATGTATTTTTTTTAATATACTTGCGCCCCCCCTCCCCTGCCAAAAATAAAAAACAAAAAAACCCCAAACACCCTAGTTCCCAAGTCCCAACCATGACCTACCTTCCCACATGACCATTCGGCTGCTGTTAGATAACTTTCCTTTTTTTTATTTTTTTTATGTTTTGTCTTATGTTGACAATTAAAAAAAGGAAAAAACCTTCCCATCCCCACTCCACCAATCACCCCTAACCCCTTTTCTCTCAAATCCCAAAATCTTAAACCCCCATTCTCTCCACTCTCCACCACGCAGCGTATCCCCCCCCCCCCCAAATTTCTATTTTCACAACAAACAAACAACACAAAATAATAAAAAGGTAAAATATATTATATTTTATTTATATTTTTTTAATAAGCAACTTTGTGTATTTTTTTTTCCTTAATATTACTTTTGTCTTTTTTTTTTAGAGAGCAAATACTTTGATCATTGAAGAAATGAAGAAGGTAAGTAACCTTGTCCAAACTATTTTTTATTATGATTTTTGTTTGCTTAGTTGTAATAATAATTTTTAATGCATGTTTTTCCTATTTAGATAATATTTTAAGATGTGATGAAGATGAACTTTGAGGAGGGAAAATGAATTATTTAGGAATATACTTTAAAATATTAAATAAATAAAATAAGTTTATTCCAAACACACTATTAATCTAAGCTAACCAAGCCATGACATGGAGTAATTAAAATAAATTCACAACTTGTAGTTAGCAACAACATCAACATGACCGAATTCCATTGATACACACTGGACCGTTGGAGTCTCCATTATGCTTAATAGCGGAAGAATAAAATTTGATATTTTTAGTACATTTTTTTCAGTGCACTGCTAGGGGGTAGACAAGTAGATATTAATCTCATAAAGTCATTCACCAGATATAAATACACACACACACACACACACGAGAAATTTTTTCGTGTTATGCACGCTTTAAAATTTTGTCTATCAATATCATTGGCCACCCAAGATGAAATCCTGGTTGCGCCCCTGACGCTGGAGATCTGCTGTGCCTTGTCTTCTCCATGCTATTTATTTTCACTATGTCTTCGTGTGTGAATATGGTTTAAGCTTCTAATGGCATCTCATAGGGCATATAAAAGCCAAAAGCTACGTTTTGTCCTTGACTGGTGACCAAACACTTCCCTATCTATGTGGCTCCATGGTTTGTGTATGTACACCTTTCTCTCTTTCTGGCTAAGGTTATAGCTCACAGTATTCATTTTGGGAACTTAGAATATATGGCTAAGTATGCCATGTGGCAGAGCCTTATAATTCTTTATTGCAGTTTTCTTTCTGTTTCTTGAAGGGGGAAGAGTTTTCATTTAATAAATACTATTGATTAAATACCAGCTGAATAATACCCCTCTTCCACTATTTGTGCTGCCTCATCTATGGATCATTACTTCCAAGAAGGCCCTTCGAGAACCAGACAAATACAGTAGACTTCAATGTCTCTGTTCACTTATGCATGCTGTATTCGCGTATCCTCCAGTAAGCCTTAGGTGCTTATTTCGCACATTGATGAGAATCTAATTTCCTAAAGCCTCAACTTTCTAAAATTATCAGTTTACTCATATGCAAACTTCAAGAAGAATGGTAGAACAACATATATTATAACATCAAATCGTTAGCCTAAGTCTTTTCGACCACCAAAATTTTGTGTATAGTTCAAGAATGTCTGAGCTGGCCACATGCTGTTATATAATATTGGTGACTTTCGTTAATGCATCTGATTAAGTCATTAATCAACATAGAACACTGTAGCACCAAAATAGACTACTACAGCCATTGCTGCAATGCTCTCCATTATCTCCTTACCCATTTTGGCCATAGGTAACTCTTTAATGCTTCTACCAAGGAAAGTTGCCAAACCTACAATCTACTTCATAGCTAAGAAGTATATTCTAGAAAAGTCCTCAAGTCTCGATTCAGTCATTAAGTGGCATGTAATTTTCGGCTTTTATTTTTTACAATATTATGTTCTAGTTCATTTTCCATTGCCGGTTAGACAATTTGGTTTTATATTTGGTAAGTTTAAACCATTAATGTGCATAATTAAGTCATTTTACAAATATATAAGAAGAAACTCATGGGGGCAATCCCAAGCTTCCTTCGCAATCACTTTAAACTTAAAAGTTTCATGCTATATTCTTTAAGCTCCTAATAGTTCTTACAACAAAGAATTATTTGAAACTCAACAGAATTAAATTTCCAGGCAAAAGTATTTTAAAAGTTGAGATCTTTTCTTATTTACATTAAGAACACGAGAGTTTCATGCAAACTCTAAGCTTCCAGTTCATCCATAACAAGCAATACTTTAGAACTCCTTGGTATTACATTTTTTGCAACAAAAGTCAAAAACTTAAAAACTTTTTTCTCGTTCGCATTAAATACTAGATTTCCATGAAATGTTGTAACCTCACAATTTTCCTAAAACAACGATACTTTACAACTTAACAGCATCCCATTTTCAACTAGAAGAGCTGAAGACTGACATTTTTGTCAGTCCACATTATACACTAGAGCTCAATGCAATATGCTAACCTACCAATTTGTCCAATTCTCGTGTAACAAGTGCTACTTTACAACTTAATGCCACCAAAATTTTGGCTAATCGAGTTATAAGGCTATCAGTTTTTCCCAGCCACAACAAAGACTAGAGTTTGATATAATTCTAGGCTCCCAATGCAATTATAACAATCCAACAGTTCACAACTTAGCAGCATTATATTTCCGCAAAGCAAGTTAAAAAGCTTATAGTTTTCTCCCATTCACATAAAACACTGAATTTCATGCAATAGTCCCAGCTCCCATTTCCCATATAAAAACCAGCACTAGACAACTTAACAGCATTATATATTTGGGCTGAGAAGAGCTAAAAAGTTGAGATTTTTATCTTACTGACCTCATCAGTGTGCCGTTTTCCGGGCACCCATTGAGCGGGCGAATCCGAACCACCATTATTATCAACCTCACGTATCTCATCGTCACGATCATCAACCTCCTCAATCCCAAAGCCCCTACTGGTGCCACTACTGCTTCCTCTCTCACCCGCGTACCCGCTGCTGCTAGGACTCGGCGGCACCGCCTCCCCTTCTTCAGCCTCCTCCGAATTGTTCCTCCACCTGACCTTCACCTCCTCCTCCTCCTCCTCCTCCTCCAATTCAACCGCCCTAGACCACTCAGCCGCGGCCCCCTGCTCTTCCACCTCAGCTTCTTTACTACTAATCTCGACATTGTCCTCATCCGTTGACAACCCATTCATGGTACTGACCAAGTCAACTTGCTGTTCTTCGTTCAACGGCGCCGTTTCTGCGGCGGACGTGGAATGGGGTCGGGACATTGAAATTGAGGCCAATTGGTTCTCAATTGCGTCCAGGGACTGATCAATCGAGCTGGAATTGGGGGTAGGGTTAGGGTTAGGGTTTTCATCAGAATCTGACGAGGGCATTGTTGGAAAACCCAAAAAGTCAAATTCTACAAATGTTACTTTCTTTTGCAGCTAACAATTGTTAGTAGTGTTGAAACCATTTTTGAGGATTTTTACTTTTTTGGTGCGAAAAAGACAAATCTCGCGACCGCCCCGATGCTTCTAATAAGTCTGACCAGTAGGTGGGTTTCGCAGCAAGGAGACGAGATTCTCAGTAGGTGTGCGTCTATGGGCTTTTTGCTTTTTGGATTGGTTTCTCTTGGGCTTTTAGGATAATCAAGCCCAATCAAAAGCCCAAACCATGTGAAAGTTGGAGTTGATTCTGTGGTCTCGCAGAGTCGCAGTGGGGGGATACCTCGTTGAATCAAGCCCAATCTATCGTAGTTAATAACCTAACGTTGTAAGGGCCCGTTTGGATTGGCTTTTTTTACTAGCTTTTGATAAACAACTTTTTTTTGATAAGCTGAAATTTTTAACTTCTAAAAAAGTTATATTTGGGCTTTTTTCAGAATTTCAGTTTTTTTGGGAGTCAAATCAAATATTTATTGCAAATTTAATGTAACTTTAAAAAAAAAAACCAATCTAAATAGGCCCTTAAGTCAATTTGATCGAAGGTATTCACGTAATTTTTCTTGTCCGTGTGGCGAATTGTTTGAGTGGAACTAGGATGAGCAACATCCATAGGCCCAAGTCCAAGATGATGCATTATTTTCTTTCTTATCACCAAAAGTTCAATTTAAGTAAAACTATATTAGGTCTATTATAAAATTATTAATTTTTGTGCTCTAACACTCAACCTAATACATGTTTAAAATCAATAAGAGTTTAACAATATTTGTGGTAGAAGGCATATACTCCAACTTATTTTGATTGTAACACATTGCTCCGTCTAACTACTTTCATGTAACTTTTGAAGCAAAATAACGCATTATTTTTCTCTTACCACAATCATCCTTTTTTTTTTTTTTTTAATTTCCATATTTAGCAAGAGGAGCCACATTAGACGTCATTCTCAAAAGTCGACCTTTAGAATTTGGAAAAGACGGGTATGTAATCCGGGCCCCAATTATCCATCAAGGCAAATGGATAGATACAATCTAACTACGCCAAAACATTTTGGATGAAATAGACAAGAAGACTACGTTGCCAACAAATTGATATATGATCTTTCATTTCTTCTTGACAAGAAGGATGAGAGGGGAGGAAACATTGATTTTTATTGATTTTGATGTGTAAAATTATAATATATATAAGGCTCTATTTATCATAATACAATAACTTGATTTGCAAGAATTTTTTTACAGTTTTAGAGGTCTTTTATCGTCATGAATTTGGATTTGAATCACAACCATATATTACTTAATGAAACATAAATATCCACATAATTTATAGCAAAAGAAATAATACTTTACTTACTTTCAATGATAACTTAAACTCGAAAGTGGGACGTGATTATAAGTCACCAATATCAATTGAACTTTTGTTAAAAAGAAGAAAATTATTCCAAAAACTTATAACCCCAAATGTCTAAGTTGCATGTATAGAACTTTCCATGCTGCAGTCCTCTAATCTACAATTAATTATAGGAAATATATTTGTTCTGTGGGGCTCAAGCAAGAGAGAGCACGTCCAGGATATTTATATTGAAATGGATTAGTGGATTTGGAGCTAGAACACAATCAGTGACAGCGTAGGATTAAGTAATTTTACAAAAAAAAAAAAAAAATTGATAACAAGTCTTTCTAGGTTTCTTAGAAGTTCGCATGTTCTTTTTTATAGTTCTAATTTTTTTTTCTAAAAGAGATTATACATTGAACCCCGTCATTAATTTATTTGTTAGACTTAATCATGTGTGTATGAGATGTAACCAAAGTGTGACTAGGGTAGATAAGAGGAAGAAATATGCACTAATTTTAAAATCAAGAAGGGAGGGAGTAAATACCATTTTCATAACAAAAAAAAAAAAAAGAAATGCACCGTTTTGCAAGGTACGATTTTATTACCAACATGCGTTTTCTGATTTTCATACTTCAAATATAAAGTTTAAATTAGAGAGACAAGTAAATGTAACCTCTCACCTCAACATCAAAGACAATTTCAACTAGAAAAACGCAGCTGACAAACAAAAATAGGAAAACACAATATATATATATATATATATATATAGTGTATTTTCTATTATGAAAATGGTGCAATTTCCTCCTCTAATTTTGAAATTGATGAGTATCTCCCCCTTCTAGTTTTCAAATCAGTTCCATTCCCCCCATAACCGAGTACGTATATCATGGTCCCATCATGCGTGTTCCTTCAGCAGCTACGTGCACCGTCGAGATTGAAAAGCACAAGCGAACAAAAATGCCCTAATCCCAAATCTCACTCGACTCTGTCTCCTCTCTTTCTCTTTGAACACAACCATAAAATTCTTCAATTGTTCATCTTCAGTTCTTCAATTCTGCAACACCAATTCTTCAATTTTGTAGCACAACTAGAACAAATCGATTCAATCAACAATTACGGAGACATCAAGCTCTACAATTCCAGCAAATCAAATTATAGGAATCGACAACATCGACAATTAATTAATGAATTACGCACACATTTGAACACAAATGTATAACATATATCAATGAAAAGCAAAATCTAATCAATGTTTATTAAGTGTATATGTAAGGAATTACAATTTTCACAACCTCAAATATCACTCTATACGTTTAGGGCCGACAGAAATTCATTAATGAAATTCAACTTTGAACACAAATGTATAGCATATATTAATGAAAAGTAAAATCTAAGCAATGTTTATTAAGCGTATACATAAGGAATTATAATCTTCACAACCTCAAACATCAGTCTCTATGCTTACGGCTGACAGAAATTCAGTAATGAAATTCAACTTTGAACACAAATGTGTAGCATATATTCGCACCTTTCATACTTCTATGCAACACCCGAAGGTTAGTAATATTGTTTGGTAGTCCACACGCAACAGGAAGGCACCAGTGTTGGGAAGAAACTCTAATGCGAGGATTAATTTGAAAGGAAGATGTAAATAATAAGAAATGTTATAAAATAATTTAAATATAATATGGTATAAAATAATTTGAATAATGAAATCTCTTTTTAATATAATATAATATCACTCTTGTTTTTTTTTAATTCTCGCTACTTTTTCTCTTTATCTACTCCTTCTACATGAGCTCTTACCATTCTAACACCTTTTATAGCCAAAGACGAGGAGACAATGCATTAAATGAGTGGATTTGGACATCTTCAACTTGTTGCATAAATTACAAGAAAATCTCTAAGTTTTTCATCCTTTTCATGCTATAACAATTTCCTAAGCACTTTATTGTCATCGTATATTGACTTTTTAGCAAAAGTGATTTTGTAACTTGTGAATGTTCATTTCACAACAAGAAGCAATTTTTAATGCCCTCTAATCTCTAATAATCAATCAAGTCTGGTTTGAAAAGGTTCATACACGACATCGTGAAATAATATCATAAACTAGAAACAAAGAAGATTATGTTGATTTCTGGACCTTTAGTATTCTTTTGCACCTTTTGACATGGACAATATCACATTATAAGTCAAAAAAGCTTTTTTGACATGTTTGGCTAACAAATTTATAAGCACTTTTTACTAGCTTATAAGCTAGGGAAAAAAAACTCCAAAAATCAGCTTATTTTTTAGGAGCTTATAAGCATTTTGGTCAAATCTATAAAAAGACAATATTACCCTTAAATAGTTTCAAATAGTTTCTATCATATTAATTAATGAGATGACTTTTTTTTAGCCATTTTTACTATCATTGCTATTTATAGACAGTGATTTACCAAATATGTTAGCAGCTTATAAATATTTATTATTCAAACACATCTCTACTTATTTATTACTATGTTATAAGTAACTTTTTACTTTTAATTACAAATTGCTTATAAGCACTTAAAAATAAGCTTAGCCAAATGGGCTCTTAAGCGTTACAGAATCGTTTCTCTTTCTTTGGTTTAGATAGTTGTACTTCTTTTCCTTCTCTTTCTTCGTAAATGGTATGTTTTGGTTATGTCGACAAAGACCTATCTCCACATAAAAAGTATTATGGGTGAATTTGAAATACGAAAAATATACTAATTCTAACTGTTTTTATTGTTAGTCAATAGAATTAAGTAGTTCCTGAAATATAAAAAAGTAAAACATCACTACTTTCATACATGAAAAGAATTAAAAGGAAAAAACCCTTAAAAAAACCCAATCTAGATGAACAGTACGTTGATCATACCAATTTAGACGAACAATACGGGCTTGTTTGAGAAAAATTATTTTTTGAGAAGCTAAAATTTTTACCTTCTAAAAAAAGTCAAAATTGAGTCTTTCTTTAGAGTTTTAACTTTTTTTGAAACTAAGTCAAATTCATATTGCAAAAAGAATGTGTATTTTTAATTTTTTTAAGTGAAAAAGCCAATTCAAACGAACTTATATTAAGCATATCTCAGAGCCAACACTCCATACGAGAAACATTTGGAAGTTATTACATATGCTTTGGCATATACTCCCGACTGCTTAGGCTAACTCTAATAGCTCACCCAAATATAAAAAAAAAAACCACATATTTAGGGGAGTTGATAATGCTAATGTGTTCCTAAAACTCCCTTATCTTATCTGTCAAATTTTAGGCTTTTCCTAAATCCTAAAACAAAACACCCATATACAAGGGTTTTTTCCATCCCCAAAGTCAACATCCAAATCCTATTTCCTATTTTCAATAGCTTTAATACAGCAATATTTTAAAATAGAATAACTATTAGAGTGAAACTAAAATAGAGATTTCTTAAACTAAGAGTTTGATAAAAAAAAAATGGGGAGCTATTAGAATAGAACTGAAAATAAAAGACTTCAAATTATAAGAAAATGACTCAAATTACTTAAATTTTAAAAAAAATAAGAGAATTATTAGAAATAATTTTACGACGAGCCACCCGAAGAAAAACGAATCTGCAAAAGATATAAATTAGTTAATCCCACCCTTCGATTGCGTATGAGGAGCATAGTGATGACACATCAATGGTCAATCACCACAGACTTTTATCATGTAATGACACACACACACACACACAAAAATTTTCACAAGATGGAAAAGTGATGGTGACACCATCAAGATTGTCCACACTCTAATTGCATGTTAGCCATCGACGAGTGAGACTAAACGGGAGGCACACAGGCTCACCAAAACGACGGGCGAGTTGTGTATAAAACGCCAAAGCATTTTCATGATTGTTTTGGAGGGTGTTTGGTTTGACTTTTTTTCTGGTCAAACTTACTTAAAGTCTAATTTAAGTTAATAGAAGTTTTTGTTTTAATTAAAAATGTACTTTTTTTTAAGTAGCTTTAAATAGAAAATAAAAAACTCCCCAACTCCAACTTTTGCTTTTTATGGCTTTAAGCACGTTGAAAAAAAACAAGTTTGACCAAATCATTTACTATCTTATCCTTACCTTTTTATTTTTATTACTAAAATATCTTTTCTCTTTTATCTTATACTTACCTTTTTAAATTATATTTTAATGTCCTTAATAGTTATTTTAATTATATAACTTACTTTTCAGCCCACTTTAATCAAACATGTAAATACTTATTTTTATAACTATAACTTTTATTCAAATACGTAACTACTTAAAGTTGACAATAAAAAAAGTCACTTAAAGCTAGAAGTACTTTAAATAGCTTTTTTATAAGCCAATCCAAATACCTTCTTGGTCAACTCAAGCCAATCCCCCAATTCACTGACCCCATTGGAATTCCAAATCCTAACTCTCCACAATCTTTTCGTCCTCTTATTAGCCCAACTCCAACAATATCTTATTTTTCTTTTCCTGCATCTAAGAAATTTATTATATTTTTTTCACATATAATGATTCTTTATTTCAATTTTACTCTAATAATTTCTTATATTTTATCAAACTCTTATTTAAAAGAATCTCTATATCAATTTTATTTCAACAACTTCCCTATTTCAAGATTTCTTTAATTTTATTTTAGGGAATGAGTTGGCTCTCCCTAGATGTGATGATATTCAAAATCAATTAAAGGTATGAGTTAAATATCTCTACATGCAAGGGTGATTATAGATAATCTGTCTAAGGAGTTTTTCCCTAAATGCTTCCCTATATGTGGGGAAAAACGGAGTTTAGCAAAACTGTTGGAGTTGCTCTTACGATTTAGGAGAGTGGTTTGGTATATTTGTAGCATCGAATTCATATTATTTGTAAATAAATATGAGAATTTGTATTTAAAAATGAATTTTGTTGTTTGAAATTATAAAATAGTTTTGAGTTAATTCTATTATTTGTAAATTTAAATTGCATTTGGAACATATAACAAATTAGAATTAATATATATATTTATGTAAATACCCTTTAGTTAATTTATTGCCATTGGATTTGCCAAATAAGGACCATGTGTATTATGTTATAATTTATGAGGATACTTTTGTCTTTCTAAAATTTTTTGTAGAGTTAGGATTGAAACTAACATGAATATTTAGTGAAATATTGAAAATTAGCACGAATATTGTGAAACAATGAGGACTAATTTAATTACATTAATTTGTGAAGCAGTAACAATTAATATAAATATTTTTTAAACAAAATATTAAGTTAAAATTAAATACAATATGAAAATCCTGTCACATAATTTATTCTAAATATATCAATAATTTAAAATCATTAAATTTCAATCATAATGTCGTAACTAAATCCGTCTAAGAATCAGTTACTTTTTCCTTCTTCTTTCTTTCTTTTCTTTTTTTCTTTTTTTTTTCCTAATTTCGCGAATCAGTCAGCTTTTCCATGGACCGGCAGTCTAGCACTTGAGACAGAATAATTCGATTCGCACACAAAACAAAAGAAAGAATAATACTAAAAATGAACACATAATGACAGTCTTGTCCTTGCTTTTGGGAACACAGAATTTTACGATAGGAGGAGATTTCTATCACGAAAAATGTCATGTCTTTTTCGTATTCATGTTGTGTTTGGTTTAGCTCCGAAGTTTCAAGCGTTAAGTTGTAAAATTTTTAATCGTGGAATTTTGGATAAAATGCTGTTGAACAAAAATAATTAATTATTTTGTTTTATATTTTAAAAGTTAAATTACAATTATTTTGATTGTAATATTAACTAATATGGGAATACAAAGTGATCTCAAGTAACAGAAGAAGGTCGACAGTAGGAATCAAAAATAGCCGTAAAGGCTTTACTGACTTGTATGAGGATAAACTCAACAAAAGAACTAAAATGGTTATATAACAAAATTATATTACAACATAAAAGGAATAAAATAAAGACTACATAGAAAAAGGCAAAATCAAAAATTCAACTGATACATAAAACATAGAAGGGATAAAGATATTTTAGCCCTTAAGTTTTGGATAAATTTCTAAATTGGTCTCTCAATTACAAAAAATACCCTTTTTAGTCCCTAAGTTAATAAAAAATTGTCAAAATTAATAGTAAATCATTTCATTTGTTAGAAAATCCCAAAATATTTTTATTTATAGTTGGGCTCCATATTTTTGCTGAAAAATATTTTATTAATTTTTTTTATGTTTGATAGCACCTAAAATAAACATTGCAAAATCAGTCAACTAGAAAATATTTTTTGGTTAACGAAAAACTTTAGTTAGAAACGAATAAAAATGTTTTTCGGTAGCCAAGATAACAAAAGCATTTTTTGCACAGTAATTTTCTCTCTTTTTCTTCCATTAGGCCTACCCTCTCCCCAACCCACTCCCACTCCTACTCCCACTCCCACTCCCACTCTAACCCTTTTAAAAAAATAAAAAAAATAAAAGATTAAAAATTTAATTTCAACTGTTCTTAAATAAATTAGCCTAAAAATCATTAAGAGTAATTGAAATAAAATTTTAATTTTTTACTCTTTTATTTTTATTTTTTAAGGGGGTATAGGGGCAGAGGTGGGGGATGGTAGGTCTAGTGGGGGGGGGGGAGGGGGGAGGGGGAAGATAAAGAGTCACAATGTAAAAAAGTGTTTTCATTTTCTTGGCCATCGAAAAATTTTAACTAAAGTTTTCCGTCAACTAAAAAAATTTTTTAGTTGATTGATTTTCTGGTGTTTATTTTCGGTGCCATCAAACACTAAGAAATTAATAAAATATTTTTAGCAAAATATACAAAGCCCAAATATATATAAAAGTTGCTCAAAGGTATTTTGGAGTTTTTGAACAAATCAAATGGTTTACTACTAATTTTGACAATTTTTTTTATTAATTTGAAGCATAAGAAAGATATTTTTCATAATATAGGGACCTTTTTAAAAATTTATTTCATAATTAAGGGGCCTTTTTAAAAATTTATCTAAAACTCAGCAACTAAAATATCTTTCTCCTAAACATAAAAAAGGAGAAGAATGGTAGCTCCGACAGCAAGCCGAAGCACCACAAATACACATAAAAGTGGAAGGAGCCCAGGGAAGAAAGAGCGAATAAAGAAAGGCAGTTTATTCATCTTTTTTAAGTTTAGAGGTTGAGATTGATTTGGGATAATTCCTTTTCTTGACTAATTTTACATCTAAAAGATTTAGAACAGTTTAACAATCAGTTGAGAAATTTAATTTTGTGAAAAAAAATTTTCAAAACAAATTTTTAGTCAAATGGACTTTTGGTGAAAACAAAAATGTATTTGGTTATTTTATGTGAAATGAACTTTTACCAAACGAGATAGTGTTTCGTTTTTCATTTAGAAATAACTGTTAGTTGCATAAATAACTAAAATAGACATTTTGAAATAATATTATTTGCTTTCTATAACATACTATTTTATTCATATTTCTATTTGTTTGAAAAAACTCTTTAAAAAATTATAGTTATAATTTAAAATATTAAAAATAAAATAAAATATATTAACAAAAATAAAACCATAAATTGTTGCAATTTGATGAGAAGCTAATAACGCCGAATTAAATAAAATAGGAATAGGAAAAAGTGAGGTGGCTATTGACATAATGAAAAATTAAAGAGAATATTTTTGTCCAAAAAATATATTAAAACACCGTTGACAATAAGGCAAACAGAGAAGTTAAAAATTTTAACTTTACCGTTTAGGCACAAAACTTAGTTGACTTTTAATAAAAACTAACTTTTAGAATGTAAAACTAAATAACTTATTTTCTTTAAATGGACTTTTAGATTTTAAAAGTAAGTCTAGCTCTCCAAAACAAAAATCAAACTGGCTATTATTAACAACTTGACAAAAAGAAAATAATAAAAAAAAAAGTTTTGTCAACAACACGTACCAGGGGCCCTACATATTGGGCTTCATTATGTTAACGATTATTGGCTTAACTGTAATCTGAATATATTATTTTCACTCGTTGCTTTCCATGTGATTATTCTAATATTTCATCCGTTCATTTTATAACAAAGTATCTTGGTTTTATACTAATTCACATTCTTCCTTATTATTAATCATTGTTACAAAAAAAAAAGATAATTATATTATAAGTATCTGATATTATCACGTTATCTTAATTTAATATTTATTGTTTCAAACATTCATATTATTTTTGACAAAAAAATGAGTTATCAAAAACTAATTTGAATAGATTTATAAAATATGGGGGATTGTTATGAATATTTTTGAAATAATGTCAATTAATTTGATTGAATTTATAAAGTATTGAGGGTTAATTTAAATTTTTTTAAAAGGCGATACGGATTAATTTGAAATGTGTGATAATATTATTAAGAATTATTCCGACACAATTATTATGCAATGTGTGGATCACATTTTCTTTTGTTCTTCTATGATTTTCCATCTTTTTTTTGTATTTCTTTTTTCTTTTTCTTTTCGTTTTCTTCTTTCCTTCTCCATTTGCAAAATTATTTTGTTTTTTCCTTTTTGTTTTTTTACTTGGGTTATAAAATATAGCTGTTTTTCTAGCACATACACCATAATTGATAAGATTAAACGACAAATGATAATTAAATAAAACAAGTTAAATTTTCAAATTGGCTTGCGAAATACCATGCTGAAGCAATCACATGATGACCCTTCAGGTTGCACATTTCTGAGATCAGACTCTTCCTCTTAAAATATTTAAAAGCAGCAGCTCACTAACTTTGCTTTTGATTGTTTTTCCTTAACTTGTACTTTCTTTAACTTGGATCAAGTAATCCTCAATCCACGAAAACAAGTTTCGTTATTTATATGGGATCCGAATCGATGCGGAGAAAAATGTCGCGGTCCTGTATCACTAGCAATTATATATGTATTTTTTATTTTTTATTTGCAGAAAGAAAAATGGTGGAGTTTTATCACGAAAACAACTAAACTGGCGATGCATCACCACATCTGTCAAACCCCTTATTCTGCACTAGGTAAGTCAAAGATACTCATTCAGAACAAGAAATTAAAATCGAACCTGGGTCATGAATTATCCGACATCAGTTCTTACTGTTGGGACGTCCTTGGTAGACAATTATAAATTTCTTCTCTAGTTCTGGGAAATATTATTTGAACATGTGTCTCGTTGTGAATGGGTGTGAATTCATTTTCCCATTAACATTATGATACTGATTTACTAGTAGTGTTACAATCTCTCTCTACAAAATATGACTTTTTCCTACTCTCCACTAAATGACTATCATGCTCTGTTACGTCCAGGTTTCAGCTACATCCAAAACATCGTCTTCCTGAAACTGAGACTTATCCTAACCGCAAGAAAAAGGAGTTGGCACCAAAGATAATGGCCTCAAACCAAAAAATGCTAATGGGGTCACCTTCAGCTGTTCATTGCAAACGCAGCATGGACCCGTTATGGAATCCACAATAATGCAGGCATGTTATAGCATTCGAATTGATAGTGATGAGACAGAGAAAGAAAGATAAAGTGGATTGAACTAATATATATCATTCGAATTATATTTTACTTTGTTTTTGATGAGGCGAGTATCAAATAATTCGAACTGATCTTGCCTGCTCGGGCTGCAAAATGAATAACCTATTGCCTGAACTCTGAATGGGACACCAACATGACACTGGTCAAATTGATTCCAACGATCAAATTTGCAATTATGATAGTGGAAAAGATTGTTTTAGTACGCCAAAGAGTATATTGAGTGTGACACAGTTTGAGTATCATGGTGGCACACTGACTCAAACTCTCTATTTATAGTACTTATTCGGACAACTGTCTCCTAATCTGTATGTGATTTACTCCTTATCTAATCGTCCCCAAACTTTCCCTAGGTGGTTTCTAATGCTTCTTCCATCTTGGGGGTTTATTTACTGGTTCTCTAAGTTTAATTTAATCTCCCTGATCAAGTTACACCCATGTTAAATTTTATGTTCTACCGATCATGTAAAAGAATAGTACCATATTATCCAGGTAACAGCATATGATAATTTGTAACCACCCTTGTCTACCATCTTGCAGCTGATTGTCAAATAATTTTGCAATAGCATCTAAGATTTGTTGGGCTAAGTATTTAAATGATATTCTTATTTTACTTGTTAGTAACAAATTGGATAGCGTTTGATCCAATTCTAATCAGATTATTATTCTTTAATACCATGTGCAGTTGGACAATCTAGAAGATATACCTCTCCATTGTGCTCTGTTTTCCACATATCAAACAGAATAAACTATTATGTCAAGGACTTTAGAGAAGCAACTTGGAAAAGGCTTAGATAATAATCAAAAGCACAAATACCAAACTTTAAGCCTTAATAAATGCCTTCTACATTATAAAACATTTGGTAGCTGAAATGGTACAATATTCAATTAAGCACTCCAAGACTCACCAGGTACATCCCTACAATAAACAAAACACCACCTGAAGTCCCAATATTAATGGTTAAGATGTTAACGTTACATATATATATATATATATATATATATATATATATATATATTGCAATGAGGAAAATTCAACTGACAAAATCCGACACCAATACACCTGACGAATCCTAACTATCAATTGATAAATCTCGGATGCGTATCACATTCTCTATACTGAACACTAATTAAGTCAAATGCATTGACTCATGGTAAAGGATTGGACTCGAACCCGAATAAATGATCCATGCCCGTTTTCGATTTTTACAACTAAGACATTCGTAAAATGTAATTAAATCTCTTTCGTATATTATACATTGTAAATAAAATAATAAGCTGTGTTGTACAAATTGTTGTTAATCTAATCTCATGTGTCGTAAGCAACACAAGTAGTCCACTAAGATGAATTTTAATCATTTGACACACTTTTCAAAGTCAGTTGTCACTCTGGTTTTACAGTAGCCCCCCCTTTTTCACAACTACCCCACCACCACTTCAAAATCTAACCCCACCAATCATTGACCTAAATATGACGTTAACCCTCTTTACCTTGCCTATCAGTTTTCACTATTTATCAAATGCTTTGAACTTTGTGGAAATTGGGACAAATTCCATCAATGATTTTTAATATTTATATAGAGGATAATCTTATTCTTATTATCACCTTAAAAGTAATTTATTTAATTTTTAATATTTGTAAAAGATTAATCTAATCTTTATCTTTTAAGGAATAACTCAATTAATCACCAATCTTTACAAAAGTGTCAATCCTCTGGACTCGGCAAAAATTTGACTGAAAACAACACGTGACCCAGTATTGGGGAAAAAAGATAAAAACTTTTGCAAATATGTTAGACTAAGTGATTCATTTTTTAAAACGATAACTATTAAATTGACATTTTTTATCAATAGTAAGAACTAACTAAATTACTTTTAAAACATCAAGATAATATGGGCACTTCTAGTAAAACTTTATAAAATTTTTTCCTAAACTCATAAGTTTCATTTTAATTCAACAAATACGTCATCATTTTATCAAAATCACAGAAACTTCTGTCATACCGAGAATAGAAAAGAGTTATTCTAAAGTTTTATAAGTTGTATTCTTATCGATGTTATATAACATAAAATTTTAACTAAACATTTTCTTTTTAAATTTCTAATCGCGCTCACATGACAAATTATACTCTATAAACATGAATTCCAATGTCTCTAAACACTTCACAAGTGTAATCGTGTAATTTTAACAAAATACAAAAGAAATATAGGTTATCTTTGATAGCACATCATAGAAGGCTTGAAAGGAAAATTTTGTAACAACAATAAGATCAACTTCCATTGGTGGTTTCCTCTTGGAAAAAAAAGGTCAGAGTTACATTCACCAACAATCCGCTTCAGAGGTCAACAACCCAAAAAAAAAAAAAAAGAGGAGGGGCGAAATGAAATGAAAAACAAATGGAAGGGCCAAATCCAAAAATATCGAAAAATTTATAATTTTTCTCTTGCAAAAAAGAAAAACAAAATTCAATCTTCAAACCCGGTTTTTTCCCAAATTGCATTTCTAACCCTACTAAGATCTCTCCCTTTCAGCGTCCTCCCGATCCCTTCGTGCACCGAGAAGGACGCGATTCTCGTCCGAGCCAACTGCCGCGCCAAGAACTCATGCGGCGGGACACGGCCGCCGTCGTCGAATTCCTCGTCGTCGTCGACGACGTCTGTTCTCCGATTGTCTCTGTACTCGTCCTTCAGAATCTTCGACCAGTCCGGCACGTTCACCGGCAGCGAAGCCGGCGCTCCTCCTACCCGGTCGGACTTCGCCGTGGAGAGCTTCCTCGAGATTCGCGAACTCGCCGCGGGCCTACGAATCTCCGGGGACGCCGACCTCACGGCCGCCGCCGTTGAGTTCCACACATCCGACTCATCCAGCTCGAACATCGGGTCCGCACTGATCGGCGGCGCGTCTCGCTCACTCGACAGGAACCGATAGTTGTTTGCTCTCGCGAAGTAACTCTTCGACGCCGCCATCAAACTCAAACAAGTACGAGAGTATACAAATTTATGTGTGTATAGGTGCGTGTTTTGTGTGTGTGTGTGTGAAAGTGTGTGAAATGTGCTAGTTTTCTCTCTCTAAAAGAAATGTGTTTGTTTCTCTCACTAAAAATGAAGGTTTTGAGTCGGCTTTTTATAAGGGGATTCTGTGGATAAGGTTCTCTCCATCTCACTTCAACTGTCTTCTTTCTGCTTTCTTCTTTTTCTTTCTTCTTATTTTCAAATTAACTTTTTGTAATTTGCACCCTCTGAAAGTAATAAGAAATGCCACGTCATTTTAAGCATTTATCCAGTTAAGTAAGCTTCTAATTTTTCTTTCTTTTTGGTAGATGCTTCTAATGGTTCAAAATAATCTGTGTCGAATTGACTTTTTCCTGGTAAAAAGTATAAAAAGATATTTATAATTTGCAATAAGTATTTAAATTAACTTTTAAAGATTAAAATTCTAAACAAAAGATTGGATCTTATTTTTTTCAAAATAAAAGATTTGAACTTTTCAAAAAATCATTTTGTCCAAAAATATATAAAAAGTACTTTGAAAAAGAGTCAATCGACATGAGCTTAAAAACAATTCATTTCAGTGCAAATGAATTGGCCAATTTTGCTCTAAGCCCGTCTCTAGTTTGCATGTCTTAAAAAAAGTTGTCTAGGCACTCGACGATCTTTTCGGAAAAAAATAAGATGGGAAAAATCCAATAACGAATAGTGTAATTTATTATTAGTTTCTGTTTCTCACTAGTCTCATTTGTAGAGAAAAAAAAAAGTAGTTTTCTCATGTAACTGTTTCCTTTTGATAAATTAATCTATTTTGTTTTTAAAATATAAAAGATCATAAAAAACAAAGGGGCTGTTAAATAGAGTTAAATGTGGTAACCAGCTTTTAACTGCACCGAGATGAATCTCGTACGAGTCTCATTGATGTCAGATTTCAAAATCATCATAAACCAGCCACGTGTCCTCCTCGGTGGTGAATATCTGTGCTGTAAATAACGACAAAAGATGAAGAGGAAGGTGTGGGGTTATTATGGGAAGTAAAATTTTGTCTCTTTAGGAGGAGAAGAGTCTTAAATTTTGTCGCGACATGGCTCAGGGATGAGAAGGAGGAGATATTCGCCTGGATCAGCGTCCCAGGTCGAGGAGTTGGAGAACCCCGCACGTGTCAGTCAAGGGGTCAGGATCAGCCCACGTGGCAGTTCGGGCGACTGGGGCATGAGTGGCACGTGAAGTGGGACCCACGAGATGTGGGCAGGGGGCGCTTGGATCTAGCGCCCAGCTTGTGCCAGCTGGCCTCTGCCCCATTTCTTTTGTCCTCTCAAAAGCGACAAGTGAAAACTGCCTATCGTTGAATTCTCTCATCGGTGGGCTCTTATTTTGTTTCCTTTCTAAAACCCAAAAAAAGAAGTCGTGTTCATGAAGTAGGTTCAATGGCATCGGTAAACTATGAGTATTGGGTTTATTTTCTTAATAGTCTTTTAAATATTTGAATTTGTGGTATATTAATCCCTTAATATAATAAATATTTTAATTCTTAAATTTTGATAAATAATACATTGTTAGTGTTCGAACAGTTTCCATTGCATTTTAAATTTTAATGCAGTATAAGACAGTGCGACTTACCGATTTGTGCGTCTGATGTATGTTCGGAGTTAAAAATATAAGGAAAATTTCTTCAACAACTAAATGACTTACGACTTCCCACTTGTTAATGTCTAGGGAGTAAAAGATTCATTTAAAAAATCAATAACTAAAATTCGATAAAGTCAATAGTTCAAAGACTATTAAGAGAATAAATTTTAAAATATTTTATTATTTATGGTATTTAAATAAATCATAAGGGAGTTGTTTATAAATTTTTACTATATAGAAGGTATACTTTCCACAATTGCAGTGCCAAACTAATAAAGAGAGAGCCATCTATGCGTTTTGAACCCACACCAACCGCGGGGTCGGGGGGGGGGGGGTTGCCGCGGCTATATTAAAAAAAAAAAAAGAAGAAGAAAAATCTATGCGTAAATCTAAAGCGGGTTATTAATAGTGATTACTCAAATACGGAGGGGTTGATTTGATATAAACTAGCTCCGTTCATATTAGGAAATATAAAAATACTATTGTAACACTCGTACGATGTACGGAGAGCGATATATATATAATTAGATATATTAAAATTATAGAATTTTTGCATCTTATTAAATAGTTATTAAAATAATTATATATTATAGAATTAATAAAACAATGATGATATATATAAAGAAAGGGCATAATATTAATTAAATTAAAACATTTAATATAAGAATGGAACTAAATAAATGATGGAAAACAAAAATTGACATAAGAATGGGCATATATAATTGATAAATAATTATGGAAAATTTGTCATATAGAATGCCACTTGACAACACGAAATTACAGCTTATTTTGCTTTATTATATAGTATAAATTTTAACGTTACAATTATAAGTATTTATTCGTCCCAAATAATATTGGATTATATTTTTATTGCATTAAAGTTTGACGCTTGCTGTTAACAATGATATATGCTATATAAGGATTTAAATTTTTAAGGAATAAATAGTAGTGCACATGAAGATTTTTAAGGAAGAGCTCAAAAGAAGGAAAGAAACCATACTTCTTGGCTTTTGACTTTTTGCCTTCAAATACATATGGTTGCGACCTATGGAATTGCTATGAGGAAATTTAGATTTGTTTGTGTTATCTTCTCTCATCAAAAATATTCTTTTAAAAAATACATATATTTTTTTTTGTAATAAGTATTTGACTTAGTTTAAAAACTAACTTTAAAAAAGGGAAATAGAAGTAAAAAATTTCAATTTCTTGAATATATATATATATACACATATATATATAATTCTAAAAATACTTTTGAAAAATCAATCCAAACGAACTCTTAAATTAGTAGAAGGTGGCTACTAGGGCAAATATTAGTAGAAAGTTTTATTGATGGAAAACCTCATTACACCAAGACTTTTCCATGCCAAACCATCAAGAAAAGAAAAATAAACACAGAAATATATCTTGATCTGTAGAGAATAAAATGATTGAGATTTTATGATCTTCCAAACTAATGTGTTTTTTCATGTGTATTCTTTTTAATGATGGGATGTTAGAGAAGATAGGATAATACGGTTAACCACATACAATAATGGGAACTAAAACCTTGATAGATCCTTTTTAATCTTGATTTTAATTTGGCCCATCATAAACATAAATTAAGAAACAAGATTTCTACACATAAAAGGCCCACACCAAATTATTGCACCTAAACTGAATAATCTTAACTTTAATAAGATTACTTTAGTTAGGCTTAGTTTCAAAATAGTCTTAATACACATTAAATTATATATGTAAACCTATATAAAAAATTATTTTCCAACATAAAGGTGATACTCAACTTACACGTAAAAATTGACAAAGAAATAAGTAAATCAATAAATAAAATAAAGACTTGCATTTGCAAACATTAGGTTAGAATTTTATGTTATTTGTAATATGAAAGACAAACTTTCACTTAAGTGGGAACAAGCTAGAATTTGGTAAAAATATCGTGCATTTTTTTTAAGTTCAACCACTATGGTCTCTCTTTAAAAAAAATAAATAATAAATAATAAGATTTGTCGAAAGTTATATGAAACATCCATGTTCTTCTATTACATAAAACCAATATTGATTTCAAAAAAATCATTTTTTCTGGAACAATGTCCTTTTATTTTTGCGGGTGTGCATGCAATGGATTTTTATTTCTTTCTCGATCAAGCATCAATAAATCAATTAAACCTTTATCTGGATATATATCTAAATAACAATTCTGACCATAATCCTAGGTTCTACACATGATATTGATGAAAGTACACTTAACGAAATCATGTTGCATATACTAGGAAGTTTGTATGTAATAGGGCTGTGTCCAATACCACCCACAATAATTTATTTGATCACTATATAATCGATTAATTTAAAATACTTAATCTCATTGTGACACTAGTTAAGAGCCAAATTATAAATCAAAAACATATATTTCAAAGAATCAACGTGAAACGTAATGCTACAAAATCATTATTCTTTGTCAAGACTTTTAGAATTATGTGCTCTTTTCCAGAAGAACACGCATCTGGCATAGGATAGCATTTTTTTAATGCTGCAAGATGTCAATTTATGAACATAAACAAGAAATCAGAAAGCTGAAAGTAATTATTCATAGTTAATTCAATAATACCAAATATACTGGAATTGATCTATATTTTTGTTTGGTTTGCTTCAATGGAAATTATTCGTGAAGTTCACTCATTGAAGTTTTTTCACTAGTATCACGTTTGCTTTACTCTGCAAGTCAAGCAATGCCACAAAAGACATCAGATATATTGTGTTTCGAGTGTATGGCTTCTGCGATGTGCGAAATTCAATATACATTGACGTATTGTCTTCACATTAAATGTTATTTACTAAGAATGTTAGCTGGTTAGGCATGTCCAATGTCATTAAACATATAACATACGCAAGTCAATTAGAACTGTGACTGCAAGTCGATTATGTGTTTTTAAAAAGATAGCAAGATATCTCACTCATTATATATATATATATATATATATATATATATATATATATATTGTCCACCTTTAATTTGCGTGAGCTAGAAAAGAGCTATACGCACAGCTTTCTAGCCAAGAATTGTCCTTTTATTGATCTAACTTCCATGCCATAAAGTTGAGGAAGATTGATGTGCAAGAGGCTATCGAATATCCCCTGCACTCATACTTTGCATGAAGATGACCACTAGAAAAAGTGACCAAGACCACCTAACCAATAGTGGCAACTTTGCAAAGCTTCAAGCTTCTGTCTGCCACCATTATAATAGCTTCAGTGATAGTAACAGATTGATACTTCAAACGATCTTTATCCATCTCCATAACTAAGCGTCACCCAACTCCCATGTGAATATGTCATTTCACTGAATATATGAAAATTTCTCCATGACTGAGGCCATTATTCTTTGTGTCTGTCAATTCTTCACTCCCATTTAGAGATTATATCTTCGTACACAAATTTGGATTCCTTCATATGTGACGTTAAATTATAAGAAAGATCTAATGGTGGTTCTGATAATACAAAAATAACAAAATAATTTAGATAATAATTCATCATGATTGAGTCTCTATCTTAACGTTATAATCTTATGGGAGATTCAAATTCTTGAGACCACTCTGTTCTTTTCCTTTTACTCTTTTTTTTATTCTTCTTTTTGGGTTCTTTCTAGTTTTGTCCATCATCAATTATTGGAGGTAGACTCCACTTCTGTTAACCTGGAAAACAAGCAAAAATCAAGAGAAAAAGTGCAAGTATAGAAAATGTCTTTTGAATGCATAAATGACCAATTATTCAAATAGGTAAAATACCAAACCTATTTACTGATAGATATAATTATTGTATTTTTGACTTAATCATCTATTGTAACAGATTTGTTTATTATCTCTTTGCACTTATCGTCTGTATACTATTTATATGGCTTGCTGTACTCACTATTATTGAGTGAAATAAATAAACGAAAATCTTTTCCTAAATAATTCTTTCATGGTATCAACAGGGTACTGACATACGTCTCTCGATCCTTTTTTCTTTCTCACTATGAGTTCTTCTTCTAAAACTGCTGTTCCACCACCTTAAACTCTGCTTTCTCTGTTCCATCGTCTAACATCAAGACTTTTGTTACTGTTTCATTAGACAATACCAAGTATCTCATATCGAAAACACAAGTCACAACCTTTCTTCACTTCAACAATCTTCTCTATTATATTGATGGAACTATTACTCCTCAACCAAATTCTTTAGTCGCTAAAAATGATAAATCCTCTACTGATGATGATGCGGCCTTATCTTCTACTGATCTTTCTTTTGACGATTAGTTTCGCACCAACAGCTTTGTTACAACCTGCCTTATTGTGACACTATTTGAGTCTTTGGTGTCTCAAGCCATGGGGTTTACCACTGCTCGTGAACTGTGTTTCTCTCTTAAAGAATCTTCTCTCTAACAATCTACAACAAGGCGATCTCTTCTTCGCTATTAGCTGTGTACACTCAAGAAGGACAACCTCACGATTGGTGAGTATCTTCAACAACTGTGTGTTCTTTCTTCTTCATTTACGGCCATTGGGGATTCTTTGTCAGATGCTGATTTAGTTCTCTATGCCCTTGATGGACTTCCTTCCTCTTATTGCTCGTTTTTCACTTCTATAGAGAATATGGATCCATCGCCCTCTTTCTCTCAACTTCGAGCTAAGTTGATGGTTTATGAACAAAGACTTCTTGTAGAAAATACTAAGACTGTTGTTGATTCTTCTGGATCTATTGCAGCGTTAGTGACTTAGGTTCAGTCTGCATCTCTTGGGGGTAGTAATGTGCGCTCGTCTTTTGGCCAGAATATGTCCAAATCTTCGTCATCCGCTCACACAAATTACAAACCTACTGGCTTGTCTTTGAATGGTGGACGATATCAAGGCAAATGTCAAATATGTCACAAACAAGGTCATTCTGCACTTTGATGTTGTCTCCTTCGCGATGCTCAGTCAACCGCTTCTGTGTCATCTTCTCCAAGTACTCAATTTGCTGGCTTTCATCAACATCAGTCTTCCTCATCTTCATTGCTTCCTACTCCAAGTTCATCTACTACCTGGATCCTTGATTCAGGTGCTACTTCGCTTATGACAAGTGATCCAAATTTACTTCAACACTTGCGTCCCTATTCTGGCTCCGATCATGTAATGGTTGGTGATGGTAAGCTTCTTCCTGTCTCTTATACTGGTACTTTTACTATTCATACATTTGGTCGTACCTATAAATTGTCAAATGTCTTGCATGTTTCTCGTATGACTCGTAACTTATTGTCTGTGTCTCAATTTACATGCGACAATAATGTCTTACTCGAGTTTTTTCTATCTTTTTGTCTTATCAAGGACCTCCTTACCAAGAAGCCACTACTGCGCGGCCATTTTTATTCCAATCTTTATAGCCTTCTGTTAGCTAAATATTCATTATTGATTTTGATGATAAAAATATATATGCATTATTTGACTAAATAGCTTCTTGAGAAAATGAGATGATATCTAGTTGAAGCTTTGAAAAATTGAAGAAAATGTGCAAAAAGCATTATTTGAAGAAAGAGAAGGTGAGAAGGCATAAGGAGGAGAAGAGAAGTCATAAGGGGTACCGGATATTATTTTTCCTTCTTGCTCTCTTTGTGAAATGCCTATATATTGTGTGGACTTGGCTCAAACTCTCTTTTTCTTGTTTAAAGCAAAATTTTCAGGTCTTGCACATTTGATATAATATTTGCACAAATGTATTTGAATGCACACATAGAGGAAAAATGAGTTTTTGGGGTATTTCAAATCACAACGTATGTTTTCAAATTATTACAAAATGATTTGGAGTTGTGAAAATTGCACTTAAAATGAGTTTTGCAAAACTTTGGCTTTATTTCACATTCTGGAGTGGCCGGACCCCCTAGCCGGTCGACCGGCTGACCTACGTGGGTCGCCCGGCCAAAACAGAAAGGTGAAGAAAAACTGGACCCCCTAGCTGGTCGACCTACTAAGGCGTCCGGCCTAGTCAGAGAAGGAAAGGGGATAGTCGGACGACCTAGCCGGTCGACCGGCTGAACGGGTGCTGTAATAAATGCACTAGCCGTTTATTACTGTTCTAGCTGAAAAATTCATTTCTTCTTCACTTACCAAATCCCTAACCCCCAAAATCTCTTTAAATACTCATTTAATACACATTCTAATCAATGAATTGAAGTATGCTAAAGTGTTTATCATCATACAATCTATCTTTCAGCCATTCTTGCAATATATTTGAGCTTTCAAGAGCTTATTCATCTTCTTTTTGAAGAAAATTTCAGATTCAATCTTTTCTTAATTCTTGAGTATATACACCCTTTGAGAGCTATAAACTTTGTGAGATTTATTCTTTAACGCTTGTAAAGTGTGGGGAAATCCTAAAGAGTGAATTTCTTGGGTTCTTTGAAGTTGGGCTTTAAAGAGATTGTAAGAACTTGGTTTGTGCTTCACCAAGATTTGAAGAAACATCTTGGTGGAGATTTTTGAAGTCCTAAGAGGAGCATCCTTGGGCGATGGACGTAAGCTTGGCCGAACCACCTTAAATCGTTTGTTTCTCCTCTCCTTATACTTCCATTTTTATACTTGCTTATTTTGCTTACATTGTGTTTGATATATTGATTGTTAGAAGTTGTAAATTTTTTGAGAATTTTTAAAACGAAAATTAGTACTTAGATCTTAATTCACCCCCCTCTTAAGATATTTGCTCCCACAATTGGTATCAGAGCTAAGGTTCTGCATATAGTTTAACCACTAGTAGAATTTCTAGCAAATATGGAGGGAATTTCTATTAAACAAGCAACCCCTTTTGATGGAATAAATTATGCATTTTGGAAAATGATGATGAAAGTGTTTATACAATCACATGATTATAAAGCTTAGAAAATCATAGAAAATGGGCCTACCTTACAAAATTAAAGGGTGATAGGAGAATACCCAAACTGAAAAATGAATGGAATGATGAAGATATTAAATTATTTGAATTAAATCAAAAAGCATTACATTATTTATTCAATGCTATGAATGCCACCGAGTTTGTTAGAGTAATGGGGTGCATTTCGGCTAAAGAACTTTGGGACCAACTAGAAGTAACTTATGAAGGAACTAGCCAAGTGAAAGAATCTAGGATTGCTATGCTTGTACATAGATATAAATTATTCAAGATCCTTCCAAATGAAAATGTTGAGCAAATGTTTTCTAGATTTGTTGAAATTACTAATGGTTTGAAAGCTCTTGGTAAGGATTATTCTAACGCAGAGAAGGTAAGAAAACTGCTAAGGAGCTTGCTATCATCATGGCAACCTAAAGTCACGGCAATAAAGGAAGCAAAGAACTTGAATACATTGGAGCTCAATGAGCTCATTGGGTCACTCATGACTCATGAGCTTGAGATAAAGGATCATGAAGAAGAAGAGTAGAAAGCAAAGAAGTCCATTGCCCTTGTTGCATCAAAATACCCATCAACTGATGATGAGGAAGATGATGAGGACCCGAAAGATGAAGAAATTGCACATCTAGCCCGAAATTTCAAAAGATTTATGAAATTTAGAAAGATAAGAAAAGGGGCTTCTTCAAGCAACACAAATTGGAAGAAGAAAGGAAAAGAAGGCAAAGAGTTCAAAAAGATAAAAGATGCAAAAGATGAATTGAAGTGCTTTAATTGCAACAAGCCGGGACATATAAAAGCAAATTGTCCTAAGCTTTCAAAGAAGAAGGAAGGTAAGGCGCTCAAGGCCACGTGGGACTTCTCCGAAACCGAAGAAGATGAGGAAGAGCATCATGAGGTAGCCAACTTTTGCCTCATGGCCAATGAGGATGAGGTACTATTTTCACCTTCTTCATCTATTCATTATTCATCTAGTGAAGAAGAGAAAGAGAAATATAGTTTTGATGAACTAAAAGATGCATTTGCTAAATTACATGATGATTTATCCTTAGCATTGGCAAAAAACAAGCAAATGCATAAAAGTTTGAAACTTGTTCTTAAAGAAAAGGAAATTTTGGAAAAGAAAAATGCTTCTCTTATTGAAAAAATAGGCATCCTAGAAAAGGAAAATGATTCATATGCCGAAGATTTTGTAAAGATTGAAAAAGAGGTTAAAGATTTAAAACTGAAAAATATAGATTTGAATGGAATTGTTCAAAAGTTTACAAATGGCAAAGAAAATTTTGAAAAGCTTCTTGGAAGTAAAAAATGTCTTTTGATAAGAGTGGTATTGGATACAAACCTAGTATTAATCAAAAGTATTTCAAAATCTATTTTGTCAAGGCTTCTACCTCTACATCCTCCTCTTCACTAAAGTCAAATGTTATTTGTACCTATTGTGAAAAGAAAGGATATGTATCTACTCATTGTTATTACAAGAAAATTCGTGATAAAGGATCACATGTTCTGTATTGGCAAAGACCTAAATGGGTGGTCAAAAACAAAAATTAAACTAACGCCAAAGACCCAAGTTGTTGGTGACCCCAAAATAAAGAATTGCATTTGAATTTCATGTGTGTAGGTATGCAATAAAAGCAATTCAAGCAAAATAAAATGGATCTTGGATAGTGGTTGTTCCAAGCACATGACGGGGAACTCTTCACTTTTCTACAAATTAAAAAGGTCAAAAGAAGGAGACGTTACCTTTGGGGATAAGGGCAAAGGAAAAATTATTGGAAAAGGAAGCATTGGTAACGAAAACTCTCTTGCTATACACAATGTCCTACTAGTAGAGGGCTAAAATTTAATCTACTTAGCATTTGTCAATTATGTGACAAAGGTCATAAAGTTGTTTTTCAATATTCTAAATGCCTTGTATATGAATGTGGAAATGATAATGTGTTATTTGTAGCTAAGAGAAATGAAAATGTTTGCACTGTTGAAATTGATCAACTTATATGTCAACATGTTAAATGTTTATCCGTTGTGCATGATAATACTTGGTTATGGCATAAAAGATTAGGACATATTAGCATGAGCTTATTGAATGATTTATCAAAGCATGATCTAGTTAGAGACCTACCAAAGCTAAAATTTGAAAAAGATAAAATTTGTGATGCTTGCCAACTAGAAAAACAACATAAGACATCCTTCAAATCTCTAAATAAAGTTTCAACAAATAGAGCATTACAATTATTACATATGAATTTGTTTGGACCCATTGATGTGGCAAGCTTAGGAGGATCTAGGTATACATTTGTTGTAGTTGATGATTACACTAGATTTACATGGGTCATGCTTCTTGCACATAAAAATGATGCCTTCAATGAATTTGCAAGATTGTGTAGAAAAGTGCAAAATGAGAAAGGCTATTTTATAACTTGCATCCGTAGTGATAATGGCACCGAATATGTGAATACTCCTTTCATGAACTTTTGTGATGAACATGGCATTGAGCATAACTTTTCGGCCCCTCGTACTCCTCAACAAAATGGGGTAATAGAGAGAAAGAATCGTACATTACAAGAAATGGCAAGAACTATGCTAAAAGAACATAACTTGCCAATATATTTTTGGAGTGAAGCCATAAATATTGCATGCTATGTACAAAATAGAATATTAATTAGACCTATCTTAAACAAAACTACATATGAACTATGGCATGGCAGAACACCTAAAATATCATACTTCAAGGTATTTGGTTGTAAATGTTTTATCCTAAATATTAAGGACCACTTAAGAAAATTTGATGCTAAATCTGATGAAGGAATATTCTTAGGTTATTCCACTAAGAGCAAAGCATATAGGGTATATAATAAAAGAACTCTTGTTGTGGAAGAATCAATACATGTTACATTTGATGAGACTAATCCATTTGAGCCGAGAAAGGAAATTGATGATGTAGGTTATCTTTTGGAAAAGACAACACTTGAAGATCCAACTCCAAAAGACAAAGAAAAATCAACAAAGCAAGAAGAAGAGCATAAAGAAAAGAGGTCTCAAGAAAATGAGGAAATCAAACAATGCTCAAACAAAGATGCTGAAACAAAAGAACCTCATGAAGACCTACCAAAGAGTTGGAAGTTCGTAAGAAACCATCCTCAAGATCTTATTCTCGGTGATCCAAATGAAGGTGTAAGAACTAAACGTAATATTAGTACTTTTTGTGAGCATCATGCATTTATCTCTCATATAGAACCCAAAAATGTAAAAGAAGCTCTACTTGATGAAAATTGGATAATTTCCATGCAAGAAGAACTTAATCAATTTGAGAGAAATAAAGTATGGAAGTTAGTTGAAAGGCCTAAAGATAGACCGGTAATAGGAACTAAATGGATATTCAGAAACAAACTAGATGAAGCCGGAATAGTGACTAGGAATAAGGCTAGACTAGTTGCACAAGGATACAATCAAGAAGAAGGAATTGATTACGATGAAACCTATGCTCCTGTAGCTAGACTTGAATCCATTCGTATGTTACTTGCATTTGCATGTCACATGGACTTTAAGCTTTATCAAATGGATGTGAAAAGTGCATTTTTAAATGGATTCATTGAAGAAGAAGTTTATGTTGAACAACCCCCTGGTTTTGAAGATTCTTGCTTTTCTTATCATGTTTTTAAACTAGAAAAGGCTTTATACGATTTAAAGCAAGCTCCTAGAGCTTGGTATGAAAGACTTAGTGGATTTCTAGTAGAAAACAATTTTGAAAAAGGAAAACTTGATTCAACCCCATTTATCAAAAGAAAAGACAATGACATTCTACTTGTCCAAATCTAAGTAGATGATATAATTTTTTGTGTTACTAATATTTCTTTATGCGAGAATTTTTCAAAGTGTATGCACAAGGAGTTCGAGATGAGCATGATGGGAGAATTAACCTTTTTCCTTGACCGCAAATCAAATAAGCAAAAAGGGATCTTTATAAATCAAGCCAAATACACCAAGGAAATTATCAAGAAATTTGGACTTGAAGATGCAAAGGAGATTGGAACTCCATGAGCTCCTCAACAAAACTAGATAAGGATGAGAAGGGTAAATCAGTAGACGAGAAGAAATATAAAGGTATGATGGATAGCCTATTATATTTAACTGCCTCTAGACCTGATATCATGTTTGCAGTGTGCTTATGTGCTATATTTCAATCTAATCCTAAGGAAACTCACTTAACAACTGTAAAAAGAATCATTAGATATCTTAAGGGAACAATTGATCGAGGGTTTTGGTATGTAAAAGGAACGTCATTTGATCTATGTGGTTTTTCTGATGCTGACTATGCTGGTTGAAAAATAAATCGTAAGGGCACTAATGGAACATGCCAATTCCTAGGACATTCTTTAGTATCTTGGTCTTGTAGGAAACAAAATAGTGTTGCTATTTCTACTAACGAAGCTGAATATATTGCAGCTGGTAGTTGTGTGGCTCAAATTTTGTGGATGAAACAAAATTTACTTGATTATGGATTGAAGTATGATCATGTTCCTATATATTGTGACAATACTAGTGCAATTAATCTCACTAAAAACCCAATTCAACATTCAAGAACTAAGCATATCGAGATTAGGCATCATTTCATTAGAGATCATGTACAAAAAGGTGATATAATACTTGAATTTATTGATACTTTACATCAAGTTGCTGATATTTCACTAAACCTTTGCATGAGGATCAATTTTGCAAGATTAGGAGAGAGATTGGAATGATAAAATGTGGTTAAATTGCATATATATGTGTTTATGTGGCTTGGGTATGAAAAATAAGCAATTTGTGCATTTTCTGACCTAGCCGGCCGACCAAGCCGGTCGATCGACTAAGGCCTTAGGCGCCCGGCTAAAACACAATTTTTGATAAGCTCTCTGATCCGACCAGTCGACCCCCCGCGACCAGCCGGTCGACCGGCTGAACGCGGACAGGGTTAAAAATTGGGGGTTTTCACCCCAAATTCACTTCGTTCACTCAATTTCTTTAAACCCTAGCCAAAATTTCTCCAAAACCCATATCAAATTCTTCAATTTTCAACCATTTTCTTCCAAAATTCTTTTTATAATTTGTTTACCCACTTCAAAAAAACCAAGTTTTTACCGATTAATCTTGCAAAAACTACGCGAAATTATGGTGAATCCTAGAGGAAGAGGTCAAGCACGTGGGAGAAAAGGGAAGAGGCTAAGAACACAATCTCCTCCACCACCACCATCTCCGGTATCAAAGATTCAAGGCAAGCAATCGATTTTGTGCGGTAAATATATCATGGACACTGATTTTGCTGGCATTGATATCTTGCCATTATTTGATAAATGGTCTACGTTTCTACATCTGCATTGTGATGTACAAGATAAATTCGTAATTGAGTTTTATGAAAATCTTGAGATACATTATAGAAGTCCAAAACTTGAGTTATCTTTTACTATCTATGAGGTAAATTTTGTACTTAAGGAGGAAGCTTTACATGAAATATTTAATATACATTGATGGGGAAGGCCACTACAATAGTCAAGGATGGCCAGAAGGAATTAAGGTAACTGACATCCCGTGTGAAGTCATAAAATATATGTGGAAGAATGTAGGGCCTAATAATACTTCAAGGATCACCATGATCGCGCGCCTTGATTTTCTTACTTCAGAAAAACTATTTTCATTCCACTTGAAAACATTTTTTAGTTTTAGTTGACTTTCAAATTCTTGACTTTGGTTAACAAGTTATCTCTTCTATACAATCTTAACTTTCGTTTTTTTTCCTGCCTTTTTATTGATTTTGATGATGCCAAAGGGAGAAGTGAATGGTTGGTTGAATGGTGAATGATTGGTTGAATGGTGAATGATATATATATGCGTTGTTGGCTGTTGAATGGTATATTTGCTTTATGGTTTGTTGATACTTGTGTGGATATGGCTATTTGTTGTGACATACTTATGTGGATATGGCTATTTGTTGTGACATACTTATGTGGATCGGCTATTTTATTGATGAGTTGTTTATGTCCTCAATATGCATGAGCTTAAACTTGATAGGAGTATTTTCCCAAAATACACTTTATAAAAGAATGCATATATTAAGAGGGAGTACTTTTGTCACATATCTTAAAAATTTGTCATCATCAAAAAGGGGGAGATTGTTAGCTAAATATTCATTATTGATTTTGATGATGAAAATATATATGCATTATTTGACTAAATAGCTTCTTGAGAAAATGAGATGATATCTAGTTGAAGCTTTGAAAAATTGAAGAAAATGTGCAAAAAGCATTATTTGAAGAAAGAGAAGGTGAGAAGGCATAAGGAGGATAAGAGAAGTCATAAGGGGTACCGGATATTATTTTTCTTTCTTGCTCTCTTTGTGAAATTCCTATATATTGTGTGGACTTGGCTCAAACTCTCTTTTTCTTGTTCAAAGCAAAATTTTCAGGTCTTGCACATTTGATATAACATTTGCACAAATGTATTTGAATGCACACATAGAGAAAAATTGAGTTTTTAGGGTATTTCAAATCACAACATATGTTTTCAAATTATTACAAAATAATTTGGAGTTGTGAAAATTGCACTTAAAATGATTTTTGCAAAACTCTAGCTTTACTTCACATTCTGGAGTAGCCGGACCCCCCAGCCGGTCGACCGGCTGACCTGGGTGGATCGCTCGGCCAAAACAGAAAGGTGAAGAAAAAGCCGGACCCCCTAGCCGGTCGACCGACTAAGGTGTTCGGCCTAGTCAGAGAAGGAAAGGGGATAGGCAGACGACCCAGTCGGTCGACCAGCTGAACGGGTGCTGTAATAAATGCACTAGCCGTTTATTACCGTTCTGGCTGAAAAATTCATTTCTTCTTCACCTACCAAATCCCTAACACCTAAAATCTCTTTAAATACTCATTCAATACACATTCTAATCAATGAATTGAAGTGTGCTAAAGTGTTTATCATCATACAATCTATCTTTGAGCCATTCTTGCAATATATTTGAGCTTTCAAGAGCTTATTCATCTTCTTCTTGAAGAAAATTTCTGATTTAATCTTTTCTTAATTCTTGAGTATATACACACTTTGAAAGCTATAAACTTTGTGAGATTTATTCTTTAAAGCTTGTAAAGTGTGGGGAAATCTTAAAGAGTGAATCTCTTAGGTTATTTGAAGTTGGGCTTCAAAGATATTGTAAGAACTTGGTTTGTGCTTCACCAAGATTTGAAGAAGCATCTTAGTGGAGATTTTTGAAGGCCTAAGGGGAGCATCCTTGGGCGGTGGACGTAGGCTTGGCCGAACCACCTTAAATCATTTGTTTCTCCTCTCCTTATACTTCCGTTTTTATACTTGCTTATTTTGCTTACATTGTGTTTGATATATTGATTGTTAGAAGTTGTAAATTTTGTGAGAATTTTTAAAACGAAAATTAGTACTTAGATCTTAATTCACCCCCCCCTCTTAAGATATTTGCACCTACACTTTCCAATGTCTTCTTCTTCTGTTTCCCAGACTCAAGCTGCATTGAATGTCACCAACTCCTCTGCAGAATTATGGCATGCTTGACTTGGTCACCCATCGAAGAAAATTTGGTCTTCAGTCTCTGATATAGGATGCTTAGATTTTTATGATTTTCGAAGTATTAGAAATGTTTGTGAGTCTTGTATGATGGGCAAAGGGCATAAGTTGGCTTTTATTCCATCTTCTCTAGAGTCTAAGTCAATTTTAGAGGTTATTCATTATGATATTTGGGGTCCTGCTCCTGTTTTGTTTGTTCCGGTTTCAAGTACTTTATTTTCTATATTGACGAATGTACTCAATTCAAATGGTTATATCCAATGAAAAATAAAGAAGAATGTGTTCCTTTGTTTATTCAGTTTAAAAATCTTGTTGAAAATCTTTTCTCTGCCAAAATTCGCTATTTTCAGTGTGATGGTGCTACAGAGTTAACAAAAGGCCCTCTTGCTAAGTTTATGGCTTCTAATGGCATCCAGTATCGCATTTCCTGTCCGCATACACCAAAACAAAATAGGATGGCGGAACGTAAAATTCACCACATAACTAAAATGGGTACAACTCTGATGTTTCATTCATCTATGCCGAAACGTTTTGGGTTGAGGCTTTTCTAACTTTTGTATTCTTGATAAATAGACTTCCAACACCTGTTCTTCACAATATTTCACCTTTCTATGCTCTTTATAAAATTCATCTAGATTATACCTTTCTTCGATGTTTTGGGTGTAAATGTTTTCCTGTTATTGGTCCGTACAAAAAGGATAAGTTAAGTCCTTAGGCAGTTTCCTGTGTCTTCCTGGGTTACAGTGATAATCATAAAGGCTATAGGTGCTACAATCCTATAGATTAATGGGTTTATATTTCTCGGCATATTGTGTTCAATAAAGGAGTTTTTCCATTTGATTCTACCGTGTCCTTACCTCAAGTATCCCAAAGTTCCTTAAATGGGTCCGATTCCTTAAGCATTGTGGGTGTTCAATCCTTTCCATTTATCCTTCCCAGACTTCTACCTCCATCAATACTCACCAACCAACACACTTGTCCTTATCTCCTCTATCCCACATGTCTCCTCTATTGACATCTAGCAATCCTAGTCGAGCTGCTCCTGATTCCAATGTTCAATTGTTGTCTTATCTTTCCACTCCTATCTTCTCTGTGTTTATGACATCACCAGCAGTGTCTATGCCAATCTCTTCATCGCAGCTACTTTCTTCTTTTGTCATTAGTCTGCCTGTATCTCTCTCTTCGTTGTCTCCAATTGCTGTTCCTCCAACTGCTATTTCTTCTCTTATACTGACATCAACAACTGCTCATCAATCTTTATATCCAAACTCCACTGCTTCGGCTATGTCTGCGTCTATTTCATCATTTCTACTTCCTGTTTCACCTTCTCCTACACCTGTATCTTCTCTCCACATCCTGATGTCTTGCATGTCTCTCATGATACCTCGAGTCTTGCTTCCCAAAATACTTTGCATCCTGTGTCTACTCGGTCAAAGACGAACAGTTGCACTCTCAAGGATTACTCTGATTATGTTTTGTATCATGCTCAAGTGACTACCTTGGAGGATATTGAACCTACATGTTTTACACAAGCTCAAAAATCAGAAAAATTGAGGGCGACTATGGCTGCTGAGTATAATGCCTTATTACATAATGGCACATGGCATTTGGTACCGAAACTAGATGGCGTAAATATTGTTGGTTGTAAGTGGGTGTTTCAAATAAAATGAAAACTGTATGGTTCTGTCGAATGCTATAAAGCACGTTTGGTTGCCAAAGGTTTTAGTCAGGAAAAATGTGTTGACTATAATGAGATGTTCAATCTAGTTGTAAAACCAACAACCATTCTGGTTGTTCTTTCACTAGCTGTTTCAAATAAGTGGGTGCTCAAACAATTGGATGTTAATATTGCATTTCTGCATGGTTTGCTATCTGAGGATGTATATATAAGTTAGCCGTCTGGGTTTGTTGATCCGGTAAATCCACAATATGTTTGCAAATTGCAGAAAGCACTTTATGGTCTTAAACAAGCCCTGAGAGCATGGTTTTCACGGCTCAGTAATTTTCTACATGAGATTGGATTTATGCAATCGCAATCTGACTCCTCTCTATTTCTTTACAAGAATGATAAAGTTGTTATACTTATGTTGGTCTATGTTGATGACACTATTGTCTCATGTAATTGTCACCGTACTATTAACTCTACAGCTGAAGCTTTGCATAGGAAATTTGCTTTAAAAGATCTTGGTCGCCTATCATATTTTTTGGGGGTTCAAGTGGCACATACTGCTACTAGTCTGTTACTTATGCAACCCAAGTATATTCATGATCTTTTGGAATGTGCTAAGATTGCTGCTGCTAAGCCTGTTGGTTCTCCTATTGTTCCAAATCAGCAAATCTCTCAGCACACTAGAAAACTCTTCTCTGATCCAACATTTTACAGAAGTATCATGGGTGCATTGCAATATTTAACTTTGGCTAGACCTGATATTGACCTTGCAGTGAATAAGGTTTGTCAATTTATGCATCGACCAACAGAGGATCATTTGACTACTGTCAAATGCATATTGCGGTACTTAAAAGGCACAATAAATTATGGGCTGCACATTATGAAATCCTCTAATTTTGATATCCATGCATATTCAGATTCTAACTGGGATGGTTGTCCGGATGATAGGCGTATTACAAATGGTTACTGTGTATTTTTTGGCCCAAATTTGGTCTCTTGGTCTGCCAAGAAACAAATGACAATGACACGTTCAAGCACAGAGGCAGAATACCGCGCCATTGCCTATGCTATAACTGAAGTTTGCTGGCCGCAAGCTCTTCTTTTTGAGCTTGGTGTTTCGCAAAGCAAATCTCTTACAATGTGGTGTGACAATATAGTAGCTACATATCTCACTTCGAATCCAGTTTTTCATGTCAGAACAAAACATATTGACCTGGATGTTCATTTTGTGCGAGACAAGGTAGCAGCCAAATAACTTCAACTTAGTTTTATTTCAATTGACCAAATTGCAGATATCATGACGAAAGGTTTATCTGTTGCACGTTTTGAACGATTACGAAGCAAGTTTACAGTTCAAGAATAGTTTTCGCTTGAGGGGGTGTGATAGAGATCAGTATTGGTTTGACTTAATCATTTGTGGTAATAGATTTGTTTATTATCTCTTTGTACTTATTGTCTGTATACTATTTATATGGCTTGTCAGACTCACTATCATTGAGTGAAATAAATAAAGGAAAATCTTTTCCTAAATAATTCCTTCATTTACATGATTATTTAAATGAAGACTCAAATACGTAAAATACCAAACCTAAACACTGTTTATTAGGTGCGACCAAACTAGCACTAGTGTATTGCATTCCGTCATTAGGTCATGACCCTAAAATTATACATACTTGGATGAAAGTAAGGGTTGTTTGGATTGGTTTTTTTTTTTTCAAAGAAAAAGTAATTTTTTTTACTGAAAAAATTTCATCAAATTTGGAATAATTATTTGACTTGGCTTCTAAAAAAACTAAAACTTAAAAAAAAAAAACTCAAATACAGCTTTTGTTATAAGTTAGAATTTTCAACTTATAAAAAAAATATTTTTCAAAAATTATTAAAAAAATATTTTTAAAAAAAGTCAATTCAAATGGGCCATAACACTAGGACAAATAGCCTTTGAAATAGTTCCTGCTCCTATAAAAACAATATTTATTGGACATTGGACCATTGCCTTATTATCATATAACTTTGAGTAAGCTGTGCGACAGATTAAATTACTTGTGTAATTAGGATATGTTCTTTTTCCTTTGATTATGAACTTATAGTCCCGCTTTAGAGATATACATTGCCTCATATATAAGGATCTTCAATCTTGTGACATCGGTTGACACATGTTTTCATGTAAAAAACATGTGAAGAACACTTGTGATATCGGTTCAAACAATGCTCAAACAAAGATGCTGAAACAAAAGAACCTCATGAAGACCTACCAAAGAGTTGGAAGTTCGTAAGAAACCATCCTCAAGATCTTATTCTCGGTGATCCAAATGAAGGTGTAAGAACTAAACGTAATATTAGTACTTTTTGTGAGCATCATGCATTTATCTCTCATATAGAACCCAAAAATGTAAAAGAAGCTCTACTTGATGAAAATTGGATAATTTCCATGCAAGAAGAACTTAATCAATTTGAGAGAAATAAAGTATGGAAGTTAGTTGAAAGGCCTAAAGATAGACCGGTAATAGGAACTAAATGGATATTCAGAAACAAACTAGATGAAGCCGGAATAGTGACTAGGAATAAGGCTAGACTAGTTGCACAAGGATACAATCAAGAAGAAGGAATTGATTACGATGAAACCTATGCTCCTGTAGCTAGACTTGAATCCATTCGTATGTTACTTGCATTTGCATGTCACATGGACTTTAAGCTTTATCAAATGGATGTGAAAAGTGCATTTTTAAATGGATTCATTGAAGAAGAAGTTTATGTTGAACAACCCCCTGGTTTTGAAGATTCTTGCTTTTCTTATCATGTTTTTAAACTAGAAAAGGCTTTATACGATTTAAAGCAAGCTCCTAGAGCTTGGTATGAAAGACTTAGTGGATTTCTAGTAGAAAACAATTTTGAAAAAGGAAAACTTGATTCAACCCCATTTATCAAAAGAAAAGACAATGACATTCTACTTGTCCAAATCTAAGTAGATGATATAATTTTTTGTGTTACTAATATTTCTTTATGCGAGAATTTTTCAAAGTGTATGCACAAGGAGTTCGAGATGAGCATGATGGGAGAATTAACCTTTTTCCTTGGACTGCAAATCAAATAAGCAAAAAAAGGGATCTTTATAAATCAAGCCAAATACACCAAGGAAATTATCAAGAAATTTGGACTTGAAGATGCAAAGGAGATTGGAACTCCCATGAGCTCCTCAACAAAACTAGATAAGGATGAGAAGGGTAAATCAGTAGACGAGAAGAAATATAAAGGTATGATGGATAGCCTATTATATTTAACTGCCTCTAGACCTGATATCATGTTTGCAGTGTGCTTATGTGCTATATTTCAATCTAATCCTAAGGAAACTCACTTAACAACTGTAAAAAGAATCATTAGATATCTTAAGGAACAATTGATCGAGGGTTTTGGTATGTAAAAGGAACGTCATTTGATCTATGTGGTTTTTCCGATCGACTATGCTGGTTGAAAAATAAATCGTAAGGGCACTAATGGAACATGCCAATTCCTAGGACATTCTTTAGTATCTTGGTCTTGTAGGAAACAAAATAGTGTTGCTATTTCTACTAACGAAGCTGAATATATTGCAGCTGGTAGTTGTGTGGCTCAAATTTTGTGGATGAAACAAAATTTACTTGATTATGGATTGAAGTATGATCATGTTCCTATATATTGTGACAATACTAGTGCAATTAATCTCACTAAAAACCAATTCAACATTCAAGAACTAAGCATATCGAGATTAGGCATCATTTCATTAGAGATCATGTACAAAAAGGTGATATAATACTTGAATTTATTGATACTTTACATCAAGTTGCTGATATTTCACTAAACCTTTGCATGAGGATCAATTTTGCAAGATTAGGAGAGAGATTGGAATGATAAAATGTGGTTAAATTGCATATATATGTGTTTATGTGGCTTGGGTATGAAAAATAAGCAATTTGTGCATTTTCTGACCTAGCCGGCCGACCAAGCCGGTCGATCGACTAAGGCCTTAGGCGCCCGGCTAAAACACAATTTTTGATAAGCTCTCTGATCCGACCAGTCGACCCCCCGCGACCAGCCGGTCGACCGGCTGAACGCGGACAGGGTTAAAAATTGGGGGTTTTCACCCCAAATTCACTTCGTTCACTCAATTTCTTTAAACCCTAGCCAAAATTTCTCCAAAACCCATATCAAATTCTTCAATTTTCAACCATTTTCTTCCAAAATTCTTTTTATAATTTGTTTACCCACTTCAAAAAAACCAAGTTTTTACCGATTAATCTTGCAAAAACTACGCGAAATTATGGTGAATCCTAGAGGAAGAGGTCAAGCACGTGGGAGAAAAGGGAAGAGGCTAAGAACACAATCTCCTCCACCACCACCATCTCCGGTATCAAAGATTCAAGGCAAGCAATCGATTTTGTGCGGTAAATATATCATGGACACTGATTTTGCTGGCATTGATATCTTGCCATTATTTGATAAATGGTCTACGTTTCTACATCTGCATTGTGATGTACAAGATAAATTCGTAATTGAGTTTTATGAAAATCTTGAGATACATTATAGAAGTCCAAAACTTGAGTTATCTTTTACTATCTATGAGGTAAATTTTGTACTTAAGGAGGAAGCTTTACATGAAATATTTAATATACCTGTTGATGGGGAAGGCCACTACAATAGTCAAGGATGGCCAGAAGGAATTAAGGTAACTGACATCCCGTGTGAAGTCATAAAATATATGTGGAAGAATGTAGGGCCTAATAATACTTCAAGGATCACCATGATCGCGCCTTGATTTTCTTACTTAAAAACTATTTTCATTCCACTTGAAAACATTTTTTAGTTTTAGTTGACTTTCAAATTCTTGACTTTGGTTAACAAGTTATCTCTTCTATACAATCTTAACTTTCGTTTTTTTTCCTGCCTTTTTATTGATTTTGATGATGCCAAAGGGGGAGAAGTGAATGGTTGGTTGAATGGTGAATGATTGGTTGAATGGTGAATGATATATATATGCGTTGTTGGCTGTTGAATGGTATATTTGCTTTATGGTTTGTTGATACTTGTGTGGATATGGCTATTTGTTGTGACATACTTATGTGGATATGGCTATTTGTTGTGACATACTTATGTGGATCTGGCTATTTTATTGATGAGTTGTTTATGTCCTCAATATGCATGAGCTTAAACTTGATAGGGGGAGTATTTTCCCAAAATACACTTTATAAAAGAATGCATATATTAAGAGGGAGTACTTTTGTCACATATCTTAAAAATTTGTCATCATCAAAAAGGGGGAGATTGTTAGCTAAATATTCATTATTGATTTTGATGATGAAAATATATATGCATTATTTGACTAAATAGCTTCTTGAGAAAATGAGATGATATCTAGTTGAAGCTTTGAAAAATTGAAGAAAATGTGCAAAAAGCATTATTTGAAGAAAGAGAAGGTGAGAAGGCATAAGGAGGATAAGAGAAGTCATAAGGGGTACCGGATATTATTTTTCTTTCTTGCTCTCTTTGTGAAATTCCTATATATTGTGTGGACTTGGCTCAAACTCTCTTTTTCTTGTTCAAAGCAAAATTTTCAGGTCTTGCACATTTGATATAACATTTGCACAAATGTATTTGAATGCACACATAGAGAAAAATTGAGTTTTAGGGTATTTCAAATCACAACATATGTTTTCAAATTATTACAAAATAATTTGGAGTTGTGAAAATTGCACTTAAAATGATTTTTGCAAAACTCTAGCTTTACTTCACATTCTGGAGTAGCCGGACCCCCCAGCCGGTCGACCGGCTGACCTGGGTGGATCGCTCGGCCAAAACAGAAAGGTGAAGAAAAAGCCGGACCCCCTAGCCGGTCGACCGACTAAGGTGTTCGGCCTAGTCAGAGAAGGAAAGGGGATAGGCGACGACGGTCGATCGACCGGTGAGCAGTGTCAGTAATAAATGCACTAGCCGTTTATTACCGTTCTGGCTGAAAAATTCATTTCTTCTTCACCTACCAAATCCCTAACACCTAAAATCTCTTTAAATACTCATTCAATACACATTCTAATCAATGAATTGAAGTGTGCTAAAGTGTTTATCATCATACAATCTATCTTTGAGCCATTCTTGCAATATATTTGAGCTTTCAAGAGCTTATTCATCTTCTTCTTGAAGAAAATTTCTGATTTAATCTTTTCTTAATTCTTGAGTATATACACACTTTGAAAGCTATAAACTTTGTGAGATTTATTCTTTAAAGCTTGTAAAGTGTGGGGAAATCTTAAAGAGTGAATCTCTTAGGTTATTTGAAGTTGGGCTTCAAAGATATTGTAAGAACTTGGTTTGTGCTTCACCAAGATTTGAAGAAGCATCTTAGTGGAGATTTTTGAAGGCCTAAGGGGAGCATCCTTGGGCGGTGGACGTAGGCTTGGCGAACCACCTTAAATCATTTGTTTCTCCTCTCCTTATACTTCCGTTTTTATACTTGCTTATTTTGCTTACATTGTGTTTGATATATTGATTGTTAGAAGTTGTAAATTTTGTGAGAATTTTTAAAACGAAAATTAGTACTTAGATCTTAATTCACCCCCCCCTCTTAAGATATTTGCACCTACACTTTCCAATGTCTTCTTCTTCTGTTTCCCAGACTCAAGCTGCATTGAATGTCACCAACTCCTCTGCAGAATTATGGCATGCTTGACTTGGTCACCCATCGAAGAAAATTTGGTCTTCAGTCTCTGATATAGGATGCTTAGATTTTTATGATTTTCGAAGTATTAGAAATGTTTGTGAGTCTTGTATGATGGGCAAAGGGCATAAGTTGGCTTTTATTCCATCTTCTCTAGAGTCTAAGTCAATTTTAGAGGTTATTCATTGTGATATTTGGGGTCCTGCTCCTGTTTTGTTTGTTCCGGTTTCAAGTACTTTATTTTCTATATTGACGAATGTACTCAATTCAAATGGTTATATCCAATGAAAAATAAAGAAGAATGTGTTCCTTTGTTTATTCAGTTTAAAAATCTTGTTGAAAATCTTTTCTCTGCCAAAATTCGCTATTTTCAGTGTGATGGTGCTACAGAGTTAACAAAAGGCCCTCTTGCTAAGTTTATGGCTTCTAATGGCATCCAGTATCGCATTTCCTGTCCGCATACACCAAAACAAAATAGGATGGCGGAACGTAAAATTCACCACATAACTAAAATGGGTACAACTCTGATGTTTCATTCATCTATGCCGAAACGTTTTGGGTTGAGGCTTTTCTAACTTTTGTATTCTTGATAAATAGACTTCCAACACCTGTTCTTCACAATATTTCACCTTTCTATGCTCTTTATAAAATTCATCTAGATTATACCTTTCTTAGATGTTTTGGGTGTAAATGTTTTCTGTTATTGGTCCGTACAAAAGGATAAGTTAAGTCCTTAGGCGCTTTCTGTGTCTTCTGGGTTCTGATGATAATCATAAAGGCTATAGGTGCTACAATCCTATAGATTAATGGGTTTATATTTCTCGGCATATTGTGTTCAATAAAGGAGTTTTTCCATTTGATTCTACCGTGTCCTTACCTCAAGTATCCCAAAGTTCCTTAAATGGGTCCGATTCCTTAAGCATTGTGGGTGTTCAATCCTTTCCATTTATCCTTCCCAGACTTCTACCTCCATCAATACTCACCAACCAACACACTTGTCCTTATCTCCTCTATCCCACATGTCTCCTCTATTGACATCTAGCAATCCTAGTCAGTGCTCCCGATTCCAATGTTCAATTGTTGTCTTATCTTTCCACTCCTATCTTCTCTGTGTTTATGACATCACCAGCAGTGTCTATGCCAATCTCTTCATCGCAGCTACTTTCTTCTTTTGTCATTAGTCTGCCTGTATCTCTCTCTTCGTTGTCTCCAATTGCTGTTCCTCCAACTGCTATTTCTTCTCTTATACTGACATCAACAACTGCTCATCAATCTTTATATCCAAACTCCACTGCTTCGGCTATGTCTGCGTCTATTTCATCATTTCTACTTCCTGTTTCACCTTCTCCTACACCTGTATCTTCTCTCCACATCCTGATGTCTTGCATGTCTCTCATGATACCTCGAGTCTTGCTTCCCAAAATACTTTGCATCCTGTGTCTACTCGGTCAAAGACGACAGTTGCACTCTCAAGGATTACTCGATTATGTTTTGTATCATGCTCAAGTGACTACCTTGGAGGATATTGAACCTACATGTTTTACACAAGCTCAAAAATCAGAAAAATTGAGGCGACTATGGTGCTGAGTATAATGCCTTATTACATAATGGCACATGGCATTTGGTACCGAAACTAGATGGCGTAAATATTGTTGGTTGTAAGTGGGTGTTTCAAATAAAATGAAAACTGTATGGTTCTGTCGAATGCTATAAAGCACGTTTGGTTGCCAAAGGTTTTAGTCAGGAAAAATGTGTTGACTATAATGAGATGTTCAATCTAGTTGTAAAACCAACAACCATTCTGGTTGTTCTTTCACTAGCTGTTTCAAATAAGTGGGTGCTCAAACAATTGGATGTTAATATTGCATTTCTGCATGGTTTGCTATCGGAGGATGTATATATAAGTTAGCCGTGCAGGTTTGTTGATCCGTAAATCCACAATATGTTTGCAAATTGCGAAAGCACTTTATGGTCTTAAACAAGCCACGAGAGCATGGTTTTCACGGCTCAGTAATTTTCTACATGAGATTGGATTTATGCAATCGCAATCGACTCTCTCTATTTCTTTACAAGAATGATAAAGTTGTTATACTTATGTTGGTCTATGTTGATGACACTATTGTCTCATGTAATTGTCACCGTACTATTAACTCTACAGCTGAAGCTTTGCATAGGAAATTTGCTTTAAAAGATCTTGGTCGCCTATCATATTTTTTGGGGGTTCAAGTGGCACATACTGCTACTAGTCTGTTACTTATGCAACCCAAGTATATTCATGATCTTTTGGAATGTGCTAAGATTGCTGCTGCTAAGCCTGTTGGTTCTCCTATTGTTCCAAATCAGCAAATCTCTCAGCACACTAGAAAACTCTTCTCTGATCCAACATTTTACAGAAGTATCATGGGTGCATTGCAATATTTAACTTTGGCTAGACCTGATATTGACCTTGCAGTGAATAAGGTTTGTCAATTTATGCATCGACCAACAGAGGATCATTTGACTACTGTCAAATGCATATTGCGGTACTTAAAAGGCACAATAAATTATGGGCTGCACATTATGAAATCCTCTAATTTTGATATCCATGCATATTGATTCTAACCGGGATGGTTGTCCGGATGATAGGCGTATTACAAATGGTTCTTGTGTATTTTTTGGCCCAAATTTGGTCTCTTGGTCTGCCAAGAAACAAATGACAATGACACGTTCAAGCACAGAGGCAGAATACCGCGCCATTGCCTATGCTATAACTGAAGTTTGCTGGCCGCAAGCTCTTCTTTTTGAGCTTGGTGTTTCGCAAAGCAAATCTCTTACAATGTGGTGTGACAATATAGTAGCTACATATCTCACTTCGAATCCAGTTTTTCATGTCAGAACAAAACATATTGACCTGGATGTTCATTTTGTGCGAGACAAGGTAGCGACCAAATAACTTCAACTTAGTTTTATTTCAATTGACCAAATTGCAGATATCATGACGAAAGGTTTATCTGTTGCACGTTTTGAACGATTACGAAGCAAGTTTACAGTTCAAGAATAGTTTTCGCTTGAGGGGGTGTGATAGAGATAATTATTGTTTTGACTTAATCATTTGTTGTAATAGATTTGTTTATTATCTCTTTGTACTTATTGTCTGTATACTATTTATATGGCTTGCTGTACTCACTATCATTGAGTGAAATAAATAAAGGAAAATCTTTTCCTAAATAATTCCTTCATTTACATGATTATTTAAATGAAGACTCAAATACGTAAAATACCAAACCTAAACACTGTTTATTAGGTGCGACCAAACTAGCACTAGTGTATTGCATTCCGTCATTAGGTCATGACCCTAAAATTATACATACTTGGATGAAAGTAAGGGTTGTTTGGATTGGTTTTTTTTTTTTCAAAGAAAAAGTAATTTTTTTATGAAAAATTTCATCAAATTTGGAATAATTATTTGACTTGGCTTCTAAAAAAACTAAAACTTAAAAAAAAAAAACTCAAATACAGCTTTTGTTATAAGTTAGAATTTTCAACTTATAAAAAAAATATTTTTCAAAAATTATTAAAAAAATATTTTTAAAAAAAGTCAATTCAAATGGGCCATAACACTAGGACAAATAGCCTTTGAAATAGTTCCTGCTCCTATAAAAACAATATTTATTGGACATTGGACCATTGCCTTATTATCATATAACTTTGAGTAAGCTGTGCGACAGATTAAATTACTTGTGTAATTAGGATATGTTCTTTTTCCTTTGATTATGAACTTATAGTCCCGCTTTAGAGATATACATTGCCTCATATATAAGGATCTTCAATCTTGTGACATCGGTTGACACATGTTTTCATGTAAAAAACCGGAGGAAATTATAAGTAATTTCATTCGTTGGACCTATTGAGAGCTAATCGTAGACCCAGAAGATGCATTTCGGGCTTTCTAGTTTTTGTTACCACAAGGGATTCCATTTCAGGCTATCTAGTCCTTCATGTCAACATTAAATTTGCACAGTCCAATAATACTATTAACCGCAAACTAAAAATCTCAAATCAGGCCCAATATACCAAAGGGTAATTTCGTCTTTTCGACTCTGCAAAACCCTAGGATATCCATTTCTGGACACCCTTACATATACCAACACACACTCAAAACCCTAGCCTTCGCCTTTAGCAACTTCTCCTCTGTCCTCCGTCGCCGTCGCACAATGCCGCCGAAGTTCGACCCCTCACAAGTCGTCGACGTCTTCGTCCGAGTCACGGGCGGCGAGGTCGGAGCCGCCAGTTCACTCGCTCCAAAAATCGGTCCCCTTGGTCTGTCCCCGAAGAAAATCGGTGAAGACATCGCCAAGGAAACCGCCAAAGACTGGAAGGGCCTCCGCGTGACGGTCAAACTCACCGTTCAAAACCGTCAGGCCAAAGTCGCCGTCGTCCCATCCGCCGCCGCGTTGGTTATTAAAGCACTCAAAGAGCCCGAACGCGACCGCAAGAAGACCAAGAACATCAAGCACACAGGCAACATCTCGCTTGATGACGTCATCGAGATCGCTCGCGTGATGCGGCCTAGGTCGATGGCGAAGGACTTGTCCGGAACGATCAAGGAGATCCTCGGGACTTGCGTTTCCGTCGGCTGCACCGTCGACGGGAAGGATCCTAAGGATTTGCAGCAGGAGATTGCTGATGGTGACGTCGAGGTTCCTCTTGAATGAATGCATTTAAAAGCTTTAGCTGTTTTCAATATAATTTTGATTCTGAATTGAATTTAAATATTTGCAGCGCTAAATTTATGATTTTGAGGATAATTTTTTGCTGAAATTTTGATTTTACATTTCGTGAACTACTTTAGTTTAATGCGAAATTGTACCTTGTTTGTCTTGTTTCTCGATCATGCGTAGTGATAATTTATAGTTTTGTTATTTTGTTTAGTGCATTTCTAGCTTTCTTAACTTGTTAGCTTATTTGACAATTGGCTCGTGTTTGAGAACATTGTGTAGCGATAATTGCTGTTTGAGCATGAGATTCGTGACCTTGATTAGTTTAGGGATTATGCTGGAGAATATAATGTGCTTTATTTGCAGCTGATTTGGATATAAATCTTTTGAAGGGCGAGCATATAAACGCCAATTTGTTATAGTTTCATATGGCATTTGGCTGAATGATTTTTATGTGAGTTTAGCATTCTTTAGTTGTAAAATGGGGGTGAGAATCGATTAGGGTGGGTATGGTGTAGCGGTGTATTGGTGATGAGCATTGGACTCATGACACCGTATAGGCATAGAGTTGTTATTGAGGCCCTGAATTCTTCCAGTCTCTGGTTAAATTCAAAGACTGGCGTATGTTTTGTGAACAAATGACACACAACTATACAAACAAATGAGATATTGTTTGCTTCATCCATTTCTGTTCGACAATGCCCTAGGAGAAAGTGCCTGTTTGATCCCTGATTATCTTTTGCCAAGGATGTAGAAGACGAAATAATTAGTTTGTTGCTGACCAAGTGTTTTGGGTATGCAAAATCTTGAAGCTTGTACACTGACAGAATTCTTAAACTTGAAGAATCAGCAATAGCAGTTGTTGACACTGCTGATTTTTGATCCAAAAGTCTCGAGTCTTGATAATAAGACACCTCTATCTAGGCAATTATTTCATAATTTGGTAAAGTTTTGTGCTTTTTAAGGGGGCATTAGTTTCTTAACACCCTTCCTTGAGGCTGACTTTTCATTCTAGGATCTGTTCGAGGAATTATCTCTTTGTTTCTCTTTAAAATAGTGGACTTAAAACTTCTATGCGCCTCTGACCCAGAATTAGAGGGTGTCTGGCTTTGCTTATTTTGGATGCTTATAAGAACTTAGAAATAAGCACCCTCTCACATGTTTTTTACTATTTAGGTGCTTATAAGCACCAAATAAGCAAAGCCAAACATCCTCTTATATGTTCTTGTAATGTGCTGGTGGTTGCTATGGCAAAGGTTACAAGAAAATTTATCTCCTCGGGGCTTGGGCAGAGAAATCTTTGAAGGGCTTTGTGACCAGGTCTTTTGGAGCTCTATGAAGGAGCAATCTAGCAGCCTCTTTGCTAAGCTTATTTGGGTCTTTATAAGCTGCAAATAGTAAACAACATGTGAGGGGTGCCTTTTTTTAGTCACTATAAGTTGCAAAATTTAAAAAAAAAAAAATTGTACCTATGGAGAGTTCACAGTTGCCATGGAAGGGCTATTTGTACTCGAGCTCCTTTCGTTCGATAGGAGCATAAATAATTGACAGAATATTACCTCATGTTTTATCTATCAGACGTACTCGTATTTATCCCTATCCCATAATTGGAGTCATGACATCAAGAGTAGCACATTTTTTGGATGATACATGAATTTTTTTTCATATACAGAAGAGATTAAAGAGGAGAGGAGGAGTTATATATATAACATTACTCTTTTTGGAGACTTGTGCTGCTGCCCATTGATGTGCCTGAAGTTTGATTTCAGTGTAATCAATAAGGCTTAGTATTTCCTAGTACTTTTGGATTTTGTTTTGTATTATCATTTTAGAGACAATAAGTTGGTGACTTTGATAATTGTTTTAGTATATTATATCTTTACTATATAATAAAAGCCAATCAAGGGGTAAAACACCTACGTTTGTAGCTTGCACTATGCTATCAAGGGTTGTACAATACTGTAGTAGTTTTGTACCTAATTTTAATTATTCCAAAAATAAAACCCTTCTGAAAAGTGATTGCATTGGCTCTTTGCCTGGAGCGCATTATACACGTCAGCATCAGCATCAGCGTCAGCATCTTTCTTCTTTTTTTTTAAAAAAATATTTTTACCTTCTATTTTCGGACTCTGTCGTGATAGCTTTTTCTTTTTTTCCCCCTAAATTTTCTCTCAATTATGTTAAAAAATAAATGATAAATTGGAATGTGGTGTTAAAATAAACAATAATAAAATAGTAATATTTTATTTTATTACTGATTGAAAGTCTAGCAAAAATATATTAGTTTAGGTCAATATTGTATAAGATTAATGGCAATGCATAAATGATTTAAATTTATATCAAATTGAAGATCAAGTATATTTTGGTTAATTGAATTAATTTGTATTTTATTTTAACTTGTTAAAATAATTTTATTGAACACATGAAATAGAAAATATATTCCATTCTAAACGCGTGAAATAAAATAAATATTTCATTCTAATTTTTTATAGTTTTTAAACAAAGACAAGAAAAATTATAAGTATTCTACGAATATTTCTACCTTGAATGATCAAGCCATTTCATCGTACCAAACAAGTCATTAATTTTGAAATTTTAAATGTTTAGTGATAAAAATATAACTTATAGGAACAACAAAATTTTATTCTTTTTAACAATTTATCCAAACACATTCAAATAATATTTTCAAATATATATTGGGTCCCATACATATGTACGGGATTATTTTTACTAGTAGATAGATAAATAAATAGATAAGTCATATATTGTCATCTACTGTTCCTAATTTTACGCATTATTATGTATTGATGTCTGTCTTTTTCCAGAAGGCAAGATTCAAATGAACGAAATGGTCTGCATTGTGTGGTTTTCCATCTAGAATATCTAATTTCTTACTACGGTGCTGGCGATACCATGTGGAATATCTAACTAGAGCAGTTGAATGAAATCAATGAAAATGCCGATCTCTTAAAACACAAGATAAAAAGTTACACAAAACTATTAATTGAATAAGCCCCTTCTAGATTCACCCAAATATGGAAAAGAAAAAGGAGCTTTTACAGGTCGTTTGGATTGACTTCTTATAGAAGTATCTTTTTGTATGACTTTTGGAAAATCATCTTTTGGGAAGTTATAAAATTCTAGCTTCTGCAAAAAAACTTCATTGAAACTTTTTTTTAAAAGAAGTTTAGTTTTTTTTAACAAGTTAATTCATTTTTGTGTTACAAAATTCATGTTTTTTTAAAAAAATTTCATAAAAAATCAATTCAAACGAGGCATAAATAATAAATATTGCCCTCGTTTTCCCCCCCCTTCGGATAATGTGGAAAATATCTCCATCCACCTAGTTCACGGTACATCGACAAAATTAATATTAGCCCTATTTTAGGTAGAGTGCGACACTCTTGCCTTTTATCACTTGGCCAAATTGATTGATATGAACCAAAATCTCGAAGTCTGTCTCAAATCATGTACCGATTCAATTAAGAGTCTAATATAAAAAATAATTAACAAGTGCACCCCTACATTCAAATAATTTCGAGCCTCCATCTTTGTCTTTCTAACATTTACATGCCACCTGAGCTGCCATGGGGGCAGATATTGCCCTCATTATGATATAGTCGTAGAAACTGTTTCTAGCAGCCGTGTTGGCGTCTTTTTCACTCCAAAGTTATCTCTACGGACCTGATTAATTGCCGCCCAATCATTCACGTGAAGCCAAACTTCCTTTCCTTTTCCTGTTGTTTGTTGGTATTAATTTTTTATAGCAATTTGCTCACGTTGGATTGCTTAGTACCTCAATTTCTTCCACACGTTTGATATTTGATTTCTTCAAAGATTTATGTCAAAATGTTTCTCCAAGCTAGCAACTTCTATTTAAGCCCCAGCCATACACTTCTTTCTCCAAGCCATCTTTCATATTAGTTTTCGTTAAGACTCTTTTCAAGCAAGAAGCCTTCCACATAAATTATATTTGTTGCCCATATCTATTTGTTTTTACTATCTCCAAGGTTTAATTAGCAAGTTTTATAGTTTGTTTTCTTTTCATTTGGAGGTGAAAATGGCTAGAAAGATCACGAAAATGAAGCCTTGCGTTGAATTCGCACCATCCCTTCTTGTATCTCTTCAAAAGCCTTCTCTTTGTCCTAAGCTTGAGACCATCAAGGAAGACAGATCAGAAGGCAACGATGGGGAGGATGATTCATGATTCTTTTTTTTTTTTCTTCTTTTTTTTCTTCTTTTTTTTCTTTTTCCCCTTCTAATAGTTTGCAAGGAGCTCGTTAATAAAAGAGATAGCTCTTGATGGAATTGAATGGCGTCGATGGTGTATAAGATCGGATTTGGTTTGGTTTGATTTAGTTTAGCTTTTCAAATACTTTTGTCAATTGCTCATGCAATGAAGCGGCATGAGCAATCTTCAGCAAGATGTTGGTTTATGTTTTAGCTTTAGTGCTTTGAAGGTTTTTATATGAGATCGTGTAAATAAAGCAATTCAATCTACTAAAAAGAAAAAGAGAAAATCTCTCAATAGTAATTAATCTTCTCAAATTCCTTTTGCTCTTCGATCTATAGAAAACAATGTCACATCAGAAACTTCTATCTGATCATCCATGGCTTTCTTTTCAGGACAAGTGCTTCACTGAAAATCTGAATGTAATTGATATTCTCTCTGGAAGTTGCATCTTAATTATGCACACAAATTTGCGTTAATTATGCATGTCGCAATCTTCTCCTCCACTGCTTTGTACATTCAGAATATTGGTGCCACTTATTTGACGGCAAATCCCATATGTTACATCAACTACATAAAAATTGACGTGCATTTTGTGCGGAAAAAAGTTATTATTGAAAGCGTATTCAATTTATCTTTACTCTTGATGAATCATTGATATTATGACGAAATGACTCTCTATAACATGGGTTTTTCAACACTAATTCAATACAAACTCGATATTAAAGATCCAACTTCATTTAGGAGACATGATAACAATGAGTTATCAGAGCCTATGAATTTGACAATTTTGTTACTTGAAGGTCATGTTTGGCAATAGTATTTTAAGTAGTGTTTAGTGTCTTGACCAAGTCAAAGCACTACTTCCTCTCATTTTGGTTGTTCGGTAAAATAGTGTTTTAAGTAGTGTTTTTATTCTGAATAGTGTTTAAAGTAATGTTTGTGAAAAGCTAATATTATTAACGTTTCAAAGTAGAGCTTAATGTTTCACTTTTTTTTGGAAATACTACTCTCTCTCTAATATCTTTTTGGTAATTGTACTTCTATCCAATTTTGGTTTACATTTTTACATTTTCTTTCACGAATATCAATTCAAAATAACACAAAAATTAATTTGAAATTCTATCCATATTGAAATATATTAAAAAGTATAGGTCTTATTTGTCCATTCATTATTTTTTCAAAAATATAAATTTTCAATCAATTAAAATATTTTTCTAATAAAAAATATTTGTTTATAATATTAATAAAATTAATTTTAAAAAAAGTAATTTTATTATGCTTTATAAATAAAATATTATTTTAAGAAAAATATATTTAATTATAAAATAAATTATCTTAATTATTTTATTAATAATAATAATAATAATAATAATAATAATAATAATAATAATAATAATAATGATAATAATAATAATTTATTATCATCATCATCATCGTCATCACAACAATAACCCAATACTAATGTCTTTTTTGTCATTTTGTATTCACCAGCTAACTCAACAGTTAGTTTTATTGAACGTATCTAAAACAATTCACTAGTAAAAGAGCTATTCGCTAACCGTTAAAGCACAACAGTTATTCACTACCCATCTGCTATCCGCTACTTAAACAGCTATCTGCTACCCAATCTGTTAATTGCGCCGAACAGGCCCGAAGTCTTACTCGAGTGGACCAGGAACACAATGAATTGAAGTGTTATTGCACGATTTTCACTTGGAAATTGGCATTGTAACTTGTCGCTCGCTCAAAGCGGCTCCAGTTTGAGATACACCGGCACGGCGGGTTCGGCATGGTGGTGGCAGCTTTTAGACGATTTTTTTTAAAAATCATTTTAACAATTAAATTCTTTATTTTTAAAATACAATAAATCAATCACTTATCTTTATAATTTTATTAGTCTTCTAGTATAAAATTATAAAAGATTAATAACCTGGGTACGTTAAAAGCCTTAGAACATGATGCTTTCCATTTTAAAACTACCTGAACCAACTGAATGTCTCCAAACTATTAATCCATGTGTGTGTCATGTGTCTAGATTATTATTTTTTTTTTGACAATTTTTATATAGGATGACTTACTGCGTGACAAATTGTAAAGATAAACGACTCACTTATATATGGTGATTTAAAGATAAAGAATTCAATTGTTGAAAAAATTAAAGACAGAGGACTATTAAATAGATCCTCAACTCTCTCAAAAGTGGTTAATTTGTGCCCTTACCACTAATATGCTTGCGTCTGATTTATGCACTAGCTATTAACATCACTTGTTTCTTAGAAGGAGAATGCATATGAGATATTGAAAATTGTGACTTTTGTAACTATTGTTTTCAAATCACATGCATAATTAATTGAAGTTTGGTGTTATTCATTGTCACTGATTTTATAACACATGAAATTCATTGTTGTCCATCGCTTCCTAGAAGCCAAAATGTCAATGAGCAAATTGTCACACGCTTTGTGGTTTCCGTGCATCTGGAACGTCTAATTTATTACTCGGCTGCGTCATCTGCAAGGACTCGCTGAGGTGACCCTTGAGCTCTATAACACAAGGAATTGAATACCATCACAACGAAAATGCCAATTTCTTAAAACACTCGACAAAACTGAACTAAATTATTAATTGAATAAGCATCTTCCAGAAGAATCCCCCCCCCCCCCACCCAATCCCTTGTCAAAACACTACTAGAAACTGTTGACTAGAGACGTAAATTAGTAATGGGAGCCGTCGATAACTAAAGAAGTAAAAACAAATTAAAAAAACGGTCTCTAGTTTACTATTTATTAGTGACTGAAAATTATCAAATGCGAAATAGATACGTAATTGTGATAGAATATTGCAGTTTATGATTAGAGCCGGACATTCTAAATCTAATTAGAGAAGGCATTAACAGAATATTGTTGTCTCTAATCATAAATGACATTTCTATCTCTAATTAGCGGTAGATTTGAGCTGTCTTCTTAAAAAAAAAAAAAATTACAAAACATCCCCACAAACACTCACGCACAGGAAAAAAAAAAGAAGAAGAAAAAGAATAAGGAAATGAAGGAACTTCTAGATAGTGAACTACCCCACTACCCGTCCAAGAAAAAACGAAAAGAAATACCCAGCTACGTACTCAAGAAGTCGTCGTGGAAACGGATTAGGTCTAGAAGCCGTGTTAACGTCTCTTTCACTCCAAAATTATTTCTTCGGATCTGATCAATTGCCAACTGTTCATTCATATGAAGCTAAACTTTCTTTCCTTTTCTTGGTTTCTTTTATTATTATAAAATATATTTTTTTAATAGCATTTTGCTCAAGTTGGATTGCTTAGTATCTTAATTTGTTCCACAAGTTTGATATTTTCTTCAAAGAATTGTTTCAAGTGTTCTCTAAGCTTGCAACTTCTATTTAAGCCCCGACCGTGTACTTCTTCCTCCAACCCATCTTTCATACTAGTTTTCTTTAGACTCTTCAAGCAAGAAGCCTTCTACAAAAACTTTGCTTTTTTTTTGGTCCAAATCTATTTGATTCTACCATCTCCAAGGTTTAATAAATTGTATAAGTTGTTTTCTTTTTTATTTCGAGCTCAAAATGGCTAGGAAGATCATGAAAATGAAGCACTGGGTTGAAGTTGCACCATCACCTCTTGTATCGCTTCACAAGCCTTCTCATTGTCCTAAGCTTGAGACCATCAAGGAAGATAGAGCAGAATGGAATGATGGGGAGAGGATGATTCATGATTCAAATGAAGTGTTACCGTGCCAATTGTCTTTTTTATCTTCGCGTTTAAAATATTTTTTTAGGAGCTAATAAAAGATCTAACTTCTGAGAAAAAACGAGTAATAACATCGCCAAACTTGTATAATCGAATTTGGTTTGGTGTGATTTAGTTTAGCTTTTCATACTCATGTGTCCATGGTCAACACTAGCCTCGCCTGGGCTGATGTAAAGCACTGCAAAAAAAAAAGGGTTTAGTAACAACCGACAAAATTAGTCACTGTTACTATATTGAAGGTTTCAATACGAGGTTATGTAAATACAGTAGTTTAATTTCTGATTGGTAATTTATCTTCTTTATTTTACTTTTGATCTTTTATCTATAGTATAAAAGTCAAACGAAAAATGAGTTACGGACATTTTACATAAGTTTAACTAATCTATAATGGTAGGCTGTTTGCTTGCCCTGAATTACAAGTCCTAGTGCTTGAAAATCCTCGAGATTGAAAAATTACGATAAGTTTCATGATTTTTGTACCCAAATTTATTGCCATTGCAATAGATAAAATTTTCTAAAAAGAGATATGTCTAACTTGGATCTTCTCAAATATGTGATTCTTTCGTAATATCACAAGATAGAGTTAAATCAGGAGAATTAACTACAATAATAGTAAAAAAAAAAAGGTTCCCAAACTAACATCTTTCAAAAAGGGTTTTCCAAAATAGTATGTTTGCATTTTGCCAAATTATTTAGCACGGTGATAATTTCTTTTCCGCTCATTAGCTACAAACAACTTTTTAGCATCTACCTATTTGGCACTTGTGAATATATTTTTTTTTCGCAATTGCTATTGATAAAGTACTTTGCAAAAAGAGTGAAAAAAAAGTAACGATGTTTTGCAGAAAAAGAAAAAAAATTTGTGCCTAATAGTTAAACGCCTTTGAAAAAATAAAAAAAAGTTCGTGCAAAATGGTTAGGTGCCAAAAAAAAATCGTAAGCAACCTAACAATTTGACAACTATAAAAAAAGAAAGAAAGAAAGAAAAAAAGAAAGAAAAAAAAGAAAGAAAGAAAAAATTCAAGTGCCGGTGCTTAATGGCTAGGTGCTTTTACAAAAATAAAGAAAAAATTTATATTGATTTGTACATAGTCTTAGTTCGAGATGTACCTATTCTACCTCTTCATTTATCTTTTGAAGATAATTATTAAATCTTTCCAATATGTCTCCTTTTCTTCCTTTGCAAACGATGAAATGAATTAATGCCCAACTACTTCTATATAAACCCTCCCTTCCCTCAACTCTCGCATTAATTCGATATTAGAAAAACAAATATATTCATTCTCTATATTGATTGAGAAAAAGCTGGAGAAAAACAAACAAACAACAAATAAATAAATAAATAAATCGCATGGGAAGCGAGGAAAAAATGGAATTCAGATTTGTTAGAATATATATGGTATTACATATATTTAACCTGATTTGTTGTATCCCATATAATCTACAAATTATTATATTGCCTAATTTATATTTTCCTTAGCTAGGGTTTGTCTTGGTGGCCAAGACAAATTTTGTCTATATAAATAAATTATATGTGCAGCTTGTAATATAACATACATGAATAATACACATACTTGTAAATATTTCTTGTCTCTATTTTGTTTTCATAGATTTTTGTTTGTATTCCGACATGTTATCAGAGCTGCCATATAGGTAGCCTATGCCACTGTCATTACCCGCTGAAATCACATCATCAAAATGCAAAAATCAAGATTTTTTTACAACTGTTATTATTATTATTATTATTTTCGTAATAGCTTTGTTCTTTTTTTGCTATTTTGAAAATTTTCTGGCCACCAAAAAGCTACACACACCTTGCCATCAAATAGTACTTGTCGAGACGATTCCGACGACATAAAATTCGTCAAAATTGGAGTTACGACAAGCCCGAATGCGTTGGTCAAACTTGCATTTTTCTATTGACTTTTTCTATTTTTCTCAACCAAACAAGGCCTTGTCTTGTCACAGTCAATGCCACATCATCGCCACGTTAGCAACACGTCAGCGCCACATCATCACCTTTTGAGTGGTTTAGTGCCACATCACATCGCCCGTCATTGAACACGTGTCGCCACATTAGCCTATCTGCCCAGTCATCATTAATTTGTATTTTTTTATTTATGTCCTTTTTTTCCCAAAAAAAAAAGCATACCTTTCCTGGGGTTTTTCGACGTCCTGAGTCCGTTTTCGCTGTCTGTTTTTGGAATTTTTACTCCACATAGCAATTTTCCTCTTTTCTTTGTATTTTTTAAGGTTGCTATGGAGATTTCACAACCAATATCTATTATTTTGGAAGGTACGAACTATGTATCATGGGCTCAAGCAATGACAAGCTTTCTTAAAGGCCAAAAATTATGAAGAATTGTGAGCGAAGATATTAAAGAACCTAAGCGGAAAGAAGGTGAAACTAATGACAAGTATACTAAGCGGCTTGAAGATTGGGATAGCAAGAATCATTAGATCATTACCTGGTTTAGAAAAGTATGCAATTTGGGCATTTTGACAGTGCTAAATCAATTTGGGATTTTCTCAAGAAGAGATATACAACAGCAAATTAAGTTAACCAGTATCAACTTGTTACAACTTTGCACTCAATACGTCAAGAATCTGGGACATCAATTAATCAGTTCTTATCACAAATGCACTCTATTTGGGATTAACTCGCAGCATCTGAACATGCTTGGAAATGTGATGAAGATGCAAAATATTTGCTACTTGGCGAGACAGCGGGCCCTTATTCAATTTCTTATGGCATTTCATGATGACTTTGAGCCTGTTCGTGCATTATTACTTCATCGCGATCCTTTTCCTACACTTGAACAAGCAGTTTAGGAGCTTATCTCAGCAGAAACCTGCCTCCAATCCAGAAAGAATCGATCGTCAGAAATGGCACTTGCCATTTCTAATTCTACTTCAAAACAACATACAAATTCTCAAGTTCAGTGCCAATACTGTTATACTTTTGGACATACTCTTCTCAAATGTCCCACAAGAAGATGCCGTGTCTACAAAAGACTGGTCCTGGTCATTATGATTTAGATTGCCTCCGTAATCTAGATAGAAAATCTCAGAACAATCACTCCAAGGGTTTGTCCTCCAAAGCCTCACGTTCTGCTACTGCCACAACTGAAGAACACACTAACATCACCTCTAAGACTTCCTCCACACTTGTTGCCATCTCTGATCTTTAGGATGTTCTTCGACAGGTTCTTTAGTCTAATCCTTGATCTTCCACTACTCTTTCAACTACTTCTGGTAAGTCCACTTGGTTTGTTGATTCTGCATGTTCAAATCATATGACTTCTAATGGTCGTAGTTTGACTAAACTTGTTCCTATGTCTCGTATCCCTTCCATCCATACTGCTGATGGTACACCCGGGCCTATTAGTCATGTTAGCACTGTTGCTACTTTCTATACTTCTTTTTACCATACATACTACGTTTTGAATCTTACCTTGAGTCTTATCTCTATGGGTCAACTATGTTATCTTGGGTTGATAGTTGTCTTCAAAAATTCTGGTTGTCGTATGCAGGATCCACGGTCAGGACAGACCATTGGGATCGGCCGTAAAGTGGGACGTCTGTTCGAACATGTCAGTTTTCACCTTCCACCTTATCTCCATACTGCTTCTGCTACTTCCACTTCTTCTGCCTCCTTTACATCCCAGCTATGGCATTCTAAATTGGGTCATACCTTTGTTGGGAAAATTTGCGTTTTAGACTCTAAAGAGTTGTTAGGGAACATATCTGTTGAGCATTTTGATTGTATGTCTTGTCAACTTGGACAATAGTCTTCTTTACCATTCAATAAAAGTGACAGCTTAGCTTCTGCTTGTCTTGACTCAGTTCATACTGACATTTGGGGACCGATACCCACCTCTACTGTTGGGGGGTCACGATATTATGTTATTTTTGTCGATGACTTCTCTTGATTTATTTGGATATATCTTATGCATAAATGTTCTGATCTCCCTCTCATTTACTTAGAATTCACAAATATGATCTTCACTCAGTTTTCCAAAAGGATTAAAACCCTTTGCACTGACAGTACCACTGAGTCTAAAGAGTTTAGTTTTCTTGCTCTTTTACACCAACATGGCACCATCACTTATTGATCGTGTTCCTACACATTTCAACAAAATGGGCAAGCTAAACGAAAACAAAAACACATTCAAGATGTCACTCGCACCTTTCTCATCACTGCCTCGTGTCCTTAGTGCTTTTGGGGAGAAGCTGTTCTTACAATTGTCTACATCATAAATAGGTTACCCTCTACCACTATAGACAATCTTACTTCTTATGAACGTCTATATGGTCATCTACCTATATATGATCAGCTTTGGGTTTTTGGTTTACTTGTTTTGATCTACTTCCTCTTCATAAATGAAGCAAACTCAAGTCTCGAGGCCGACTATGCTGTTTCTTAGGGTATGGCATAAAACATAAAGGGTATCGCTATTGGGATCCTCTTTCTGGTCGCCTCCGAGTTTCACGCAATGTGATATGTTGAGAAAATAAGATGTTTGCCTCTGTGTCTTCCTTCATCTCTACTCCCACTACCTCATCCCTATTATTCACTGATCCTTCCATTCCCTTATTCACTACTAATGACAGTGACTCAGTCATTCCCGCTAATATTCCAGCTACTCCTCCTACGGTCGTCCTTGATGCGTCTACACCTACTGATAGGTCCACACATGATGCTAAGTCTCCACCATCTTCTGCCCTACTTGAGTCGTCTGACCAGGTTGCTATTCCTGAGTCATCTGACCATGTTGTTGGTCACTCTACACGAGTAAGGTCAGTACCCCGTCATCTCCTTGATTATCATTGCTTTTCCACTGTTCTCACCTTACATGAACCTCAAACTTATAAGGAAGCAAATTCTGACCCCCATTGGCAGCAAGCTATGAATGATGAATTGTAGGCTTTGGAAGACATGCATACCTGGGACCTGGTTGATCTCCTTCCTGGGAAAAATGCTATGGGTTGCAAATAGGTGTACAAAATTAAAACTCATGCTGATGGTTCTATGGAGAGGTATAAAGCTCAATTGGTTGCTAAGGGGTTTACTCAATAATATGAAATTAATTATGAATAGACATTTGCTCCTGTTGCTCGTCTTACTTCAATTCGTAGCCTTATTGCTATTGTAGCTATTTGTCAATGGTCCTTATTTCAAATGGATGTCAAAAATGCCTTTCTCAATGGTGATCTTGCTGAAGAAGTATTCATGAAACCTCCTCCTGATTATCCACATCCTCCACATAAGGTATGCAAACTTCGTCGTGCTCTTTATGGTCTCAAGCAGGCCCAAAAAGAAAATTCAGATTTTTGTGAATTGATCTTGCAAAGTCTTAATGCCAAACCAGTAGTTGCCAAATGATTTGGCAAAAGTTAATTGCCAAATGATTCGGCAAAAATGTGTTATCAAATTATTTGGCAAAAATACTATTTTGAGAAGTTAGTTTCAAAATGTGTTAATTTAGTAACTTTTCTTTTTATTATATTATTTTGGTTAATTAGCTGTTGGATCATCAATTGTTTAGAAGTGATAAAATGGTGAACCCTTGGATGAAGTGGATAATCATTAATTTTGTCACTATCAATCTATTATCACTTAGACCAAATAACTTCTTTAGACTATCATACCTCATAAAAAATAATCTACACCCTTATTTGGTAACACTTAAAACAAATTTTCAAGTAACTTTTAGCATTTTGACTAATCAAAACAATACTCATGAAATTAGTATCGTTTTGGTAAAATAGTGCTTTCAGTAACTTTTATATATATAAATAAATATTATAAAATCAAGTTAATAATATGAATAAAATCAATTAAGTGCAATTCGTTATAGATTAATTAATTAACTTAATAATTAAGTAATGTGATTAGAATCAACTAATTTAATTGTGGTTAGGTTAGAGACTATGGAACCAAGCTAATATAAAAATTAGAATAAATTAAATTAGTTTAGTTATATTAGATATTAGGGAACAATTAAGTTACTTTATCACGAGAGACTTGATTATTTCAAGTATTATTATAATAAAGGTTAGAAAATAAGATAGTAATAAGACTAAAAGAACCAATTAAATTAACAAGGTTAAATTAAAAATTAACAAGTTAAATTAGATAATTATTAATAATATAATTAGAATTTAAAAAAATGAGCTCTTAGCTTATTATAGATAGTTCCTATGTAAAATAACTAAAATAAACAGTGTAATCGGGATTGTTAGAATATATTAGCATATATTTGGAATATTTGCATATATGTTCCATATCTCATATATCACTGTAAATTGCCTAATTACACACTTTCCTTAGTCATTAGTCTTGGATAGCAAGTTAACATTGCCTATATAAGTTACCTCTTGTACACTTTGTAAATACATGTACACAAGAAATAGAATATACTTGTAAATAATTTGTTCATCTTGGTTTTATGACTTAGTTTTAACATGGTTTCAAAGCTAGGTCTTGGACCCGTCTAGATTTTTTAGTTTGTTTGAGTTCTCATTCTTGGTTCTTGGTGTGTATTTTTGGTTGTTAGTTCGTGGGATTTTTGCTTTGGCTTGTCAAGCTTCAATCCTATTCTTGGCATTCTTGGTTAGTTGTTAATTCGTGGGATTCTTCTTTGGCTCGTTGAGCTTAATCCCACTTCTAGCGTTCTGATTCTTGTTTCGGGCCACATTTAAGGGAGGGATGTTAGTGACGGGTGTCGACCCCACCAAAAATAAATTCTTATCTCTTACCTTGCATCTTTAATTTGTGTACGCGGTGAAAAAGGGTCAAGTCCATAGGGATTAGAGAAATTTAGAATATGATAATTGTGTCAAGTAGATTAGTCAAGCGAGTCACAAACAAACAGGGGGGTTTTAATGCAAAAATAAGTAAAATAAGCAAACTCGTCCAGCCACTAGTCTGCTGTGCATAGGCACGCAGCTGGGCAGAAAAATAAAAGCGTAAATAAAAAATAAAAATCAACCAAAGCACACAATTCCAAGCTCACGGAAACGCTGAAAAACGAGAAATCAATGAAAATTAAGGGTTCGTTTGGATTGGTTTTTTCAAAAGCGCTCTTTTTAACAAATTTTGGAAAATAGCTTTTTTTGAGCAGCTGAAAATTCTGGCTTTTAAAAAAAGCTGTATTTGAGCTTTTTTCAGAGTTTCAACTTTTTTGGAAACCAAATCAAATAGTTATTGCAAATTTAACATAACTTTTTTAGGAAAAAAAAAGTGTTTTTTCCTGAAAAAAAACCAATCCAAACAGACCCTAAGTCTAGCCTAAGGTATAATCGCAATTTCGATCAACAAATCCAATCCTAGATGCAACGATATTTTCAACTATTTTGATAAATCAGTTATGGCTATTGGCACGGCCTAATAACCTCATCTTTCCTTACAGTGTTGATAACAGTTCAAATCCCCTACGAATTATCCCCCTATCACCTTACCTATTAGACGTTCTAACTCTCGGATATGCCCGTAGAGTCTATCTAATGGCAGCAATAAAACTTTAGGAAGACCTGATCCTAAAAGTCAACATTCTCGCGATAATTGCTCATTTAGATTGCGTAATTACACATGAAACCTGGTTACCACTATTCTTAGATTAATTAAATTAATCTAATTGGTTACCTATTTTCATACAGTTGAATAATCATGCACAAAATTAAACAACCACAAAACAATATTAATTCTTGAAACAATATATACGCAAATATCAAAATAGCATGAAAGGAATAAAACAATTAGATCTCACAGAATTGAAGAACCGAAATCTTGATTAACTCTTAGCTAGAAAGAAGTTTAGAACTCCCTCTCCATGAAAATGGCATCTTAGAGAAATAAAGGTCTATTGGAAATATTCTGAATAAAGTCTAGATCTTCTTTATGAATTGTACGTAGAAAAATATATAGGAGAAGTTCCTTACTAGAGTCCTTCTCCAATAAGGAAACTCTTTAAAGCTCAGGAAAAAAAAAAGGTAAAAATCCTTAATAAAAGTGTTCTAGAATTAATCTCCTTCTTTTCCAAAATATGGCAAGTCTTCAATGCAATTTTTTTCCAAAAGTGCTACAAAAATATCTTCAGTCTTGGTCAAAGCTTGGTCAATCCCGCATATAAATTGCATGATATTTTTCAAGGTGGCAAAATCAATTTTATTAGCTACAAACCCATCCAAAAAGCCCTTGAATCCATATATAATGCATCCAACTCCTTTTTCCAAGCATAAACATGCAAAAACGCATCAAAAACACCAATTAAGGAGCATCCAAGTCGATAAATAAGCACAATTAATTATGAATTAAAAACTTATTTAGGACTTATCAAATTCCCCGACACTTAGACCATGCTTGCCCTCCAGCATGAAAATAGTTAAAAATAAAGACTTCACATGCAAGATTGGCAAGTGTTGTTTGCTAAGTTAAATGCTAGCTATTCAAAACTTGAAAACATATGTAAGCATAAAGCAGCTGCAATTGTCTTTACAGCCCCAAACAAAAATTGCAAAAGATATTTTAAGAACATTTAGTACTAAGACTTTAATAACTTCAACTTTTCAACACAAGGAAGCCTTCAACTTCAAAAATTTTTGCAGTATTTCAAATAAGAAGACTTGACTCAACCAAAAGTTTTTAAAAATCCAACTTTTAGTAAAAGAATTCCCCTAAAAACAAATAATTTTCAACAAGAAAACATGGCCACATATAGTATTTATCAAAAAGAATCCCATTAGAAATTTCCACCAAGCTTCAAAATAACTCAACCTTCTTACAAAGCAAACTTAGGCACACAAACCTTCAAAAGTCCTTCCACCACAACTCAAAGAAACTCGAGAAGGAAAACAAAAGTAAGCCAATTTTTAGCAATACAAAGCAATTACCACTACACGTATAAGTTGCCTCGATAGTACCCAAACACTATGTAAATGAACCTTACACTAGTTAAAGCACACACAAAGATTAAAGCCAAGTATGATTACGCCAATGCAAAGAAGAGAAATCAAAAGCACTGCCCTGATGTGCAATTTTCCTCAAAAAAATAAGTTTGTGCTTAGGCCTAGTTGCTGGAAGGCCAAATCACTTCAACTGCCTTTATTCACTTTCATACATAACTTTCATAATTTTCCTAGAATGTCACTCAACCTTTTTACATGATGACAAATACCTGTGATGAATGCCCTCAGTTACTCAGTTGGTCACAATTCTAGGTGGCTTTTAGCTCTATTCATAGTCCTTTTTCTTTTTCTTTTCTTTTTTTTTGAAGACCAGCAAAGTAAAAAGGTGCTTTTTATTTCATTTTTTTGGCACCTTTTTTTTTCACAATTCGACTTTCAGCACTTTTGCAGGAGTGACCTCAACCCTGATATAACTTGCCTAGGTATGCACTTTTTCACAATTTTGCCACAAAAATAAATCAAGGCAAGTACCCATCAAACTCAAACTAAGCATTGGCTTTCAAATTAAGCACATGCACACTTTAACCCAAGTTAGGATTAAGCAAGGTTCAAGCACGGCGTGTTCAAAGTAACTATCAAAGACAACTAAATACAGTGAAGATGGATTTACCGCATGTATCAACTTATCGTTGCAAAAACAAGTTTCCTGAATATAGGGATTAGACATTTTTTAAGAGAAATGCCAAATTGACAAAGAAGAAAGTTGAGTAAAAAGAAACATAATTTGACAAAAAGAACTTTTAAAAACTTACTAGATTGACCCTAAAAAAGCTAAACTCAAAGAAAAAAAACAAACGTCAAACCTAAGACATTAATGGACTCTAAAAAAAAATATTTTTACAAAATACTTAACCAAAACGTTCTTTTTTTTGTCATTTTTCTGATTTTTCTCCTTTTTTTTCTTTTCATTCATGAAGACTCAAGAAGACTCAAGCAAATGCTAAATAAAATACATATATTCACAAGACTCAATATACCGCATTATAAACACATTTAGAAAAACTCAAAATAAAGGACTGAAATGAAGCATTCCTCCCCCACACTTATCACGCACATTGTCCTCAATGTGTAAAGAAAAGAAAACAACAAAATAAAATAAAGATAAAACAAAGGTAAAGAAAAGAAAAATCAATAGGACTTCCCTTAAGAGATGTGCGAGAGGTGGTGGAATTGACTATCATTCATTCGAGTGGGGTCATGGTACTTAATGAGATTTATCAATTTTTTGAACTTTGATCTGCATAAACAAAGAAACACTCATTTCTCTCCTTGTGGATTAAATCTAATTATACAATCAAATCAATTCTCATCTCAAAATTGTCCAGAAGTTATGCAAGTATTTATCTAATATTTTTTTCATCTAACTCCAATGATTTATAGGCCAAAATAACACCCAAATATTTGAAAATAAATCTGCCCATGGTGTTACAAATATATTTTTCATGATAAGCATGCCTAATTTTTACATAAAACTTCTAACAAAATTCATAGCAATCATAATATACAATCCCCAAGTAAAAAATCCAACCAAAAATGTGACAAAGCCCATCAACCGCATTCTTGAAGCACAAAAATTTCAAAATCTTAACATGTAAAAATTTTCAAGAAATAAAAAAAAAACATGAAAAGATTTCGAAATACCTTGTTTGTTGCACCAAATCTGATAAACAAAGGGTAATCCTTCTCGAAAAATCAGATTTCGAAGCGTGTGAGGTTGGACACTTTGAATAAGAGATTTTTATGATTTTTCAAAACAGTCTTTCCGTGCCCACGCCTAAGCCCCCAGTGCTTTTTTTTTCCAAAAATTAGCTAAAAGAACTCACAAAAATTCCAAAGCAAATCCTACCTGTAAACATCAAAGCACTCATAAAACACATTCAGTTCAAAGTTAGGATTCTCAAGGAAGAAAAAAATAATAAAAAAAGAAAAATTCCTGAAGAAATAAAAATAAAAATTGTAAAAATTGGAAATTAACTAGAAAACACTAGAAAACTCAAAATTGAAATTTCTAACTCTGTGGGTTGCCTCTCACCAGCGCCTTTGTTGAACATCGTCGACTTGACGTAGCCAATTCATCTAAGCTTTATCCGGAGGCTTTTCCAGCTCAATTTTCTCAGGAATAGGCTTTAAACGATATCCATTAACTTTGATGACTTTGTCATTGCTCAAGCTCTTCACTTCAACTACACCACAAGAAACAATTTAGTAATGACAAAAGGACATACCTACTTAGCCCGTGGATCATTAGGAAACAATTTAAAACCAGAGTGATGATATAAAACTTTTTGTCCCACTAAAAATTGTTTTCCACCAATAACTTTTTCGTGCAAGATCTTTTTCTTTTCCTCTCGAATTTTTGCCTTTTCACGAGCATTACTTTTCTTCTTCTCCAACTCTTGGAGTTGTAACTTCCTATGTACACCTCTCTTGTCCATCATAGGTGGATTCAATCGGCTTTGAATTTCTCCCATTGGCTTCCCTTGATTTTTTCGCTTGGCAATTAATTCCTAAAAGTTAGTGCTACCTGCAAAAGTCTTCTTAAATTCTTTTGGCTTTTCAAGAGAAGGACTTTCACAAGAAGTAACACTTAGTTTATTATTATCGACTATTTCTAAAGCAAAAACACAAGACACTTCACTAGGATTTTTCATGTCATTATAAACATTAAATTTAACAATGTCTCCATCAAACTCCATAGTAAGAATACCTTCGTGCACATCTATTCTAGTTCTAGTTGTACTAAGGAATGGTCTGCCTAGCAAGATTCATAAGACTTAGAAGATGAATCTTCCTCTATATCAAGCACATAAAAATCAACAAGAAAAACCAAATCATCTACTCGCACTAAAACATCTTCTAGGACACCTTTAGTATAAACCAAAGACTTATAAGTTAATTGAATAATAACTCTTATTTCTTTCAAAGGTCCTACTTTCCAGGGTCCCGCATTCAAAGCAAAATAAATAGACTTAGGCATGGCATTAATAGAAGCTCATAAATCACACATAGCTCTCTTAATACCTAGAAAGCCTATTTGACAAGAAATAGCAAACATACCTTGGTCTTTGCACTTTGGAGGCAAATCCTTTTTAAGCACAGCGGAGCCATTTTCCCTCGCACTTATCTTCTCATTACCAACAAGTTTCTTTTTATTCATGCACAATTCTTTTAAAAACTTTGCAATCCGAGGTACTTGCCTAATAACATCAAGTAAGGGAATATTTAGCTCGACTTTGCAGAAAAGCTCGAAACTCTCCTTCTCTTCCTTCTCTTTTTTGGACTTTGTGAATCTTTCGGGGAAAGGAGGCTTAACCACCAGCTCCATACCATTTTTAGGCTTTGTTTCGTTGCTATCCAGCACTTTTTCATCATGTTTCGTGCCTTCTTTTTCGATTTCTTACTCTCTTTCAGGTGCTGTCAACTTTGCGTGCTCACGCCTAGTCTAATAGTGGCTGTCTAGCAGTTCTTTTTCACTTTGTAAAGTGATTGCGCATGCATTTTCCTTTGAATTAGCAACTATTTGAGAAGGTAATTTACCATAGGACTCCAACCTACCCACATATATTGCTAAATTGGCTCATTTGTGTCTCCAAATTCTTTATGTTTGCCCTCGTTTTCTGTTGAAATTGTTGAGTGTTAAGAGCAAGAGATTTTATAATTTCCTCAAGAGAAGTACCTAAACTTGAAGGTGTGGGATGCAGTGGTGGGGCTGGTCGTGGCTAGGACTATTGCGAATTTGGTGAATTAAAATTTTATGGCCTTGCTCCATAGCTCAAGTTTGAGTGATCCCTTCAATCTGGGTTATATGTATTCGAAGAAGGATCATATATTTGCTGTGGTGGACTGGAAAACCCTCTAATGGCATTAACATGTTGTGGATTCTCTTCTTAGAGCATGGGACACATATCAATTGGGTGTCCCATCATGGCACAAATTCTGTAAAATTTTTGAATTGGAACACTACCACCTACAACCAAACTTTGAACAAAAAAAGTTAATTGAGTTAACTTTGAATCAAGGGAAGAAACATTTACCTCATTAACTCTTTTTTAATACTCGTATCTATTTCCAAATTGTTGTGAATTTACAGCCATGATAGAAATCAAATCTCTGTCCTCTCGAGGTGTTCTATCAATGATTGCTTCTCTGCTAGTGGCGTCCATCATTCATCTCTCAATTGGAAGCAATCCTTCATAAAAGTATTGAACAAGAGATTGTTTAGAAATCCCATGTTGGGGACAACTTGCACAAAGTCTCTTAAATCTCTCCCAATAATCATAAAGCAACTTTGAATCTCTTTGCTTAACGGCATAAATTTCTCTCTTAATTACCATAGCTCTAGAAACTGGAAAGAATTTATCAGGGAATGCTCTAGCCATATCTCCCCAAGTAGTGATGGAACCGGATGGAAGATAGAATAACCACTTTTTCGCTGCATCCGCAAAGGAAAAAGGAAACACTCTTAATTTAATTTGGTCCTTCATTACACCATTGGGTCTCAACTATGTGGAACTCCTTGAGATGTTTATGGGGATCTTCATTCTCCAACCCACGAAAAGCGGGTAAAGACGAATTATTCCTGATTTTAGCTCTAAATTGACGTTAAGCTCTGAATAAGTTATGTAAAGGGGTGGTTGATTCAAAGGGAAAGTGGCTAATTCACGTAAAGTTCTATTATTTTCAGCCATCTCTTCTTCTTTTTCGGACTTACTGGATGATTCGGACAAAGCTTATGATGTTTCAGCTTGTTTCTCAAGTTGTTTCCACAACTTTGCTTCTTTTTTTTCAAGCCTTTTACGGTCTTTTCAATCTCTAGATCAAAATGCAAGTCACTTGTACGATCTAACCTGTTCATAAAAAACAAAAATTTTAGCACCAATCATCAGCAACAGGGCCAAAATTTGATGGGCATCGAAACCACCAAAAATAAATTCCTATCTCTTACCTTGCAACTTTAATTTGTGTACATGGTGAGAAAGGGTTGAGTCCACAGGGATTGGAGAAATTTAGAATATGATAATTATGTCAAGTAGATTAGTCAAACGAGTCACAAGCAAAACAGGGGGATTCTAATGCAAAAATAAGTAAAATAAGCAAAACTGTCCAGCCATTGGTCTGCTTTGCGTGGCACGTAGCTGGGCAAAAAAGAAAAACGTAAATAAAAAATAAAAATCAACCAAAGCACGCAATTCTAGGCCCACAAGAACGTTGAAAAACGAGAAATCAATGAAAATTAAGTCTAGCCTAAGATATAATCGCAATTTCGGTTAACAAATCCGATCCTAGATGCAACAATATTTTCAACTATTTTGATAAATCAGTTATGGTTATTGGCACGGCCTAATAACCTCATCTTTCCTTAAAGTATTGATAACAATTCAAATCCCCTACGATTTGTCCCTGTTATTGCTTTACCTTTTAGACGTTCTAACCCTCGGAGATGCCCGCAGAGTCTATCTAATGACAGCAATATAACTCTAGACAGACTTGATTCTAAAAGTCAACACTCTCGAGATAATTGTTCATTTAGATTGTGCAATTACACAGGAAACCTGGTTATCATTATTCTTAAATTAATTAAATTAATCTAATTGACTACCTATTGTCATGTAATTGAATAATTGTGCACAAAATTAAACAACCACAAAACAATATTAATTTTTGAAGCAGTACATATGCAAATATCAAAATAGCATGAAAGGAATAAAATAATTAGATCTCACGGAATTGAAGAACCGAAATCTTGATTAACCCTTGACTAGAAAGAAGTTTAGAACTCCCTTTCCATGAAGATGGCGCCTCAGAGAAATAAAAGTCTATTGGAAATATTCTAAATAAAATCTAGATCTCCTCTATGAATTGTAGGAAAATATATAGGAGAAGTTCCTAACTGGAGTCCCTCTCAAATAAGGAAACTCTTTAATGTTCAGAAAAATAAAAAGGTAAAAATCCTTAATAAAAGTGTTCTAGAATTAATCTCCTTTCTTTCCAAAATATGGCAAGTCTTTAATGCAATTTTTTTCTAGAAATGTTATAAAAATATCTTCAGTTTTGGTCAAAGATTGGTCAATCCCGCGTATAAATTACATGATATTTTTCAAGGTGACAGAATCAATTTTATCAGCTATAAACAGCCCTTAAATCCATATATAATGCATCCAACTCCTTTTTTCAAGCATAGACATGCAAAAACGCATAAAAAACACCAATTAAGGAGCATCCAATTTGAGAATAAAACACAATTAATTATGAATTAAAAGCTTATTTAGGACTTATCAGTTAGGATATACATTTTTACAACATGAAAAAATAATAAAATATAAAACCACTTTGTAAGGGTCTTGGGTTACTACTCATATTTGCAAATTGGCTTTTAAGATGAAATCTCAGTGATTCTTAACATGCCACTGTCAACACCATTTCTTGTTCTTTTGCTTCTTGAAATGAAAATCATAGTTTCTCATTGCAAATCTGCATAAATTTTGGTTTGATTGTCGTTGCCTGAATTTTGATGCCTTGGTTCTTTCATCTTTTTGTGACATGCACCATATTGTTGGAAAGTCTTGTCAAGCTGATCTTATCAACATAAAATTTATCGCCATCAGATGACGTACGCACCGGCCAAAGTTGTGTGGTAATTGTTGCTTATTGTTCATGCGCCAGAGCCTTTTTTTTTTTTTTTTGCTACTGTGTGACGTTGACATCATCCTTTTCGTTTTTGCCTTGTCAGCGCCCAGTTAGTTAGCCTTGCCACGTCAACCCAAAAAATAGAATAACCATACCTTGCAGTTTTTTACAGTCAGTTCTTTTAGATTTTGGCTTTACATTACTATGTTGGCTCACTTTGGAGGCAATGGAAGTCTTACAACCCATTGCCATTATTTTGAATGATACCAATTATGTACAATGGTCTCAAGCAATGATTCACTTTCTAAAAGGAAAAAAATTGTGGAGAATTATGAATGGAGATATTTGAGAACCACAGAAAGAAATAGGGAATGGATAACATGTTTGTTGGAAGAATAAATGATTGGGACAGTAAGAATCACTAAATCAACATCTAGTTTTGGAATAGTTCAGCAACCTCTATTAGTCTTTAATTTGGCCACTTTGAGACTGCAAAAGTAGTATGGGATTTCTTGGCAAAGAGGTATACAGCTGTAGAAGGGGCTTATCAATATAAATTTGCCACTACATTGCATTCTTTGAGGTAAGAGCATGGTGTCTCAATAAGCAATTTCTTTTATAGATCCATTCAGTTTCGGACCAATTTTTAGCTTTTGAACCAAAATGGAAGTGAAACGATGATGTAAAGAAATTAGCCATTTGGAGAGATTGTGGGTATACTGTTTAATTCCTCATGACGTTTTATGATGATTTTGAGCCTGTTCGTGCTTCTTTATTTCATCACAATCCTTTCCTATTCTTGAACAAGCTGTTTAAGGACATCTTTTAGAAGACACACGTCTTTAATTCGGAAAGAACAGATCTTCAAAATCAGTACTTGACACTCCCAAGTCTGTTCTAAAATACTACAACTTTTAAAAGAAATGCAAATGCTGTCATAGTCTTGGCTATGTTCTAAATTGTCTTACTAGGGTTTGTCATTTTATCAAGAAAAACTGGTCTTGGCCATTATGATATAGATTCATATCACAATTCAACCAAACCTTCTCAGACAATCAGTTTAAGGGTTGGTTTTCTAAAGCCATATGCTCTACCACTACCACAACTGAAGAGACCCCTGAGTCCATCTCAAGCTATCTTCCTAACCTATCTTCATAACTGATCTTCAGGACATTCTCAAACTGGTTCTCCAGTTTAATCATTTATCTTCCAGTACTCTATCTACTACCTTTAATAAGTCTACTTGATTTTTCGTGACGAGGGAAATCCAGCTGGCGAAGCCCGACCACCGGTACACCAGGCAGAGCTCGACCACCAATTAACAAACCTCGAGTACACAGCACATCCCCTGTATTGTGTACCAGGTAAGTCGAGGGCACTCAACCTAGGGCAGTGGACTGAATTCTAACATGGGTCATAACCCATGTTCATCTCTATCTCTTACCGCTGGGGCATCCCTAAGGACAAGTCTACTTGATTTTTTGATTCCACTTGTTTAAACCACATGACCCCTGATTGTCATAGTTTGTCTAATCTTGTTCCTACATCTCGCACATCTTCTATTTATACTATTAATGGTACTCATCTTCCAAATGTTACTTTGTATAATTTGCTGATAGGCAATCATATATATCTCATAATTACTTGGCTTGATATTGCTTATACTATTCATCTAGTTAGTCTGCTCATGTCTACTCCTCTTTCCACACATTTTGCTGCTGTTCTCTATATACTCCAGTATATCAAGGGCACTTTGTTTCGTGTCTTGCACTTTTTTGCTCGCTTGTCCCTTGTTCCCCCTAGGTTATTTTGATGCAAATTGGGTAAATGACCCTACATATTGATGTTTAACTAAAGGGTATTGTTGTTTTAAGTGACTTTCTTCAATCATGGCTTAGAAAAAACAAACTGTTGTTGCTTGCTCGAGTATTAAGGCTAATAATTGTGCTCTGGCTATTGCAGCTCAAGAGGTCATTTGGCTCTGTTAGCTCCTTGCTGGCATGGGTGCTCCTTCGCTCCATGCCATTGTTCTTTATTGTGACAATCATAGTGCTATCTAAATAACACATAATGATGTCTTTTATGAGCGTACCTATCATATTGAGTGTGACTATAACTTTATTCGTTAGTATGTGATCCAGGATGCCACCTAGCTCTTTTTTACACCCTTTAGTGATCAACTTGCAGATATTTTCATTAAAGCTCATCCACCTATATGGCTTGAAGATCTCTCATCAAACTCAAGTTGGTATCTTTTACTCCTCGTTGAGTTTTAGGGGGAGGGGGAGTGTTAGAACACATTAGTATGTATTAGGAATATATGCCTATATCTTCCATATCTTGTATATAATTGAAAATTGCCTAATTACATGATTTCCTTAGTTAGGGCATTGGTCTCGGACAACAAGTTAACATTGCCTATATAAGGCAAATACTATAAACTTTGAAAATATATACAGGAGAAATAGAAAATACTTTATAAATAATTTGTTCATCTTGGTTTTATGGCTTCCTTTTTCATTTGGCATTTATTGAAACAATAGGTCCCCTTAGATGAGTTATTGATGAAAAAAGGGGCCCAAATGGCTTCTCATTGTCACTGTTGTGCATTTTATGAAAATATTGAACATTGTTTTTTTATCTCTAATATGGCGTGAGGTGTATGGAGTTACTTTGTTGCAAGGTTCGGTCTGCGAAGTGAGTTGATGTTGTCTGCTTGGCAATGTTTCTTCTCATGGCTTTTGTCTACTTTGATGGGAAGCAAAAGTCATATTCGCATTATCCTTCCTTCAATTATTTTATGGAACTTGTGGTTGGAAAGATATGATGGTAAACACCGTCAAACAGGATTTCATATGCATAGGATCATATGAAGGATTGAAAACTTGGTTGGCCAATTATACCAAGCTGGGTTGTTGCAATAAAAGCATTGGCAAGGTGATTTGGATGCTTTGGTATTCTTTCAAGTGTCATTTATTCCTCCAAGGAGCACGATTCCTCGCCCAAATAAAATGGATGTCTTATCCCACTGGTTATGTGAAGTTGAACGTTGATGGGAGCTTCAAAGGTGAAGATGGTATAGCTATTGAGGGGAGATGTGTTCTAAGAAATAAGGATGGCTAGTTAATATTTGGCTTCTATGAATCATTGGGCCAACAATCTATCATTGGTGTTTATGCTTGGAGAGAGGTTTCGTTGATTGCTGGGTAAAGATGGATTCACCATGGGCGGTGAAATTGATGCAACGGAAACCCGATTCTTGGGAAATTTGTTATACTGTTGTTTGCACAAAGAGGCTATTATAAGAGGCAAGCGCCAAGATTGAACACATTTGTTGTGAGGGGAACAAGCTGGGGGATTATCTTGTGAATTTGGGAGCAAAAACGGCAGGCATACACATGGTTGAGGAAGCTATTGAGTTGTTATGGCTGCGAGGATTATTGTGTTGCAATCGCTTGGTCCTTTCTAGTTTTGGGTTCCAATTTTGTAAGAGTAATAAGTACTATCTCATTTATATTTTCTTGCATTTTATTATTTGTAAAGGTAGTAATTACTATCTTATTTATGGATTTCGTGCATTTGCATGCTTGCAAATTATCATTTGTATTATGGTTGGTTTGTCAACCACACATCTTGAGGAGTAGAATAGAGAGCAAAGTTTATGTTCCCCCCTCTATCTTGTTTTTTTAATTTTTGATGGAATAAAATTAAGAGGTGAAAAAACTAGAATCAATTGAGCAGATTGTGATTAGACTAGAGATTAGAAATTAAATTCACAATAAGATTAGAGTTAATTAAGTTAGCTTAGTTATGTTGGAAATTAGGGAATCGAATTACGACTATCAATAAACTCAACTATTTTTTTGTGTCATTAGAATAAAGATTAGCAAGTTAAGTTTGTAATAAGACTAGATGAATTGAGTAACAAAGTCAAATTAAAAGTTAGGAAGTTAAGTTAGATAAATGAAGTTAAAATGGTAACTGGAACTAAAATAGTGTGTAATATAACTTAGGCTCTATTACCTAACTGTGAGATTTCAATTGTTAAACTATAGAGCTTCTAATAGTAGATATTTGGATAAAAGTATTGTTGAATTAAAGTCATTGATTGTGAATATAAAACTTGTTAATATTTATTTGCAAACTTATAATATAAAATTTGTGAACATATAGTATAAATTTTGTGGACATATATAGTATAAAACATTGTAAATATACATTAGTTACTTGTAAACTTAAAATTTAAAATAAGGGTTACATCATTTTGGAAGGGTGCATAGTATGTGTAGAGTGGGTTAGAAGGAAGGGAGTGTACAATATTAGGGTTGACCTTCATAGTAGGATATGTTACAAGTATCTTGTTATCACCCAATTTCTCTTATTAGTTATTTTTTCATGTTATCGAGCCATCATTTGTGATAGCTCTTGAATTTTTTTAATTAACCAACATTATTTTTCAATGTAATTTGGCAATTCCTATCACAAAATAGTCATGACCATAATTGTCTATTTTTAAAATTTAAACCAATTGACTTTATTTTTGGTCTTTTTCTCTACTTAGCTTTAAAAATTGCATTAACCATAATTGTCTATTTTCATGCTTTTCATGGCTCCACTAGTCACTTAACTCCCAAGAAATTCTTTTCTTCTAAGGGTGTTATTCTAACTACTTTGTCCAATGCCTCCAAGACATGTTAGTAGTTCAATTACCAAACTCAAACTGGCATATATTTGACCACTTGAGCAAGGGATTGTTAAAAGGTATAATTATAATTAGAGTTTCAATACTTTCATCTATGTCATAAGATTAATCTAAGCAATCTATAGTTCCAATGTTTTCTTATTATGTGAGTATTTTATTAGTAAAATTCTTTATTTTTGTTCACCGGGTTAAATGAACTATAAATTAGCTCGAGGGAGGAGGAGGGGAGTTTTATTCATGGAATCCTATAGAAAAATAAACCCAGGATTTTAAGGTCACTATGTTTGATTTGTAAAGTTAAAATTTAAAATAAAAGAAAAACATTCTTAGAAATATCACATTTTTGGAAATTCAATGTTCCGATGAAATTACTATATTTTATTCCAAAGGGGGTAAGAATTGATTTCTCAAGCAATGGGAATTAAGTGTCTTGATATAAAAAAAAAAAAGACAAGAATACGCATCTTAGTTTAAAAAAAAATTTGATTTCTTTGTAATCTTCTATTTTCTTTGACATACACATGATCAAACTCATACACGGTTCAACACACTTAGGCACATACACACACTACACGTACTACACTTACATGGTCAAACGACACACACACACACACTTTACACGCATTATACGCGCACCACACACATTATACACATATTGTAGCTTTATGCACACAATACAAATACACATAGTCAAGCACACATACACATACATAAAACACACATTAAACACACACACATACACATATTATCCACACACTATACAAACACAAACACACACACATTATGCACATACTGTATATTTACACCTATATAGTCAAAAACAATTTTTTCAATCTCTTTGAATTAGGGGAATTTTTGACAAATTACTTATAAATCCTGATGCGCAATGAAGTTCAATGCCTGCAAGTGCACGGATTGTGTACAGCTAAGCGTGCAAGTATGGGGTTGTATTCCACAGAGAGGCAAAACTATGTGCAGTTCTTAGCTAAGCGTGTCCTAGAAAGTTACAAACAAAACATCTAAACTACCTATCTTTGGGGTTTTTTTAGATGGAATTGAGCTCGAGGGAACTTAAAGGAAACTAAAGACAAACAAAACTAAAGTGCGTGGAAGAGACATAAATCAAACTAGGTAAAGGGAAGAAACACAAATGATTTGGGATTAAGGTAACTTACACTTGATTATGGGATTTGATGGATTTTAGATTGCTCTTGCTAGAATTCCTAATTAATTGTATTTTGATCCTCTAGGTCTCAGTGCGGGTCTATCCCTACATTGATTGTCCCTAGAGTATAGTGTAGTCCTTATTGTCTAGGCTTTTCATGCTAGTTACTTAGGCTTTCTAGGTGATATTGATTGATCTTACCTTAATATCTAGACCGTTAGCCGGGTTTAAACTAAAACCTAGTCCAATTAAGATTAGATTAAGTCAAACACCTATTAGCTTGAATTAAAACTAAAGGAACTCAACTACACCTAGTCATTAATTACACACCATCAATCACGCACCACAATAGCGGGTCAAAGCTGTAAAGCATAAGCCTATACATGTTCTTAAGTTATGGCATTTATGGACACACAGACATATTCAACTACCAAGGACATAGATATGCTTGGATTACACCATATGAGCAGTAAAGAACCAACATGTATGTAAATAGAGCATGCTTCACTATTGAGGCATATAGACACACACATAGACATGTATGAATATATAGCCAACTCCATAGATCCTTGTATAAGCACATAGACATGCTTAAATAAAGCTATAGAAGCAATTAATAGCAAGCAAGCATCAAGCTAATATATGCTATCTCATTGTGACATATCATCAAACACTTAGCCATGTATAAAAAATAATCATTGAAAACCGTAAAAGCAAAGCATATATTAATCCATCAAATATTGCATAACAAGAAGGTAATAATCTAACCCATAATAAAAGTGTTAATCACCCTATAATACTCTACTCAAACATAGAATAAACTAAGATAAAAGCGAGATAAATAGTCTTCCCTTTCATCCTTGGCAATCTCTTTATAAAGCTTGTTCAAATCCTCAAATTCAAGTATTTGTTCCTCTAAATTTGTTTGATTCTATGTGTTGATATGTGTGGATAAGTGTATGTAAAGTGGGTGAGAGGAATGGTGGGCTAGGGTCTTAATGGGATGTAGTAGGTGTGATGAATTGTTGATTGGATAATAAAAGTGGCTAAAAAAGAAAGCTTTTATAATCTTCTCAGCAACGCGACCAATTGATTAGTACTATCCCTCTTGCTCGACTGGCACCAAATTAGGACTCTGATTTCACCGGTCGACCAGTACTAGAGATGTGCTTGACCAATAACTTTAAGGTACTTACTGGTCACACTGATCGACCTAGGCGGTCGACCGACTCATCCTTCAAGCTTAATTGGTAGTCTACTTCTCTTCCAATCTTTATTCTTCTTGTTTCTGTTTTCATTTCATGACCCGTACATCTTCGTTCTTCATCCTCCATCCTTGTTCAAGCTCGTTTACTAACTCATGACTCACCTAAAACACAAAACCATGCACTTAGTGTAGCATTTAACTGTAAAACTCAACTATAAACACTTATAACTGCATATGCACATATGCTATTCTAAGTATTACACCAATGTCATCCAGAAAGCAGAAAACACCTCTAAAAATATAGAAAAAAGCAAGAACAAACACACACATATCAATACACATCAATTCCCATGAATATTATGTTTAAACCAAATGTAACGATATAATATTTCTTAAAAATATTTCTAGAGTATTTTGATATGATGATACTGTTGGAAAATAACTTTCTCTTATAGGCCTACATGTGTAACTTAATGGGTACTATTGACCATCATAAAATTAATTCCAATTAAAATCAATCTTGTTAAGGATAAAATTGTTGGGATTTGGACTTACTAATTTGGTATGGACGTTGTATGTGTAGAAACCTATACCCGTGCAGTTTCCTAATTCCTATTTATGATTGGTTAAACTGAAATAGAATTATAAAAGAATATATCCCGATTATGGTCCCCACTCCGTGTGTTGAAAAAACCTTGTCTCTCTGACATTCCATCATCAGAAAGAATACACAGAGAAAACCACATTGTATTAGAAGATTATAAACTCACAACCAAATTTTCTCCATGGACCAAGGTACACTTTTGTATTCGTTTTCTTTCTTGATGATTTGACATGAATAAAGTCTTGGGGATTAAGGTTTTCATAAGTTAAATTTTATCTAAGGGGTACCAAATAATTAAGTTTTAGCACATTCTTGGGGTTGTAACTTTAAGAAATGTGATTCTCAAAAATGAAATATCATTTTATGAATTAAATACTCCTTTAAATTGTAATTCGCTATTCACCAAGATTTTAACATGTAGATATTATTTGTTCTTCTCTTCTGGAACTCCTTTACTGGTTACTCCACTATCTATCTATCTATATATATACATATACATCCATACACACACACACACACGTATATATATATATATATATATATACACATATACATACATACATATATATATATATGCATGTATGTATGTATAAATTTGCTCATGTTAATAAATTTTCCTTTTTTTTTCTTTTTTATTTCAACCGTGCAAAGGAAGCCGTTCAATCTTTCATAAGTTTGACCAAAAAATTAAAAAAGAAAGAAAAGAAAATCTTTGATAAGTGATTAAAATGCTCTTTATTTCCTTTGGACTTGTAGAATTTCTGACCCAAAAGAAAAAATAAATAAAATCTGTAGAATTAAAGTCAAGTCGAACAATCTAGTGTGCATGGCCACGAAAATCTATGCACAAAATGCAAAGACTCACTGACACGTAGTGCAGTGCACAGCCACGAACATCTTTAGCAAAAGATTACAAATTTGTAATACTACAATTACATAATTAAACAGCCTCGAATGATGTAAAAGACATCCTTGATGAAGCCATAAAATGATTTTTTATTATCAATGTCGCAAGGTTAATGATGCAAGCCAATGTGTCTGGACTTAAATGGATACGAGTATGTGGACATGGTTTACTGGGGCCGTCGGTACTCATGACTGCGATCGCTCTATTGCGTTCGCAAAAATTACGCACTCAGAAGTTTGAATACTTCAATTTTGTTCATCGTCATGAGTCTGATTGGAAGTTACGTCCCATTATTCAAAATTTTTGATATTGTATAAAAATTTATTTAGGTGTCTTTTTTGGAATAACGGTTGTATGACGAATTGGGATGTACAAGCAACTAAGATAAGTTTCTTCTAATTTCTGGGATTTAGGGCCTGTTTAGATTAATTTTTTTTAAGTATTTTTTTTTGAAAAAATTAATAATTATTTAATTTAGTTTTCAAAAAAATTAAAACTCTGAAAAAAACTCAAATATAACATTTTTTAAAAACCAAATTTTTTGCTTCTCAAAAAAAATTATTTTCTAAAAACTGTTAAAAAAATAATTTTAAAAAAATCAATCCAATATTTTTCCGGTTGAATAGACGTTGAATAGCGTTGTTCATAAATTTTCTTTTCTGACGAAGAAAAGAGTTTAAAGTTTTTCAGTCCTTTGTTTAAAAAGTATATAACAAAAGATCCCGATCGGTGTTATCAAATTTATTTCAAAATATAGATCTTGTGGAATAGTAATGTATCTTAACGTGAACTCTTAATTTGTTTAAAGATAATATATATTTATAATAAAAGTATACTCAGATCATAATATGAAAATTCTAGCCTGCTCCACATGAATGGACCAAGAACCACTAATAAGAGAACCATATATAAGTGAATTAAAGAAGAAAAAGAATTGGTGCAAGTGTTAAAAGCTCTTTTGCCACATTGCATTCATATACGCAATAGAGAGTTATAAAATTATCATTGTACCATAAGAGTGTAATTATATGAAACCTTAGCACAGTAGATGGGGATGCTTTTGCAACGTGCCCCTAGAAGATGAGTGCAAGAGTGGAATTTAAAATTGAGAATACTGCTTTTTCTGTGATTCACTTTTTGATTGTTGGTGTTTGTGCTGAAACATCTACTAATTTCCAAAGAAATGTTTGATGTTCTTGAATATGCTAATCAATTCATAAAGTCACCTTTTAATTGGTACACGTATACGGAATAATCAAACCGTAAATATAAAACAGTTTCTCAATATATACATCAAATCACTTAATAGTAAAAATTTCAAAAATGGTGCTGATGTGCCCTGCACCTTCTTTATGAGTTGGAAAAAAATAAAAAAATTAAAAAGTTAAAAATTTAAGAAAAGAAAAACGTCGAACCCCTGTGACGTTGCTTTTCTGTCCCTCTTCATTTTAGGTGGGGAAGAGGTTGGAATTTTGTCTTAAATATTCATAAAAATGCTTAACAGGACACCTAATCACACAACACACCCACATCATAATCATAACCAATGTAAGATTATTGTGGACTTTTTAGCTGTACGCAGATAAATTTATCTGGCCGCAGCTATCAACCTACAACTTGACAACATAGTGGCGAAACAATAAAAATTAGCATCAATTAATAATTGTGGCATCAATATTTGTGCTTACGTAATTTGTGATTAGATAAGTTTTGATATTCTAATGATAAGAATAATTAACAACAACCAAAATTAAACTTTAACGATACGAAAGTGTAGAAAGTTCCGGGTTCAGTGATCATTATCTCTATCCTGATGCCTACAAAGATTCGCATATGAAAAGAATATTATATGAGTTCTTAACCATTATCTGTACTACTGTATTAAGTATGACTAAGATGACTTTTACAAAATGTAAGGTACTATCATATAAAATTAATTTAAAATAAGTTAAATTTTATTTTAAATTATATTCCTTCAATAATTGTACAATTACTGCTAATAAACTACAATATTACTCTTTTTTTCAACTTTTTTCCTCAATCTTTTACCCCTAACTCAACTTTCGCCCTTCACAATTTTATATGACATCATTTTTAAGAGAAGTACTTTCAACTATTTGAAATACCCTGTTACTTTGATCTATCAAAACACGGATTTGTGCAGAGCTAAAAAATTGGATATAAAATTTTATATTGAGTCCGACTCTTCATGATTACCTGATATGCAGCTAGAACTTCGTGCAGCAATTGCAATCCTTTGTAACCTTACTATTAGTAAACGAAGCTTCGAGTCTCAAGGCAAAGGTACCATCCCTTTAACACACATAAACAATGGCACACCATTTAGACGTTGCACCAACATTCTCTTTTCTCTTTTTGATCACTTTGGTTAGTGATCATAATAATCCCAAAATTTCTACCAATTAATCATAATTTGGGTGACAATAAAACGATAATCATTGATGACCAAGAACTGAAAATATTGAAAAAATTAGAAAGAAATGATGCATTGTTGACAAGACTACTGGGACCATTTGCTAGCTCAGAAACTGCATATAATTTTCTTTTGGGCGGCTAAAAAATTTAACTCTTTTTCTTTTTTTGGTCGGTTGAGAATTTAGCTTAAAAAATTACATGTGATACATGCAGTCCTAATCATTTAACGTCCACAATTTGTTCTCCATAGGCATATAAAAACACCCTAAGCTACTTCTTCTACTCACTTCCTCACATACCATACACACAAGCACATCAAAGTAAGGTGCTTATAAGCTCTTTCTGAAAGCCAAATTTTTCTGCAAACCAAAAATGACGAAAGATGTGGAAGCAGCACCACACCACCAAGCAGAGCACAAGGACTACCATGACCCTCCTCCGGCACCCTTGATTGATACAGAAGAGTTGGGGCAGTGGTCTTTCTACAGGGCTTGTATTGCTGAGTTTGTGGCCACACTCCTCTTCCTTTACGTGACCGTCTTGACGGTCATCGGCTACAAGCACCAGACCGACACCACCGCCGGCGGTGACCAATGCAATGGCGTTGGCATCCTTGGGATTGCCTGGGCCTTTGGTGGCATGATCTTCATTCTTGTTTACTGCACTGCCGGTATTTCTGGTGAGTATGCACCATGTCATATCTATTAGGGTAAATGACCCTCTCACTACTAACTCCCTTATTTTTAAAATCGCGATAATTAGTAACGCACTATTACCATTAGTTGTGACTTCAAAAAATATCAAAAAAATAAAATTTTTTGGCTGAGTAAGCAAAAAAAAAAGTCTCTTATTTTTACAATTTGTGACATCCTCTATTCCTTATCTTTGCAACAACTTGTGATGCCTCTATTTCATTTTTTTTGTTTTTGGTGACATCTAATCTTAACATCATTATTATTTTGCCCTTTTCAAGTTTAGGAGGAGTGACGGTGTTATAAATTATAAAGATAAGTGGCTAAATTATCATGTTTTAACAATAAGGAATTTTATTACTAAAATGATCAAAGATTAAGCGCCTAAATGAGTGATTTAGATAGCCTAATATCTATTATGCTTTTTGTTTTTCTAAATACACCTTAGACTTTGCGAATGGTACTTTTTTTTTTAATTTTTTTAATAAGCTGAAAAACATCCTCACTCACTCACCTAGCCTACGATACATAAACAGGATTTGTAAATGGTATTTGTATGAACATGACTGGAAACCCTATTGACAACATAAGACGACAGTGAGTCATATTCTCATAAATTGTGAAAGTGTGGAGTGGCTGATGATTTTGGTAATAATTACATTACAGGAGGGCACATCAACCCAGCTGTGACGTTTGGGCTGTTCTTGGCGAGGAAGGTGTCACTGATCAGGGCATTGATGTACATGGTAGCACAGTGCCTTGGTGCAATCTGTGGAGTAGGGTTGGTGAAAGGCTTCCAAAGGTCCTTCTACAACAGGTATGGTGGTGGAGCAAATGTGGTGGCACATGGCTACACCATTGGCGTTGGGTTGGCTGCTGAGATTATTGGGACATTTGTGTTGGTCTACACTGTTTTCTCTGCCACTGACCCCAAGAGGAACGCTAGAGACTCCCATGTTCCTGTAAGCAACTTATAAGCCCAAATATATGCATGCCATAAAGACTATATATTGAGTTTAGATTTTTCATTTCCTGATTATAACGTTCTATTAACGTTATAGAAATATCCAATAGTGAATAATTATGTGTACAATTATAAATATCAAATTTTTTGAAGCAATCCCACCCCCATACTTAGGACTCGTTTAAATTAACTTTTTTTAAAAAATATTTTTGTTATAATTTTTCTGAAAAATGATTCTTTTGAGAAGTTAAAATCTTTTATTCCTTAAAAAATAAAATTAAAATTTTTTTTTCCAAAATTTCGGCCTTTTGACATTCCATCCAAATACTTATTGCATAAAAAAGTAATTTTTTTTTAAAAAAATATCTTTTTCATAAAAATATTCTTTCATAAAAAGGCTAGTCTAAACAGACCCTTAAGAAGCTTAGAGTTATGAAGGTTTTTTTTTTCCCAAAAAATAAAAATAGCGAGTTAGAATAATGAAAAGTTAATAAAATAATCCTGACAAAACACTAATAATTGAGGGAAGTGATATTTAACAAATATTTTGGCCTCACTTCGGAAGTGCTACACGACTGTAATCACATCTAGCCCATTGTTACCACAAAATTTTCTGGTCCACAAAATATTGGTAGTGGGATTATCACGAAAGAATGGTGTGATTGATTAAGAAATTATCTTTGACTATTTTTTGAAAGTGACCAGAAGAAATAGGTGCTATATACTACGAAACAAATAGCATTATAAATTAATTTAATCACTAAAATTTTACGCCATGTCTTGATTTATGTGTATTCATGTTCTTCTTTTACTCCAAATTTTAAGGTGTTGGCTCCACTTCCCATTGGGTTCGCGGTTTTCATGGTCCACCTTGCTACAATCCCAGTCACTGGTACCGGTATCAACCCCGCTAGGAGTTTTGGTGCTGCCGTGATCTACAACGAAGACCAGGCCTGGGATGACCACGTATGTATCAAAATTTTACGTGTTTTATCGAAATGACATGCTAAATATTGTGGTAAATTAGTACCGCAATAAATTAATAACTACTATGGTTTATGAAACTCAAAAAATCTAACGTATAATTTTGGGTGTTATGATTTCAGTGGATCTTCTGGGTTGGACCATTCGTTGGAGCTGCAATTGCTGCATTCTACCACCAATTCGTGCTAAGAGCTGCAGCCATTAAAGCTCTTGGATCATTCAGGAGCAATGCTTAAATAGTCCATCAATGGAGTTTTCCAGAAGAATAACCATGAAAGCTTGCATGCATATCCATCTATCTGAAGAATTCATCTATGCCTTTGAAGATGTGCGTTGATATTGGGATCATAAGACATAAAAGTGTAGATATTCAAAAATCTCTAATGGGGAAAGGGTGGCTTTAATTGTATCCCTGGTGCTTTCGATGTATTTATGTGTTGTAATATCCATCTTTTCTTTTTATTTTCTTTTCTTTTTGCTCTTTTTTTCACTTTGAATCTTTTTCTTCATGCTGTTTCTTGCTCATGATGTTTCCTGTTAAACTAAGTAAATGGTTTGTGTCTGGCAATTATATTTGTGTCTGATTAGTGTGTAAATGCTTTCCTTTTCTTCTTTTATTTTTAGTTGGAAGCATTGAACACATTGTTAAAAACGAATTTCCAAGAGTAACAAATATAGAGCATGCATTAAGATTTCATTCCGCCATCTGAAAATTAAAGACAATTTCACGGTAGTAAATTAGAAAGGGAGTGAAAGAGAGAAACTTAATTTGTAAAATTAGTAATTCAGAATTCATCCTTAATGTGTTACATGAACATATTTATTGAATTTTCTCGTAATGTTTGTGTTTTTGGCCTCTAACCCTAGCTTGTGCACATCACACTCCCAAGATTTTCTTTATTAGTTATTAAGTTATCATCTTTGTTCCGTAATACTAAAGCAATTTAAGTCACATTTTAATCTAATTCTTAGAGTAAATTATCTTGTGAACTTAACACATATGTTAACCAAAAGATAAACAAACTCATCGTATGTTCTGCGGACTTTGAGCTTCGCTGTTTAATCTGTGCCACTTCAAAACAAAAATAATTATAATAAAAAAAAATAATAGCTATATTATGTGGTAGATGTTACTTCACATATCAGCATCAATGACTTAAAACAAAAACAAAATCTACCAAACGCTAAATGAGGAGAAAATGGAATCATTCGACAAGTACTCATCTCAAATTGAGTGGCTGTCAACTTCATTGATATTTCAATAAATAAAATTTAGCATCCTAAGCAAAACCTTATCCTTTAGGGTTTTTCTATTTATTTATGTTCATTTGGTAGTGACCCAAGAGCTTCTGGACAATGACACAACCACACTAACAACTCAATTGTGACTTTTGAGTTGGCATCTATTGAGAGGCTTCTCTCTCTCTCTCTCTCTCTCTCTCCCTCTCTCTCCTTTTTCTTTTTGTTTTGGGTGATGCTGTGGGGAGGCTTCTTGACTTTGTAATAATGCAGCTGATTCTTTATCTATTAAATTATTAAACAGTAATAGTATAGATAAGAAACATGTTAGGTAAATAGGGCCTTAATTGTCCCTTGCTTCTTTCTTAAAGGTAGGCTTTTTACATTATTTAAAGATTGGTGAGCTAACCCTTCACCTTATCTTGTCCTTTCGTTTATGACTTTCTTAAGCACTTTTCTAGAACTCTACGGGCTGAGCTAGCTGTTTGATTATGCATATTTGATTATATACAAATAAGTGAATTAATTAAACTTGTGGACAGTACAACCGCTTGATCGCAAGCATAAAAATATAGCCCCGTTGGGGGGGAAAAGAAATCATTTTCTTCTATTAACATTTGAATCACCTTTTGAGGGGGGGAAAAAAAGTCTAATCTTTATATTTTCAAAAAGAAAATCCTAATTAAATTTTCCAAAAGTAAAAAATTTAAAATTTTCAATTAAATTGTGCTTTTCAACTAAAATATACAAGTAAAAAGGGAAAAAAAAAAAGTTGAGCTCAGCAACCGTCAAAACCAAAATAGACGATTTGCCAAGAAAGAGTCAGGTTTGCCAAGAAATTTTAAGTCATTTTCCGAAACAATGACACGGTAGAAGAAAGTAATTGGTACTGTATTTATAGTAGACGTCTAAGCTTGCACAAGGTTTGTACATGAGAAAGGTATATATAACTATTCTTGTGTTTGGTATAATTTTATTATAAGATATTTATATTATTTTATATTTATCTATAAAAGTACGATTTATTTTGAGTTTTTACGCCTGTGATAAGATATTTTATCTATAGTTATAAAAAAATAAGTCACTGATAGATTATTTATATAAGATAAAAAGTATTGTTTATTTTGATTTTTTTATAAAATATTTGTGATAAGATATCTTACATTTTATAAGATAAAAAATAAACAATAAATATTGCCTCCTTTATGTCAATAAGATAATCATCTTATAATAAGCTTATTTCAAACACAGCATTTATCTCGTCTCGTCCTTCTTGTTAACCTGTGTGCCACTATGAGTTTGGATCGTCTCATTTTCTTGTTGTGTCATTTTTAAAGTGGTGTGTTTGTGGATCAGAAATAAATTTGATAAGAATGGTCTTGTATGGGTCAATTCTTTGTGGTATTGCCATTAGATAAACCTTGACTTTTGGCTCTAACTTTTACTAGTGAAAACTTCAAGTTGCCAAAAAGGAACCTTAAGAAGCCTCGAGTCCCTACGAGGAATCGAGTATACTTGGAGCTTTTCATCCTTAACTTTAATGGTTTGAGATTGAGTAGAATTGAAACAGTAAAGAAAATTACAAGAAGAAACATCCAGAAGAAGCTAAGATATTGCATCACTATTGAAATTTCCATCATATGTAGCTGATCAATTCAACACCTTGAAAGCTATATCTAAAATTACGCCAGCTGTGGCTAAGGTCTGTAAGTGTGGGGATGTAATAAACTTATCTGAGAAAGTAAAGTATAAACTAAATTATGCTACGCTACACTAATTTAGGCTAGGCTAAACTATATGGTAATTAAGTGATAGGAATGTAAAAGAGAATAAGTTGATGGTCAGGCGAAAAGTTATTGATTTTGTCATGTCTCATCATTTTTATAGCTAAATTGATGGAAACCGAAAAATAAATGTATAAATAGTCTCCAAATTTTATAGCATGCGTTTTCGAACTTATTCAAACACTTCGTCCACAATCTAATAACCACTAATGAGTTCCAAAACTCCTTACTTGCGTGTACCGCAATGTTAGGACCTCTTACGACCATTCGACTCCTATTAGGAACCCTTTTAGGCCCCCTTAAGCATAATAACCCTTAGCCTTTTCGGGTCTTGGAGCCTTCAAACGGGTGCGTAAACTCCAATTCACCAAAAGTGTCATGTCACACTCTTAGTCCATCTTGTGCAATGTTAGGTCAGCAATTACTTCTAATGCGTGTCATGTGCCACATCAGGCTTTATGAGGATTTTTTTTAAAAAAATAACACAATTTAAATAATTAATTTAAAAATAGCATTATTTTTTACTGAATTTCAAAACTAGCACTTTTGATTTTTCAATAAATGAAATCGAGTATTCAAAAAAGAAAACGTGCAAAATACACAATGTATCGTATCGGACGATTTTCAGCTTTTGAGTAGCCGAAATCGGCTATTTAAAAGCCGAAAAATCTTATGCAAAGGCAGAATTTTTTATTTGTCTCAATTTTTGCCCTTTCGGTTATTGAATAGCCGAAATTAGCTTTCAAAATCAGGAATCTGTCAGGGAAATATGTGATGGACGATTTTTTGGCTATTCAATAGCCGAAAATAGATTCGGCTATTCAATAGTCGATTTCAACTATTCAAAAGCCGAAAAATAGTGGAATTTATTTTGCACGTTTCGTTTTTTTGAATACATATTTTCGTTTATTGAATAACCAAAAATGTTATTTTTGAAACCCAGCTAAAAATAAAGTTATTTTTAAAATTAATTATTTAAATTGTTTTATTTGTAAAAAAAATCCGCTTTATGACTTATGCCATACTTACGGGTTATGTCACGTCTGTTATTACTTTTTTGTAATAACATGGTGAATTATAAACTATTAGATTGAAGATTTATCAATCTCATTCATTCATTTCAAAATCGACTTTAAGCATTTCAAACCTTTTTTTTTTTGGCTTTTGAAGTAGACGGATGAAATTTAAATATTCTAGATATGATAACTTATAATTTATCCCCTTTTAAAAATGACAGAAAAAAAATAGAGGATCCCAATTTAACGTGCTTATGTTAGGATGGCGTGCGTCATGTGGAATAAAGTTCAAACTTTCATGTCTGCTCCATCAAGGGCCCTGAGAAATAATGATAAAGAGATCCCTATTTTAGAGAAATCATAAAACTCACTATATATTATGTTACCCTACAAAAATTTCTCTTCCTTCTACTTTTACCACGTGTCTCGACCCGATAAGCGAAATTGCTAGTGGCACTTTTTATGTTAGAAAGAAAAGATCTCATAACTCCAGAATTTTAGTCTTCATTGTAAATTCAAAAATTTGGACATATGATACCTAACACCATTACATTGTATAGGGGTGGCAAAACGGGTTGAGACTCACAAGTCGACCCGCCTAACTCGTTAAAAAATAATGTTAGGGTTGATGATTTAGTGATCCGTCAAATAAACGGGTCAACCCGACCCAACCCGTCAAATTGACGGGTAGGGTTGGGTCAACCCGCGAGTGACCCGTGAACCCGCCAAAATGACCCGCATAACCCTCCAAAGCGACCCGTAAACCCGTCAAAATGACCCGCGAACCCGCCAAAACGACCCGCCTAACCCGATATAATAACCCATCTAACCCACCAACCCATTAGGGTCGAGTTAGGGTTTAAAACCCCTGACCCGTTTATTAAACGGGTCAACCCGACCCGACCCGACCCCGCCGAACCCGTCGTAAACGGGTCGGGTTAACCCGCGGATACCCGTTTGCCACTTCTAAGTCATTGTGGGACATCGCTGCGCCTTGGACTTAACACCGAGGTAGTATTCTATGATAAAGTGAAACGAATTGTATTCAAGTACAAACATTATGATTTTGTTGGGGGGAAAAGAACTATCAGTGAAGCCACTCAAGGACATACATACAAACTAAACATATGTTGCATTATCGTTTTTATGCGTAGCTAGCAAGCTTTTTTGGGTGAGCAAAAACGAAACTAAACCCAATTGAGTTTGGTATATTTGATTTAGTTTTTTGATCTATTTGCATCAGTTCAATTATATTTTTAAAAAATTTAATCCATTCGATTCGGTTCGATTTTTGTCAAATAAGACCGAATAGACCAAAATTACTAAATAGTAAAACATATATACATACGCAAATATATATATAATCCATTCTTTTTCCATCTCTCGCTGTTTCTCACTATTTCCCACTCGTATAGACAGTAACGGATCACGTTTTAACATTTATATGTTTAATAAGATGATCATTTATTATGCATCACATTAAATATGATTTTTTTATAGAGTGACTGATTTAAGATTTGTCGTGTTTTATGTGTGGCGATTAACATTTTTTGCTGGAAAATCATAATTTGATTTTCTATATCATGTAATTATCTTTTTTTAAGCTATTTTCTAAAATTTTGTGGATAAATTTAGTTTTAACCGAATAGACCTAACCAAATCAAAAAATAGTTTGGTTTTCTATCTATTCAGTTGTTTAATATTTCAATTAGGTTATTAAATTCTAAAAACAATTTTATTCGGTTTTTAACAATACTCACCCATCGTTATTAACATTTCTCCAACCCCCATCCCAACTTAACCGAGCCCCTCATGGGATTTAAATTCAATTAATCACTTTTAATAGAAGTAGTTTGAACCATTTAATCTACTCTCTAAACCTTTTTAATTATCATGTTCTGTCATTAACTTACTATTACTAGACATGCTTCGCAGAAACGATGAAAATCTTGTTGTTTTTCCAATTCGACTTTGAGAGTATAAGATTCAGCTCATAAGTTTAAAAATGAACAAATACATAAATGTACTTTGTAGTTTCCTAATTTTTTTCATTTGGCCAAGTTTGATCTAGTAACAAGTTCATCTATGACCATATTTAGGCACTGTTTGGCAACAGTGTTTCAACTAGTGTTTAGTGTTTTGACTTGGTCAAACCACGATATTCTCCTATTTTTGTTGTTCGGTAAAGTAATGTTTTAGGTAGTGCTTTTGGTTGAAATAGTGTTTGAAGCAGTGTTTCTGAAACGCTAATATTTTTAACGTTTTAGGTAGTAGATAGTGTTTTATTTTTTATTTTGGCAATTTTACCCTCTCTTCATTATTTTTTTGGCAATTTTACCTACTATATAATCTCTTTCTACATTTTTATATTTTCTTTCACAAGTATAAATATAAAATAACATAAAAGCAATTTTAAAATCTATCTATATTAAAATATACTAAAAAAGTGTAAGTCTTATTCATCCATTTATTATTTTCTTGACAAAATAAATCTTTGATCAATTAAAAAAATTTCTAAAATAATAACATTTATTGTAATATTAATAAAATTTATTTATCAAAAGTAATTTTATTATACTTTAATAATCAAATGTTATTACAAGAAACATATATCTAATTATAAAATAAATTATCTCATTTTAATAATAGTAATAATAATTATATTTATCATAACATAATAACATAATACCAATGTCTTTTTATGTCATTTTACATTCATCAACTAATCAAACAACTAATTTTATCGAACACAAATTATTCAATCAGCTAATCAAACAGCTAATCAAACAGCTATCCGCTAACAGCTAAAATACAACAGCTATCAGCTACTCAAACCACTATCTGCTACTTAAATAACTATCAGCTACTCTAACAGCTAATTTCGCCGAACAGGCCCTTAGAGTGCCATATTCAAAATGACAAAATTTGTATCTAATGATAGACTCCAGCTTATATTTTAAAACTTTGAATCCGTCTCATTTCGTAATCTAGGAGGAAAAAGGGCAAAAAAAAAAAAAAAACTTAAACAGTGCCATGCCACATTATTTATTTGGTAAGTGAGCTTTAAGCTGCTTGTAGGAGTTTATAAGCTGATAAAAAGAAAAAAATTCCTTTATACTAATTTATTCTTTTTGTCGCTTATAAGCTAGTAGATTTGACCATTTGTAAAGACTTTTTTGCTATTCAAAAATTTACTTTTTGACAATTTATAATAACATGTCCTTTGTAGTCATTATAACTATTACTGCTATTTACAAGTATTTATTTACCAAACATATTAACAGTTTATAAGTACATTTTTTCAAATATATCTCTACTTATTTATCACTTACTTATAAATAGCTTTTTGCTCATAAACGCGAGCTACTTATAAGCACCTGAAAATAAGCTTAGCAACATGGCAAAATCCATTTACCGGCCCATCCATGATCCTTGAGTTTTCTTGGCGTTTATCGAGCATACCGCACTTGGGTTATGGGCCAAGATAAAAGCCAATCAATCTGTAAAGTGTATGCATATTAGCCCAAGCATATTTGTTTGTTAGGCTTTACCCAAATCTATGTTTTGTCTTTTAGATCTCCTCCTGCATGCTTAGAGCAATATTGGTCTCTCTTGTGTGTGAAAATATTTTTGAGAAAAATTTTTTTTTAACGTTTTGTTGTTTGGTAATAGTAAAAAGTTAGTCAACTGAAAATTATTTTTCTTTTCAATGGAAAACGACAGCTAGAAATAGAGGAAAATATTTTTACTTAATCGAAAAGAAGAAAACATTTTTCTCATATTACTTCTCTCTCTCTCTCTCTCTTACCCTTACGCCAACCTGGCCCCTCTGCCAACCCCGTCCCCCTCCATTATTTATTTTAAAATTTTAAATTTTAAGTTTATTTAGTTTTATTTTAATTTTCCATTTTTAATTTACTTTTGTTTTTAGTATTTTATTTTTATTTTAATTCCTTATTTCAAATAATTTATTTCTAATAGTAAAATGTATTTTCTTTTGTAAAAGTTATATTTTTTAGTGTGATAATTAAAGACAAGAAAATATTTTTTAATATGACAACTAAACACCAGAAGTGTTCCAATTTTCAAAAAACTACTTTTCCTTAAAAATATTTTTTTCCAACAAATTAATTTCCAGCAAGCAAATAGAGCCTGCATATGTCACTTCTCATATAAATATGGGTTTGAATTTGAAATGTAAACGTGATAAAGAACGTTTAGATTTCATTGTACATCTTTTCCCCTTCCCGTGAGGCATCAACAATGTTTCCTTGTTGCCACGCCTTGTAGAATATCTTCTCCCGCCTCCGGCAAGACCAACTACAATAATCTCTTTAAAATATTTTTTCTTTTTCTCAAAACAAAACGCTTATCTCCAAATTTAGAAATCCCTTAGAGAAATCTCTTAAATTCCAAAACTAAAATAAAAAGAAAAAGGTAAATAGCATTTTATCCCACTCTGGTTAGTTTTAAAATAAACACGAACTGCCATTTTAATAGACATATGTCCTACACATTTGAAAATTAAGGACCACGACGAAGAGTTCCGCGCCTATTTTATGAGCTATGTGACAAATTATAAGACATAGGGTACTATTTATCCCAATAGAAGATTTCTGTAGCAAGAAGCTGCTTTTTTTTTCCTTTTTCGGAGTAAATGAGTAAATTTGAAATAAAGGGTTGATAAAATTAAAGCCTAAATAAAACAAAAAGTCCGTAAAACAACGAATCAAGTACTCTCTATTTTACAAAAAGTAACATACATTTATAATAAATAACTGGAAGTAGGTTTCTACAATAAGGAGGGATAAATTAATAAACCTGAAACAAAGAATTCCTAAAATAAAGAATTACTAAAACACTGTAAAAAAAAATCAACTATTCTCTATTTCTAAAAAAATTAATAAATAAGAAAACTAAGGAATTTGGCCTAATAATAATGCAAAGAAAAGATTGCAATAGAAAAGAACGAGATGGCGTGGCAGGTTTGTAGCAAAAGTGAACCAAAGAAGACTAATAAGATTGGCAAGAGCGCATTATCATCTTCAAATGCTTTTGTATCTTGGCGAAGATATAGGCGAAAGGGGAGTGGCCATTGTAACTGTACTCATTAAACATGAATTAATTGATTAACCTTTGCTGCCCCTTCAAGCTAACCAGAGACAATGAATAACTTTCTGTACTTTTTTTCACATGAAGCAAAGACTAAAATGATAATCAACATAATATAGAGTAGGAATGGTTCTCTTTTCACCTTATTTCCTGTCTTAGTAATATATCATGACCTAAGGGAGTATTTAGCGGTATTAGCACCTCTAAATAAGCATTTAATATAACAAAGTTAATAAAGAAATTTTTTATTTTGAATGCTCATAAAGACTCAAATAAGCACTACCGAACATCCTATAAATCAGAATAGCTTTGTTGTCTTTCCACGTTGATGCAAAAGAATATATATGCATATATTAGGGGAATTATAACACTCAAACTTCACAGTTTTGTCTTAATAATTAACATTCCGTGTTGTATTTATAGGTGACACTTGTTACAAATGAACGAATATGTTGAAAGGATTGTTTTATTGTCCAAGTCATGGATTAAAAAACTCACCCCTATCTATTTAAGAAAAACATTAAAACTCATCGTCCCCAATTAAAAAGAAAAATATTAAAATTATTCACGTACAAGGTTAAGAAATGAACCCTACTTGCATATAAAGTGCATTTTAATTAAATATACCAATACTGTACCTATAAATTTAAGCTTTTAAATAAGCTTTTAAATGAGTTGATAACTATAACAGATTAATATGAAAGAAAAATAGCCATGACATACTCAAAGAAAGTAAGAATATGTACAGCAGAATGCAGCCACAAGTACAAGGAGAAAAGGGAAAATTCAAGTATAAAAGCTATCTGAAAGTTAAAAGATATCCAAAAAGCTAACTCAAAGTCATCAAACCACAACGAAGAAACTTTTTCTGAGATCAAACTGCGATTCTTCGCCTCTCCCATCATTGGATGATTTCCTCATTATATTTTGCAGCCATGTGTCAATATGAAGTCAACCTCAAGCAATAATCAATGCACACAAGAGAAGCCTTATAAAAACCCATCTCATAACTGCCAAGAATCTCAAAATTAACACAAAAACAGTATAACATATATATATATATATATATATATATAGATATAGATATATATAACCAATTGATTATATCAGACATAAACATGAAATCCATGGCTTCTTTCTTGCTCGTCGCCATGGCGGTTTCCTTACCCTCCATGATCATGGTCAGAGTTCAAGGTCAAGAAAACCCAATGGGTTTGTCTCCAGAAATGTATGAATTGTTCCGGCCGAAGACTCTGCCGCCACGTAGCGCCGGGGACAACCCGTGCGCCAAGCTTGATTGCCGGGCATTGCCGCTAGCAGCTGCCGTGCAGCCGCCGCGGACGAGACATGAGGGAGGAAGAAGCCATGCAGCGGCTGACATTGGGCTTCCGATAAGCTTTGTGTTTGTGTTGCTACTGGGATTAGGTATTCTTTACGTTGTGGTGCAACGTCACCACAATTCCATGCAGGCAAAGCTTGAAAAGCAAGTACCATATGTGTGATCACATGCTCAAAACGATATGATCAGACGACCATTTTTTTTTTTTTTTGAATCTTTCTCAGCTACCTAGCAGTCAAAGGATTTTCCTTTTAATTTCTAATCTAATTTCTTTTTCATTATATATATATATTTATCTGTTTTTCTGAAACTTTTTCTCTGTTTTCTTTTTGTTTGAATGGAGAATTTCATTTTTGTGATGAGCATGATAACTTGAGTATTTTTTTTTTTAAACTTATTTCTCTCTCTTTTTTATCATATCAATTTAAATGATAGAAATACATATCAAATTGCGAACTGGTTCCTCCATAAAACCAATATTGACTTTTTTGCAACAAGCTAATATTTTGAAAAACATAAAGTTTAAAGATTATGTCAATAAAATGGAATTAAATATCTCAAAAAAAAAAATTTAAAATGAGAATACCCTTCAATGTGATGTCATGAAAAAGAATAGGTATCACTATAATCTCATGAAAAGTTTAGAATTTCAGCAAAAAACTGACAATGGAGAAAAAGAAAAAGGAAAATGAAAGTTGTAGGGAAAAAATTACTTCTTGTCTAGATATGCATTTGGGTGATCGTGTAATAAGCTGTAGCATGAAAACAATGGTAGGGGGTGCAAAATATAATAGCAAACTAGTTAGGGAAGTTACATAATGTTTGGGCAATGAATTGCGAATACCATTTTGGGCTCATATGAGTTAAATCGACCAAGGCCCAATAAACCACGGGTAGTATTGGCCCATCAAAAGAGAGAACATGAAGCCCACATAGACTGTATATTCAAATAAGGGCAAGTTGGTAATTTTACTTACATCTCCCCTTCTAAAGTAGATCCTAAAGAGATATCACTTCCTCATGAATTTATCTTGAATCAACATCTTTTTTTGGTATAACTTTATCCCATTTTTGTCTAGGGAACAACTCTATTTCACCTTCAGTTGTTTAGGATATGTGGAGTTCTTTACTTTTTATGGAGATTTAGAAACCTGTTTGGATTGGCTTTTTTAAAAAAAAAACACTTTTTTTTTAAAAAAAAGTTACACTAAATTTACAAAAACTATTTGATTTGGCTTCCAAAAAAGCTAAAATTCTGAAAAAAGCTCAAATACAACTTTTTTTAAAAGCCAGAATTTTCAGTTTCTCAAAAAAAGCTGTTTTTTAAAAGCTGTTAAAAAAATACTTTTAAAAAAAGCCAATCCAAACGAGCCCATAGATCCAATAACTAAGGATTTATAACTGACTTATATTGCTCATCATCATTTAACTATTACAATTCTTTTCCTAATAGGAGGTCACATGTACAGGACCAATTAAGGGCATTGGTCAAAATCTAACCGGACTGAAGATAGCACGAAAACACTAAAATCGCTCGTGCGAGGAGGAAGGCAATTGGCCAAACCGGATGATTTGCATATCGTCATTGTGACAATCTTCTTCGAAGGGTCAAGTGTTTAATATAGGGACGAAGCTAGAAATTCTTTTTTGTTAAGATCAATATAAAAGCAATTCACATGTATAAAAGTTTTAATATATTTTTGAAAATATTAGTGGAATAGATCTCATATTTAAAAAATATTATATAGGTATACTATAATTGTATCTAGTCTCATTTTTAACACTACCGTACACGTGTTTTTAATCGAAGTATGAAAACAATCACTGACCTGTGAATTCATATAATTTTCATGGTGGTTGATATATATATATATATATATATATATATAGACAAAGTAAAAATATTAAAGAAAAAAGAAAATTAAAGAAAGCAATAAAGAAAAAATTATTACATGATACTATTGAGCAAAAAACAAAAGACATACTGCATAAATTATTCCAGGACAATCTACCAAAAGCACCTGGTCCTACAACCCAGGAAAACAACAGTAACAAAGGCAAATGAATAGCAGAAGATGAGACAGGAGAAGACAGTGATTAGATAAGCATAATACAGATGGACGGCAGCAAATTAAAGACAAGAAAGTGGAGGCAAATCAAGCTGGCAAAGAAGACTTAGGTGGCCTATCAAGCGAAAGCAATAAAAAGCAGACAAGAAAGAAGATAAGACAAGACAGCCATGAAGAAAAAAGCATGGATAAAACAAAATATGTAATGTAAAGTCTTCATTTCAATAGTAATATCTGTCATGTAAACAATAAAAGCACAAAACAACAAATAAGATTTGTAATAATGTAAAAAGTAACGTGGCAGCAATTAACGTAGAATAGAAGCAAGCTGTATAGGATAGAATTAGTATAAATAGAGGCTTATTCTTTGAGAAGAGTAAGAAAAACACTCAGCGCTCATCTTTATCCACTCACTGTAAAAATCTCTCAATAAAAACTTTCTTTCTCAATTATCAAGTAAGCTTTTTTTCTCTCTCTCTCTCTTTAATTTTATTTAAGTTTACTTTTAATTTTATTTTAATTAAGGGATAAAGGCGAAAAACCCTCGCAAGACAAAAAGATCCGAGAATAAGAAAAGCTATGCTTAGGCAAGTTCTGTGCACTGTGGAGATCTAATGATTTGAATATTGCAAGACCTTATCATAATATTGTAAGTCCTAAATCTATTATTTATATGATATATAGTCTATACTATTATTTATGTTAGAAATGAATGAGAAATTAAATATTTTCTCATTATTATTTTGAGATCTTTTGCCTCCCTATTAACTTGGATATGAATTCCAAGTGATTATAAGACCTTTGGAATTTCTCCATAATCTTGGATTATTACTTGAGGGTCTTACAAGTCTTGGAATTCATATATTAATATGTTATTAAAGGCTTAATCTTTTCTAATACCTATATGTAGTGGCCTTTTAGCCAGGTACATAACACACCAAGAAGCATGTAATAAAGTATTTCTTCCTATGTTTTATTTCTTCTAATCGTTCTTATTATTGTGAACAAATATGAGTGGTCTCATTTCATATTTGTATTCGAATGATAAAAAATTGACATTTGTAAAACATGGGTTTTGAAATTACTAGTATATATATATATATATATATATACATATATATATGTTAGAACAATAAAATAAGCAGTAACTAAGAATAAACTAAATATATTTAATCAAATTGGAAAGCAAGAAAAAATAAGTAGAATGCAGAAATTAGAATTCAAGGCTCAAATGTATCGATCTCCTTAAGTGATTTACGCCTCTTAACTTGGTGCTAAAGGTTTTAGGCGTATCCCACAACGACTTTACCTCTTGTGTAGTGATAGCACGTCAAATAAGAGTTTGCGAACTAGAAAATGACGAATTCTCTCTTAGGAAAATATGCAATAGATTATGCAGAGTGTATGCAAGAAATTTTAGTGTGAGCAAACTGTTGTGCAAGAGGCAATTTATAAAGGCAGCCTGCTAATAATTCACCATGAATTGTATTTTATCTGTGGGTTAATACTAATAATTCACCATGAGGTGGAGGCGGATTAGTCAAAGGCGAGACGAGGCTCTCCACAAAGTTCCTTCCAGGTTCCCAAGCTCCATACCTTCTCTTTAAGTGACGAGCAAACAGATTTTTAAAATTACCATCAATCACCTCAATCGCTATCTGCTTAAAACTTTTCTCATTTATGTCATACACTCCCAAATTCTTCCTACCCACGCCAACACCACATAATCATCTTCACAATTAGAGAAAAATTTAGTCACATTACATGTCAAACGGATATATAAAGTATTACTAGTGCTTGTCTGTTGGTATCGTCCTTGTACCAAAAATGGGAAGAGGAACTGAAATTTGGCTCATGAAAGACTATAGGGTTAAGCAGTCTTGGATGAAAAGCTCAGTTTTGAGAAAACTCAACAAATTCATGGATATTTGGAGGGCATATCAGTTGACATATGCAAACTAAAATCAATTTACAAAATATTAGTTGTTGTATTTTGTTTATTTACAAGATATTGCAAAAGTAATTTTGCCTATTTATTTAAAACAGCTAGAATTACTAAATTACTCCTAATTTATTTGCTATGTTTAAAAAATTTGACATGGACAACACATTCTCATTATATATTTTAAAATTAGAGTATACGTGCAATAGACAGGAAAATGCATGTTCTTAATGTATTTATTTATTATTTATGAAAAAAATTTATATTTTAAGTGAGGATGAAATACCAATATATATTTTTTTAAAATTTTTATTATTTTTTAGTTTTTGTTACTTATTATGCATTGAAGGATATAACTTTATATAGGGATTATAAAAACAAAAAGGATGAATAGGATTAACCTAAATTTATTACTTTTAAAGGTTATAGTTAAAGTAATATAATATACATTTTAAAATGTTCTATTAGAAACATATAGAAAATCATGTATTCTATTTCTAAAAATAAGTTTATTTATTTAGACATACAAGTGTATTAGAAAAGAAAATTTTATCACCTGGGTATTCATGAAGGAAAATAAAATATCAATATCTAATTTTAAATAGAGGCCATATTTTTTGACAACAAATGTAAATAGAAGAGTTTAATTAAAAATTATCTAAAAAATTTTATTTGCAGTTCAAATATCCATTAAAATTTCACACAAAATTTAGGAATTCAACTAATATATACTTTATTAGTTAAGTGGAAAAAAAGACATTATATGCAACAAAAGTATTTTGGGTAAATAACCTATTTGGTCTCTTATCTTTACCCTTTTGATAATAAAGTTCTTAATGTTTAATATGAAAATTCAATCCCTTATTTTTGCCATTTGTAACATTGTTAATCCTAAACTTAATAAAGTCAAGAAATTAAAAAGATTAGAACTAATGTTGTCACAAGTTATAAAGATAAGGGACTGACAAACATCACAAATTGCAATGATAAGAAATAAATGTTACCACAGATTACAAAGATAAAGGACTGAAAAATGTTACTTTATATATTTTTCAAACTTAGGACTAATGCTGTCATTAATTGTAAAGATAAGAGATTATATTATTGTGTTTTAAAAATAAAGGACTTAATTGTCAAAAAAGGAAAAAACAAGAGACCAAATGAGTAATTTAGCCTAGTACATATATATAAAGTAAAATACATGTTTATCTTTTAATGCCCATTTCTTAATTCTACCACTTTCTAGTCATAATTTAATGAGTTAAAACTCTAATAAATATATTATTCATATTCCATTACTTTTCTTTTTCTAGATCAAATCTTTTCCTCATTTCACTTTATCAATTATACTGCGAATCTCTCACCAAATATATGATAAGTATTGAAAACTTACAAATAATTAAATTTTATAAAATATATTTATATTTATCTTCATATAAACGATAAAACTAACATTCAATAATAAAAACAAAACATTAGAAGGTACTTATTTTTCTTGTGCATTGCACAAGTTACACTCTAATTTTGGATTATAACTGTCATCCTTTATACATAATTAAAAAATCACTTTGTAGTTCACGAAGTGTGTGTAGTTCAGATGCTAAAAGGGTAAAAGTGTCCTTTTAATAGTAAAGGTAAAACTTTTCCTGTTAGAAGGCTATCATATTAGTTCTTCCAATGGTTTTAGGCAAAAGGACAATTTGGCCTCTATTTGAAAAGGGAACAATTACAAGCAATAATGTAAAGGATGCACCTATACTGAAGTTCTTCGTCCTCCATTAGGATATAATCAGGACCTAAATTAAATGGATTGGTTTATATAAACCATGTGATGAATGGGAATGTAATATGTTATATGCGTATAAAGGAATAAAATGTATTTTGTCAAAGTTATACTTTTTGTGATTTTAAAACTCGTCCATATCCTTATGTTGTAAAGAATATTGTTAATACTCCTATATTATAAAGAATGTTGCACAATCACCTAAAAATTGGGGGATTTGTGCAAATATTCTTTATAGTGTATGAGGTTGTTTTGAATCTTTAAATACACTTACCTTTTATACAATTTTGGCGGAACGTAAGAGGACAAAAAATGCCTTTTATACAATTTTGGCGGAACGTAAGAGGACAAAAAATGTGATTTACTCACATGTTAAGTAATAACCTTATTGAAAATTTTAAATTTGTAAAAAATATATAGTGTAGCAATGTGTTTAACACATTAATTCTATTTCATCTAAATATTTCAGCTTCAAGACGCAAGCCGTAAATCATGTGTTATTTATTTATTTATTTTTTCCATTCTCCCATCCCCAACCTGACCTTGCATCTTTCGTGGGATTTGAACCCAAGACTTCACTTTTGCAGGAAAATAGTTTCAATTATTTGAACTATCCCCTAATCCCGTATAGCATGTTTTAGTTGTCATCCATCTTCTTTCCTAGCCAAAATGCATTCTTTTTTTTTTGGCGACAAGGGAAATATAGTTAGCGGAATCCGACTACCGATTAACAAACCTCAGGTACACAATACGTCCCTATACTGTGTACCAGTTAAGTCGAGAGCACTCACCTAAGGCGAGAGACTAAATTTGAACTTAAATCATCATTCGTGTTTGTCTTAACTTTTATTGCTAGAACATATCTAAAAGACCAAAATGCACGCTAATTAAGGTCCGATAGAGTGTTCAATGCAAATGTATATAGTTTGAACTGGTCGGCACAGGTAATTAATCCAGTCATATTAATGCTTGCATAGAAACTTGTGCAACACTTCGTGACGATTGTCCTCTCTCAACCTTACTGTCACGCAACTCCAATGTTATCATACCATGGAGTCACCAAAGATATGATCCATCATTTGCTTTTATTAGGGGAATTGAGATTGTGAAATCTGTGGCACTTCAATTAAGAACGTAATAAGTTATTACATTACTTAAAAATTTAAGTTTATATAAAAGAGCTTATTGTATTTACTTATTCTATTTAATAAGTTCGTTTACTTGTAAGCATAATTTGTTTTAAATTCTATGCTTCGACAGTTTTAATATTCTTAAATAGGCGATGGTGAGAACTAAACTCATGATCATAGATAAAAATTTATTATATTATTTTATTGTACCTAAAAATGAATAAATACCATAAGCAATTATGTTATAAAGACTAATTACTAACTCATAAATGTCCAGGACAATGGTCTACTGTTATCTGATTAATTCATTGGCATGACCCATTTGAACACTCCGCCGAATTTCATAAAGCAGGAGCACAAATTTGGAACCTTGTGTTGCCACAAAGTCTACATAACCCAGAGAACATTTGGTCCTGCTTCATATCCATCATCAAACATTTGAACACTGCTGTAGTGAAAAAAGAGAGAAAAATGAAGAGCTTCAACAGCTTAGCGGCATCATTTCTCATATTATTGATCATTCTTCTTTCTCATTGCTTTTTGGAGGCTGAAGCTCAGGCTTGCCAACCAAGTGGTAAAATAAGGGGCAAAAAGCCACCCCCTGGACAATGTAACCAGATAAATGACTCGGACTGTTGTAAGCAAGGGAAGCTTTATGCTACTTACACATGTTCACCTTCTGTGACCGGAGAGACTAAAGCAATTCTTACCCTCAACAGTTTTGAAAAGGGGAAAGATGGTGGTGGGCCATCAGAATGCGATAATCAGTATCACTCTGACAACAAACCAATTGTCGCACTTTCAACCGGATGGTATAAAAGAGGAGCAAGGTGCCATAACTACATTACGATAACAGGGAATGGCCGGAGTGTAAATGCTATGGTTGTTGATGAGTGTGACTCGACCATGGGATGTGATGCAGACCATGATTATCAGCCTCCATGCCGCAATAATATTGTTGATGCATCTAAAGCTGTGTGGGAAGCCTTGGGCGTTCCTGAAGATAATTGGGGCGAGTTGAAGATTACTTGGTCGGATGCCTAATGCCTACTTGTTTTGGCTTTTAGTTATACATAATATGTACAAATATGAAATCATCTAGAAATTAGTACTACACTACTACCCACGTTTGTGTATAATGTTATCATAATTAAGTATGTTCCAGTATGATTATGAGATAAATTTTAAAAAATTTGTAAGTTTGCATTGTAATATGATATCTTCTTACATTGTTAGTCAGGTGTACACGTCAATGTTGAGATTATTTTATGCTGAATGTGGCCCGTATTCTTGGACAACAAGAATAGCAAATTACCTTTTATACACGTTACCTTATTAGCTTATTACCTTTTTAGCACATAATTAATTAGTTGCCTTTTTTGCTTAATAGGTTTTAGGAAACCTTTGCACTATAAATATGTGGCAATACTCATTGTGTTGTGTGAGAGAGAAATCAAAGTAAGCTTTGTAATATTCGTGATCAATAATAAATTGTTCTTTGCTGCCCGTGGATGTAGACTTTAAGGCCGAACTACGTAATTTCTCATGTCTATTTTTCTTCTCGTATTCTTCATGTTTGCATGTTTTTCCCCTAACAAACTGGTATCTAAAGCTTAGGTACTAATCCGCCATGAGAGGAAAAAAAGAAGAAAAAATCAAAACTCACTGTGAAACCAAAATTGCTCAAACCAAACAGTGCCTAACCAAAAAAAGGTCTTTGCTCGGTGAGGAGTACTCTAGTGCTGTCTACGTTGAGCGTTGGTGGCTGGAGTGGAAGTTACGTTGGCGGGTAGAGGTTCGTGTTTGGGTTCGAAGAACAAGTGAAGAAGATAGAGTTCGCGTACTCTTGAGGTTAGTTTTTGGGTATTCAGGTATTTTTTTTTTAAAATTGGTTCAAGTTTGTAAAGCAGGTTTAGAGTTAGTAGGCTTTGGGTCTTTGGGTTTATTTGGATCGGACCTAAGTAGTGGCCTTGTCCAATTTTGGCTAGGTCTTGGATCTTGGGTTAATTAACTTTTTTTGTTGGGCTTGGATTCTAGGCTAGAAAAATATTAAAATTCCTTGTTTGGGTTTGGGCTTGGGTTAGTCCAAAAGAATAAAAAAGGGAGGATATTTTTCTAATTGAGCTTAGATTTAGTCCTGAAACCAAAAAAAAAAAAAACTGACCAGTTGACCTGTTTGACCGCGTTGACTAGGGTTGATGGGGGTTTGACTTTGATCGTTGACCATTGACCAAGGGTTGATTGGGTTTGACCAGAGCCTTACCCCAAGTTTTTTAACGAACTGAATCCGTTTTTGTGGTCCGTTGAGCCAAATTCTATCCCGATGTGTGAGTTTTGAGTAAACGAAGATGTCTTCTACAGGTGGAAAGTTTGAAATCAAGAAGTTTGATGGAAGAATGAGTTTCAGTCTATGGAAGATCAGATTCAAGGCATTTATGACAATGCAAGGATTTTGGAAAGTCATTGAATAAGTGATCCCGGAAAAGACAGAACCAGCAGCGAGACAAGAACTCGAAGAGCAAGCCTTAAGTGTAATACACATGTCTATGACGAATGAAGTATTATTGGAGATTGCTGAGAAGACGACAGTAGTTGAGGCTTGGAATACTTTAGTGGAATTGTATGCATCTAAATCTCTCACAAATCGCCTCTACTTGAAGAAGCGATTGTATCATCTTAGAATAAAAGAATGTACGTCACTAAAGCAACACCTTGATGAGTTTACCTTTTGTTTTATTGCTTTGAAGGATGTGGGTGTTAAAATTGATGATAAAGACCAAACTATGATCCTATTATGCTCCTTACCGCCTTCATATATGAACTTTGTGGACACTATGTTATACGGGAGGGATAAAATTACGTTTGAAGATGTGATTGCTTCATTAAAATCGAAGGATCTTCAAACACATATTCTGGGATACAGGGAAGAAGTTCATGGGGAGGGTTTAGTGAGTAGAGGAAGATCGGAAAATAGAGGGGGATCTTTGGGTAGAAAGAAAAGCAAGTTAAGGTCAAAATCAAGAGCAAGGAAGCTACGCTGTTTCGAATGTGGTGAAAAGGGTCACATTAAGAAAGAATGTCCAAAAATGAAAAAGGGAAAGAAAAAGGTAGAGAATTCAGCCAATGTGTTGGAGAGTGCTGACAGTGATGGGGAGAACTCAAGTAGTACTCGGGAAGTTTTGACTGTGAGTGTATTACAGTGGCATAATCAATGGATTCTTGATACTGGTGCAATGTTCCATATGTGTCCTAGGCATGACTGGTTCTCTTCTTATTCCAAAAGAGAAGGGAAAGTCTTTCTAGGCAATGATCTTTCGTTGAAGGTGAAGGGAAGGGGCATTGTAAATATCAAGATTTTTGATGGTATTACAAGATCTCTTGAGTGTTGGCATATACCGGAGTTGAATAGAAACTTGATTTCTCTTGGATGTTTGGATTCTCATGGGTACAAATTTCGGAGTGAGAATGGCGTCTTAAAGGTGACCAAAGGTGCAATTGTGCTCTTGAAAGGGAACTTGACTGGCGGCCTATATGTCCTTCAAGGTAGTACAGTTATAGGTGTTGCAGCTGTTGCATCCGAGGAGAGTGATAATGACACTACACAATTATGGCACAAAAGGTTGGGCCATATGAGCGAGAGGGGACTGACCGAGCTAAGCAAGACGGATTTTCTTTGTGGGCAAAAAAACGGGAAAACTTGAATTCTGCGAGCATTGTGTTTTTGGAAAGCAAACTAGGGTGAAGTTCAGCAAAAGGCAGGAGAATACCAAAGGTACACTTGATTACATTCATTGTGATCTTTGGGGTCCTAATAAAGTTCCTTCCAAGAAAGGTGCCAGGTGTTATATTACTTTCATTGATGTATACTCTCAGATGGTGTGGGTATACTTCTTGAAAACTAAAGATGAGGCGTTTCCAACATTTGTTGAGTGGAAGACGTTGATTGAGAAGCAGACTAGTAAACTGATCAACCGCCTTAGGACTGACAATGGGTTGGAATACTGCAATAAAGAGTTTGATGAGTTCTGCAGGAAACATGGCATTGTGAGACACTGCACATGTGTAGGGACACTACAATAGAATGGAGTTGCAGAACACATGAATACAACTATGGTGGAGAGAGCTCATTGTATGCTCTCCCATTCTGGCTTGAGTCAAGACTTTTAGGCTGAAACCGTTAATACAACATGCTACTTGGTGAATAGGTCTCCATCCAATGCTATTGAATTGAAAACTCCTTTTGAGTTATGGTCTGGTAAGCCTGCTGACTACTCTCGATTGAGAGTGTTCGGTTGCCTTGCATACGCTCACGTGAAGGATGGCAAGTTAGAGCCAAGGGCAAAGAAATGCATATTCCTAGGCTATGCATCCGAGAGAAAAGGTTAAAGGTTGTGGTGCACATATCCAAAGTCTCTAGGTTTTCTTGTCAGCAGGGATGTCACATTCAATGAGTCTGCTTTATTAAACCAAGAAAAGGAGAAAGTGGTAGCTGGTTTAGACTACGGTGTCAAAAAGCAGGTGGAGGTATTTGCTGATGTTCCAAATGTTCCATCTAGTAATAGTAGCAGTCCAATTCAGTCGACTCAGCCAACTGAGGTGCATGATCAAAATGTGCCTGAACAGTAGAAGTACAGCATTGCTACTGGGCGAGAAAGGAGACAGATTAGAGAGCCTTAAAGGTATCGATACGTTGATCTTGTTGCTTATGCTTTGACTGTTGCTGAAACAATTGAAGGACATGAGTCGAATTCATACAAAGAGACTATATCTAGAAACAATTTTGCTTAGTGGGTAGGTGCCATGAGTGAAGAGATTGAGTCTCTTCAGAAGAATCAAACATGGGAGCTTGTTAAATTACCTAAGGGACAGCGAGTTGTTGGTTGCAAATGGGTTTACAAGAAAAAGGAAGGTACTCCAGGGGTTGAAGGTCCTCGATACAAGGCGTGATTGGTGGCAAAAGGCTATACACAAAGGGAGGTTGTTGACTTCAACGAAGTGTTCTCTCTGGTTGTGAAGCATAGTTCCATCAGGGTTTTACTTACCTTGGTTGCTCTTCATGACTTAGAACTTGAGCAGCTAGATGTGAAAATGACGTTTTTGCATGGTGATCTTGAAGAGTAGATTTACGTGAGTCAACCGGAGGGGTATGTAGTTCCTGGTAAGGAGAACCATGTTTGTAAACTGAAGAAGTCCTTGTATGGGTTGAAATGGTCGTCTTAGCAATGGTACAAGAGATTTGACACATTCATAATAGGTGCTGGATACACAAGGAGTGTCTATGATAGCTGTGTGTATCTCAAGAAGTTTCTAGATGGTTCGTTTGTGTACTTGTTGTTGTATGTCAATGATATGCTTATTGCTGCTAAAAGCATGTCTACAATCGACGAATTAAAGAAGAAGCTCGGTGATGAGTTTGAGATGAAGAATCTTGGAGCAGCGTAGAAGATTTTTGGCATGGAGATTCACAGAGATAGAAATGCTGGGAAGCTATTCTTGTCTCAACAGAGTTATATTAAGAAGGTATTGGAGCATTTTGGGATGCTTAAAGCAAAGCCTGTGAGTGTGTCGCTTGCTGCTCATTTCAAGTTGTCTGCAGATTTGTCACCTAAAACTGAGAAAGAGGTGGAGCATATGTCTCATGTTCCATACTCAAGTGCTGTTGGTAGCTTGATGTATGCTATGGTGTGCACTCGTCTTGACATTTCACATGCAGTTAGTGTTGTGAGCAGATATATGGCATCGCCTGGGAAAGTACACTGGGAAGCGGTGAAATGGATAATGAGATATTTGCGTGGCATTGCGAATGTAAGTTTGCTGTTTAGCAAGATGGCTGGAGATTGCGCAAAGTTGGTAGGCGGTTCCAGTTAGCAAGTTCAAGTATTGCTTGAGCTTGGTTGATATTTGTGGTGCGGAGCATTAAGCCTTTAGGGGCAGTTGGCAGCAGGGATGATGGTGTGTTGATTGGAGCGAATATGTGCCAAGGTGGAGATTTGTTGAATGTGGCCCATATTCTTGGGCAACAAGAATAGCAAATTACCTTTTGTGCACGTTACCTTATTAGCTTATTACCATTTTAGCACATAATTAATTAGTTGTCTTTTCTGCTTAATAGGTTTTAGGAAACCTTTGTACTATAACGATGTGGCAATACTTATTGTGTTGTGTGAGAGAGAAATCAAAGTAAGTCTTATAGTATTCTTGATCAATAATAAATTGTTCTCTGCTGCCCGTGGATGTAGGCTTTAAGGCTGAATCACATAATTTCTCGTGTCCGTTTTTCTTCTCGCATTCTTCGTGTTTGCATGTTTTTCCCCCAACAATTTCCTTAGGCAAAGGATTAGTTCTAACATTGAACCTATCCTTGTATGCAAAACTTAGTCTCATTGTAACAATTCAAGTCCAACTACATTTCTGCCACCATATTGAATTTAATCAACTTACTGAAAACATTTAAACCCGTAATGTCAATAGTAGTGAACCTAAACTATTATAAAATGAATACAAATTTATAGACCTCCCTTCTTGATTAATAGTAGTGAATCCAAGTCATTATAAACTAAACATATATCTCGAGGAGAATCAATGCATAATGGGGCAAAATTTTAAAGAACTTGTAAGTTTGCCATGCAATATGATATCTTCTTACATTGGCAGTCAGGTTTGTGCCACTGTTGAGATTTACTTGCTCGAGTCAAGGATTGGTTCCAACGTTGAACCTGTATGCAAAATTTAGTCTCATTATAACAACCTAAGTCCAACTACATATTACCATATTGAATTTAATTAACCGGTCGAAAACGTTTAAATCTGCGATGACAATAGTAGCGAGCCCAAACTATTATAGAATGAACACAAATTTACAGACCTCCCCCACTCCCGATAAGTAGTAATGAACCCAAGTCACTATAGACTGCACATAAGTTTCACAAAAAAAAATGTAGGATGAGGTATGTCATTGTCATGCCAAATAGAACAGACCATAGTTAAAACAGGCGACATCCTACATTTGCTCCATTGAAAACCTTTTTCTAACTCTTATGCTGAAGATTTCGCCAGTGTACGAGAACTAAAATATCTTTGGAGAATGTAGCAAAACAGCTATCAATAGGCCGACAAGCAACACTAGTAATATAACTTTTTAAAATATAATTATTTGAATCTTAAATCTATTACTTGAAAGTAATTAGTCCAAGTTATTACTTAAAGTTGAAATTAGTTAGTAACTCAAGTTGTTGAAACTAATCTCCTCGTCTAGCTTCCCAAGCTCACTCTAAATTTCTTCAAGCACATTCTCTTTTATTGGCTGCTGCAAATCACCCTCATATCAGTAGGGCAATCAACATCACTCGTTGTTGGCACCCACCCCCGATTGGATCCCTCAAGATCAACATTGATGCCTCATTTTGCCAACCCTTTGATGGAAGTTTAGGTCTAGCTGCTCATTCATATCACGATGTAATTATTGCTGGAACTACAGTGCAAATTACTTGCTCCTCTGCCTTTCAAGTAGAAGCAATAGCTTGCCTTTGTGCTTGCTAATTTAGTAATTTAATGGGCTGGTCTCAAGTTATTATTGAAATTGGACTATAAACTTCTCTTTCATGCTGTCAACTCAAGCGCTCTTGCCCTACCAGCGAAGATCTTTGGCAATGTGCCAGATATTCACTCTTTTAGCCGAGCTAATCCTTTGTTCTCTTTCACTCTTGTTCGTAGAAATGGTAACAAGGTTACAGACTGGATTACTAGACAGTATAGATTTGGAACTCTACATTTCGATTAGTTTGCTAATGTACCTAATAGACTCTTTTCTTTGCTTCACCATGACTTTGCACCTACTGGAATAGGCTAATTTTGTAACTATTTGCTTTTCTCATCAATGGTACTATCTTTCGGCCCAAAAAAAAAAAGAAAAAATCTCTTGAAAATAATGACTTGGAGGTGTATGAAAACCAAATCAATTGGTCTAGTTAGCCCAAAAAAAAAAAAACAAAGAATATTATTTCTTTTAATAAAGGAAAAAAAACCAAAACAAATTCGTTTGGTTTGGTTAGTTTTATTGATTTAACCAATTCTTATACACCCCTACTTTTATGTAGCTGAAGAAATAATCTCCAAACACAAATACTATAGCAAATCATAAATCAAAGTATTGGCCCCATTTGATTCCCAAAATGCCAAGCAAGTTAGGATAATAACCGTCAAAGAAGGTAGGGAAAATGCAACATAAGTGAAATTCCCCTTTCATTGTTCCCCAATCCCAGTTTAGCTCCTTTACAAATATGTGCGACAATTTGGTTTGGTCAAGACTAGTCAACTGAACAGCAAAAAGTGGATTCAGCTCTAATAACCCTGAATAAACAAAAGACTAAATTGCTAAATACCCTCTGTGGCTAGGCGAAAATGTTCAAAACTTCCTGTATTTTTAAAGTCACTTGATTTGTCCCTTGTATCTTTTAAAATAGAGCTCATAACCCTTTACCATCTAAATTCCATGACTTTTCATAGAGATTGTGTTGTATGCACTGGATCTTGTAATATTTGGTTATTTTGTGATGTACTCTTGCCAAAAATGTAGCAAATGTACTAAAATCCCCTTTTTTTCTTCTTTTAAACAGTTGAAGCCATCGACTTTTCTTTTGTTGAATAGGCGAACCAATACTTTTTCTCTCTCTCAAGAGAGATATCTTCTCTTCCAATTCTGAGGCCTTTTTTCTAGGGTTTTCTGGCCTTTTGCAACCATACCTGTTCAGGCTTCACATCAACCCCTTATATCCAAGTAGCTCTCACTTCTCTCTTCTCTCTTAGAAAGGCCTCATGGCCATGAAAGATTTTTTTTTTATGTTTATCCCCCAATCAGAACTGGCAGATTACAGTCCTGAATATCTACTGCCTTTTGTCTTTTTGTGGCTGCTCTTCAGCCTTTTTATTGTCCCAGTTGATTTTTTTGTGTTGCTTTCTTCACCAGTTCTGATTGCCTTCTCTAGAATCATCTGTTTGCTTCCACCGTCTTATAGTGTTTGTTCCGACTTGCCATTCCCATCCTTTGTGATAGTTCGTCTATTGGTGATAGAATGGCTTTTTTGACCATTTATTTGAGCTTGCGACCTCAAGGATCCTCTTTCTTTTTGGGAGGGTTTCATCATTGGATATTGTTTCCACCTAGGCCCAACCTTCAGCTGAGTTGAAATGCCCCGTTCTGCCTTCTTCTTATTGGTGTTATTTCTTCTCCCTTACTGCTTTGGTCGCTTGTTTTAGTAAGCTCTGTTTGGGCTTCATCTCTTTTAGTTTTGGTTGCTTCTGATGATTATGGAGTTTTGTGTGGCTTGTATGATGATGAGAAAGCCTTTCTCCTTGATAGATCCCCGTTTGCCATTTGGTCTTCAGTGGCGGTTGATTTTGCATTTACTCGGGTTTGGCTGATTAGCTTGGCCTTTTTGGGTCATTCTAATATTTCTTCATTTTTTTTGGCAATTCTACTATTTTTCCAATATCTCTACATTTCTACTATTTTTGGCCTTTTTGGGTCATTCTACTAATTAACTAGTACTTTCATACCCTGTGCTTTGCACGGGCTTATTTAGGTTCTGTGTGTTTTTTAGCATTTTAAATATTTATAGATGTGACTTTTTATTGTTTTTAGGTTTTCGTGTATTTTTTTATTATTTCTAAATATCTATAAAAATTAATTCTACAGCTTTTTTATTCTTATTTTTATTTTTTTAATTAGGATATAATGCATAAATTAATTAAATTAATGAGTTTTTTTAACTTTATTACTTTAAACTCATTAAAAAGAAATATATAAGTGGTGCATAAATATAATTAAATATTCTTGTAACTCCATTGCAATGATGAGATTAGGAAGTGGTGCATAAATATAATTAAACACTATAATATATAGATTTATAATAATGTAATAATATTAAAAATAGAATTTATGATAACTTGGCAAATAGATGGGTGCTGATGTGGCACATTTTTTTGAGCTCCTTTGGGTTTAACTTTTTTATAGATGTGATTTTTTTATTTTTTTAAGGTTTTTGTGTTTTTTTTATTATTTCTAAATATCTATAAAAATTAATTTTACAGCTTTTTTATTCTTATTTTTATTTTTTTAATTAGGATATGATACATAAATTAATTAAATTAATGAGTTTTTTTTAACTTTATTACTTTAAACTCATTAAAAAGAAATATATAAGTGGTGCATAAATATAATTAAATATCTTGTAACTCCATTGCACTGATGAGGTTGGGAAGTGGTGCATAAATGTAATTAAACACTATAATATATAGATTTATAATAATGTAATAATATTAAAAATATAATTTATGATGACTTAGCAAATAGATAGGTGTTGATGTGGCACCCTTCTTTGAGCTTCTTTGGATTTAACTTATATCTATATATATATATATATATATATTATTAGTTACTAAAAACTGTAATAGTCATTCTAGTTTGTAATGAATATTATTTACCCAGAAAAAGAAAAAAAAAGTTTGTAATAAAAGGGAAAAAAAATACCTTAATCCATAGGCCGATTTCACCGTTGGTTTAGCCCCACTAGGCTGCCCAATAACTTGGAGCTCAATTGACAACTCAGAAAATTATGTAGTAGCTATAGCTAAACTATAACCGTGCAATATACAAAAATAAATAAATATTTTATATAAATTTTATAGCTTATGGCACGAAACTATAAATATATTATATAAAAATTTAATAACTTTTATGTTGTCAATGAAATCACCAAACTAATAAATGAGAGTCTCCAAACACAATTACTATTGCAAACATAAATCAAAGTATTGGCCCTATTTCGTGAACAAAAGACCAAGCAGATTATGACAAATGTCAAGCAACAAAGGTAGAAGAAATGCAAAATAATGAGAATCAGAATAGTATATATATAAATTTCATTTTTCCCCAAACCTAATTTCTGCCCCTTTACAAATATGATGCGACAGTTTGGTTTGGTACAAGACCAGCCAATTTAATGGCAAAAAGTAGATTTAGCTCTAATAATTTCCAATAAATTAATTATATGTGAATTAGAATGTGAAGGCTTCTCAGTTTCACAATCAGAAAAATACTTCTTCTGCTCTTTTATACAACAATAGATTTCGCTTAAAAAAGGAAATATTCCATCTTAACGGATTAGGGTATATAAACATGTGTTCCAAACACACGAGATCTTGTAGGACATATCAATGACGACCTATCAATCAACAATAAACATAACACTTACACCTCTTTTTTTTTTTTTTTTGTCAGAAGAGGAAATTTCATTAAATAAAGGAGACTACAAAAGGGCCTAAAAGTGACCCAGAAAAGCCAAGGCAAACATAAGTGATATAATGACAAAGACAGTCCCCACGAAGGCCAAGCAAACCAGCCAAACTTTAGAAACCATAAGAACTGTTGCCAGAGAAGACCAATAGACAAAAGACGACCCATCTGGGAGGAAAGCTATCTCATCACCATCCAAGCAACAACAAACTCTAAAATTATTTGAAGCAACCACCACCAAGAGAGATGGAGCCCAAACTAAGCTTGCTAAGACAAGCTGCAAGAGCAGCAAAAAAGAGGAAACCACACCAACAAGAAGATTGCAAAACAGCGATCCGACCTAGTTGAATGTTGGGCCTAAGGAGAAGCAACATCCAATGGTCAGATTTTTCCAAAAAAAAAAAAAAAAGAGGACCCTTGGAGCCCCAGGCTTGAACAAGTGGTCAAAGACGCCACTCTAGGACTAACAGACGAACCATCACAAAGGATGGAAGGGGCAGGCAAAAGCAAACACCTCAATATGGTGGTAGCAGACAAGCTATTTTGGAGAAGCCAACTGGAGCTAGAGATGATACAACACAAAAAGCATCAGATGGGGAAGCAAAAAGTCTAATAAGTAGCCAAAAAGAAGCCAATAAACAGAGAGACAAGGTCATCGTCTGCTGGTTCTGATTGGGGGATAAATGGGTAAAGCAAATCTTTCATGGCCATGAGGCCTAGCCGAGAAAGGAGAGAGAGGTGACAAGGACTTGTGTCAGCCTATTAGGAGAGAGTTGACGTGCAAGAAGCTGGACAACCTAGAAAAGGGGATCTCTCAATTGGAGGGGAAGAGAAAAGATCTCAGAAAAAGATATTGATGGAGTCCATCTTGCCAAGAAATTGTTGATTGAAATTTGAATTTTGGAGAGTAGAGGGAGAGAAATTTTTAGGGAGAGAAAAGCCTGGTTTGACTATTTCGAAGTCACTCTTGCAAAAAGCTTTGGCACTGTGGAGAGTGTATCACTTATAACTCAATATTGGACTCTTCTTCAAAATGATTTTTTAGGAGGTGTTTGGCTTTACTTATGTGGTGCTCATAAGCACTTAAATAGTAAAAAACATGTTTGATAGTATTTTTTTTTATGTGTTTATAAGCACCTAAAACAAGCACAGCCAAACACCCTCCGTGGTCCTAGAATTTTGTAAATACTATAATTATTGCCTACGTATTCTAAATTGAACCAATATAATAAACCACTAAATATTATCCATGTATTTTGTCTAATTTGCAATTATTTAACATAATAAAGAAAAAAATAAATGTGAGACAACTGCTAAAAATAGCCGTTGCCTCGCATTGAGATTTGTTAATTATTTTGCATATTGCAACGGCCAGCCAACAGCAATGAAAATTATTATTATTTTTTTTATTTTTGCAGATTGTTAATTAAATCGGTTAACCCCTCGGTTTAATCCGCTAGTTAATAGTTAGGGGAAGAAAACAAAAAAAGTAGGGGACCAAACCGGCTAATAATGTTTAAAAAATATTAATCCCATTCGTATCATTGTTCATAATGTTTAAAAATTGAGGCATGCTATCGTGGCAAATATCCATCGAATGATGTTCCCATGTTCTAGCCGATGAAAATCACGAAAATTTTATTGGTGTTCATTGCATATAGATGATTATAGTGTTGAGGCTCGTGAACTTGTGTATATTACATATGGACTATTCTCGTGACTTTGGAGGTGCAGTAGAAACTCGTGAAAGCTTTCACGGTTCACCACCCGTGTTACATAATATGATAGGTGATAATCATATAAACAATGACTTATTGTTCTATTCAAGTTGTCTAGTTGTGTAAAAAGTAACGCATAACACTTAACATATCACGTAATACAATAAGTGATAATCCTATAAGAAGTAATATAATATTACTCTAATTGTCTAATCGCGTAAAAAGTGACCTATAACTTACTCGACAACCAGAGAAGACAAGTGAGAGCTAAAGAGTTAAGTGGGCTGTTTCTAAAATATCTATCAAATGACTTCTTTTGCAAAGTAATGCTGAAAGTAGCCATGTTATGTAATATGTGTCTTGAAAGACAATTTTGGAATTGTCACGTTAGACATGAGGAAAATGAGAACTTGCTAATAATGTTGCAATGTTAAGCCACGATGAAATTGTGATTTGAACTTACGATGATAGGAAAAAGTTTAAAAAGAGTGAAATCGTGACTAGAAGACAGGAATTCAAAAATAAAACATTCTAATATTGAGTTACAAACATATAATTAGAAATCATATCTTTAACCCACGATTTATGCGTGGCACAAGTTTGCTAAGTCAGTCATTATATTGACTCTGAAATCATGTCTCGAAAACACAATTTCAAAATTTTGACTATTTTACTGTTTTCTTTCAAAATATTGTCATTTTAATAGATAATTTATAAAATGAAGTTATTTTAGTCATTATCCAAGTGAGAGGGTGAGGGAGAAGAGCAGTAGAGCATGATTTTAATACACACTGTTTCCTGCTGTAACATGGGCTCTCACCTTGTAATAATGTTCCAGACAGATACCACAAACTACCTTGATAATTACAATACATCATGTACGCTAGTTGGCTTTGCTGCATCTCTAAGCAAATTAATTAAACCACAGTTAACTTCCTACTCATTTTCTTATTTAACCCGCATGATTAAGAAATAAACCCAAGATTAACAAGTTATAGTCATCCATATATTAGCCAAGTGAACCCTTTTGGATGACGTTAAGAGAAAAAAACCTAGTGCCGGTTAACTTGTTCAAGTCATTTCATTTTAGCTTCGTGAATAATTCATCACTATTGAATTTTGTTCATAATAAAGTATCTAAATCCGTGATCGACCACTATAAGATGAATAGAATAAAATATACGCGTTTCCTTTTTTCCCCCTCTTCTCATGCCTTTTTTCTGAATTTAGTGTGATCAATGCAATATAGCATTTCATTACTGATTACCCACCAGTCATGTCCTACAATATACTCAAGTGAAAGGAACATATATAATTCTCAGAGCCACCCCTGGGACACAAACTTCATAATAAGCTCGAGTGAAAACATTGCAATAACATGTCCAGAATCATGACTTAATTTAACTTTACAGCAAAAGACAGTAGAATGATGAAATGAACTATCCTATTAATTATTTAATGCATAGAATCTACAAGAGTAATTAGCAAAAACACAACCGACTTGTGAGACTGCAGCCTCCACTATCCTTAATTCGTTCTACTCACCGCCTTAAATTAAAACAAGTGAAAACACATCGTAAATAAAGCAAAAGGAACAAGACAGGAGAGCAAACAAACATTTCAAGAAATTTCTTTCACTGGAATTTTCACTTTCCGAATGAATGTAATCCAAAAAAAATCAGTTGACTCAAAAGGTAAGCCCAACATATATTCATTGACATGCAAAACACACCCATCATTAAGTTACTTTTTCTCTTGCCTTAAATTCTAGTCCAAGCAACCACCACTTACTGGAGCCTATAAAAGCCAGTAAGCTGCAAACGTTTTCCCCCAAAACAGACTTCTCCATTTGGCTATCCTCATTTACCATTTCCACTTGACTTAGATCAAGTGCACAAAAAAAAAATAAAATAAAATAAAAATTATAACTTTTTAACTGATTCGAACTCGAGACTCGTTTAAGTCAAAAACATGAGCCCTTCCATAGCTCTTCTCACCTTCTTTGCCATCCTTGCTTTGCTCACTGTTACAAGAGCTCAGGATCGAGCTCCTCATGGTCTTCTTTATGACAACCACCCTACTGCTTTGTCACCTCAAGCATATGAATTTTTCCATCCGGAAACTCAACAGGCGAGTACTAAGACCCCCTTGGATGCAGAAAATCGTGCGCCGTTGCCTCTAACAGCAACCGTGCAGTCAGATGTGGCATACGCGAGCAGATCAACACCTGAGGCTGGCAAGTCTGGAGTCGGAGCAGGCGCCATCACTGGCATTGTGTTTGGCGTCGCATTTGTGGTCGTTCTGGCAATGGGAGTTTATTATGTTGCGATCAAGCGAACAACCATCCTGAACCGGAAGAAATCTACTCAGCCTGATGCATAATAACACTTGGATCATGATCTATCTTGTAACTACAAGTAGTGAAGAGTCGTATTAATAGCATTATCTCATTGTGCAATTGTTTCTTTCAACAAGGATAGTACTCTTTTAAGTCCTATTCTTACTTTATGTAAATGGAAACCATGCTTTTCTTTCAGAAAACGCCACCTTCATCAGAATGATTAGTGTAATGATCCTCCTTAACTCATTGGAGACTATTGAACATGATACTAACCCGTTCAGGGGTGAGAAAACAGGATTTCAGGAGACATGCTATGTCACGTTCTCGAGTGAACATGATACCAAATTCGTTCGATGGTGAGAAAACAGGATATTAGGAGACATGGTATGTTGTGATTCGAGCCTAGACTACTAGGCCCGCTAATGAGATTGGCGTTGTAAACCTAACAAATAATTGATTCCCATTCTTAGTAAAAATCGAAATCTATTTTTTAAATTAGCAGGATATAATTTAACAAATCTATCTATTTTTTAAATCTAGTCTTAATTAACACAATATAATTAGAAATAAGAAAAAGTAAATAAACCAAAACTAGAATTTGGAAAACTTGAAATCTAAATATCCAAAAACCAATCAAGTTTCATGATTTTAAATGTTCAGTTTAATAGTTTTTTACCTTTAAAAGTTCAAAAATTTGAACTCAAACATCTAGACGAATTCCCATCCTTAATCCAATCGAATAGTTTTCTTGACTTGAAATGATAAAAAAAAATTAAAAGTTTGAAAGAAAAAAGAGGCATGATTAATAGAGAAATGAATACGAGGGTGAACATCATTTTGATTGGAAAGAAAAAGAGAAAAAAAAAATAGAGTAGATATAAAACTATACATTTGAATTGTTTCTTTGGTTTTAAAAACTAAAAACATTTGAATTCAAAAATTCAAACTAATTCCCCTAACACAATTTGGTTTTATGACTTTTAATATTTGATTAATTTTTTTTCCCAAAACTCAAAAAATTAAAAGTTCAAACTAGTAGTACCCTAAATGAAAGCTGAAAGACGTGATTAATAAAGAGGAAGGTAAAGAGAGATCAAATTATATTGTTAGGATTGAAAAAGAGAAAAAAGAAAGAAATAAATATAAAATTTAAATTTTAACCATCTATGAATAGTACCATAGCAAAAATCATTCTTTTTTTTTTTTGGCTGGGCACAAAAATCATTCTTCTTAGGGTTCATTTAGATTGACTTTTTTCAAAAATATTTTTTTTAATAATATTTCAAAAAAATAGTTTTTTTTTAGAATCTCAAAATTTTTGCTTCTAAAAAAGATTGTATTTGAAATTTTTTAAAAGATAAATTAAATAGTTATTGCAAATTTAATTTATTTTTTTAAAAAATACTTTTTCTTAAAAAATGTTAATCCAAACATGCCCTTATTATAGTAAACAACAACGACGTCGTTGTGGACGTGTTTGGTTTCGCTAACATCACCATCCCATTTCCCAGCTGCAGCAATCTAGTCTACATCAGATCTTACACTCTTCAGCACTTCACTCTGACCCGAGTCAACTCAACTCGCTAAGCAGCTCACTTCACAAAACCATGCCGAGTCGACTCACTTTACTCCTCTCCATTTCTTCTCTCTTCCTCTTCTCTCTCCTCTCCACCTCCACTCTCGCCACCGCCAAGGCCGCCGCCGCCAACGACGACGAAGACCTCAGCTTCCTCCTATCCGACGACGACCAAAGCGACGCCGCACCAAAATCACACCACGACCACGGCGAAGAGTTTGACGACAGCGACGTCGAGGACTTCGACGACTTCGATGTCCCCTCCGGTTTCGATGACGAGCAACAAGACAACGACGAAGATGATTTCTTTAGCAAAATCGACGACAAGGACGTCGTCGTTTTGACGGAGAGGAATTTTAGTGATGTGATAGAGGATAACAAGTACGTGATGGTGGAATTCTACGCGCCGTGGTGCGGGCACTGCAAGGCTTTGGCGCCGGAATACGGGGCCGCGGCGACGGAGCTTAAGGCGGAGAATGTGACGCTGGCGAAGGTCGATGCCACGGAGCAGAATGAGCTGGCGGAGGAGTACGAGGTGCAAGGGTTTCCTACTGTATATTTCTTTGTTGATGGTGAGCATAAACTCTACAATGGTCAACGCACCAAGTGAGTCAACTTGCATTCCCCCTCTCTCACACACTATTGCTTGCTTTCATATCGAGTAATTGTAGAGAAAGATTATTCCCAAAGGTTTGATTTTGACATTTGACTTTAGCTTTACTCGGATCAAAATCGAAAGAATTATTAGTTGAATTATTACTAAATGTAAATAACAAATCAAATGACTTGTCATTAATGATTTGCTGATTGTTGTGATAAGTGCAAGAGATCCTTTGACTTGCTACAACACGGTTGTCTTGTGGATTGATATTTGAGGTTTGCTACGAATAATGCTTACCCAACTCATGGGTGAGATATGTTCATTAGTGGTTTTGTTCGATCAATATAGTGAGAGGCAAGTGATTATCAAATAGGATCCATTACTTCTTGTGTGAGGAGAATGGCTTATGTGATTCGATTATGGTTTTAAATGAGGAAGTCCTTGGCCAAGGTATGAATCATGGAAAAGTGTTTTCCATGTGTTATTTCTCATCGCACCAAATCTAATCTAAGCATAGTGTCGAGATAGTGAACTTAATTCATCTATGGTTGTCATTTGATTGAGACATTAGTAATGGAAGGATTGAATTGCACGGTAGTTGTTAACTAAATAGGTTCAATTGTTTATTAGCTTCATTGCTTTATATATTGTCTTGATATGTTGCTAGTTATCACTCAATACCCTTAGGGTGTGTTTCGAGAACGATGAAACATTCTGAAAACAAGTCAAAGATTTTGATTAATATCAAAATTATTTGATGCTATCTTATTGTTGTTTGACGGTGAACCTAAAAGGTCACACCATGAAGTATAGCGACTACGTCTTATTTAATTTTGATCTTATTCTTTTTTTTTTTCCTAGTGAAAGTTATGTAAAAAACTACTAACACATATCATATATGTGCCATATATATGTATATATTACGTGCGCAAAAGACTTGGATGCAATAGCTATGTGTCTTTGAAGAATGTAATACTTGTATTCTTTTCTTTATGCATGATAGTTAACTCATAGGAGAGAGAATTAGTGAAAAATCCCGTAGTTTCATTAATCTCTTTAATGTAGTCTTAATGAAAAGTAACTTAATCTTGCTATGCGTGTAAATATATTGGTCAAGAAACATGATGAACCTTGTGTTTACAAAAAGGATAGTGGGAGCACAACCGCTTTCCTTATCTTGTATGTTGTAATGTTGGTGATATCTTAATCATGGGAAATGACATAGGAATAATGATGTCGACGAAAGTCTGATTGAGCAAAACATTTTCTATGAAAGATTGGGAGATACCACTTACATGTTAGGATTTGCATCTATAGAGATAGAGTTAAAGGATTAATTGCTCTCTCCCAAAGCTTGTACATAGAAAAGGTCTTGAAGAATTTGGGAAACTAAAGGAAAGTCTATTGCATATAAGGCATGGAATCTATCTCTTTAAAGCCATGTCTTTGAGAAGCTCCAAAGAAAGAGAACGTGTGAAGAAGGTCCCTCTTTTGTATGTCATGCTATGTACTAGGCCTGATATTGTTTAAGTTGTAAGTGTTGTGAGTAGATTTCAGTCTAATCCAGGTGAGGAACATTGGATTGCTATAAAACTTATCCTGAAGTACTTGATAAAGACACAGGATATGATTTTGCTTTATGGAGGAGGTGAACTCAGCATAGAAGAATGTACTGGTTTAAAATTTCAATATGATATAGTCGATAGAAAGTTTTCATTTGAGTTCATTTTTATTTACAAGGGTGTAGTGAGTTGGAAGACTTCAAAACTAATAGTACCTGTCAATTCTACCAAGGAAGCCGAGTATACGTAGCAAGTCAAGCTGCAAAGGAAGTTGTTTGGATCAAAATGTTTATACAAGCTTGGGGTGGTTCCTTCCATCGAGCTGTTGATACTTTTCTTGCGATAAAAATGGAGCTATTGCACAAGCTAAGGAGCTCAGGGCTCACCAAAAATCCAATCACATAGAAAGGGCGATTCCATATTATTAGGGTGATTGTAGCCCATAAAGATATTATTCTGGATAAAGTAGCTTAATCTAATAATGTAGTTGATCCATTCACCAAGCCAAAGACACAATTCCAGCTAAACTATCACATTAGTTGGTTACCTTTGATTAGTATGAGATAGATATTAAAAGTAAAGGATGGTGACTCACATACCATAAAGCATAAAATGCAAATTGCAAACATATGGGTAATTATTGTGATTAATTATTTGTTGTTTGTTGTGATAAGTGCAAGTGATCCTTTGACTTGCGACAACACGGTTGTCTTATGTATTGTTGTTTGAGATTTCCTATGAATAATGCTTGCCCAACTCATGGGTGAGATATGTTCATCAGTGAGAGGCTAGTGCTTGTCAAATAGGATCTATTACCTCCCGTGCGAGAAGAATGTCCTATATGATTCGATTATGGGTGTTAAATGGGGAAATCCTTGGCCAAGGCATCAATGACGGAAAGGTGCTTTCCATGTGTCATTTCTCGTTGCACAAAATCTAATCTAAGCATAGTATTGAGCTAGTGAACTTAATCCATTCGTGGTTCTCACTTAATTGGGACATTAATAATGGAAGGATTGAATTGCACAATAATTTTTAACTAAATAGGTTCACTTGTTTTTTCACTTTGTTGCTTTATATATTATCTTGAGATATACTAGTCTAGATTTCACTCAGTGTCCTTAGGGTGTGTTTTGAGAACAAGAAAACATTCTCAAAACAAGTCAAAGAGGTTGATTAATATCAGAAGTGTTTGATATTATTTTTTTTCTATTAAAAGATTCTATTAAATGTTAATGGAATTAATTAATCAAAGTGAACCTTGTTCTGATTTAATCTAATGGTGATTATATTATGCTTTAGTTTAGTTGATAAATAAATTTACATGCATGACAAGATTAAGTTAATCTTGATTAAGACCATATTGAAGAGATTAGTGGAATTATGTGATAGTATGTGATTTCCACTAGCTCTTTTTCCTATGAGTTGGCCGTCGTGCATAAAGAAAAAAATACAAGTGATTTTTGGAAGACGCATGGCTACTGCGTGCAATTCTTTTATGCATGTAATATATACATATGTGCAACATATATATGATATGAGTTAGTGAGTTTTTACATAACTTCTATTAGCGAGAAACAAGAATAAGCAAACTTTGTTTTTCTTCCAAGAGTTTGGTAGCACTACAATTCAAGGAAGAAGATGACTTTCTCTTGGTGATTGGTGTGGAATAAGTAAGACTTTTACACTTGTGGAAAGAGAGGGTCTACTATATATTTTCAAATCTAGGATGAGGAAAACATTTCTTCCTGTGTTTAAGTTTTTATGCTTGTTGCATGTAAATTATGGGATTTTATATGTTTCTAGTTTTTATTTCAGCTGCCATTTACTTGTTTTTTGCTTAAAACGCCACCCAAGTTTCCCTTCAATTTGTTTGTGTATGTGCTTTCATTTATGAGTAATTGTACAGAATGACAAATTGACAATTGTGGTTGCTTTGATTTTTGCTTTACCAGCAACAATTTGGTCCAGAAAATATGAGAGGTGTGTACTTGTGGATGTGTGTACATCTAGAATGCGTTACTCAATGTATATGGGGTGTGTGTATTTGTGGATGCGTGTATATTTAGAATACATTGCTCAATGTGATTTATGATCAGTCTAGAAAATCATCATTGTGGAGGTCTTAATCATATTCATCTTTAGAACCAAAATAGTGCAAAAAACTTGGTGCACGTACCTATCCAGATATGTATACGTGTACATAAGCATATGTGTGTGAATTTGTATGTTTATGTATGTATATATGTATCTAGGTATGGAATGTATTATGTGTTCTGATGGACCTTGTAACTTTTATAGATGGCTGAAAGCTATGATGGCCTAATATTAAGCTTATTTTAATGTATACCAAAATTGGGAAGAAAAGAAGAGAATGAATCTGAAAAAGTTGGAATCCAAATAAGTGGTCAGATCTTGTTTTCTTTTGGGTAGTAGGTTTTGACCTCCAATGGCCGAACAGAATGCTCTTTTTCTCTTCGGTGGTTTTGACTTCATCTTGATGCACTTACAGGATCAAATTTGGGAGACATGTATGATTGAATTTTTCACATTTAGGCATGTTATTTCCATATATTGGTCTGAGAGATTCATAAAAAAGCTATGCTCTTGCAGAGAGGCCATTGTTTCTTGGATCAGAAAGAAGATAGGACCTGCTGCAAAAAACATAACGACGACAGAGGAAGCAGAGCATATATTGACGTCTGAGAACAAAGTTGTTTTGGGCTTCCTTAACTCCTTGGTGGTATTTATTCATTCACTCGGCCTTCTCCTATTACTTGTCCTAGTTGCAAAAGCAAACAGCCAAAACTTTACTGCAACTCTAGTGTTTATATGTATAGAAAGACACTTAATATTTTATCAGCTTTGCCAATTGAATTTTGTAGAAGTGCCTTTAATGTACGTGAATAATTATTTATTTGCACCAAAAGGCTGCTTGTTGATGTAGGTTCTCACCCACATCAATTCGCAGGCAGATACTCAGCCTGCTGTTTCTCCCCTTAATATTTTTAATCTAGTTTTTCATTTTTCGTCCTTAAAGTATTTTTTTCCCTTACCAGCCTTATGTTAAGATAATAGAAATTATCGCAGAATATTGTCCCAGCTTATAGTCTCGTGAGTTTTCTTCTAGTAAATATTATGAGTAAACATTCTGCTGGTGGAAAGCGTGATTTCCAATTTTGATATCCTCAAAGATGCTAAATTTGGTTTTCTTACTTACGAGGAGATTGCTTCTTCTTGGCATATGTTGCACTGAAGTGATGACTCACTTATTTGGGCTCAATTGCAATATGACTTCATTTCACGAGAAATATACCACTGATGTACGGATCTGATTATCTCCTTTATATACCAGTACAAGAATTCTAATGCTTGTAGGGTTGGTAGATCTACTTAAGATTCTTAACATTGTGTAAAGGCTTACAATTAGGTATCTGTCTTCTGTAATCAGGAATCAAACTCCTCGCTTTTGTTCTTTGTTTCTTACTGTGGACTTTCTTATTTCAGGGTCCTGCGAGTGAGGAGCTCGCTGCTGCTTCAAAACTTGATGATGATGTCAACTATTACCAGACTGTGAATCCAGATGTAGCAAAGCTGTTCCACATGGAATCCAATACTAAACGGCCTGCTTTGGTCATGTTAAAGAGGGAGGCTGAGAAAGTGACCTTTTATGGTTAGTAGATCTTTAATCGCTGATTTCATAGTTTGTACAGAATAATGCTAGCCTTACTTCAACGGAGATTTATTTTTGTAGATGGTGAATTCACCAAATCTGCAATTGCTGAGTTTGTTTCCACCAACAAGCTTCCTTTGGTGACACCTTTTACGACAGAAAATGCCCCTTCAATTTTTGAAAGTCCAATAAAGAAACAGGTAATGTGGTGCCTTTTCTTCTATTAGGAGCTGTAACCTCTGAACAGCAACTTATTGTTGATTTCAGATGATCTGACTCTTGTATTGATCTGTGCTACAATTTATTCTCAGGTGCTGCTTTTTGCCACATCAAATGATTCTGAGGTTGTTCCAACATTTCAGGAGGCTGCAAAACTATTTAAAGGGAAGGTTGTGCAGTTTTAGCTTTCGCCTTTCAGTAGGACAATGTTTAGCTTTCTCTCTTTAATATATGCATACTGGAGATGTCTACATCATTATTAATTAAGTTCTAAGCAATCGTTCTAAGCATTGTCGGTGAATCTGTGACTTATGGGCTTTATTCATTGGAATGTACACCCTTGAAGCAAAGTGTATACACAAACACGAGCGTCATATGTAGAATGTGTTAGGAAACAAATAAATGAACTTAGAATATGTTTGCATCTCCTTCTCGAATCAGAGACAAGTAGGATTGTGCTAGATAATATGAAAGGAAGCACCATTACCTGATTTCTTTAGCTAGATGGTGAATTGGTAAAGTGCTTGTGTAACTTGATGTATAACTGAGTGTAAAAACAAAAAGGAAGGATAAAATTAAATGTTAAACTTCACATTATCATCTCGAACCTCAATTTTTGGTTGAAAAGTACAATACAGTGGGTAACTGATATGGTATATAAACTTTGTCAGATGAAGATACAGATCTTGGTTTACACGGTCAATTTTATGCCTTAAGGAGTGGGATGTAGACCTTGCAAAATCAGGCCTTCCATTGTCTGATGAATGAATCAGCTTAACTATTTTAACCTTGTTTGTGTTAGTTGGCCCTGTGGAACCATGAATAAGCTAATGTAAGGAAAAACTGACATTTGCTGCATGCTATCTGTAAGACAGTTCAGTGCTTTGTTGTTAGGACTGAATATGAGTACTAACAGCACTCAAATAATATATGCAACAGGCCAAAGCAGTGTCCATTGTGAATAAATTAGAAAAAGAAAGGACTAATAGAAGCTGATCATAGTGCCTATTTTATGTATTCCAGATGTGTGGATTTTAGAAGATGAAAAGATTTTCTTAAAGAATAAAGGACAAGAGAACCCTTTGAAGAGGAAAACTTTCTTTGACCAAGATTACGTTATGTACACAAAGCAAATTCCTGGAGGAAACATTTGGTGAATATTACAATCTATTTTATAATTTTAAACCAATCTGAACACGAGAATGATATCTTTTTTTAATTTTTGATGGGCAAAAGGCATTTTCATTGAGGGAACAAAATGAGCTATGTTTTGATCTGCACTTTAGACCAATTGACAGGATTTACTTAATGGGAAATGTCCTGGGAAGAATTGGTTATTCTAATGAAGACATTAATTACCCTGTGGTCTACATTCGCTGTTGATATTGTCGATTCCATGATTACGGAGCATTGTTATACCAAGTAATAACTGAAGATCAGATGACGGCGACATACCTGTACAATTTCAAATTCTCAGGGTGAAGAAAAGATCTACAATATGCTGACCAATACTACGTCTGTTGCTTTGACTAAATGCAGCTCATTTTTGTGTTTGTGGCAACGGACAATGAAGAAGATGGAAGGCCAGTAGCAGAGTACTTTGGAATCACGGGGCATGCTCCAAAAGTAATCTTTCTTTTGCAATGCCTGTAAATTTATGTTTATGCATTATATGACATGTAAGGTTGTTTGTCTATGTCTCACAGGTTCTTGGATACACAGGAAATGATGATGCTGAGAAATACTTCCTCAATGGGGAAGTTACATTCGAGAAAATTAAGGTCAAAATTTCCCCATTTATTGAACTTCTGTATAATATTTGTTCATCAGCACCTGGTACCCAGCCCACCCCACCTCCCTGTGCTACAGCACTTTGCTTGTATCTCCATATTGGTTTCATTTGTGATTATTTTTATCTGCCCTCTTACATTCCTCAGGCATTTGGTGAGGATTTCTTGGCAGATAGGCTCAAACCTTTCTACAAGTCAGATCCAATTCCCGAGACTGTGAGTTGTAATTGCCCTCTCTAGCTGATCTACTTATCCTCAAATTCACTTAACTAACTTCCATTTCTCATTTCTGGATTGCAGAATGACGGGGATGTCAAAATAGTGGTGGGAAATAACTTTGATGAAATTGTTTTGGATGAGTCAAAAGATGTTCTTCTGGAGGTAACTTTTCAAATGATTTAGAAGGCATAATAAAAGTTGTCAGTAGAGACTTTCTAATTCATGTTTCCAAGTTCTTTTATTTCAGATCTATGCACCATGGTGTGGCCATTGCCAAGCTCTAGAACCAACATACAACAAGCTTGCCAAACACTTGCATGGAATTGACTCTCTTGTGATAGCCAAAATGGATGGAACAACAAATGAACATCCCAGGGCAAAGGTAAATTAGAAGTCAACCTGCTGACTTGATCTGACCATCTCCTAAATTCTTTTTAAAAGTGGTCTTTTTGTTTATTGATTCTAAAGGCCCCAAAATTCTCATGTTTTTGCCAAACTGACAGCTATCAATTAGTGTGAAGTGTGCCCTTTTTTAAACTATAAGCAAGGGAGAAGAGAAAATATGGGCTAGTTGTGAACCAATACAATGCACGCTGCAGTGGTTAATAATCAATAAGATTATGCCGTTACTCATGTATTAATTCACATATGGTTGGCATGAGTCTATTGGCTGTAACCATCAAATCAGCATGCTGAGCGGTGGTTAACAAACACCTACTACTTTCTAACAGAGAGAGCTTTCAGATTAGTGTGCTGCTTTTTTTCAAAAAAAATTATATATATTTATGAGATTAGTCTGAAATAGAATATCCTTGATCTTGTAAGTAATGATTTTTAGTTATGAATCTGTTAGTATAAATTGAGTCATATGCGTGTCAATCTATTGATGCTCCAAAAGGTAAACCTTTTCCAAATCCTAAGCATTAGGCTTTCATGCGAAACCCATATACAATCACCTTATCCCAAACCTACTGAAGTATAATAGACTTTTTTTTCCACAATCAATTTTAGAAGAATTACTCACACAAATATAATTTCTAATCGATTCATCATTGATTTCTTGAATCAAAAAATAATTGAATCCATTTTATTGATTATATATAATGTGTGTGTGTGTGTGTGTGTGTCAAAAGGTATTAAGAGATGACGACATATATATTTCAGTGGAATTCCTTTTTGTTGGGTTTCTTATTAATATTATCAACTTCCTGTTCTTTGTGACAGGCTGATGGGTTTCCCACGATTCTGTTTTTCCCAGCAGGGAATAAGATAGCTGATCCTGTAAGTAGTTCTGAAGTATCTTATCCTCGCATTTGTTTAATTTGCTTTACACTATTATCTGTTCTATGAACTATCGAGTTGACCAAAAAACAAAAAAAAAAATGGTTCTATGAATTATAGAAGAGAGAAAGAAGCATATGTGGCTCTTGTCTCGTGCAGATCCCTGTTGAGACAGAGCGAACTGTCGTGGCATTCTACAAATTCCTCAGGAAACACGCATCTATCCCATTTAAGCTCCAGAATCCAGCTTCTACCTCAGCATCTGAGAGTTCTGGTACCAAAGAAGTCATCAATGGCACCACCAATGAAAATGAGAGGAAAGATGAACTATGACCACGGTGTTTGTACGCTATGCTTGTTGTATCCTATGTGTCCAAACCGCGTCACAGATGCGTTCAACAAGAATAGATGGACAAAGATAGAGAGAACTAAGCAAGTATATTTACTGGATTCCAAGCCCTTCCCCTCCCGCGGCAGGTTCAGTCAACTAGGCAGTTAGAATCCCGGTCGTCTTGTAAAATGTTGTTTTGAATTCTGTGTTATATGTAATACAATTCGGTGCGGATGTGAAGCGTCCTGCCATGCAACGGTAGCTTGTTCTTTTAAAGACAATTCGGTACACGAGATTCTTGTTATGTTCGGGGTTCAGGAAAGGGTCTTGGCCTATTGGGTGCGTTTTATGGAGTCTCGCGTTTTTATTTCCGAAAGAATTTGTTCTTGTAAAGTCGACGTCTGACATTCGGATCTTATAGTGATAATATTATCGCTGTGGCAACATTGCTTTTCAAGGGTCCTACCTTGTTCTTGAATGAGGAATTAATATGAAAAAAACAGGCTTGCTTTTGGTTAAAGCGTAACATTTTCATAAGCCATGCGTCACTTAACACACGGTAATATAATCGTGATTTGGGTGTCTCAAATCCATATGGAAGCACGTGAACTACAAATAAATATTGATCTTCCTTCTTAATCCAGCATTGCCTGATGAGGACGCTTCTTATTTAACCTTTACTAAACCCTATTGCTAAGGAACTTCACTTTGCCTTGCTCATCTCCGGTATTTTTTTCTTTCGCTTTCCTGTTCTTTACGATAACTTTCAGGCTCGTCCTGATTAGATTTTTTCTTAAAACACGTTTTTCTTATAACTTTTTGAAAAAAAAAATTTACTTTTTTTTAAATAAAACTAAAATTTCTAACTTTTGAGAAAAACTGAATTTTGAGCTTTTTCTTTTTCTAATAATAAGTTTAGCATTTCTTGGAAGTCACGTTAAACAGTTATTGTAAAAATGATGTGCCTTTTTTAGGGGAAACAAGTTTTTTTTTTTTAAATGAAAAAATCCAATTCAAACCACCCTTAAAGAGTAAAATGCACATCAAGAAAAATCTATAATAATGAAATGATAATTCAGTTATTTGATGTTCAGATTCACTGTTTCAGATAATTCTATAGAAACTATGCAATTACTTTACTGCAATCGATCTTCCTTATATCTCATGGTTGAAGTATGCAAAGAGTTGACTTATTTTATAGAAATGAGGATGACTATAGGCTTGTTGGGTTGACTTCAAAGAATGTCTTCTTATATAACTTTCGATAAAAGTATTTTTTAAAAATTTTTCAAATTTTTTGTTTAATTTTTTAAAATCAATTCAATTTACAAAAATCAAATATATTTTCCAAAAAAACTTTTTGGAGAAAGAAAATATATTTTTTACGAGAAAAAAAAAAACAAAGAAGAGAAAGCCAACCAAATGAGCCCTATTTCCTAAATCTTTGCTTTATTTTCACCTCTAATAAAATAGTCAATCTCTTACTTAAAACTAGTCCAATCGCCCACACGGCAAGAAGAAATAGTCGTCGTGCTAGCCACCATTTTTCCATGTCTAACATGTTGTAGGCAAAAATTAATTAGAGATTAAAAAGAATAGCTTCAACATGACAAGATCCTTTTTGATAATTCTCAAAGTTACGCACAAAATTCTCGTTATATTCAATATTGAAAATTAACCTAATCTACTTTTAAAAATTATTTTTGTAATTTTACGTTTATATTATAAGAGTTTTTTTTTTCCCTCTTGAACTCGGAATTGTAACTGCCAAATCACACAACAAAAAGTTTGTATTAATTTTTTTTTTTCGCATGTCTCTTGGACTTCTTCGAATCACAAAACCAAATCTAAAACCGAGAAAACTCTAGGGGCATAAAGGAAAAGAATTTTCAATTTCTTTTTTGAGATTTAATTTGAGGTGTAGAGTAGAAGATGAGAATTTTTATTTCTACCCTAATATTAAAATATGAATAAAATCCTATAAAGTCGCAATACTAGATAAGTCTCATGTTGCTATAGTTATCAACATCTGTTTCAAAAATTATCATTCTCAATATTAAAGAAATAATCCAATTCATAGTCGAATGTGGAAAATTATTTTTGAATCAGTTAGTCATATTTAAACTTGAATGATTCAACAATCAGCTAGAATGATTCAACAAATTGCTTGTAATATAGTAAGGGCCTGTTTGGCAAATCTAACTATTAGAATAGCTGATAGCTGTTTGAGTAGTTGATAACTGTTGTATTTTAGCTGTTAGCGGATAGTAGCTCATTGAACAAAATGTGCTCGGTAAAAAAGATCTCTTAGATTAGCTGATAATGTTTAGCTGTTAGCGGATAGTAGCTCATTGAACAAAATGTGCTCGGTAAAAACCTAACCAACTGGCCCAAAATGCTTAAGCCGGTGATGACAGTAGTAATAAACCTAAGTCATTATAAAGTGCACACAAACAGAACCACCGATGTGTGATGGGGCGTTACAAACTCTCTCCCTTAAAGACGCGACGTCCTCGTCGCGGCCTAAACACAATAACAGAACCATAGCCTAAAACCCCAGGCAGCGTGGAATCTGCCCAGAGCCTGCTCTGATACCACCTGTAATGACCTAGGCCCAACTACTGGCCTGCCATCACACTTGAACCTAACCAACTGGCCCAAAATGCTTAAGCTGGTGATGACAGTAGTAGTGAACCTAAGTCATTATAAAGTGCACACAAACAGAACCACCGATGTGGGATGGGGCGTTACAAACTCTGCTAAATAATATATATCATGTTATTATTATTTTTGTTATTATGATAATTGTAATTACTATTACTATTATAGAAATAAGATAATATATTTCATAATTAGATATTTACTTTCATAATCATATTTTAATATTAAAGTATAACTAATTTTTTGATAAACTATTTGTATTAATATTACAAAAATTAATTTTAATAGATTTAAATTATTTTGTAAAAAAAAGTACTAATCAAACTTATGCTTTTAGTAATGTTGATTATATAGAAATTGAAATTCATTTTTATATTATTTCTTATTTATGTTTATTAAAGAAAAAGTAAAAATATAGAGAGAGATTGGAGAAAGAACAGAAAAATAAAAAAATGCAAAAATGGTAGAATTTCCAAAAAAACATGAAAAGTTAAAAATTACATGAAACGCTAAAGTTTTAGCTTTTAAGAAACGCTAGTTGAAACGCTAAAAGCCGCCTAAAAAGCTACTTGAAATGCTAGTTTACCGAACAATTATAATTTACCAAAATAGTGTTTTAACCAGTCAAAAAGCTAAACGCTATTTAAAAAGTTATTGCCGAACACGCACTAAAAAAGTTCATTAACTGCAAATTATAAAAATACTAAAAGTTTGATTTAATTTACAATACTAAAAGCTACTTAAAATATGGTTACTAAACATGACCTCAAAATGTAGACCAGAACTATTTCAATGATAGTAAATTTTTGTTTAAGTCAGATGTTAATATATAAAGTTATAAAGAGTTAATTCTTTTATAGGTCCCTAAATTATGGCAATATAGAATATTTTGCTTCCTGAATTTAGAGAGTTAGAGTTGAGCATTATTCGGTTAATATCGAAAAGCAAATTGGAGCCGACCCGAAATAGACATTCGGCCAATTAGGAGCCAAATTGACTGAATAGTTCAATTTTTCATTTATTAATTTTGACGAGTAATGAGGGCACTATGAGAGACTTCGCATTCAAACTTAAAAGTTATATTCAGTTTTCACTAACCTTGGACCACTTGGTTACTTATTTTTTTTCTCAATAAAATTCACTTATTATTGACAGTGTTTTTTATTATTATTTTGGTTAATAATGGGAAGTGAACCGAATAATCAATTCCATAATTTTGATTCTCTATTATTTTGGTTCAGTTGCAGTCGAAAATCATCTCTACCTGAACTATTAGAGTGAGCCTTTTAGTGATTAAACTATTAGTTATTAGTAAGGATGACAATGGGATGGGTACCTTACTCATAAAAGAATCTCAACCCGCTACCCGGATAGCGTCCCAATTCTCATTTTCGTCCCAAACCCAAATAAAAATTAAACGGGAATCCCATTTTCGGAACATCCCAAACCCGGTTTAAAAAATTTTAAATTTAAATAAAAAATTTTAACAAGAAATGTCCCGAACCCAAATTTAAGAAATGTTCTTGACTTGGAAGCCAAATTAAATCACTAAATTTTAAAAAACTAACTATTTAAATAAAATTTTCCAAAAAATCTAAATAATATCACTAAAATACATTAAAATGATAAAATTTTAAAGAGTCAAAGGTTAAAGGTTTAAACCTTACTACTATTAGTAGAAAGTAAAAATCTTCTCTTAATTTTTAGTATATAGTATATACTTATGTACTTAAAATTATAATTAATTAATAAATATAAAACACCTATACATGCACACACAAACTTACACATATATTTATGTATATATATATAATCGGATTCGAAAATGCGAGTACCTGGGGTGTCAATCCCAATTCTGTTCCAAACCCTAACAGGTATTTTTACTCGTTTCGCATTTGTTTCAAATTCTTAACGGAACGGATTTTATCAGATTTTAATCGAGTCGGTCGATGTCGGATACCCTAAGTCGCTTGTTCCATTGTCATCCCTAGATGTCGTTAGGTCATTTAACTCTTTTCATCCCGAAACTAGCATTACTATCGTCATTACTACCGTCACTACTTTCATCTATTTACATGTTATGACTGTGCCGGTAACCTTGGGTTTTAGAGGGAAATGATATTTTCGGATAAAAATGACCGTTTTTAAATAAAAATGACTAAAAAGTATCTAATAATCAATAAAAGCAACAAAAAAGCTCACTAATAATTCAAAAAATAAAAACACCCGCCACACTATGTAGTTCAATAACTTATGGAGAAATTAATGCAAATGTAAAACGTACATGTTGATTTTCAAATTTACAAATCCACTTTCCTTCTTCTACAATCAAATTATTAACTATTTGACCCGAAACTCTTCCCTTCCTTGAATCTATAGCTAGCTTTCCCCGCGTTCTCGCTTTTCACGTTTCTCTCCAGTCTCCACCCACGCCCCCAACCCCCCCCCCCCGTCTCTCTCTCTCTCTATATATATATATATGCAATACAGACTACAGTCTCAATATATTCAAACTGAAAACCGCCTCTATCTCTCAGATCTCTACATATCTTTGCATTAGAAAATGACGAAAATGCCCCTGAACTTCGTCTCCTTCGCCTTCCTCTTCGGGTTCCTCGCTGTTCAACACTCCCTCTGCGCAGATCCGCCGCAGATTTCACCCGCTCCGTCGCCAGAGTCCGGCGCCGATGCCGACGTTGACTTCATCCCTCCGCCTCCGGCCTACATCGCCTCTCCTTCTCCTTCTCCATCTCCATCTCCTTCTCCGTTAAGTTCTTCTCCTCCCTCGCCTCCCGCAGCAGATCTCGCTCCGGAGACCTCTTCCTCTCCGGCTCCTTCTCCGGCTAGCGGTGACCGATTGAGGAAGTATCTGTCTCCGTCTCCGAGTCCGGCTCCATCGAGAGATGTTGCGGCGGATGTGAATCATGCGAGCAATGCCGACTCTGGAGGTTTGGAGCAGAAGAAAGGTTCGGACGACGGGCTCAAAGGAGGACAAAAGGCCGGCATTGCGTTCGGAGTTTTCACCGGAGTGTTCGTCGTAGGGCTCGGAGCTAAGGTGTGCAAGAAGCGGCAGCAGAATATCCGGCGAGCGCAGTTCGGCTACGCCGCAAGGAGTGAACTCCTCTAGATATACATATACATAGTACACGTATAGATTCTATATATGATCACTTCATATATGTGAAAATTCCTATTGGATTTTTAGTATAATTCACGATTTTTTGGATCACTAATCTGCATTTTATTTTTGACAATCGAATAAAGTTTTCATTTTTGAATTTTAAATGTTGAATATTTATTTTTGCGGCTTTTATTATTCAGTTATTTTGTCTAATTGTTTTCTGTTATTCTTTTTAATCAAGCAAAATTTAAGCCCAATCTTATATTACATCTCCTTCAAAGAAATGTTGCATGTCCCATCCATTGTGTAAGTTAAATCATATTACAATTATTAATATAAATTATTAGAATAACCTAGAATTTAACGTTGTGGGACATTGATAAAACCTTTTTAACTAAACCATTTTTCTGATCAATGTTTCTAAATGAATTGAATCAGAAATCTTACTATTCCTTGTTTGATTGTTTCTTTCTTGAAATGAAGCTTTTTAAGATTTCTTTTTTTAACATATAGCTTGACAATCTGTATTTGACTTAGTTTTTTTTTTTTTCTCTCTCTCTCTCTCTTTTAACTTCTGTAGAAAATAAATTTTTATATAATTTTAGAAAAAAAGTGTTTTCTAGAAGTGCAAATTTTTGGCTTATGAGAAAAAAAAAAAAAAAAAGAAGGATCTAATTTGAGTTTTTTAGGTATTGTTCGGCAAAACTATTTCTAGTTTTATTGTTGTATAAAACTGGGCCTCAGTGTTAAATTTAGTATTTGAACTAACTTTAGTTAAATGCTGACGATGTTAATCTTTTAATAAGTTTTTTTTTTCCCTATCATACGCTTTAACTTGTCTTTTCATTTTTTATCCTTTTTTTAATTTTATCCTTATGTTTTTTTCCCTATCATAATAAGTATTTTTTTTATAGCATCGATGAAAATATTTTGTACAAAAATAACAACTGTAGTATATCTTTTACGTTCGTCTACATTTATTAGCTAATCTAATAATTAGCTAGTCAAATAGTTATTAGTTGTTTGAACAATTAATTTTTGTCAAACTGAGGACCTTGAGTTTCAACTTTTTTTTTTTAAAAAAAAAAACTAATCTAAATATTTATTACAAAAAAAATATTTTTTCAGAAAAATCAGTGATAGCGGGCCTGTAATAGTTGATAAAAGTAACTACTGATTGCTTCTTTGATGACGTGAAGCAGTTCCAGAAGCCAACATAAAAGCATACCCCGAAATGCTTTTTTGCATCTTGATCTCCAACGTAATCGCTTTTCAGCAAGCCAACCAAATCGCAATTTTCTCTCTTTTTTCGAGCAACTCGAATTCCATTGTAGCTCCTGTAATATTCTTCCACATTAGTTCTGTTGAAAATTTGTGTAAATTTTATAATGACTTAAATTCACTATTACTATAATCACAGTTTTAAAATATTTTAAACCAGTTGATTAGATTTAATATGATGACAGGACCGTAGTTGAGTTTGAGTTGTTATAACTCTCAAAATGTCAAAATACCCTGTTAGTAGCTAGAAGATGTGCGTCTTTCATAGATTTTCCATTCATTTGCTAGCGAAATAAGACTCCGTGTAGTGATTTGATGTTTCTCTGGTTGGTTATTCAGGTTTGCTCTTGTGTTGGCCATAGAATTTGATGCCATGTCTAGCTTATTTGAAAAAATTATTTCAATCAATTGTTACTTTTTCAAATATATTTAGTAAATGATCATTTATGACAAAAACACTCTTACAAGATCCCGAGATTACTGAGAAGACAACTCTTGATAAGAATGAATACTATCTTCAAGTCTACATATAACTAACACCATCTAGTGGGCTAAGAGACTTTGGTTTCATATGTTCATCTGTCACTTACTTTTCTTTTTGTGCTAGATAATTGTTTGAACTAGAAATCTTCTAATCATCAGTTTGTTGGTCTATTCAATGTCTGTGAGGTCAACTAGTGTCGAAGTCGCGATTTTGTCTGAAAATTGGTGGCATTGTCTGCCTTCTTGTAGTTGTTGTATTCGTTGAAGTTTTATTATTATTTTTTTTTTCCTTTTCTTTTTTTGTCAAGAGGATCAATAGTATTTTTACTTACCACCAGTAATAATTTGAACTCGAGACTTTTAGATCTCAAGTGAATGATGCTATTGCTAAACTATACCCGACAATTATTCTGTTTGAAATTAGGATTCTACATCCTTTTGCTCCTTATTGAGACTAAAAGGACCAGAATTGAGTAATGTTGTTCAAAACGAAGAAGAATCAACTGTCAAAATAGGCTTATCATCATAGATTGGAATTCAAATCTGAAATTAGCCAAGCTGCTCATATTTGCGCTCTATATAGCTAGCAAGAACAATTAGAAACATTTTGATTGTTTCGGTTGATTGAAACGAGCAAAATATACGTGCTATGATGCATTGAATTTATACAGTCCATTCCATCTATGCGATAAAGTTTGATTAGATTTGATTTAGTTTAGAAGATACCAATATTAATGCCAGAACAATGATATGCTCAAAATTCTCGATGCCAATAACTATTAGAACAAACTTTGATGCATTTACATGAATTTTCATCTGGATTTCATTCAATGGCAGAAGAGTTGATAGTGTTACATCATACACGTATAGTAATGGAAGAACATATAATTACTGCCTCAGCAGAGGAACTCCTCTTTGGAGGAGAAAAAGGTCCTACCTGCTATCACTTTTTATCTGTATTGCTCTCGGGTCTGGAGGGATTGCTATATTTTGTCTAGCCTCTAAGATCCATGTTTCCGATAATCACCAACCCATTTTATTCTTCTGCAGGTGGGTCGACCCAGCGGCCATGATCCTTTATCAGCTGGATCAAGGCATCAGTAGCATGCTCCATGTTGATTCCTCGTTTCACCACAGTCTGAAACACATGCAAATCAATGTCAAAATAATATTAGCATTGTATGACACATATGTTCTGCAAATGAACCACATTGATGAAGTTCTCAAACTTGTCCACATCACTATGTTAAGAATAAAGCTACCTTAATCATCTCAGAATATTATTAAATGAGTCAAGTGCAAATTGAGATTTCCTTTACAAAACATTCTGAAGAATTAACTCAGCAAGCAAGAATCAGAATCACAGACAATTTAATGGAAAAGCTAGTTGTCTTGGCGCATAACTTGGAAATTAGGTACATACAGGTTATTAACTATTTGATGGTTTTATGCTCATGATGTGTTGAAGATAGATATTATTCGTGAATATAATGTTATCGGGATCACTACCACCCTATTTCTCACGGTTGCTCTCTGTGTGTAATGTCTAGTTTGTCAGTTACAGATGCACCAACTTATTTAACTATTTGATGGTGTTATACGAATGATGTGTAAAAGATAGATATATAACTTCATGAATACGATATTATTGGGATCACTAATGTCCTATTTCTCCCAATTGCTAGCTCCATGTGTAATGTCTAGTTTATGATCAGAGATGGTCCATATGTGTCTTTTCACATCATCTCTCGATCCCTTTTGTCCCGCTATTTGGAGTCAACAAGTTTGCTGGTCTCCTAGTATAGACATTCAGACGTCTTTCTCTTACACCTCTTTGTCTTACACCTCCGCTTCTACCACAGTTGCTGTTGGACTTCCCTAGATTAATTTACATGTCATCCGGGAAAAAGAGACAAAATATTATTACCTTTCCAACATAAAGATCAATCTTTCCAGGAGCACCACCAACGTATCCAAAATCTGCATCAGCCATCTCTCCTGGTCCATTAACGATACAACCCATGATTGCAATCTGCATAGGAAATGAACAGGGTGAACACGTTTCCACTGAGTTGTAGTTTTTGGTTATGATCTCCAATCATTGAGGTCTCTAGGGTAAAGTGTTTACAGAGACACCAGGCAAGTGCGATGTCTTCTCTCTTATTTGCGCACTTATTTCTTGAAGGTCAAACAAAGTCCTACCACAAGATGGGCATGACACATATTCCTGAAATAGGAGCCATACCACCATAAGAAATCATCTCCAATCTGCAATTAAGTTTAATGCTCTAAACATTTGAATAATCACAGTATCCAAAAAAAAGAATAAAGAACCTCACCGTTTTTGTATTCCGCATTCTGCACCCTTGTAGTAAATTAAATGATGTGTTTCTTAGAAAATCAAAGTCCTGGTCTAGGGCTTCTAACAGAATCCCATCTCCCAGTCCATCAACCAAAAGGGCACCCGCATTGCTCCCAGCATTAATGACTAAATCATCCCTGCCAATATGTAGAAAAACTCTAAGCATGCATTCTTCCGTATCTTAACCTTTATTAATCACTCTTGCTTCTTACCTGTGAATTCCTTTAGGAAATTGTATGTGATGAATTACAGGAAAATTGAGTGAGTTCTCAGAAAGATACTCAAAAAGCCTGTGACAACCAAAGATATAAACTATCAAGACTAGACAGAGCTCAGAAAGATGTTAGGTTTGGGATTCGTAGCAGAATTTAAGCCTAGATACTAGTCCATCCCCTCTGTGTAAATGATGCAAAATATTAAGCTTGAACATGTTATTCTTGCAACAACTCAGAAGCCAAAATGACCAATTATCCATTATTCAGTTACATCTCTATGAGGGATTCTTAAAAATGTTGTATGAATGTCTAATTTATTCACCTGCCTTAAACAGGCCTAATATGGCCCTTCCAAACCTCCCTTAATTGAAAAACCCACACATTTTCATAGTTAGATATATACCTCCTAGCTGCATGAACTCTGCCAATTTTCTCTTCTGTGTACGGTAGATCATGAAGAATCATAGTAGCATCGACATTCTTCAGGATATCCAACTCTTCACGAGCTTCATCACCACGTACAGACACAACCAAGCGTGTTCCTTAAAGCAAAGACAAAGTGATTTAGGCTGAATATTGCCATCATAGAGTGCAATTCATTTTCAATGTGCCATATAACCACCAAAAGAAAAAGCCATACCTTCTGGAAGAAGTTTGTGAGCACCACTTGCCAACTCATTTAAAGTTACCAGGACCACGGCATTGGGTAACGGTTTTGTCAACTGCTCAGATAAAGGAGTTATCACTCCCATACTGATGTCTACCAGCCTTTTGAGAGCTAGTCGCTGGTCAGATTACAAGAACAGATTCAAGTTATTTCCTCCTTCAATGCATTGAAAAAAGGAGAAAGCGCGTGGGATGAAACAGAACGGAACTCTGTTGAATTAACGAAAACAAAGAAATAAAGATAGCAATGTAATGTACAAAAAAGGAAAAGGCACTTACAGCATCTTTATCATCTACTGGTGGAAGCTCTCTCAACAAGATCGAGTCCACTGTTGCCAGATCCTAGCGGAAAGAGAACAACTAAGAATGCATATCAATAATCAAGTACATCTCATGAACAAGGGAGAGTAAGAACAGACCTTAAATGGCATCCCAACAACAAGCTTTGCTGCCAGTGATTTGTATAGAAGTTCTGGTGTCTGGCAGGAGAAAGACAATAACAATTTTAACAAAACTGGTGTCGTGATCATCAATGTAAATTGAAGAATGACTCCCAAACTGATATGGGATATAAACATCAAGTGCAAGAGACAACCTTCAACTGATCCAGGGAAACAGGCAAGAGGACAGAGCCATCACGGTGCAGGACACCCCTATAATCTACCTCTTCACCCTGTCATTATTTTCTTTCAATAGTTTTGAGATCAAATATTCAAGTAGAACACCACAAAGGAACAAACTATCTTTTGGACAAGTCAACTCTTACCTCTTTCTGAACAGGCAGTTCTCCTGTTCTACGCTGGAAATCAAAATAGTGTCTGTGCTTTTCTTCAAACGGTGCCTGATAAATGAGAATAGATACACCATATCAGTTTTTAACATGCTCAATACTTGTGAAATAATTAAGCATATGAACCAGAAAATAAAGATGGCAGCCCTACCACTCCTTGCTGAAGCTCAGCTGCTTTCATGCCAAGGTTTGCCAATCTTCGACAGGGGTCTATCTCCTCCTCCGGAGGTTCTGTCAGAGAAACCCTTATGGTATCACCCAGACCATCCTGAGAGCAAAACAAAATTTTAATTGTCAACATTCCATCATGCAAAACAATACAATGTTGTGAATGCAATGATCAGGTGTGTGTTCCGCAATAGCTTTTGGAGTAGCTTTTAGCGTTTTGACTAAATCAAAACACTATTTTGTTAAATGACTCTTGTTCTGTAACAAGCTTTTCATATTAGCTTTTACCATTTCAACTAAAGTTTCTCAAAAGCTAAAAATAAAGTAGCTGTTAGCATTTCACTTTTTTTTGGGCAATTCTACCCTTTTCTTCATTTTTTTTCTGACAATTCTACTCTTTTTCCAATCTTTTTCTATATTTTTACATTTTCTTTCACAAATAAAAATTAAGAAACAATATAAAACTGAATTTGGAATTCTATCTAATCAACATATACTAAAAAGTATAAGTTTAATTAGTTCTTTTTTTTTTGACAAAATAAATCTTGAATATATTAAAATTAATTTTTATAAAATTAATACAAATGTTTTATCAAAAAATTAGTTATATTTTAATATTAAAATATTATCAAAAAAAATAAATGTCTAACTATAAAATATGTTATCTTATTCCTATAATAGTAATAATACTTATAATTATTATAAAAACAACAAGAATAATAATAATAACATGATATCAATATCTTTTTATATCATTTTACATTCACCAGCTAATCTAACAACTAATTTTACTAGACACATTTTGTTCAATAAGCTAGCTAAACAACTATCAACTAACAGCTAAAATACAACAGCAATAAGTTACTCAAACAGCTATCAGCTATCCTAATAGCTAATTTGCCGAACAAGCCCCAAGAAGAACACGCCCCACATGGGAAGATCTTAGGAAGATGAGCAAGACTATATTACTCGTGAAAATATCAATTAGAACCCAGTAACTTCCAAGATTATGATACTCTAATGTGAAAATATCAATTAAACCCAGTAACTTCCAGGGAACAACTTAATAACAATACTTGCAATAAATCTAGCAAAGCTATCTTGGTAGTTAACAAAAATGCCACATGCATGTTATACAAAAATATGCTCACTGAGATGAATTTATAATGGAGAAGTCAAATGAAGAATATCCACCTGCAGAAGAGTTCCAATACCAATGGCAGATTTCATACGTCCATCCTCACCTTCACCAGCTTCGGTTACTCCCAAGTGTAACGGATAATCCCATCCTTGAACATACATTTCAGCTACAAGAAGACGGTATGCCTGGACCATGACCACAGGATTGCTTGCTTTCATTGAAAAGACAAAATTATGGTAGTCCAATTTCCGACATATTCTTGCAAACTCAAAAGCAGATTCAACCTGTATTGTAATCAGATTAATTTAAGATCGTCAAATCAAGCAAAACTAAGCTTGAAGGAGAAAGTTAGAAAAGGAACTCGGAAACAGCTGATTCAGTTGCCACTCACCATTCCTCTTGGTGAATCTCCATAATAGCTCATTATACGATCTGAAAGACTCCCATGGTTAGTCCCGATGCGCATCGCCCGTCCATATTTTTTACATTTTTCAACCAATGGACTAAAGACCTGGAGCATTTGAAGGAATTGAGATTCCATAACAATGTATAACAGCATCTTCCTATAATAACCAATTCTAATCCATTATATAGTTCCAATGATGATCACTTTACTAGCACTCTTAACACAAAAACCAAGAATAGTTTACAGTATTAGTACTACATTAGGGTCCTTTTTTTAATAGGAAAAGTAACTTGGTAGGGGAAAATATTTGTCTGAAAAATAGAATATTTTCTTGCGTTTGGTTGTCATGCGAGAGAGAGAAAGCACAAAGATGAGCTGCTGAGCTGTAAGGTAGTGAAACAACGTTTTCATCACCTAAAGCACATGAAAACATCTTACTCTCTTCGTAACTATTATTTTACATTGACTGAAAATATCTTTCAGTTGACTCATTTTACAGTGTTTCCAAATCATTTCCAGCAAAAAATTTTATAGCAAACAAATGAAAAAAATTAAGCCAAACAAATGAATCCTTAACAATGGAAAATTTTATCCAACATATATGTTGTTAAGTAGTCTAACCTTCTCAATATGCTCAAGTTCTTGCTGATAATCTTCATCTGTGTACTCCAGCTTTTCAAACTGAGCTCGCCTATCCGCTGAAATTTATTACAAAATAATCGTGAACAAAGACATAAGGAAGAAAGAGAAAATAAAACTAGAAAACCAATACAATATATGTTCTACCAAAGTTTCCGGGGTTGACACGAATTTTGTCAAAGCATTCCGCAACTCGCAGTGCAACAGAAGGAGCAAAGTGAATGTCCGCAACCAGAGGGATGTTATAGCTGCAATAATCGGTAGTCTGTGAAGACCTTACACTCATATGCTTATCAATGATTGACAGATACAATTTTCTATTAGACTTACTTCTTCTGAACAAGAAAATTTTTAATTTCAAAACATGCGTCTGCTTCTTTCTTCCCTTGCACTGTTATTCGAACAATGTCTGCTCCCGTGTCAGCTATTCTCATTACCTAACAGATATAACAATCAACTTGAGTTGTTAAAACAGCATCAATCTGAGAATACCCTTATGTGAGAAACATTCAAGTCTCATTAGTTATTTCAAGATTTCTATTTCTGAGTCCATGGCCTTAGATGATGCTCTTTAAAGTCTTAAGAGATATATCCCCTCTTCTGAGCTTCACAGATTCATGTCAATGTTTGAATTTAGAAGCCAAGATTGGTCAATCTTATTCCCATTACTTGCATGTTTGCAATTTACATAGAGAAGAATTGACAAGCAGTGCATGACTTAGAATGTCATAATGGCGCATACTGGACTGCACAGAGAGAGTAATGTAAAAGGTGGGAATAGTTTGTCTCCATGAGGCTCACCATCAAGAGTAAACAGAAAATAGAAATATACCTAATATTCAGTTAGGTGCATTCACTGAGATCATCACTCTATGTACACCAACACATTAGAAATCTTTCATGCAGAATTATTAATTGTGTAAAGAAGCACAATTGGAATAGTTTCTTTTCTTCCTTTTTTTTTTTCCTTTTTTTGCTTGTTATCTGCCTATATATAAGCAATTCTTCGACGAGATACATTAAAAGATTATAAAAGTAAACCTGTTCAACTGTCGCAGCAACATCCTTGGTATCTGTTGTAGTCATTGTTTGAAGTCTTATTGGATGATTGCTACCAATGGCCACATTCCCCACCATCACCGTGCAGGTTTTTCTCCTAACAGTTTTGTGTATGGACTCACAGTACTTCTGCCTAGGAACTGGAAGTTACAATAAACTGTTAGCAATCTAACACATAACTAAGCCTTCACAAAATCTTAGAAAACGAACAATAGTATGTCCAATACTTGTTAATTGACAAAATAGCTAGGGTAAACAAAAAGTATACCTAACAGGGGGCTCCCATCCGATGCAGGCTCAAGTTCAACAGTTTCTGGACCAGGGTTCTGATTTTTTATCACAGACACCTTGGTTCGACGAAACTTAACCCTCTGCAAGTCAGACACCTTAACAAAATCTATTCGTTTTGCAAACCCGAATCCGTTTTCTCTGCTCTTTAGCCCAGTAAATGAAGCTGGAACAGCTCCAGTTGCCATTTCTAATACTGCCACAGCTATCAACTTTCACAGTCCTAAAATTACACCAATCAATTCAGTTAATAACTTCCACTAAAATTTAGCATCAATTTAACTTTCACAAAAATCAAAATTTTGGGGCCTCAATGCCTTGTTTGCATGATAGACCCTTACAGTCTCCAACAATTCTTCAAACCCCTGCAATGCAGGAGCTTGTTTTGGCTCCTAACCAACCAAATAATACATTAAGATCATAATAGCAAAGTAGATATTGATACCCTTTTGAAAGCCATTAATCTTCCTCACTTGAGTTTCACATAAAATTAATAACCAAACAAAAATTATCAGGTACCACGTAGCCCACATGCGTTGGCCCTCAAATCCACTGGCCCAAAATAATTAACCGACTAGAACACCAAGGGCCCCTTTGAAATTGGCCTTTTTTCCATAATAAAAATCAAACCTTTTTCTGTTTTTACCATGAAGTATTTGAATTGGCTTTTAGGGGGCCAAAAAAAAACTGAAACTATTAAAAGGAAAAAGCTCAAATTCAGCTTTTCTTGAAAAAGCTAGAATTTTTTTTAAAAAAAAAAAAGAAAGAAAAAAGTACTGTTTTAAAAAGTTATACAAAAAGGCGTTTCCTTAAAAAAAGCAATCCAAACAATCCCTAAAATATAAACCAGACACGAAGTTGGTACATCACAAGAAAGCTTAAGTACACCAACAATCATACTAAGCAGCAAATTCAATCAACGAAAAATAATAAAGAAAAAAAGAAAATATAGAACTTTTACCAGTGAGCTGCAGTGATCAAAATCAAGATTATAACTTCACACAAATGAGCTGAAAAATTGAAGAAAATTTACAATCTTGCTTGCAAATTTACAATCTTTCTTGAAGTAAAAGCAGCTATATGTGATTGTTCTTACCTTTTAGGCAAAAGGGTCTATAAGAAAGTGATAGAAGACTCCAGAAAGTGAAGCAAAAAAGGAAAAAATTGGTGGTAGATGGAGTTTGAGAGGTTGTTATAAGCAATGTGTTTCAGAAAAAATTTGGGGGTGAGGATTGAATTTATATATAGTAGCTAACTAATAATGTTTTTTACATGCTTGGAGTTGAAAGAAACAGAGGAGGCAACATGTGATAAACAGACAAATTGCAGGTCTATAGCATCTTTGGTTTCTTGTTTTTGTGGCCATATAAATTACCAGCACTAGTTAGTTATTGTTTGTTAATGGTGCATAAAATAATATATGTTTGGTCTGAAGTTTCTCATTTTCGAATTTATCTACAATATTTAGATGTTATTGTACTTTGACCCTTGTACTGTTTGGTCAAATGACCAGCTTTTTTTTTTTTTTGGGTTGGCGGGGGGGGGGGGGGCGGTAGCGCCTAAACTATCGTTGAGCTAGAAATGGAAAGGTATAAATGACAAGATTGAGTGACAGCTTCTATTTTCTTCTTCTTTCTTTTTTTTTTTTTCGTCATCATTTTTTAAGAAGGCAAACTCGGGTTAAACCAACATTATTTAAGGGTTTTCCTCTTTTGTCTTTCACGAGAAGAACAAACAGTTGATATGGCACTTCTTTTGCTTACAAAACTGACTAGCTATTGTAAGGCATGATTGACAAGTCATTCTACAAACATTGATTCGTTTTTCTATAAATGTGGCTCAAATGATACCTATAATTGTCATTAAGCATTTTCTAGCAATCCTTAATCACTAAAGGAGGTTGTATAACTGGACGATTACAAGTTATAATTATAAAAAAAAAATAACTCAAATGCAAAATAAAATTGTGCTATGAATTGCTATTTAAGCAAAGCAATTGTTTAGTAACAACTAATTCTTGAGTTTTGACCCCTAAAACTATATTATGTACTCATCTCTTACCTCTAAATTACCACATTCGATGGTAAGAGAAGTTTTAGTGAAGGAGAAGAGTAAGTTACTAAACTCAATTTTTGTGTCATCTAACTTTTCCTTAAGTATTTTTATGCTTTATTTTAAAGTATTAGAATGAACAATGAGCTAGCTTCAAAATAGTTTCTATTGATGTTTACTTAAGTTTTTACTTTTTGTAATTCTAGAACACTTTACTAGTAGTACAAGAAGTTGTGCATAGTTGAAAATACTTCCACCTTATCTGACATAAGATTTTTTTATTTTCTTTTCATTATTAATAATCATAATGTTTTATTAACTAAAAGCTTATTAGGAATTCGTAGCTTTACAAATCTACTGTTTTGCCGATACTTTAATTGAAAGTTCGTGTTTTCTTTGGTTAGAAAAAAGATTAAGAAAATATTTTTACTCTGACGTGATGTTTACTGAACTTGAAGGACTAAATTGCAAAATATGATGAGGAATCTTAAATGCCTCTTTAAGATATTCCGTTAAAGGAACGTGCCACTTGGGACCAAGCTAACCAGCTAAACTCACATCATTGGGACTTGGAAGTCAACGTCGCCACTGTTGAGTGGTTTTTTTTTTTTTTTTTCCTAAATAAAGAGATAGCGGTCACGTAGCAATTAAATGAACATATAAAATCATGATCAGAAAAAAAAAATCAAAATAACAAATAAAAAGCTAGACTATTGAGAGCATGATTAGCGAAATTAATTTTATTAGAAAAGAGCCAAATCTTGAAGTTTTTATCTGTTCTATCTATTGAAAATGTTGCCTTTATATGAAATTTAATTTATCCTTTTGATGTATCTGTATTTAGATTCGCTCTTAAAATTTAAATATTATTGAAAAATTATATTTAGTTAAAAAGCGGGACTGGAAAAGTTTGAAGCAATTGTATGTACAAAAATTTGTGTCCTTTTGTATGTGTATTATGAGAATAAATAATAGATAGTGAAGTTAGCATGCCATATATGTATTATATAAGGCTCGTTTCGATTTTCTTTTTTTAGAAGTGATTTTTGTACCAGCTTTTGTAAGAAGTATTTTTTTCAAAGTTAAAAATTCTGATTTCTAAAAAAAATAATATTTGCACTTTTATCAAAATTTTAATTTTTTTAAAAATCAAACTAAATAGTTATTGTAAAAATAAAATATTCTTTTTCAGGAAAAAAATGTACCTTTTTTTCCTGAAGAAAGCCAATCCAAATGAGCCTGTAATAGAGGATAATCTCCCCTTTTTTGATATGTTGATGAAACAATTTCTTCTTCTTCTTCTTTTCTTTTTTCTTTTTTCTTGGCTAAGCAAGCAAGAAAAATTTGTATTAGTCACAAACTTTACAAAATAAGGACACCTCAATCAGCCCACCCTAGTTCAAAATTTCTTCTATTCATGTGATGCACATGTAATGCTTGTTTGCTTGCTCTTAAATTTGACTAGTAAAATCTTATAATTGAAAATTATGTTGATTATATTATTGAAGCCATTTATTACAAATTGCCATGGCCCCTCCTCCAAATTTGTTTTGGAAAAAATATACATATAATATAATCTTTAAGGGAAAAAAAATACTAAAAATTTTCATAATTGACCCCCTAACAGTTTGCACCAATTTCCTCTTTTCTTTTTTCCTTCGGGTTACACACTTTTCTTCTCTTGTTTTTTCGACAATTCACAATTTTTGGTTACTTTTTTCTCGTCCGGTCGCAATCGTCACAAAGCCTCTCTTTCCACTCGCCCAGCGACAGCTCCTCTCAGGTTCAAGTAATCCAATTTCAAAACATACACGCAAACCCAAAGGTAAAGTAAACACATGCTTAAAATGGTTGTTTATATTTATTTTTTGTTTTCTTTTTTCTTAACTTTTTATAACTCGACTAATTATTATTTATGATAAATCTACTTATCATAATTTAAATATTAATTGAATTATTCAATTTGAGTCAACATCAATAATCCTATACTTTTCTTACTTTACATAGATGTCTACTAATTACTATAATGAAGAAAATTTTCATGTCTCAATTCATTATTATTATTTTTTTTAATAAAAGAATCTCGAGTAGTATTGTGATTGAGGTATGCCATTGTAATAGTATGATTTGTGTTTATTTCTTAAAATAAGCGTTTATTTTTTTTTAATAAAATGATTAGTATCTAGACACATAATTGGCCCCCCAAATTTTTGGTTCAAGGTCTGCCACTAACAGATTGTATGAATGACGTAAATCTTAAAATAAAATGTATAGTGAAAACTAAAGATTAATGAACAGGACTATGATTGGCTAACCAAATGTAACACTAAGGATATCTCTCTTCACGATCAGAATTCTCTCCTCTTTCCTATAATAGCATGACTCAAATTATTCTATTCCATTACAATGAACTTTCTTTCTACTATTTTAATTTTGAGTTTAGTCCTACTAGAGTAGAATTACTGTATACTTTCCTCCTTTTGATATAATGCTCATGTTTCTACAATTTTTGCTTATGGTACAGGAAATTTGCGTGTAAAACACGAAGCAAAGTTTAGACTGATCAAGTAAGCACTTCAACATGTGAATTGTGATGTACCAATCGACAATTTATACACTCACCAAATTCAATATGAAAAGACTTGATAAAGACATCAATAATTAGTAGATAATCCAAATTTGATAAATGAGAATTGCTTCTTTTTTTTTTTTAATAAGTTAGAATATCCCAAGTCATATTATACTTGAAACTAATCTTTATCAGGTTGGGGGGGGGAAAAAAAAATTATCCCAATAAGTACAAATTTTCGAGATATGAACTCATATTCTTTTCATCAAGATGGAATCGCTACCACCTTAACCCTTAGACACCCTTATCTTTGACCAACATAAAAAGGAACAGAAGAAGACCGGAAACACGCTTATCTCGCGGACATTAAATACTACGCCCTGCTATATCTTTGCACCAATTGCCTAAAACTATGAACACCTTTCATGTTTGAGTGCTGGATAGAATTAATACTGGGTCCCCTTCAGAGTTGCACGGACATGGCATTTCAACCATCACACTCAATGACCAAAAGCCATCGAGTTTCACGAGCAAGGAAAATCCTTACATCCGTTATTGGTACCTGGGTCCAATACCCGATTTCTAAAACCCGAGTTTCAAAGGTACCTGAGCCGTTAACCAAATCCAGATTCAGACCCTAACAAGTGGTAGAAATCATTCCATTCTTGTTCCGAGTCCTTAATTCAACAGGTTTAAACGGATTTTAAACGGTCAGTCAATCCTAAGGACCACTAAATTATTCATCCCATTGCCATCCATCAGTCTAAGAGCTAAATTTTTCTAAAATTTCATACAAACTTGATAGTCAAGATCCCAATTTACCTTTGAAGCTCAGTGAAGATGCTAACAATATTCTATAATCCTCAAGCATTTTCTTTTTTTGGTAGTGAGAAGTCACAGACCACGTGAATATGCAAAGGGGCATCAAATGGATCATTAGATTGAAATTGAAGTTTGCAATTGATAAACTATTACAATATGAACTATTTCACAAGCAAGCAAATTTAATTATGTAGCGTAGCTCTCTGATGATCAAAACAGAGACGCTCTCATTTCTATATGGAAGCTACTATGAAGTTGACATATCAGACGTAAATTACAATTAATTTCACGGAATATGGTTGACTCAAGTCTGGCAACGTTCATTATTGAGACCCACTTTATATTATATGGCCGAAATAGCCATCGCCAGACTAATAGCCCGGCTCTTAACTGTACATCTAAAGAACAAAACTTTTCTGATGAAGTCGTCACCTATCATCCACAAAACTAAACTCTTGACAATCACAATGCCTTGTCGAAGGTACCTTAACTGAAGTTATTTTAAGTACTTTTGAGCAAGACAAAATAATGTACATTAAAGCTGAGGATATGCAGAAGGACGAAATAATGTACATTATAGCTGAGGATATGCAAAGGGATGTATGTGACAGCAGAACCTTATAATGATACTCAACACACAAGATATAAACTATAATATACTCAAGTTGCAAAGCAATGTCTCAGCATAACCCAAGTAGATGTTCTTCAATTTCCTTGCTGTTTGCTGCTACAAACCAATCCATCCTGACCAACCCGCACGGAAAAATAATAGCATACAGAAAAGGTTCTCCAATTCCTTACAGAATGCATTTATCTCTTCCTAATATAACTAGTCTTTCATTGGGCTGATGGCAATAGAAATCGGATCTATACTTTGCCTGTGATTTAGAATTTGTAGAACTGCCTATACTTCTATTTGCAATTCTTGAAAGCCTGAGAGGCACTTAATGACCATGCTTTGAATTCAAAATTGGAAGGCATAGCAGGTTGAGTTCTGTCATCCAAGCCTTGAAAGATTGAAAACTACTATTTCCTAGTCAAAGAATGCATTAGAATGATGTTTCACTATCTTCATGAAATGTACCTATCCTGCTGCTCTTGGAGCAGCCTTGCTGAAGATTTAGCATCCAGATAAAGAGTATTTACTTCTTCAAGATCAGCCTGCAGTTTCATACAAAATAAATTAATATTCTGCCAACAAAGTTAATAGCAACCAAATAAGTTGTTAAATCTATATACCTTGCAAATATTATCACGACCATTCATTTTGGCCACTACACTGGCTGGAGATAAGAGCTGAACTGCATGCCTGTGGTTCAAGGAAGCACCTGATTATCACTTCTTAGGATAATAATACCAATATCAGTCAAAAGAATTAAATTTAGTAAGGCAAACCTCAAGGATGCTTTTTGCCCACTCTCTCCTAGATAAGCCAGGCTCTCTTCATCTATACTTATTTCCTCCACCTGGGCACGAATCGCCAATATCTAGCAAGCATAAGGATGAACATTCACAAGAAACAGAGGTTAGATTCTATGCTCAAGAGGGTCAAGAAAAGCTACAGATGGAACTAAAGTTCCAGGGCTAACCTGAATCATCTCAGCTGGACCATAAGTTTCTGTTCTTACAATCACCAAGCGGTCTAACAAGTCAACTGGAATGCCATGAGGACTAGTCATATCTGTTCCTCTGCAAAAATAGAAAGTGTTTAGCATCATATATGATAATAGTGTTTCAGAATGGAGAATGCAACATTTAGCTCATTTTAGTATGTGCTTCCAATTAATTAGTACATGGAAGCTTATAGAGGCTATAAAGCAGCATAAATGCAGATAATGATGGGAGCCAAAGACTGGAACATTTATGTGCATTTGGACAACCATACAGTCCACAGATCCAGCTGGAAATATGATATGGCAGTACATCCTTCACAGTATTACTTTTCAATTGCCAAAAGAAATATGGAAGTTCCTTCCTTTTTTTCTTTTTTGGCCAGGCGTGGAGATTCCATTTTGACAGTAAAATGGTGCAAGAAAGAGGGTCTCTTAGCATTACATATGAATGGCTCCCATCAATTAACTAAAAAGAAAAAACAAAAAAAGAGATAACAAATAGCAGTTTACGAGCTTTATACCTGACATTACAAATTCCTCTATTTGTGGCAAAAATAACTATTGGTGAGAGAGAACTTTCTAAAGCACGATTCAAGTATGAAAAGCACTCCATATCCAACATATGCACCTGAAGATAATGATTTGCTTATTACAAAAAGAATTAAGCATGCTGAATCAGATAAACGACCAAATAAATAGCTAAAGAGAAAACCTCATCAATAAATAAGACTCCAGGAACGAGTTCTGCTACGCCTTCATCAATATACCGGTTAACAACCTGAGATCATGACTGTCTTATAAACACACAGATTCCGAATACCTTGTATGAAAAGCATGCTCTAGATATTTAAAACCAATGCTGAAGCCTATGTGATTCTAAGCAGATAAGCATTTATAAACAGTATCTATGAGTACAAAATCATAAAAATTTTGGGTCTAATGGAAATGACCAAACCAATACCCAAAAGGCTATCTAATGGCCAACAAGAAGTTAATTGACACACTTCTCTCATGCGCTTTCAATGATTACCTTGTTTATTTCTTGCCTTAACTTATCAGTAATTTCTGTTTTCCTTGGTTTCATCATCTGACCCATCAGAGATAAGATATCTTGACCTCCTTGAGGCCGTGCATTTGCAGCATCAAGATCATGCAACGTAACATCCTGGAAGCCAAAAGATAATATATCATAAACATGCAATACTTTCTGAATCACTGGAAATTCATCTTTAACTCTCCTGGAATAGTAATATTGGTAAATGTAGTAAAATTACTTATATATCTATATAGGGTTGGTCTATGTCAAGCAAAGTTGATTGACCACAGAGACAGATAAAGTGACAGAAACTGTACTGAACCAAATGATACAAACCTGGACTATCTCCTTCTTTTTGTGAACTTCTCCTTTTGGAAGAGGAACATATTCTTCTGCCTCGAGATCAAACTCCGTAGCAAAAACATCACTTCTACCCACCCTTTTCACTGCTCCACTATTTGCTTCAATGTATATAACATCACCAACAGCAACCTATAGTTTCTCATGAATATTAGGATGTGGACTTCCAAAAGGGCAGGAGCTTTACCCTTTTTTGGGAATTAAGAATAAAGCAGCACAAGAATGAGAAATAATAGATAATCCAGTAGGAAGTGCCCATGACATGACAATGATGAAACTACTCCAACTCTTATTTCAGATATGATAATTGAAGCAAACAATCATTCCCTCAAATGCAAAAAATGAAAATACTCAGAATCTTCACCTTTTCTTTAATCAAGGCATCATATATTGTTGGATCCAACTTCAATTGCTTGGTTCCTTTGACGGTTTTTAACCCAATTATAACATGGCTAATGCTTTTACCATATCCACCCGTCACACTCTCAGTCTCTTCTGGAGTCAATTCTGTCACCTGCACAACAAGCAGCTTACAAAAACTCAGACAACAACCTGAACCAGGAGCAGAGTTACAACACAACAAAATAACATAATGCCTGGCAAATCAGATAACAAAAGAAAAGCTTGATTAAATCATGACTTGCCTCTCCTTCATAGACCTCCTTATTTTCCTTAATACGAAGACCAATTGCCCTTCGGAAATTTTCCATTAGAACTTCTGTTTTCTTAACTTCTGCAGAGTATACTTCTGATCCAACCATGGGGCAGAATGGAACCTAATATGATAGAAAATATTGAATATATTTTGTTTCAAACTTAAACATACACTTCAAGTGAACATAATTCACAGAAATTGACAAAACAAAGAAAATGATAATGATAACAAGAAACAGAAACAATAACGGTACCTTGCTCCCAAGTTCCTGGGATATACCAAGGGCCAGAGCTGTCTTCCCTGTACCAGGAGGTCCAGCAAGAAGCAGCGCCCGTCCAGCCATCTTCTTCTGGCATATCATATCAACTATGAGACCAGCAGCTTCTCGTGCCGCAGCCTGGCCCACAAATCCAGCAGCCAAAGGTATTGCTTTTCCATTGGGCTATCATGACATGCCCCAAACAATAAAAAGAGAAGAAAAAATGTTAACCTTTTTGCATTTTTACATATATATTGGACAATGAAAATACAAAACCTTTAAAACTGAAAGCAAATTTACTTATCTCACAAGAAACCAAATAGTTATCCCTAAAGAGAGACTTGCAGTAAAGCCCTTCAAGAACAAGGCAATGTAGCTTGGCAGAAACAAACCACAAGTCTCCAAGCTTAATGGTGTGATTTCATGAATATCCATTAGCAAACTAGACATATACATACAGCTAAGAGCATGCATTTTAAGTACCTATTAGCACATTAAACACATATTCACAAAACATGCAGTTATTTTCACCCACAAGTAAAGTTTATATTCTAAAGGCATGTTTCTTTGGGTACCCATTCACAAACTAGAAACACTCACACACATATATACCAAAACTTAACATTTTTTAGTATCCATTAGTAAATCAAACACATATACACTAAAAGCATGCTCTTTTGACACCCATTAGCAAATTGAACACATATATATACACAAAAGGCATGCTTTTTGAGTTTCCATTAGTAAATTAAACATATATACAAAAAGCATGAATTTCTTACTACAAATTAGTGAGTTAAACATGTATATATACTAAAAGCATCCTTTATTGACTATCGGTAATTAAAATTAAATGCACGCATAAAACTAAAAGCATGCTTTCTTGAGTACCCATTAGTAAATTAAACACACATATGCTAGAAGCATGCACTTTTGAGTGCCCATTGGCAAATTAAACATATACACACACTAAAGCATGCATTTTTGAGTACCCACCAGCAAATTAAACACACACAAAAAACACCTTAAGCATGCGTTTTTGGGAACCCATTAGCAAATTAAAGACATGTATATATTAAAAGCATGCATTTTCAGCACCCATTAGTAAATTAAACATATATATAAACTAAAAGCACGCTCCTTTGAGCACCCATTGATTAAAAACACATATAAATACAGCAAAAATTGCATAATTGAAATTTTTTCTGACACAATGAGAAAAATTTATCAAGAAATATTTTAAAATATAGTGTTAAGAGAAAAGTAATAAAGAGAGTGTGCAGTGGTTAATACCTCAAGGCCAAGGCCTTTAATGTGAGTATGCGTAGCTATTCTTTGCTTCTTTGTAGTGGATTGTACTTCTTCTATCTTCATCTTCGTCTTCTTCTTCTTATGAAGATGATGATGATTTTGATTTTCTTTTTCTTTTTCCTTCTCTTCTGGGCTTTTCGGGTTCTGCAGAAAGAAGCCTCCGCAGGTTTTGAGGCGAAGGTTTTTGGCTTTTTTTGTGAAGAGGGAACGTTGGAATGGGTTTAGCAAAGGTCGAGGCCCGGTTGACCTCTCAAAATGAAAACCAACACTATACAGCCTGTTTGGCTATTCGCTTTTGGATTCATTAACATTTAGAAAAAAAAATTCATACACATAATTTTTTACTATTTAGATATTTATAAGTACCAAATAAGTAAAAATAAACACCCTTTAAGTTATTTGAGATTTATAGACTGCTAGTATTCGCCCGTGCGATGCAAGAATTATTAAATAATGTTTATGGTATGAATTTTTATGCATAATAATATTAAGTTGTCGTACCTACCGAATCAATAAATATATTACAATGAAATATACCTTAATTTGTATATGGGCGGTAGTTGTAACATATATTAATAAGAAATCAAATAGAATTCAAGCTTACATTAAATAAATTAAATAATTCATAGTTTTATACTCTATGAAATATTTTGAAATATTTCTTTAAAACTACATTTTTAGTCTTTATTTATGGTTATATAATTTGCATACCAAAATGCATAAATTACTTAATGAAATATGAGTAATCCAAAAAATCAATTAATAAAAAAATAGGGTAAATTAAACTCAACCCTCTGTAGTTGATCATAAGTGCATATTACTTATAGTATTAAAATTGGTTAGTTAACCCCCTATGCTTTTCAAAAGTATAGCACGTTAGTTAATTTTTCACAATAAAATGTTTTTTTAAAGAACCAAAATGTCCCTTTATTACGCCCTTATTTTCGTTTTACTTTTTATTTATTTTTACTTTCTTTCCCAATATTCTCTCAATGTTGACTGGCATTAAAGCACCGCCATCTTCTTCTAGCTCTTCATCAATGCCATTAAGACTTCTCAATCTTTTTATTTATATATACACAAACCGACATATACATACATATACACGAAAACTCATATATATTATATATATATATATATATATATATATATATATATATACACATCCATATACACACATACCCCACATCTATACTATATTATATAGAAAAATCCAATTCAATATAATGCTGACAAGTGTCGCTCAAATATAATGACAAGTGTCATACAAATATAATCCTTTATTATTATAGTATCTATAAAATAAAATATACAAACATATAATCTACCTTTTAGATAAAATAAAATATACAAATATAAAATATAAAATATGCAGTGCTGCTTACCAAAATCCACCACCTTAAATCTTTAACACTGCATAAACTAGCTTACCATATCTTGCTAATTTTCCCTTTTTTCTATACATCTATATATCTCTCCGCAATTTTGTGTATATCTATTTTTAAAAATCATCATTTCTAGATATTTTTTGACAAAATCTTGATTTTTCCAAAATTAATCGATATTAAGCGAAGTCGCAAATCACTTTGGCATGATTCGACTGATTCATCCCCTTATTGCATGTGACATTGATGGCAATGGTCTGATTTCCTTATTATTAATCATTTTTCTCTATTTATATGTATTTTTATGCATGTAATTATCAACAATCCTTTCTCCTCGCTCTATCACTTTTACCCATTTTAGACAATCTTCTTGCACCATAGTTATTACTTTTCTCATATTTTTACTCTTCTCATATTAATCTTCTTGCACTATAGGTATGATAACATTTCTGCTTGTTACTATATGTTCAATTTTGGTTTATTTTTCCTTCAATTTTGTCTGTTTTTCAAGTTTGTGGTATGCAACAAGATATTTTTGTGGAAGTTCTTGGTGTTTTAATATTTAAGTAAATTTAGTGCTGAAATTCCTGGGTTTAAGCAAATTTAAAATGTGGTGTTTTAATATTTAAGTAAATTTAATGTTGCAATTCATCTCGAAGTTTTTTGGTTGTTGGTAACGTGGTGATTTTGGGCTTGCCTTTTTGTTGGGGGTTCAAGTGGTGTTCTTGGCCAGCTTTTGATTGTCGGTCACGTAGCGTAGTTCCACAAGCTAGCTTTTGTTTGATCAGACACGTTTGATGTTGCTCTGTTTAGGGACCTCGAATTTGAAATTTGTGTAGAAAATGCAGCGTGATCAGCATGAAAAAAGTGAGCTTTGTTTTTGTTTTTGTTTTCTTAAAAGAAAATAAACAATTGATCTACATGAAATTCATGAATTTAGTTGATGAACATATAAGGACTTGAATTTTGATCAATTGTCTCATGTTCTTTATAACAGAACAGTTGCTATTTATGATACATTGAATTTTGGTTAATATCGACAAATTGTCTTTTTTATTCATACAAATTTTATATTCAAATCCTATATTATATATTGTGCATTTTTTATTCAACTTTTTATTGTCAAACAATATATCACCTTTACAATCTCCAATTATAAAACCTTGAATATATAATCATTAAATGATTGAGGTTAGGTCACTTTGGCTATTACCATTAATGTGCCATCTAGAAATTCTGAATGATGGTTTTTGGTGTCTAACCATCAACTGCCAATAAATTTTTAATAGAAAAAGATATCTAAGGGTTTTTAATAGAAAAAGATATGTAGATCCCTTGTGTTTATTTATTAAATCAAATATGTTCATCAATTTTCTTTTATTTCTTCTAAGGTCCCTTTTGTATAACACCGTTAATTAAAATTGAGAATGAGTATTTTAGTCTTGAACACGCTTATAAAAAAAATAAAAAGTCAATAAGTAAACCCCTAATCCTTTATCTGAGAAATTATTACAATTTTCAAAAAAACCACAAACAAAAATATGCCAATGCAAGAAAACACATGCCACACAAAAAAAAAAAGAAGCCAAAGCAAGAAAACACATGCCGAAATGCATTAGCGATCATGAAGGACTTTTTTTGATTGGCGAAGATCATATGACATTAGGTATAAATATTACCCAAAAATTGTAGCTAAAAATCTGACATTTCCATATTTACTAATATTTACTTATACATATCATCACAACTTGCATATTTAAATTATGTTGTCTATGTAAACTTTTGCTATTTTCATATTTTTCCCTTTTTTTCACTCAACTGGACTATTTATCCTCTATACCATCTCTGTAAAAATCATAAGTTGCTTATTTAATTTTAATTTATATTATATTATTTTCCACCCCCGATCAACATGCTTCATGCCTGATGCTTGAAAGGTCTAATGATGAGCTTGATTGGACTAGGTATGTTTAGATTTTTGTTTTTGTTTTTTTAATTTTTTTGATCAAGACCAAAAAATGTTGTATATATATGTACTCTATTTTGAGAACGCAACTGACATTTTGCAAATTCCATTAGAAATATGAACAACAGCATTGAATTGGACAAGTGATTACTTTTTTAAGAAGTATAGGGAGTTAACTAGCTAATTTTTAAAATTTCAAGGATGTAATATGCATTCATAGTAAATCATGAGGAGGTTGGATGCAATTTACTCAAAAGAATACGAGGCAAATATCAAATGTAATATATAAGGTAATTCCATAAAATCTTCGAGAGCCAACTTCTATTACAATATTCCAAATTTCAAGAACCATGATAATCCAAAAAGCATTGGTGGGGGGTGTTGGATGATTTTTTTTTTTTTTTGAAAATGCACAAATAACTAACATTCAATATACGTCATAGATGCAGATGTACACATTTTATAACTGTTTGATTATAACATAGCACTTGAAATGGTTTATGTTAGACCAAAACATAAACGGGCATCCAAGGTCGAACTTAACTGAATTGGGCATGGTAGAGATCAAATGTAGGCAACGCATTGATGTGGAAAATCAAAGTCAAAGTGTATGGAGGGGGGAAGTAAAGTGGTTAGAGTGGTTTCTACTTTTATATATAGTACTAGTGCTTTCATACCCCATACTTTTACACGGATTTATATAAGTTTTGCGTGTTTTTTAGTTTTTTAAATATTTATAGATATTTTTTATTATTTTTAGATTTTCATGTGCTTTTTAATTATTTCTAAATATCTATAAAAATTAATTCTAGTATTTTTTTATTCTTTTTTTATTTTTTTAATTAGGATATGATGCATAATTTAATTAAATTAATGAGCTTTTTTGGACTTTATTACTTTAAAATCATTAAAAAGAAATATATAGGTGGTGTATAAATATAATTAAATATCTTGTAACTCTATTGCAATGATGAGTTAGGAAGCAGTGCATAAATGTAATTAAACACTATAATATATAGATTTATAATAATATAATAATATTAACAATAGAATTTATGATAACTTGACAAATAGATTGGTACTGATGTGGCACCCTTCTTTCAACTCTTTTGGGTTTGATTTTTTTATAGATGTGATTTTTTTTTTTGTTTTTAAGTTTTTGTGTGTTTTTTTATTATTTCTAAATATCTATAAAAAATTAATTTTAATACTTTTTTATTCTTATTTTTATTTTTTGAATTAGGATATGATGCATAAATTAATTAAATTAATGAGTTTTTTTGGACTTTATTACTTTAAACTCACTAAAAAGAAATATATTGGTGGTGCATAAATATAATTAAATATCTTGTAACTCCATTATAATGATGAGATTAGGAAGTGGTACATAAATATAATTAAACACTATAATATATAGATTTATAATAATGCAATAATATTAAAAATAGAATTTATGATGACTTGGCAAATAAATGGGTACTGATGTGGCACTCTTCTTTGAGCTTATTTGGGTTTAACTTATACATATATAGAAGAACTCTTTGCAATATAACAATGACAAGTGTCACATAAATAGCATTCTTAACATCTTTTTGCCACGTGACGCTCTTACATTACGTTTAATTATGAAAATCGTGTTTTATTTTAATGAGATTTACATTAATTTTCTAATTTATTTTAATATTTACATATTACATTCCAAAATTATAACATGCAATCTGGATTGGTTGCAGATATCTATAGTAACTCTCTAATTTGGTTGTTATCAAATGGTAACCTATTTTAATTGATATATTTTTTCTTATTTTAATTTTCTTCCCATTTTTCTATACTGCTTTCTCTTAATAATTTTAATGTAAATTATTTTACCAAATGCTTTAATTATTCATATTTTTTTCTGTAATTTAACTCAAATATACATAATTTAATTATTTGAATCTATCTTTTTGTAATTATTTAAAAATAATAATGATACTTATTTCAACATAATGCCACTTATCTTAATTTTTTGAAAAAATGCTATGCATATAAAATAACATTTTGCTTCCCCATGCATCGCACGGGTAATTGACTAGTGTGTGTGTGTGTGTGTGTGTGTATATATATATATAGATTAATCATAAATAGTCATTCTTTTTTCTTTTTGTGTAGGAGTGAACATAATTTGGTTAATATGATTAAATTCGAGTCTGTTTGGATTGGTTTTTTCATGAAAAAATACCTTTTTTTTGAAAAGTGTATATTATTTTTTCAATAATTATTTCACTTGGTTTCTAAAAAAAAAGTTAAAACTCTGAAAAAAGTTCAAATACATTGGTTTCTAAAAAAAAAGTTAAAACTCTGGAAAAAGTTCAAATACAACTTTTTTCAGAAGCCAAAAATTTTAACTTTTCAAAAAATACCTTTTTTCAAAAGTTATTAAAAAGCACTTTTAGAAAAAAAAAAAACCCCAAACAAGCCTTAGTCATTTTATATAATAAAAAATCAATTAATTAATTTCAAATGAAAACTAACTAGTTTGTAAACCAAACCAAATTATGTTTACTCCAATTTTTTGTATGTTAGTAAAACTTGTAATATGGATTATGTTGATTTTTTTCTTTAAATTATTGTGTAAATTTTAATTTTTTTAATGAAACCTAAATATTTCTTTTATAAAAATTGAAACTAGACCAAACCAACTTCATAAAAACTAAAACTAAACCAAACAGACTTTATTTCTTTTATAAAAGATGAAACTAAAAGACTAGTTTGCTTTGGTTATTTTATTTGTTAGAAAAACTAATTGGTCAGTTCTAAACAAAAACCAACTGGCTTGATTTGGTTTGGAATAGGTTTAAAACCATATCAAACCAAGCCATGTTTGCCTTTATTTTTGTAAATCAAACATAAATAAATAACAAGTTTGGATTAATTAATTTTCTTCTCCATTTGTCGATACAATTCTTTTTTAAATTCCAAGTTAAGTTTAGACATTTAGTAGCTACAAACTTTTTATGCTGGTGCCAAACTATAAAATTTATTTGTAGCACTTGCCCTAATTGCAATTGCATCAAACACAACATATATTGGTAAAACTACTTCAATTGAAAATTATTATTATTATTATTATTATTATTATTATTATTATTATTATATTGATTCTTATTGTTTTCTTATTTTTTCATAGAAAGAAAAGAGAAAGGTTTATGTTAAAATAAGTCACAGATAGTTTTAGGCTAGATCTTATGCCAGTTTTAGGCTAGCTCTTACACCTCCCATTCAACTCCCTACCCTACATGTAAAGGCCTTTGCCAATTGTGCATTCTTCCTCACATATAGAAGGACTTTATTCTGTTATGTTAAGAAACATTGGGTTTTATTTCAAAAATCAATTGGAGTTCAATCTGGAAATAAATAACTCATTGTAAGGAATCGGTTAGGAACTCTATTAAGAATCATTAAGTTTCCATCTCAAAAACCAATTAGGGATTCTATCTGAAAAACTAATTGGTTAATATGGTGAGTAACTCATAACCTTATATAATGAACTTGAACATTGAAATTTTCTAATGTGCTACAAATCTGTGACTCCAGTTGCTCTAATTAGATAAAACTTGGATGAATATATGATCCGGAGTCATGCTTGCACTACTTGGACCATGAGATGCAACTTTGATATAATGTGATAAACATGTAAGCAGAACAATGCTTGCACTACTTGGATAGATGATGATGTGAAAAATTTCAAAGCACAATCATGTTTAAAATTAGCCCGCAAATGCATGAGTCATTTGTAGTCATCTTGACCCCAAGATGAAAATGCATGATATTGCTCCCTAGAATCATGGTGACTAGATGTATATGCATGCATGGGCACATGACTATTAGGGGTACCATTGGGCTTTGCAAGTGGGGAACGGTGTGGAGAATGGGGCAAGACTCAAAGTCATGGTCACAGCTTCTACAAAGATCACAAAAATAATGATACGATTCCTTATAATCATCAAAACTAAGTGAAGACACATGAATGTCTGCGTTATTATAAGGATCATGGATTACATTAACCCAAGTTTTGGAATTTTTATATGCAAAGGGACAACAAACGGTACGATGCTCACAACTTCCACATAAGATACAAGCATTTAGAGCACATTCATGTGGTGGGGAAGAGGATACAAGTAACCACCAAGAAGCATTAGGGTCATTTATGTTTAATCGACACAAGTAGTCCTCTTTTCAATTCACAATCTTTTTTGGGTTTTTCTTTTATTATTCAAATAAAGAAAGCATGAAAAGATTAAACAACACGTAACTAGCTAAGACATGCAAAACAAAGAAACCAAACAACCATGCCTCCTAGGCAACGGCACCAAAAATTTGATGCAAAAAAATTTCAAAGCACAATCAAACCTTAAAATTAACCCGCAAGTGCACGGATTGTTTGTAGCCTAGCATGCAAGTACAGGGTCATATTCCTCAAAGAGGTTAATCGTGTATGGCCCTAAGCTAAGTGTGTCCTAGAGAGCTACGTGTAGTGACCTAAAGTACCAATCTTTTTGTATTTTGGTTTGAATTTTGCTCGAGAAAAGTAAACCTAATCTAAAGACAAGGAAACTAAAATGTGAGTGTGTGAAAATGGGGGAATCAAGCTATCTAAGGGAAACAAATAATGGAAATGGAAATAGGGTGCTTTCACTTACTTATGGACACTTACTACATTCTTGTTAGGGTTCTTTGATAGATTTTCTAGATTGCTTTTGTCTAAAATCCTAATCAACCACCACATAATCCTTTAGGCCTCAGTGGAGGTCTATTCCTAGGTGGATCCTCCTAGAGTATAGGGTAGTCTTTATGACCTAGGATTTTTAGGCTAGTTACTTAGGGTTCTAGGTGGTGTTAATTGATCTTACCTTAGTATCTAAATCATTGGCTGGGTTTAAAGCCAAGACCTCGTCTATTTAAAGTCAATAAACCCTGACCAGAAACCTATTGGCTGGGCTTAAAGCCAAAGGAGACTCAACTAAGCCTAATCTTTAATTAAGCGCCATCAAACATTGCATCACAATAGCAGGTCAAGTTTGCGCACATTCATACACATTTTGAGGCATGGCATTTGCGAATACATAGACATATTCAGTTGCTAACCATATAAACATGTTTATATTACACCAAATTAAGGAATAACATCGAACATGTATGCATTTAAAGCTTATCTTGCTATTAGGGCCTAAAACAGACACATAGACATGTATGAATGCATTACCCACTTCATGGATTTATCATATAAACACATAGACATGCTCACTTAATGATTAGAAGTGATTAACAACAAATAAGCTTCAATATATGTGTAAATATATATATATATATGTATATGTATGTATGTATATATCCATCAAATACCCATTACAAGAATGTAATAAATCAACCTATAAAACAAGTGCTACTCATCCTAAAAGACTTTATTCAAACAAAGAATAAACTAGGATAAAAAAAAAGATAAAGAGTCTTCCTTTTCATCCTCAGCAATTTCTTTACAATCCTTGAGCAAAGCCCCAAATCCAAGTGTTTGATATACCAAAGATGCTTGATTCTCAGTGTAAATATGTATGGGTGAGTGTGTGTGAGGTGGCTAAGTGTGAGAAGAGGTTAGGGTTTAGTGGGTGTGAAATAGCGGTTCAAAGATTCAGTGTTAATTTTCCTAATTTTTTGCTTAAAAGTGCACACTTATAGGCTTTTCTTGCGTACAGCTAGGGGCCTAGCTGAGAGACCGGCCTAAAGAGGAGGCCGACCAGCCAAAATGATAGAGTTACTGACTAGGCCGGAGGCCTAGACCAAGGGACTGGTCTCAGCGCGCACGGAGGGGAAAGTCGGGGGAGGTTGACTGGCCTCTTCAGTTTGTGCCCCAATTTTCGCCGTTTTGCACCCAGTCTTCTTTGTTTGCTTCATGTTTCATTTGAGAGCCTCCACAGTGCCTTTTCTTCATTTCTTTAAAACACTTGTAGACTTTGCTCCAAATCCCAAGCATCATTAATGAAGCTCTGATCATTACTCTAAATCTCACCTAAAAACACAAGTATAAGCACTTAGTGTAGCATTTTCACTATAGATCAATTATGAATATTTATATCCTCATATGCACAAATATAATATAAATAACATACTAAGGCTATCTAATAAGTATAATACACCTCTAAAAACATAGGAAAATGCAAGAAGAAACACGGCCAAACGAAGACACATCAGATGAGATGCAATTTTGATAGGTTGCTTATAGGGATATGTCACCACAAAATAGATGAAATGTAGCTTTAATGAACTACTTGTAGGGATAGATTACCATGTGAACGGATTGCATGATGAATAAGAGTTGAATAGGTAGCATGTGCATAAATATGCATAGCATGAACACTGAACTAAGAGCCTATCTCTAATAGCATATATGAAGAATCATTAGAGTTTATCTCAAAAACCAATTAATCAATGTTAGAGTAACGTAATACCCTATACCACCTGAATTTTGAGAATTTTAAATATGGTACAATATATGTCGTATCATGCTCTTTTTGACCCCTAAATTTACTAACATAAAATTAAGAATTAGTGATTGATAATACTCAAATAATATTAAAATATCAATTTATATAAATAAAAAAATATATATATATAACATAAAGTAATGTCTCTATTAGAATAAGGGAAAGATAATAAAATAAAGGTCATTTTAAAATAGAGAAATAGAAAGATGATTAGAGTGAAACTGAAATAAAGAGCCTGTAAAATAAAAGTTTGGCTAGGATTGTTGTAGAGTGAAAAATGCAATAGGAAACCCTAAATGTATGAATCCTAATAGGTAAGTTATTAAAGCTAGCATTATAGTTTATAATTCTTCTCATATAAGAGGAATTGGGTATTCTACTTGTATGTAATTGTTGATGTATATAATAATAATATTTTTGATTGACTTGAGACATTGAACTAATTTAATTTGAAAAGAAACTGTTAAGATTAAAGTTGCATGTTCTTTCTAGTTTTTATAATGCAATATTAATAAATTCTCTAGTTTCTCCTTGTAAGAAGTAGAGTGCAAAGGAAATGACTCATATCCAAAACTCAAAATTTGTGGACTCTTCTTCCAAATAATTAGCATAATTTATCAAAAAAAAAAAGATAAACAAGCGAGACTTGGAGGAAGAAACATAGTCGGAGAAAATGGCTGTAATAGATCCCATTTTTAATTCATGATTTTCTTTTAATTTGTTAGATTAATAAGAAATGAAACTGAAATTTTACTAAATATTATTAATGATATACAATGTATGACACTGATTTTACGCTTAATATATATCATGTTATTTTTTTACCAAAAACATAATACATTTAGCCAAATGTACTAATATCAAATATTATATACATGATGCTAAATTTATATAATTTACAACAGATATTATGTATGTAATATCATTCATCAATATTGTCATTAAAGTGGTGAGAAAGAAAAACAAATATAAGAACTACAATAGACTTTTACTTTTTACAAGCATAGTACTATGAGACATTGTTAGATTTAAATCGAAGTTGTGAATAAAATTTATTTGTTTAGATATACTGATTTTGAATTTTAAAGCAAGTTGTCATTTTCTTTTCATTTATAAATAAAAATAGATTTTTTGGTCACAGACATATGTATTCCATTGATGTGTGAAAATAAATCTATTGTGAAAGATCGTTTTTGACAAGACAAATAAGCTTTCATATTGAAAATGTAAAACTAGAAGTAATACTATTTATGGCTCACAAATATACGTATTTTATTGATGTTTGAAAATTTAGTGTAAGGCAAAATATTGTTTTTGACAAGACAAATAAGCTTTTATTGAAAATGTAAGATTAAAAGTAATGCATTTTCATATTGAAAATGTAAGTCTAAAAGTAATAGTGAACTGTTAAACACGATCTCTACCTAAAAAAATCCTTAAAATTTCTTGATATGCAAAAGTCCAAAAACAGGGTTCTTTTTTAATCGGAGAAAAGGCGTATGCCATGTTCCCTTATTTCTTCTACTTTTCAGGGAAAAAGGGAGCAAGGGCTGAAGATTAAACCTTTTATATTGAACTGAGTTATTTCTACATGGTTTATATGGTCTATTTCCTTTTTTCCTTAACATGAGTTTCTATTTAAGCTACATTATTCCAATAATATAATTTGGTGTACTACATTAAAGATGCTTCATATTCCAACAAGAGAATTACTTATAAAGCAAGAAATAATCTTTCGAAAAAGGTGCATAAAACTTGGATCATTCAGGAGAGCCAGCCAGGGCTTTCAAAGGTTATGGTAGCCTTGGAATGCTATAATTTCATCGTCTATATCTTCCATATTCCTATATGGAAATTTGCATCTATTTCTGTTGGTCAATGAAAAGTTGCCAAATTAGTCATATGAGAACTTTACTAACCTATCGCCGGTCACTTTATTAAGGCTCCGCAAGAGAAGAAAAAAAGTTTGGTCCAAGTATTTTGTATATACTTATATGTGTTTGAATTGATATTTTAGAAAAGGTACAGAAAAAAAAAGAGGAAAAGAAAACACATAAACAAAGTGCTACCTTGATAAGCCACATTTAAAATTTAAGCTCATACCGAAAGAACTACTTTTATAATACTTAAAATAAGTCAATCCAAATGAGACCTAAATAAGAGTTGATCAATCCTCCTAATGGAGAAATCCACAGTTTGTCTTGAATGTGTTCTTTTTCTTAATGTCAAACCAATAGGTGAGAATAGAAAAAGATACTAAAAATAATTAAGGCGAAAGTTGTGTAGAACGAGTTGTATTAATTATAAATAGAGTCACTACAACAATTATCCATATCCGCATGCTCAGTAAAATTAAAAGCATTCTAAAAGACTTTTATCTCTTCAATTAAAAGCCATTGATAGCAAAAAAAAGAGAAAAACAAATACAAGAGCATACGCATTTGCCATATCCTCAGTAAAATTAAAAGCATTCTCAAAATTTTCATCTTGTTAATTAAAAGCCATTGATAGCCAAAAAAAAAAAAATTACAAGAGTATAAGCATTTATTCATATCTACATGCTCAGTAAAATTAAGAACATTCTAAAAAAAAATTTTATCTCTTTAATTAAAAGCGATTGATAGGAAAAAAAAAATACAAGAGCATAAGCATCTATATCCACATGTGAAAATGTCCACTTAAAAGATTAGTTCAAAAGATTAGATGGCTAGAGATTGGATACAGTTGCAACCTTTACTTTTGTAAGCTTTAGAAGTAGTGGTTAACACACAGTAGTGCTGATGCGGGTGCTAGTACAGGGTGCTGGAGCTAGAGGTTGACACTGAACAACTAAATTATACCCAATTGATGCAAGAACACCAGTAGCAACGAAGGGGAATATAAGTGCCAAAAAAAATTGCTGCATCACCAACATATCACTTGAACAGCCACTTACCTTCAGGAATAGGGTCTCAACTAAAAATTTCAGGCACAAGTTCGATCATCTTAAAATGAATTATGGCCACCTGAACACAAACTAATTCATGTTGCTGGAATTGTAGGTTAGACCATTTCATTTCAACACAAAATATCATTAATAGACAACAATGCAACGACCGAAAGACCGAAAAGTCCGATTGAAGCTACAATCTTTAACACATAGAAATAGTCACATGAACGGATATTTTCACCCTCAAAAGTAGCACCTATCATTCGTGACAAAAAGCCAAACAATGTCCTCTAATCCAAATGCCCACCTTATATGTGTTTTTAAATACATCCAGATTATGGAGATGTTGACGAAGCCTCAGTAGCGCTACAGCAAGGGGTGATGATTACTGTGCTTCCAATTATGGTTCTAGTGTAAAAAATTATGGTTGTGGTGTAAAAAATTGGATGGGCTCTTCGTCATCATCGATTGTGATGTTCTCATGTGATGGTAGTGCTGCTTAGGACGACTCTTGGTCGTGGCTTGGAGGTTGGGCCATTGACATTTGCTTTGGTCTGATGAGATTGTAGGATTTTGGTTTTTAGTTGACGTCAGGGGTATGTGGCGGTGATGTGGTTGGTTTTGTAAGAGTGGAGAGTTTGATATTTACCCTGTGCCTCTTTAATTTAAACCTATTAATAAAAAAAAATACAAGAACATAAGCATTTATCCATATCGTCAGTAAAATTAAAAGCATTCTCAAAATTTAAATCTCTTCAATTAAAAGCCATGATAGCAAAAAAAAAAAGATATACAAGAGCATAAGCATTTATCCATATCCACATGTTCAAAAAACTTAAGATAATTCTAAAAAATTTTCATCTCTACAATTAAAAGCCATCAATAGCAAAAACAAAAAAGGAGCATAGGCATCCATATCCACATGTGCAAATGTCCACTTAAAAGATGAGTTCAGATTATATGGTTAAAGATTCGATACAATGATAACTTTTACTTTTGTAAGTGCTAGAAGTAGTTGACACATACTAGTATTGGTGTAGGTGCTAATGCAAGGTGCTGGAGCTAGATATTGACACTGAATGACTGAGTTACGCCCAATTATTGCAAAAATTCTAACAGCAACGAAGAGGTACATAAGCACCAGAAAGACTGCTGCATCACCAACACATCGCTTGAATGGCAGTTCATCTTTAGGATTGGGGTTTAGACTAAATTTTTCAAGCAAAAATTCGATCATCTCAAAACGAATTATGGCCACCAAAACACGATCTAATTTATGTTATTGGAAGTGTAGGTTGGATCATTTCATTTTAAGGCGTAATACCATCAACAATTCAATGCCCAAAAGATTGGGAAGAATGATTAAAACTACAATCTTTAACATATAACAATAGTCACACAAACTAATCTTTTCACTCTCAAAAGTAACGCCTATCATGAGTGACAAAAAGCCAAACAATGTCCTCTAATCCAAATAGCCACCTTATCTGTGATTTCAATTATATCCAGATTATGGAGATGTTGACGCGCCCTTAGTAGCGCTACAGCAGGGGGTGATTATTGTTATGCCTCCAATTGTGGTTGTAGTGCAAAAAATTTGATGGGCTTATCGTCATCATTAACAGCAATAATCTTACGTAGTGGTTGTGGTGTTTAGAACGACTCTTGGTGGTGGTTTGACGATTGGGCCACCGACATTTGCTTTGGTCCAACGAGATTGTAGGGTTTTAGTTTTTGATTTAGTTCAGGGGTATGTGATGGTGATATGGTTGGTTTTGTGGGAGTGGAGGGTTTGTTATTTACCCTGTGCCTCTTCAATTAAAAGCTATTGATAGCATAAATAATACAAGAGTTTAAGTATGTAGGATCGATATTATTAAGTGTGGGGTATCCTAGTCCATATTTTCTAAATTATAACTAAGAAAACATGCTAGGAAAATAAAATAACCACATTACACACATAAGAACATGCTCAAGAACATATAGAATATAACTAATGCTTGCAAAAATATATAAAGCTAACCTCTTGAAGCGTGGGGCCTTTGATGAAGCTAAAACCGGTTACAAGCTTTGTTCCCGTTCACGAACAAGGCCACCAAAATTTGCTATAAGAGTGTCACAATAAGCAACTCCCTAGTCTTCTTCCCTATGATTAAAGAGACTTATCTTGAGAGAATAGCCTCTTGTGTGGGAAGAAACAAAGTAATATGCTCTTGAAAAACTAGAGCAAAAATCACACAATAAGTGTGTACTATGTGTTGTAGTATTTTCTTGCCAAAAAGGAAGAAATCAACTACAAAGTGGAATACATAAAAGGTGTAGGGTCTTGTCTATTTATAGAGAGAACCTTGGCATCTAAAGTTGCTAAACTTTCAATGTGGGAGAAAATTTCCATGTAGTATTTCCTTTTGAAACTTGTCAATCTTGTCTTGGAAGACTTGTGCAAGTTGTCCACTTGTTTTTGTAGTATTTTGCAAGTTGTCCACTTGTCTTGGAAGACTTAGGCCAAGCCCATTATCCAAGTCCTACACATAGTCCATAATCCATGTGGAGGCCCAAGCCCAATAGGAAACTATCCTAGCCCAATTAGGTTATCTTGGACTCTAAAGAAAGCCCAAACCCAATTTCAAGCTTTGGCCCAATAAGGCTACTAACACAATATGGAATTTGCTCTTTCAAGATTACTCTCTCAAAGTCATTTCAACTAGGGAAGGGACCAAGAAGACACAATTATCATTGGCTTCCAAAAATAATTAAAAATATCCTTGCCCGATCTAGGCGACATAATAATTATTTTTAACTTCGATCTATTCTACCATAAGATCAAAGTTGCACTCCAAGAATAATTGTCATTACCCAAAAGCTTATCACAAAAGAATGTGAACTTTGTCTTTGACCTACTAAATAACTGACCATAATGCCCCACTATTTATACCCACAGATAAGTTCGGACTTTTGGCTTGTGTACAATCACCTCCTTAGGTGTATATTTTACCTTTGGGTTTCTTGTCCTATTGCCAACCATCCTTGATCATGGAATCTCTTGATCTCGGGAGCGACCCTCAAGCCATATGACCGACACACCTATAAAGGTAGTATCACTAGATCTAGATTCGGATGATAAATTTGGACAATCCCAAATGGGGCACATAGATTCCATTTTTGCATATGCATGTTCTAATTAATTAGAACTTAGCACTCAATGCACAAGGCTGTTGATCCTAATAAAATAAGATCTCACCCACAGTGAATCAAAGTACTAAACCTTAACTTCATTAGTTCATCCACATATACTCAAAATTAAAAGCAATGATCATTTAGTAGCAGTGAGTGTCTTGTTTTCTTTCTTTGATAGTACGTCGCTAGAAAACATACTCACAATGGTCCTATCCAATACGTGACACACGTACTATTGAGACAAATCCAGAAAGTCCTCCAATGACCTAGGTAGATCACCCTCAAAGAGGAGACTTACTCAATATAACCTTATCAAAGTAGAGTGCCCAACACTACTATTTGGTTATGGATTCAATTTATGACGTGACTAAATCTAGACTTGAACCTACTGTGCGTCCTGCCTCACTGCGCACCCAAGTCATTAGTGCAAGTCAAAGGACCTTCATACATGCATCGATAAAACATAACAGAGATTATATGTAAGAAACTCATAATGCCATTTAACAAAAATATGATTATACATTGTTTCATATCCAAAATGTCATGTACAAGTGAGCTTTAGGGCATACTAATCCTAACAAAGTATTCAACCATATCTTCAATAAAATTAAAATCATTCTCAAAATTTTCATCTCTTTAATTAAAAGTCATTGATAGCAAAAAAACAAGAGCATAAGCATTTATCCATATCCACATAATCAGTAAAATTAAGAGCATTCTAAAAAATTTTCATCTCTTCAATTAAAAACCATTAATAGCAAAAAAAAAAAAAATCATAAGCATTCATGTCCACATGTGCAAATGTCTACTCAAAAGTTTAGTTCAAAATATTAGATTGCTAGAGATTAGATATTGTTGCAACCTTTACTTTTATGAGTGGTAGAAGTAGTGATTGACATACACTAGTGCTGGTGCGGGGTGTTGGAGCTAAAGATCTACACTGAATAACTAAATTATACCCAATTAATGCAAGAACGACAGCAACAACGAAGAGGAATATAAGTGTCAAAAAAACTGCTACATCATCAACATATCACTTGAACAACCGCTCACCTTTAGGTATGAGGCCTAAACTAAAAATTTTAAGCACAAGTTTTATCATCCTAAAATGAATTACGGCCACCTAAACACAAACTAATTCTTGTTGCTAGAAGAGTAGGTTGGGCCATTTCATTTTAAGGCGGAATACCATCAATAATGCAAAGACCAAAAGACTGGAAAGAGCAATTGAAGCTACAACCTTTAACACATAACAATTGTCACATGAACGAATATTTTCACCCTCAACAGTAGCACCAATCATCAGTGACAAACAACCAAACAATGTCCCCTTAATCCAAATGGCCACCTTATCTATGATTTCCCTCAATCCAAATGGCCACCTTATCTGTGATTTCAACTATATACAGATTATGAAGATGTTCACTCGCCCTCAGCAGCACTGTAGTAGGTAGTGATGATTGTTGTGCTTCTAATTGTGGTTTTGGTGTAAAAAATTGGATGGGCTTTTCGTAATCATCGACAGCAATGATCTCATGTGGTAGTGATGCTGCTTAGGACGACTCTTGGTTGTGGTTTGGAGGTTGGGCCTCTGACATTTGCTTTGGTTCGATGAGATTGTAGGGTTTTGGTTTTTAATTTAGGTCAAGGATATATGGCGTCAAAATGGTTGGTTTTAGAGGAGTGGATGATTTGATATTTACCCTGTGCCTCTTCAATTAAAAGTCATTGATAGCCAAAAAAAAATACAAGACATTAAGCATTTGTCCATATTCTCAGTAAAATTAAAAGCATTCTCAAAATTTTCATCTATTCAATTAAAAGCCATTGATAGCCACAAAAAACAAAAAAAAAAGAATACAAGCATAAGAATTACATGCTCTATAAACTTAAGAGCATTCTAAAAAATTTTCATCTTTACAATTAAAAGCCATTGACAGCAAAAAAAAAATATAAGAGCATAAGCATCCATATCCATATGTGCAAATGTCCACTCAAAGGATAAGTTCAAAAGATTAGATAGTTAGAGATTAGTTATAGTTGCAACTTTTACTTTTGTAAGTACTAGAAGTTGTGATGGACACAAACTAGTGCTTATGCAGGTGCTAGTGCGAGATGCTAGAGCTAGAGGTCGACACTGAATGACTAAGTTATACCCAATTGATGCAAGAATGCCAGTAGCAATGAAGAGGATTTTAAGTGATAGAAAAACTACTGCATCACCAACACATCACTTGAACAGCTGCCCACCTTCAAGAATGAGGTCTAAACTAAAAATTTTGGGCACAAGTTCGATCATCTTAAAAGGAATTATGGCCACCTGAATACGAACTAATTCATGTTGCTGGAAGAGTAGGTTGGACCATTTCATTTTAAGGCAGAATACCATCAACGTTGCAATGATCAAAAGACCAAAAAGACCGATTGAAGCTACAACCTTCAACACATAACAATAGTCACACAAATGGATATTTTCACCCTTAAAAGTAGCACCTATCACGAGTCACAAAAAACCAAACAATGTCCCACAAATTCAAATGGTCATTTTATATGTGATTTCAACTATATCTAGATTATGGAGATGTTGACGCACCCTCAATAGTGCTACGGCAGGGGGTGATGATTGTTGTGCTTTTCAATTGTGATTCTAGTGTAAAAAATTGTGGTTGTGGTGGAAAAGATTAGATGGGCTCTTTGTCATCATCGATAACAATGATCATATATGGTGGTGGTGGTGCTTAGAACAACTCTTGGTCATGGTTTGGAGGTTGGGCTGCTGACATTTGTTTTGGTCTGATAAGATTGTAAGGTTTTGGTTGTTAGTTTAGGTCAGGGATATATGACGATGATATAGTTGGTTTTTGTGAGATTGGAGGGTTTGATATTTGCCTATGTGCCAAGTGATTATTGTTTTTGTGGTGAGATAAGTATTATTATTATTGTTATTATTGTTGTTGTTATTATTATTATCATTATTGTTGTTGTTATTATTGATGTTGTTGTTATTATTTTTATTTTTAACATCATTATTATTTTTGTTATTCGTATTGTTACTATTGTCTTTATTGTTGTTGTTGTTGTTGTTGTTGTTATTATTATTATTATTATTATTATTATTGTTATGTATTTTGTTACATTTTTGTGTTACAACAAGCAAGCAGGAAACTTAAAACTGCATCAACGACTTGTTATCACATTATATGCTTACGTGGAATCCCCGCTTGGTATCAAGCAATTTCGAATGGTGGTTGTGAAAATTCTATAGCTCTTCTTTATTCTAGTAAAGGAATTATTTTTATTTTTTTGTTATTTAGATTTTTATTCATATATATTAATATTTTATTATTATTTGATTATTGTCAATTACTAATTCTTAATTGTTTATGTTATTAAATTTATGGGTCAAAATGGAGCATGTTACAACATATATTGTACCACATCTAATAATCTCAAAATTCAAGTGGTGTAGGGTCCTGTGTTATCATTAACATTGACTAATCGGCTTTTGACATAAAATCTAGTGATTCTTTATACGGTATCAGAGATAGGCTTTTGATTCAGTGTTCATGCATATTCATGCAAGCTTAACCCATCAAACTCTTATTCATTATGCAATCTGTTCACGTGTTGGTCTATCTCTACAAGCAGTCCATTAAAACTGCATCTCATCTGTTTCGTAGTGACATATCCCTATAAGCAGCCATCAAAGCTGCATCTTATCTATCCAAATGGTCCAAGCATTGTTCTGGTTACACATCCATTCAAGTTACATTCACATGGTGCAGTCATGCAAACACTACAAAAATGCTGCATCCCATCGTCCAAGTAGTGCAAGCACGTCTACAAGTCGTATGTTAATCCAAGTTCCATCCAAGTTGTGCATTTTGATTCAGACATTTGTAGCACATTGGAAAATTTCAACATTCAAGTTTACCATATAAGGTTGTAGATACCCCTCACATTGACCAATTATTTTTTTAGATAAAAGGCAACAACTCTGTGAGTATTTCATTGACATTCTTTTATTCATAAATTCTATGCCAAATCCACCTTTTCTACTATTCATACAAGACTAATATCCAAAGTTATGTATGTTTTTGTAATTGTACTTCTGGCTTTGTTAATGATTGCCATACTTTCAGAAACTACTGGATTTTGGAAATAGTTATTGTAGATCGAGCACAGCTGGCTACATTTTCTCTACATGAAGCCTTTCGTGGGCATGGATCCTGCAGATGTAGTCGAGTAGAGCTTGAAGGCGGTTTCGATGGGTTACAATCTCTCTTAGAAAATGTATAATAAGATTGAGTGCCATAAATTTTAAAACGAATATAATCCATTTCTGTACTGACATTTAGATTATATTTTTGAGATTTTTGGATTTCATCAAAAAGTTTAATATTATACTACCACTACCACACACTGCACGAACACCACCACTAAGCAGTAAACAACACTCCACCAGCCTCCACTATGAGCAGTAGCAACAACCACGATCCCCAGTACATGTTAATGTTTTCCTTTTTGTTGCTCTTTATTTTGCACATTTATTCATGTTAATGTTTTACTTTTTGTTCCTCTTTATTTTGCATATTTATTTTGTGTAATCTTCTGTGCAAGAAAAAGAATTTATAAATGTAGGGAACAACTTTTTGACTCAATACATTTGATAAGAGAGTGTGAAAAAGTTAGAACTTGCTATTGTAGGGAGGCTTTGCTAGTGAAGCTAGTGGAACTTTTTTCCTTTAATATTTGACTCCCTAAAATTGGCTAAAAAGTCATTTTAAAGAGGTTATTGAAGCCAGCCTTACAATACCTAAAAATCAAGTGGCTTTGATAATCTTTGAGGTTTTATTTTGATGTTATAAAGATATACAAGTTACGGATAAAGCTCATCGCAACAAGTTGAGCATAAAGCTCATTCAACCTAGAGAAAACAGTGCATAAAGTAAATACTGATCTAAACTTCTCTACATCAGTTCTGTTTTTTCTCATGTTTGAAAATTTTCTAATCTGACAGCTTCCCCTATAATTCTTCATTGAGCAACATGTAATTGAGCATATTTTTCCTCTCTCTTTCTATATTAACATGTCATTATAATGCAACTATTTCAATTCTATGCAAGAACAAGAACCCCCTTGTTTCTTCACTGTGGTGTAGCAATGTTGCAGCATGGTATACTCTTGGTTAAACTGCACTGAATGTTTCTGGATTTTCTGCTTCATTTTGAGTCATTTGGGGCCGTCCGCTTGGTTCTGATATAATCTGGGAATTTTGACGCTGAGCCATTTGAGCCTGACGCCGCCTTCTCCATCTCAGGAACTCAACTAGGATAGAACTCCCACTCATTGCAACGCCAATACCGGCAAATGTTGCGAGTAGAATTGATAGCACCGGTTGCACGTGAACCTTCGTAATGAAGACTAATGACTTAGAAACTTGACATATAAGCCTACAAGACTTATTGGACCATGCATTTAGATCAAATACATGGAACTCGAACTCGTGATTTTCTCATAACTTACACCTGATTAACCTTGTAGATAATTGAAATAGATATAACTGAATTTGTTCTTACCAATGAGTAAAAAATATGTGCGAAGAGAACCACGAGGGTAAACTGGATTGATGCATAGATCCAGACATATCTAGTCTTCACTACACAAAAGTCAAAGATTATATTAGAAACCAGTAGAGAACATGAACTTTAAAATCAACTAAATTCATCTATAGCAAGCCAGTGTTTTCATATACGCACAAAATTTGGCTCTTTGAGAGGCTTGACGATCAAATAATTTACATCCACAAGCCTAATGAACATACCCATTGTTGAAGAGGTCATGGATGCAAGGAGACCTAATACACAAGAGAATGGAAGCGATATAGAAATTGCTTCAGTACCCAATTTCCCAACCTGTGCACGTATAATAAAAGATTAGAATAGAAAACAACTGACAAACCCTAAACCGCTGAAGAATCACTAGGCTTACGAGTAGTTGTTCAAGAAAGCAGAAGTAGGCAAGCATGCTAACGATGACCAGGATGGGAACTTCTTGCCAAATCCTGTGTTTGTACAAGAGAGTTTCAGTCAAATTTAGTCAAATATGTTAAATGTATGCAACAACATAGCACATAGCAAAAAAAGAGCGCCTATAGTTTGACAGATACGACACTTGTATTCAGTGGAAGAGTGACATTCTTGAAAGTGGAGTAAAATGACTCAAATCAAGTATGAGAAACTAATTTAATATCATATATGCACTACAATCCCGCATAAAATAATTCTTCAATTTATGTAATTCAATTTTGGTCATCTCAAACTTTTAATGTATATGAGTTATAGTTAATGTTGCTAAAAGAATATCAATTATGTTTTCATTCACTATTTCCATCATTTATACGAATCAATAGGTAACTTTGATTAATAAAACCCTTTTTTAAGTTCAATGCTTGAATTTCAGATATATTCCTATCGTATTGAACTACTTTTTCAAGATTATGTGACCTACTGCTTATATTAGTTTACATATGGTCATCACTGTTGACTGACACCATCAAGAAAATTTTACTGTCTTGCTGCTGCTTACATTACCGTTAAAAATTGCAGTAAAGCGTTAAGATCTTGATGTCTAAATTACTCAAGAAAGAGAGAAGCTAGTTAAGGAAACTATCTATTTCATTCCTTCATACACCTTTTTGTAGTCTTAAATCTTTAGACAGTTCAAGTTCAACATTTTTCATGGCAGTCAATGCTGCCATTGGTATAAATCCTCTAAAATGGAAGGCATCAGTTAAGCACTAAATCATATTGCTTTTTAGTAGTATATTGAATTTTAAGATAGTATGAACTCCAGATTTAAAGAACCAAGTCAGCAGCTGCGTTCACTCAATTGGTGATATTTCACACACCAAACCATAAAACCAACTCCCAAAATTTTGAAGGAAGCAATTTCCAAGCAATGTTAGGCACCAAAAACTTTCTTTAGGTTCATGGTTAACTAGCACAAGCATGGATTTGGATTAGAGAAAATTGTGACTATAAGTTACATCAAGATCCAATCAATTATTTGATCTAGCCGTGTTGATATCTCATTTACATTAGACTTTTCAGTTTGCAGACTAAAGGAGATAGGATACTTGCCTGGATCCATTTATTTCCATCTGTAGGACTCGTCTTGCTCTTGTACTTAGTACCCGAGTACTTTGTACACGTAGAAGTGTAACAGGTAAATTCTGAACTTCTTTTTTGCAAACATCACACGTCTTGTTACCCTTGATGCCAAACCATTTGACAGCACATTCCTTGTGAGCCAAAGCAAGTTCACCTTTGCAGCTACATTCCATCTTGAGTGTCTCACCACCTTCGCGTAATTCAACCATACAAATTCTGCAAACAGCCTCTTCTTCTGGTATATCTTCACCATCTTGTTCATTGTTCTCTGTGCAATAAGACCATCATTAAACTCCACAACTTTAAATAAGACCTAGATGTGAGAAAAGAGCTAGAGAACTAATGGCATGAAAGATATGAGATGGGATTAGGAAAATTACCAGTATTTCCAGTGATAATTACATCCGATGATATTGAGTCCCCATCTTTTAGTTGAGGAGTATTCTTATCTTTAAGTTGAGGTGTTGCAGGAATCACACGAATAAAGGAATCAATTTTTCTCATACTTTGATTTCTGTTGATGATTGGGACAGACAGTGATCGAGAGATTTGCCGCTGCTCTCCTTTTATCTACATATTAAAGTTCAGCAATTCTAAATGCATATTTTGTACATATATTCAATAAGGAGACTAATAAGTGCATGAGACTTGGGACTTGTATATTAAGGTGATATCATGAGCTGCCCAAACTAAATGGATAAGTTGATCGCTTACAGTAATTGAAAGACAGAACTATCCTAACCCTCTCCGTAGCATTTGAAAAAGGAGGAGGAAACTGAAAATAAAGAGACTAAAGAAGGAAAAGAAACAGATCAAGCAAGGCAGAGAATTATTCATCAGGAGGATAGTTTAAAATTCTGGAAATGAAACTGGAGCTTTTATCATGCATATCATTCTTAAAAGTATGTAGAGACGCATTGGTCAATTTGAGTTGCAAAGCTTAGTGTGTCAACTGAATAGGCATGACTCACGAAATTTTTGGTTCATAAGACAAGATAAAATCCTCCCTTATTGTGGACATAGCCATGTAGAATGCAAATGATGTCATTATAACTTACATCAGTAAGAAAGCTGTCTACACTTCCAATGCCTACGGACTCCAGATTTGATTTCGCGATTGGAGTAACAGGTAAAGATGAAGCCGTCTTCATACGGGGAGTGAATATTTTGGTGAGTGACCACGAGTTTGACATGGACGAATTCTCTTGTGATGCAACGGCTGAAGAAGCTGGATCCAAGTTGGCTGTCTTTTCAAAAACCAGATTAGAACTCCGGGACTTGAAGCTAAACTTTGGAAGGATACTTTTAATGGACGATCTGCCTCTGCACGAAGATGGACCAGGAGACTCCTTCCCTCTCGAGTCAGAAGAGCTAGGAGTCAACAGGAAATTTACTTTTCTGGGAGTTGGAGTTGGTGTGTTGGGCATTCTTATTTGAACAAATTCTTGCTTGGAGGACTCGAGTGATCTGGTAGGTATCTCCAAGAAAAGGTTTTGTTTCCTCCACGGTTTAGCATTCTTTGTTTCCTCGGCCATCCCAGACACAAGTTCTCTCTGAAGAAGGAAAAAGAGCATTTTCAGTGTGCCAGTGAACATGCAATAGAACCAAGAACAAAGATCGTCAATATAGATAAGACCACTGGAACATAGAAGGCCCTAAGATGAATGCAACAGATTGTGATCAAGAGACAATTGCACTTACTTGCACACCCAGTCAATTATATGTATATGCATATTCAGAATTAATTGCATACTTGTGATCAAGAAACTGAAGAGAATAGATTGCGGTGCAGTACATAGAGCAGCTCATTAGCCCATGCATTTGTGCCGAAGTTCTATTAATTGGAGAAAAGAGCAACTTTTATATTCAAAAGAATGAGCTGCATAATACAAAAACTGGAAATATAATGGGATTTCAATTTTCTCTGAATAATTAAAGCCAGTCTGCGCTCAGACGTATTGCGTAATTCACTTCTTTATAAAATTTGAAGACAGTTCCTTCTTAAATTATTATCACTTATAGCGGCTCAGGCAACAGCAATCTATGTAGATGGTTAAGCAATCATGGAATACCTGGAATTCAGGAACTTGTGAAGGAAATCAAAAGACAGATTCACAAGAAAATGCATTCCTTATGTTACACAAAGTATCTTGGTTATTGTACATAAATGTAAATTGATCTAATGTTGAAGTAAATTCATCTGAAGTCAACTCAAGTCAGCAACATGGGTTTCAACTTGATCAATAGTCCATAACAACCTATCTATGCAGATATGGCCATTCTTGGTAATCCACCCTGCTTTTGAGCCTTAACCTCTCTCCTGGAGTTATTCAGCTAGAACAAGAAGCATTTATGGAAAGAAACACGTTTTAGTTGTAGTCCAGTTATCAAGCATAAGTTAAGCAATGCTGAAGTATACCTTAGACCCAAATGTCATAGATTCTTTTACGTTAATGATTTTCGCTGTTATCTTCTTACAATGATTTAGAAGAACTTCATAGCAGCTCTACAGACTGCATCATTAAAGACGCAATGTCTTTGTCATGCCAAACATGAACCACAATTTAGGACCTCAGGCAACAAGAGATATTCCCAGAGCCTATTCTGATACCAATTGTAACACAGGTCTAACTATTGGCCCGTTATCACAGGTGAACTTGAAATTGACCCAAAATGCTTAACTAGTGATAACAATAATAGTGAACCCAAGCCATTATGCCATTACAAGTGAACACAAATCTCACCCAGAACTAATGTAAGAGAGTGTTACATATAACGTTACAAAGACATTATTATTCATAAAATGATAATGCGAATTTTTATATTCACAATAGTCTAGACTATAGATTATCAAAAGCTGCATTTCTACTCCACAACCATTGATCTCCAAACACTACGAGGGAGATCCATATCACGAGGGCAAGATGAAAATCTTTAAGAGTTAGCACAAGCATATTCTTGGAGAGAGTACTACAGAAGTGTGGAAATTCATGCAATGAACATCCAAGAGGGAGCTAGCAATTTTTAGGGGAGAAAAAACAAGGAAAAAAACAGAAACTACAATTCAACCACTATAATTATTTTGCAAAAATCTTATTAAATTAAGAAATTGAATCCAAAGAATGCTCCAAACTGAATGAGGTAATCACTATGAGAAGCAAGCAAATCAAAACTGAAGCACAAAACATATGATATAAGCATTGCAGTACAACACAAAATCATAGTACAAACAAAAAGAGCACTGTCCCATAAACGAGGTAATGATTGTTAAGGCAAAAAAACAAGGAAAAGTAATAAGACCCTTCAAATCTATATTTAGATTGTTTAGAAAAGGTAAGCTTGCCCCCAGGGGCATAGGTGAGTTGGTAAGTGACCAGATAACTAGGGTGGAGACACCCTGACAACGCGGGATCGAGTCCGTGTGGCGGCAGTACTCCGCTGAAATATTGCGGGGGCTGTTGCTGGATTTTCACGCCCGTTGGTCCTCTCCCTGGTCAGGCTGCCACTCACACACATCCCTCAATTAACTTCTCGCCTGGTTAAGGGGCCTCTGGGCAGGTGAGAGAGACTCCTTTGGTTAACCTTTTTTTAAGAAAAGGTAAGCTTAAGGTTATTCTAAGTGCGAAACTGTCATGCCGACCTAGAGATTAGGTATGCCAATGAGACTAGTATTGTAGGTGTAATCAATAATTACTCAGTCCTCAAACAAACTCAAACCATCACGTTACGATTTAAACTACTTGAGCGAGACTGTCACAGTGTCACGTCATAGTATGATTTAAACTCAAACTCCCAAGCAAAACTAGTATCGCAAATAAGTATTGTTGTTCTCCCAAAATCATCCATGGCAGGCACAGCAGGACAGCAACATAATCTTTTGTATCTTAAGAAAGTGAGAGTTCTTTTGCACTTTCTAGCAGACGAGCAGTAAAAGACAAAACAAAGAAGAAGACAGAACACAAAAAAGCAAGAAAGAAAGCAGTACACAAGGACTTTTACCTTAGGAGGATTTGCATTAATAACACCACCTTCCTTGACTTCATCATCATCTGCACATGCACCCTTATCATTCTCCTCAGCTATAGGCCTGCTATAATTCTCCTCGTTGCTCATCATCACAAATCAAAATCACCACACTATATATACAACACACACTTTAAGAAGTGCTTAAAGAACCAGAAGCAAGTTTGAAGATTGCGAAAAGGGTGGTGAAGTAACGATACAGTTATAAAAATTCGAAATGGGTGGGTGGAAATGGTGGTTGTAGTGACGTTTAAAGAAGAATGTTTGGAGTTGGTTGATATGATTTTTGCATTAATGGCTTAAGCTTGGCCTACAATTTTTTTTTTTCTTATTTCGACTCCAAAAGGTAAAAAATCGATTACATACAATTAATAAAAATCGCCAAAATACTCGTACTAAAAGCGAGAGATGTGCCATTTCCCCGTTAGCTGTATAGTTGGCCTACAACTTTCACTTCCCACTCCAGAAGTGCTTTCAGTCTCTTCAGTGATCAGTATAGCCATGCCACGCTATCTCATGTGCTGCATATATTAATTATCCTTGAAAACAACCACCATACCTGTAATTATACCTACGCTTTCAGTTTTGTTTTTCATGTTGTGTTTGGTCAACTCATTTAGTTGATCATTTGCTACACGTGTGATGCATTATGCCTGTCTGAAAACTGCATTCACTTCACTACTAGCTTTTTGCCGGTATTTGATTTCCCTTTTCCTCTTTTTATGGCATTTTGTTGACAATTTCTAGTTAATTAGAAGATTGAATGTTTTTTTTAAAAAAAATTCAGAAGTTAAGGAATTTTATTAAATTTACTTTTTTATATAATTTTTTAAAAAAGTTCTTTTTCAAGAGTTAAGGTAGTGTTTGATTTGCCTGTTTTTTGTTTTCATTTTTTAGTTTTTATTTTTTATTTTCTTTTTCTTAAAACAGTTTGCATTTCTAATTTTCTAAATTTTAGAGAATGTGTTTGGTTAATAAAAATATTTTTCTTTTTTTATGTTTATTTTTAAAATTATCACCTTATTTTCTAAATTTTGTAGAGATAATTACCTCCTTATTTACTAATTTTTTTAGATATATTTACGAAAATACTACCCTATTTTCTAAATCTTTTTAAAATTATTTACAAAATTACCACTTTATTTTCTAAATTTTTTAAAAACATTTACAAAATTGCCACCTTATTTTAAAATTATTTACAAAATTGTCACCTCATTTTCTAAATATTTAGAGTTATTTACAAAATTGTCACCTTATTTTCTAAATCTTTTCAGAGTTATTTATAAAATTACCACATTGTTTTGAGGAAAAAAAACCTTTTTTGATGTTTTCTAGTTTCCAAGAAAACTGTTTTCTGTTTTTTGAAAATAAAAATAGTTAACCAAATAGATTTTCTATCCTAATTTTTATTTTTTATTAAAATAAAAGAAGTCCTAGAACTCAAATAAAATTGTACGCTAACATTTAGAAGACTTATATAAAAGATTAAAAGTTAAAAGCATATTCATTTATAGACGAAAAGAGTTACACAAATGAGAATAAGATATTATATGCCGCTGTTTTCGTATTTGGTTGGCTGTATTGAGTGGTTTTCCTAACCATATGAAATTAATTTTGTTTTAACATCAAAAGAGATATTGTTAAAAATTTTATCTTTAGATTCTTTAACTTTTTTCTTTTAAGGTTGTACAAGGCCTAATCAATAGTGCAACACCAAGGTGATCAGAACTCTGATAGCAAGCTACTATAATGGGCTCTTCCCGTTAAATAATAATAATAATAATATCAAGTGGGACGATAGCCCACGTATAGATATCAAACTAATAAGAAGAAATACTACACTTGATCTTTGCCAAAAGGCCAAGAAAGGTATAATTCGTTAACCTTTTTTGACATGCCTCATGCGTTGTAGTATACCTTTTGTTTCTGATCTCCTAAACGAAGCGCAACTTCAGTCGAATGGAGGTTAAAGCAAAAAAGGACCAGAGTCATTTACGTACATTTGATTTTTTTTTTTTTTGTAATATACAACCTTAAAAAAAATTAACATATTGGTATAACATTATAATGTCATGAAAATTTCAAATTTTATTAATTTATTGGTATCTAATGTTGGATTAGAGTAATAATCGTCCTTTCAAAATCATATCATGCAGTGTAAACCTGATATTAATACGATGAAAAAGGTGGTGCCACTTTTTAGTTTTTGTGCTTGTTCGGATCCATTTTTTGGTTGCCTTTTAAAACAAGTTAAAAATTCTAAAAGAATATTAAATTTATTTCTTTCAAAAATTAAAAAATTTATTCTAAAAACATATTTTGTAAAAGATTATAAAAAAATTAATCCAAATAAAGCCTTTATCAGCGGATAGACATCATGCAACATCAATCAACATGATGAAAAGCGCTTCCACTTTCGATGGTGGCCATGCTTTAAACCCCAACCGCATTACTAATGATGAGAAGAGAAAAACAAAAGAAAAAGAAAAGGAAAAAGAAAAGAAAACAAGAGACAGTGGTAATCACTTTATCTGTCACTTCCAGAAACCTGAATTCTATCTCTTTTTGGCTTATTTTTATATTTAACCTTATTTTTTAATTTACTTCTAAAAATAATTCAGTTTTAAGAAGAGTTATAGATTTAGACTTTTCGAAGTTCAGAAGGTCCATCTCGAATGATAAAAGATCGATATCGGACTTCGAAAGTTTGAAAATATTTTCGAATAATAGAACTTCAATATCGAACTTCAAAAGTTCGAAATTATCAACAATAACAACATCAAGCTTATGAAGTTCGAAAATAAGATGCTGTAGTTCCATTAGGGTTTGCAAGATTCCTTCTGCGACGATGTGACGGAGGATAGAAAATAATATCAAAAGGCAGACAATAATATCGTGTTTCAAACTTTAGAAGTTCGAGTTTACAAGATTCCGACGTGATGGAGGGCAAAGCAGAGCAGAGAATAAAATTTTTGTCAGAGATGTCCTTTTTCAAACTTTTGAAGTTCGAAGTTTTGAAAAATTTGAACTTTCAAAGGTCGAATTTTTCGCACTTTCGAACTTCTGACGTGCGTTTTGTTGTTTCAAGTTTTTAAAATTCGAGTTAGGTTATAAGTCGAAAGTCAGAAGTTCGAGATGGATATTTCGAACTTTTAACATTCGAATTAAGGTTCCGCCTTCATTTCACCCAGGGCAACGATTTGACGGCGTGGCAGGGAATCTGACATTTGAAATTTAAAATTCGAATTTCTAAGTTCGAATTTGTTACTATATAATGCACACCCCACTTCCCCCTTCATCATCTCCTTCCAAAATCACTAACCCTACAAACGTTCACACGATAAGTCACATTATGTAGCATTTCCAAAATTTGGATTTGCTACTATACCACTAACCACTCCACTTCCCTCCCTTCTGCAACTCATTCACATCTAAGTCACGTTATACATTTTCTTTCACCCAAAAAGGTGAATGTAAATGTTGATGCAGTTAACGTATATTTATATTATGGTGGCAACAAAATTGAAACAGATCATGGGCTCGACTATGTAGGTCCAAACTTACCACGTAAAATAAAAATTCTTCCCGGAACGACGTACAATTAGTTTGTATCTCGTATATTCACGAAGCTCCAATTGCGGCCTACTATCGATAGAGTTGAGTTGTGTTATCGTGATCCCAAATGGGACACAACCCTCCAACAAATATATTATTACCCCAGTGGCATTAAGGATGACGAAGATGTACAGGACATGTACGAAACAGCTTGCATGGATATGTATAGGAGATGTGCGCACGTTGTCGTAGACGTGCAAAGTGATGTCGTGTACAATCCATAGCCTTCAAATGAAGAAGCAACACTACAAGAAGTTTTTGGTGATTTGGCAGATTTGAATGTGGAACCACTTATTATGTCAATGCGGAAGTCAACATTCCAACCACAACGGCAGGGTTTGCCATATTTTCCCTTTCTCCACCATCATGCCCCACATTTGAAGTTGGAGGACCTTCTCAAGCTAGTGACATTCGGGAGATGTTCAAGGTGGGATTAGATTTTATTTTATCTGAACCGGAAGAAGTAGATGAGGACGTCCAGTTAAACGAGGAGGAAGATGTTGTGTCAGTAGAAATTTTAATCTACGAAAATGAAGAGGTTGATGTAGGGCCAAGCAATGGCGAAGAGCTGGAGCCGGATCTAGAGGAGGAAGAACCAGTAGCTTTCCATACAGCTAGGACAGAGTATTACATCACTTCAAATGAGCCTCCAATGGAGAGACCAATATGGGACGAGAGACGGATGGAGTTGGCCAAACGCATGGTGTTCTCGAAAAAGGTTGATCTTATACGGGCTATCCAACAAAACGTGATCAAACATAAACGAGAATACAGGGTGGTGAAGTCGAATAAGTCCTTGTGGGACATACGTTGCTACGAATCAAGCAATCCTAGGACATCATGCAAGTGGAAGGTTCATGCAGTAAAAAAATCCACACACAAGATGTTCGAGATTACGAGGTACCAAAGCATGCATATTTGCATAGGAGATAAATGCAGGCCAAACCATAGAAATCTAACATCTGGTCTGGTCAACTATATGGTTAGGCATTTTGTTGCAAAGAAGCCTGATTTCGAGGTACGTCTTGTCCAAGCCCACGTAAAGAAGACTTTAAATGTTGATATAACATACGGGAAAGCTTGGCGTGGTAGGAATAAGGCAATCCAACCAGTTTTTGGAGACTGGGACATGTCATACAAGATGCTCCGGGCTTTTTTGCCGCCGTAATTGCGAAGAATCCGGGAACCGTTGTCCACTACAAGTTCGCCCAAGGTTCAATTGAAACAGAAAAAAAATTTCACTATGTTTTTTGGGCTTTTGGTCCGTGCATCATGGCATGGAGGCACTATCAACCTGTACTCTCGTTGGACGGAACACATCTGCATGGGAAGTACAAGGGCCACCTACTCGTCGCCTTAGTGACAGATGCCAACAACCATATATTACCATTGACATTTGCCGTTGTCGATGGTGAGAGTACAAATAGTTAGAGGTGGTTCCTGAAGAAGGTACGTCAGTGTTTTTTAAACGACATGTCAACAATTTGCATTCTATCTGATCGGCACGTAGGAATCGCGGCAGCCATCAATACAATAACATCCGACTGCCGACTGCAAGTGAAGCATCGCATTTTGCTTGAGACATCTAAAAAGCAATGTGATGAAAAGATGGCACAACCAATTCGCAAAAGACATGTGTTGGATAGCTGGAAAAGAAAGCCAGAAACGGAAGCACATCGCCGCCATAGACATTATTCGTAATATCGACCCACGACCCACTGGCGTTGGTACACGGATGCACCAGATATTAGCCGACCTCGGTCCAGATTCATGAACATTGAGCCACGATGAGGGTTATAGATGGGGAGTGCTGACAACAAATAATATTGAATGCTTCAATGGTGTGATTGTCGGAGCCAGGGGATTGCCCATTACAGCAGTAGTAAATAACACTTTTTTAAAGCTAAAGGGATATTTCCATGATAGGTTGGCAAACGCGATGCACATGCATAAAGATGGTTGTATTCTGACGGATAGAGCGAGAGAAAAATATGAAAAGTGGGAGACATCTTCATACCGGATGCAATTGCATGCATTCAGACTAGATGAGTGGTACCAGGTCGGTCGAATGCCAGAACGATGGAAAGATGTTCCCAACGAACAAGAGGTAGATTGGGTGGGACGAACATATACATGTGGTAAGTGGATAGCTTATCATATGCCATGCTCTCATGCCCAATATGTTGCCCGTTATAGGGGTGGAAACCCTTCAACCATGGTTGATTTTCATTATACGGTAGAGTCATTCGAGGCAACATATAATATGATATTTTAACCCCTTGGACATGAATTTTACTGGCCTCCAGGACCCAGTTGGACGTTACTCCCGAATGCTTTACGAGTGCGCGACAGAAGACATGGGCGGGAAAGAGCTGGGCGTATACCAAACGAGATGGACAATTCCAACCAAGTAGGCAAAAGAAAGTCTGGTTATTGCCGTAACCCTGGGCATATTGCGCTAAATTTCCCCCTAAGAATAGATACGTAGCTTCGAATGGTTATCATGAAGTTATAGCATGTGAAGCTAATTGGTCTTTTCCACTATGGTGTGTAATGTTTTCAATAAAAGATATTGTCAAATCTTTCCATCTCAAAATATTGTCAACATCAACACAATTTATATCGAGACATGATAATAAGTACAAAAAAACAATGAAAAATGCAAGTTCAATTACATAGAATTATTAAAATAAGTTTGAAATGTAAAATGTTTATTCAACTACATCAATACTGAGAAGGAGTGTAATAATCGGGCCTCCGACCCCTGCTGGTCCGATCGGGTAAAACGCGTGGTGGTGGATGCGGTGACTATGTGCGTCTACTAGTACGAAGCAGTAAATAGTCCTCCTCGAGCACCAGCTCATCAGTCTGATCATCTATCAGATAATCACTGGTAAATAATGGCCCCTGCAGTGGCGTGTTCGAGGTGCTGGGCTCCTGATGTGACGGACCGCCATACTCAAACTGGCTAAACCTGCCATGGTGTGGCGACATGTATGAAGTGCTGGGATCCTGGTGTGACGGACCACCATACTCGAACTGGCTAAACCTACCAAGCTGCAGCGGCGTGTACGAAGTGCTGGGCTCCTGAGTGGGATGATGATAACGGCCCCGCTGTCCCGACCGATGTAACGTTTGTGGAGGCAGTTACGGACGTAGGACGTCATACATGGCTGTCATGTCGTCCAACAGGTGCTCATGCTGGGTCTGCTGAAGTACGGCCTAGCTTCTGATGTGCAGGACCTGCAGATGACTCACCATAAAATCAAGAGTAGCCACATCTACTCGTAAGTCTCCCGCCTCGTACTGTCGTATAATACTCCCACTGTGGTTAACCACATGCTGAGCGTATACCGCCTAAAGAAAAAGTTACGGGCACTGTTAATAGGTATTGCATCAGTGCATACTAAATTCGAATTTATGGGAAAACATTCATATTGCACTAACCAGACTGTTCTCATCGTGGGCCGACGCAACGTAGCCGTCGTCTGTATGACTAGTCCTAGGGTGTCCAGCATGTAGTATGGTTATCCCTCGGTACCATCTCATATACGCCCTCAAAGCGCCAGGATTGGGAAAGTCCTCTAACTCCGTCGCCACAACAGTGTTTTCCCAATTGACCCAAATGTCGACTACCGAATTATATTGTTCGGCTGTAATCTTCTCTTTCCCATCCCGGTGCTTCTGCCACGCTGGTGGATTACCGGGGATTGTCTGCCGCATGCCGAACTGCCGAAGTACCCAATCAGGACGGTGTCACTTAACCCGCCTACCAACGATGAGGGGTACGTATGCTCGCCACGCTTCCGCATTTTGCAGACAATACTGTGGCAAACCACCCATTGCATGCTCGAATGGCTGCCAAATAAACTGGGAACACAACAATAACGGCAAATTAGTTTATAAAACATACAACGTAAATTAACAAGGGAGAGTAATAAATGTGAGATGTAACTTTTTTCAAACCTCGCCGGGCTGCAAACGGTCAATCATGTCCCGTGCCTCGTTCAAACCATCCCGGCCCGCAACCCACTTCAGATCCTTCCTCGCAAAGAACATGTAGCCACGTGGTGGGCCTAGCAACGGGAAATGAGGGTGAACAGCGTGCCCATCCCTCTGATGGTGCCAATCCGTCTGCTCACACAGTGTTGGCCTAAAAGCCGTGAGTTTGTCCCAATCAAAAAACTGCATTGTACAAGACAATTATATTATAAGCAATAATACGTCATCAAATATCATTAACAACAATGAGATAATTAAGTGTGCTGCCTGAATGAGCATGACGGCCCCACACATGCCTCTACAATCACGGCAACAAGCCTTACAAAGCCATCTATGCAGATGCGCTAGACATGCTGCCCCCCAATTATATTCACTGATATTATCAAAGTCAATCAAAAAGTCTAACTAATGTAACGATAATTTATTTCCTGTCGTATCAGTGAACATATGGGTGCCAAATAACAAAAAAATCCACAAACGAGCCAGCCGTTCCGCTTCTGCCACCTCAGGATTCTCTGGAGTGTCTTGGGCTACTTACAATTCCCTCAGATGGGGTATGTTAATCGAATTTCCACTAATTTTGTCCAAAGATACATATACCCCTATATACTGATGAATACGTGTCCGCCACTCTTCTGGAGTTCGACTAGTATCATCGAGCACCGGGACAACCTGACCAACAATCGGCAATCCCCAATATACAGTGACATCCTGGAGTGTGATCGTGGCCTCGCCTACAGGCAAATGAAATGTATACATCTCTGGCCGCCACATCTCAATCAAGGCAGTAATAAGAGGATTATCAACCTGATGGAAGCGCGCCACATAACATCCAAAAAATCCGGCTCTCAATAAAGCCGTCTACACAGCAGGATGCTCCGTCTATAGGAATAACTCTCTATCACTCCTCTAAATCTTGTGTTCCTCTAACTGATAGGGTGACAACAAATAATTCACCCGGTGGTCATAGTAATAGCATAACACTGAACTATCGCTAGGAGCCGATCTATGAGCCATAGATCCTACAAGCATTAAGTAAATTAAAAAAAATGTAAAAGTACTAATTATTACTAATTAGTTTAGAACTGCAACTTTAATATTTAACTAATTTTGCTAACTTTGTAAAATTCATAATATTTTAATTTTTCTACATTCATACTAATTAAATAACTAGTACCTACATTTTCTAATATTTATAATTTCACACTAATTATATGCACAGTGATTAATACATCCCATCAGCATAAAAATATTAATATTTCAAATAATAAATCAACATATAATTAACATATAAAATAAACCAACATGATTAATATTCTACTAAAATGCACAATAGTCTAATTTTGAAATTTAATATATTAAGCAACATATAATTAACATATAAAATAAACTAACACGATTAATATTCCACTAAAATAAACAAAAATCTAATTTTCAAATTAAAGTTGCACAACAAATAAAATTAATACTGCTTAACATTATCTAAACGTCAAAAAAATTATTACTAATTACTTTAGAACTACAACTTTAATATTTAACTAATGTATCACTTCATCTTAAAATTACTAATAATGAACATAATTAATCCTAAAACTCTACTAAAATCCTAACTTCAGTTACTTACTATATACCCTATAACTTTAATTTTCTCATTTCTTAAATTTTATATTAGTTAAAATTTATAAAAATTCATATTAAATACTTTAGAACTACAACTTTAATACTTAATTAATACATAACGTCATCTTAAATTGACTAATAATTAACATAATTAATCCTAAAACTCCACTAAAACCCTTAAACGCCACTAAAACCCTAAAACTCCATATGATTAATTGAATAATTATAAATTCACACTAAGTAATACATCCCATCATCATAAAATGATTAATATTCCAAAAATAAATCAACATATAATTAACATATAAATTAAACCAACAGAATTAATATTCCACTAAACTAAACAATAGTCTAATTTTGAAATTTAATGTATTAAGCAACATATAATTAAAATATAAAATAAACCAACATGATTAATATTCCACTAAACTAAACAATAATCTAATTTTCAAATTAAACGTATTAGGCAACATGTAATTAACATATAATTTCGAAATTTAACATCATATAAATTAAACAAACAAACACATAAAAATATATAAATTTGGTACCAAAAAAAAAAAAGAGAAAACTTACAAGATTTAGGCAAAATCCTAGGATGTGGAAAATTTGTACTAAATTTTCGAGTTGGGTGGGAGAAAAATGAGAGAGGGATCAGAGAGCACTGGAGAGAGTAAAAGATGTGAGATTTCGGATGGGAGATAAGGGTTTGGGCCGAGGGTTTTAAATACTAGAGAAGTCGAACTTCAGAAGTTCGACATCGAGAAACAAAAGCTAGATTTCGAACTTCTGAAGTTCGAGTATACAGGCTTATCGAACTTCTGAAGTTCGATTTTATGTATTTCGAATTTCAGAAATTCGACATCGAGTTTCTAGATTCTGCTTTAATGCCCTGTCTGGTACGTGCAGCGACAGTTGAACTTCAGAAGTTCGACATCAAGGAACAAAAGCTAGATTTCGAACTTCTGAAGTTCAAGTATACAGGGATATCGAACTTCTGAAGTTCGATTTTATGTATTTCGAATTTCAGAAATTCGACATCGAGTTTCCATATTCTGCTTTAATGCCCTGTCTGTTACGTGCAGCGACAGTTACTTCGAGACGCGTGCATTCGAACTTTCAAATTTCGAAAACGGCCAACTTCCTTATCCAGTTTCCGAGATCCACGCAGTCGAACTTCAGAAGTTCGAGTCCGAGCTTCTGAATTTCGAATTCTTTAGACAAATTTCTCAAGTTTGAAATCTCATATTATAAGTTCGTTTTTTTTTGTCTTTGACATAGTCGAACTTTGTAACTTCGTTTTCGAACTTCATAAGTTCGAAAAGTCTACTTTTGCAACTTCCCTCAAAACTGGGTTATTTTTTGAAGCAAATTAAAAAATAGGGTTAAAAATAAAAATTTTCCTCTCTTTTTAGGAATTTAGGGTTTAAGAACATAGAATCATTTAGCGTTATGGAATTATAAACTTATAGATTATGATATAAGTGTTTGAATGATTCTATTTCGTATCATTTTTTTAAAATGAAATCTTATGATCGTTGATATAAGCAAAAGATTCGTCCCGTGTCATTTAGGGTTATGGGATCTAGTGACACTGATAGAAATATATATATATATATATATATATATATATATATATATATCAAAAGATAAAATATGAAGTTGGAATAATAGCTTTTAAAATGTATCCTAATTGTTTTCAAATCTTGTACATGATAAAAATTTCTTACCATAAACCAAATTAGACTTTAAAAGTAAGAGAAAAACCTACAAATCCCAATTTTCAATGTTGCATGATGTCATGGATTCTACCACCAAAACTAAAGAACAAAATTGACTATAATACAATTATTATATGAACAAAATTTAATAATTATAAATTATTAATACAATTAGTTTTGTCTTTACAACTTGTTTTTTAGTGAAAAATCCAAGCAACAATCGCAAGGAGTGCGTATGACCAAAAAATAGACGACACTAACGATGTGCAACATTTTATAAAATACGAGGAGTTGTCATGGAACTTTTTAAAATTTAAGGTTTATAACGTAATTTTCATAAAATATAGAGAATTCTATACATTTTAGTATTATATTTAATAATTATAAGTTATTAATGTAATTATGATGAAACGCTCATAATTGTAAGGGGAAAAGAAAAGCAATATTCTTGTTCCAAATGTGACAAGATTCTAGTGAGCTTTAGATGGTCGAGGATTTTTTGAGATAAATTATTAAAGAGAGAATGTTCCATACGTAAAGTTGATAAATCAATTTGATTTCATAACCCAAATGATGAGAAGTAGAGTTTCAACAGCAAAACGTGTGAGCCTCTGCTTTTGCTTTTTCCTAAAAGATGCTTAGAGCATCTATCATTTAATTTTAACTTTCTTGGTGTTGTGAAGCATCTAATACTTGACCTTTTTCATGTCTTAGAAAGTTATTTTCGTACGAAATATAATTATCTTCTTGATTTTACTTTTTCCTTTGTGGCTAGCGCATCCATCCTTCACGTCACAGCCAAATTGTTGCTAGGGCCACAACAAAAATATATTTACACAAATTATAGGGACTAACGTGTCCTACAAAAAAATTTGAGCCAACGAACAATTATGGAAGATTCCCACTGAAAAATCGTTGGTTGTCCCTATTTTTTTTATGGAAACTTTTCGTATGAAATACCAATTTTTACTATTTTTTTATTTTTACAGATAAAAAAAATTGGATTAGTGAAACTTGATAACCGAATCAATCGATTGAACTCGACTACTAATCGACAGACCTTGCATGATTGAATGTTGTAGATATGCCCATGTACGTAAGCATGATTGAATTATAATTCTGAAGATCAGGTTCCTAAAAGCGCTAGTTGATAAATATTATAGTGGGGGTATAGGAGAATTCAATGATAATAAAGATAAATGTTAATACAATGAGGTTAATCATGATGATTGTGAAAATTTTCCTACGCGTAGAACCACAAATGATGATCGTGGTGTTAATAAGAATTTGACCCAAGAAGTTTAACGGCCTGTTTGGATTGGTTTTTTTCAAAAGAATTTTTTTAACAATTTTTGAAAAATAATTTTTTTTTTAAAAGCTGAAAATTTTGGCTTCTAAAAAAGTTGTATTTAAACTTCTTTTAGAGTTTTAGCTTTTTTTTAAGTAAAATTAAATAGTTATTGCAAACGTAACTTTTTCAAGAAAAAATATATTTTTTCTTGAAAAAAAGCTAATCTAAACGAGCCTTAAATTAAAATTATGCGGAAGTCTCTTCTGCCCACTTCCAATATGGTGGCCAATTATTTGGAACAAATAAGTGCTTTTGGGAAAGCACTCGATTTGCTTTTTAAAAAACGTAAGAATAATAATCACGAATTTGCTTTTACGTGGAAGTATTGAGATTTATTATCGTAATAAAAAAATTTAATAATTGATTGTAAGAATCTATCAAGAATATTTTATGATTAAACTTTGTCAATTAATTTTCCTCGTCAATTAGAAAAAGAGAAAGAACAGAAAGATAAGTTACGCTCGTAGCAGTTAAACTAGATGTGTTATAGTCTAAAAAGCTTGCATTGTCGTGAGGAATTCCCATGAATGCATCATTTTCTGTGTGTACATGGTATGTATTATAGAGTGGTCTTGAATTTAGATTTTCATAAAATTTAATTAATATTATAAAAAAAATTAATCGAGATAAATTATTTTGTCATTATTAAATTATTACTGTATCATCATTAGCACTTGGTTTGGATTTACAAAAATGGGCAGAAAAAGAAAGTGATAGGAGGGTAAAAGTAAAGAGGTAATACCTTCTAAGCCCACTTTTTCTTTTTCCCGAATTTGGAGTAAAATGGAGGGAGTGGAGACTTAAAAAATTTTGATATCAATTTTGTTCTTGTAATGGACAAAATCAAAATTAGAAAGGGTATAAGAAGGTAATTTATACATAATATCCCTCTCTTTCTTTTTTTTTTTTTTTTGTAACAAGGAGGCAAAGGTATATTAAATAGTAACTAATCTTTGATAAGTGACTTCTTGCATCTTCTCTTAATATTGGTTTGATTTATTCTCGAGGAGTTTGAACCAATGCACATAAAGTGGGAATTGTAACCCATAATATCCCTCTCTTGCATTTTTTTCCAGTCCAATAGAAAAAGAAATCTTTATCCTTTCTAATCTTTCTCTTTATAAAATTTCTCAATCTGAACAAAAAATAAATAATCTCTTTACCCTCGCCTTTATTACCTATCCTTCTCTTGAATAAACTTTTCCCTCTCAATCCAAACATAGTTCATCCCGCATCCCCGACTCTAACCTCCTTTTCCACCTATTTTCCTAAATTCAAAACAAAGTGCAAAGGATGATAGATTAATAATATAATAATAACAAAATATGTGGGTATGTATTACAGAGTATTCTTGAATTTGGATTTTTTCATAAAATTTAACGTTAAGTGCTAAGGACGATAGATTAATAACATAATAATAACAAAATATATGGGTATGTATTACGGAGTGTTCTTGAATTTGGATTTTTTCATAAAATTTAACGTTAATACAGAGTGTTCTTGAATTTGAATCTTTTCATAAAATTTAACGTTTACGTAATACATACCGATGTACGCATAGAAAGTGATGTACTCATCGGAATTCATCAGTAACGTTACATATGGTCATAATTTTAAAATTTTATAAGAGAATCCAAGTTCAATAAATGATATCAATAGTTAAAGGAAAAAAGAGAGAGTGAAAGAGAATGAAAATGTACAAATATCGAAAAGCCAAGAAAAAAGGCTGGTAAAATTAGGCGCAAAGGCTGGATTAGGTCTAAAGATGTAAGATATTAATGGATAATGGTTGGTGAGAATAGTGATCAAGAAACATAAACCTAAAAGTTGCTTACAATTATTCACTCCTTCCTAAAAGGGTTTGACTATAAAAGGCATTCAAAACTATCAAGAAGTATGCACTACGCAAGCTAGATAATGAGTGTATTATACTAATGTGCTAAGTAAATAAATAAATAACTATCCGGAAAAGAAAAGGTAAAAACATCAACACCACACTCTTCCTAGTTAAAGCAATTGATGTTTTTGACATCTTGTGAAATATAAAAGTTGTGATGATCCACAGTGGTGAAAGTTATGGTTAACTATAAAAGTATGTTAGTATTGTGAATTTAATTAATAAATATAGTACTTGTGCCACAAAAAGTACAAGTAGGAGGACTAGTTCTTAAAAAATCATAGTACTTTGAAGTAGGCTTTTGGTGATCCATGGTGGGGCAAGCTGATATATTTTGTATATTTTGTGATTAATTCAAGGACTTGTTTGTCTAGTTAAAAAAAATATATACTTTTACCAAATAATAAAATAAAATTTTCAACTACAAATATAAATTCAACACTTTTTAAAATAATAAAACCAAAAGAGTCCTATATGTCGTTCTCAACCAGCAAGAGGATTTCATTAGATTTTTAATGCTTCTGCCTCCCCCATCCCACAAAACCTGATAAGGGCATGGCAATATGGAGTAACTGTTGGATGGTTCCAACTTCCAATGCCAAACCTAACTATAATCAATAATTGATTTGAGCGACTCACAAAGCTCAGGTTACAAATTTTGACCAAAAGCTATAGCACAACAAATATTATATATTGATTTCATGAACAGGAAATAGTTATTTAACATGGGTAGCAAGCTTTCTAGGCTAAATGTCGGCAAAGATGAAGAAAAATGTTATCGTTTCAATCGGGATTCAAATTAGATCATACCTCTAGGGAACTAAACAAATGCAAGGATTGATTAGTGAATCATTTATTACATTGTCGTTATGGTCTTCTTAACAACTCCCAAACTGTTTGAAGACATTGTTAGTTGATAATTTTACGACAGTTTCATCTCTTAAAGTCGTACTCATTAGCCTATAGAATTAAAGGATAGCTCAAGTGGTTGAGATTATCTCTCCCAAACGTAAGATCTTGAGTTCAATTTCACGAGGTGAAGGATTTGAAAAAAAAAAAAAAAAAGAGTAGCTCATTAACCTGACATCCCCTCTTTTATGTATAAAAGAGAAAAAAGAGAGAGAGAGAGAGAGAAACAGATTTCCAGAAGGGTTGACAAACAAGGGCAGACTTTAGTTCTATTTAACTTAATTGTGAATTTTCAATTATTTAGTGAAACTTTTAACAGTAAAGCTTTGGTAAAACTGCCATTAAATAAATCCGTTAATTATTTGGTCTTTTCTTTTAGAAGTTGAATTTCAAGATGTTTGAAAGCCAGATTAGACTTCAAAAATATAGAATATAGAATAATATTTTTGAAACAAAAATGAAAGACAAACATTATGCGGCATGACACACAAGCAACTTCTCAAAAGCCTTTTTTGTAAAGCTCCAATTTATTAGAGCATTTGATTTTTCAACTTTTTTTTTTAATTTTGACTTTCATATAGAAACTCTTTTAAAAAAATAAACCAAACAAGTCAATTTTAATTTTTTTGAACTCACATAAACTACACTACTTTTAAATGTCTAAAGACTAGAAGAAACAAAATCTTACTCATTGTCACACTATAACCCCATTAACCTCACAAAAATACTTTGAGATACTATCATGTAAGCAATGATCTGCAAAAGCCCACTTTAGTTCTTACGTCTTCACTAGCTTCAGTTTCAAAAACTATTTAACTCCAACAAACAGAATATTCTAAACCCACCCTGATGGCAAATACAGAAAAATGCAATACATGAAATTTATCTAGAAGACAATTTATGCAAAAGACACACAACGTGCACCTTAACCGATATAAGACCATCTGAAGCAAATTGATTGAAAATGGTTCTGCAAATGAGCAACAGAAGTCCAGAAGCATTGATAAAATTGATCGGAAGTACCTTTGACCAAATACAACTGGACTACAGAATAACAAAATGTCATTATTGTGCAACTTTAAGGCCGACGTTCATGCCTGTATTGATCAATATGCCTTCTTCCCAACTCAAATCTCCACTCAATGGCACACGATGAAGGAAGCCAATGTCCATGCTTATAAACAAGACTCTGTTGTTCATAGGCCAGAGTTCCATGCTGATAAACAAGACTCCGTTGCTCGTAGGCCAGAGTGGACTTTTTTAGATATGTAGTCCAAGTCGAGAGCCCCTTCAAATGGGCAAGACTACCTAAAACGATGAAAGGAGAAGCACGGTAAAGAGCTAAAATATGAATTAAGATCTGTGTAATAGACAACCATGAGATGCATTTCACAAAGCCATTCTTCTGGCAAGATTGGAGAAATTCAAGGACATCGACATTTATTCATTGGAAAGGGGGTTGTGTTTATCTTCTATTTTGCAGAGAAGCATCCTGAACATTGCTCCAAATGAGTTTACTTGACTGACACTCGGCCAGAGAACTATGTCATTCTATATTTGGTATCTACTTCACTTATCACAATTAAATTTCCAAATTGGAAAAACAAAAAGAACCAAAAAGAATAGGAAAAAACCCTGGAAGCCAGTTTGACAAGCATCACTGCAGATTCAGAAACTGGAATACAAGTCTTCAAGCCAGGTTCTTCAAGTTGAATGTTGGGTTTCAGTTAGCAACTAACTATCTCCTCACAACAGCCGGGGGTGGTCTTTGGAAACAATCATAAAATGAACCTGTCGATTGATTGACTTCTAGCTACAGGACTTCAATTATTGCAATTCAATTATTATAATTTGAAAGCATTAAATAAAAAAAGGCTACAGTCAGTCATATGCATCTAAGAATATGTAGTGATATTGTCAGTGTACCTATGATCAGACTCACGACTGACTTATCTGTTCTATCTATTACATGAATGGTCCCAGGAAGGATGAAAAGAAGGCTGCCTGCTGGCCCAAAAGAATTCAGAACAGCCAGATCCATTTTATGATATATAACAGATAAATTAATGAAATCAGCAGAATTTGTTCTTAGATATCAGAAGCCTTTTACATTATGAAACATAAGGCACCACCAGGCCGAACAGCAAAATATCGCACCTGAAGTATGGTATTCTGAATAACTAACTCATACTCATTCATTTTCTTCTTGAAATAAAAAGCACAATTTGTTTATCTCCGAGAAGATATTATGGGACAAACTAACATGATTTAATATGGCATCAGCACAAGAAATGAAAAAAGTAGAAACACCTTCAAAATTCAAAATTGAATCATTTTGCTTTTCATTGCCAGCCAGAGAATGTCTATAATCTCAAGTTTTTCACAGGTAGCCAGTAGATCAAAAGAATGACTGGAGGATATTTGGAAACTTTGCAAGTAAACTTCAAAATTGTTTACATCTAGACATTTACCTCTCAAGAAGCATCACAAGTTCACAATGCGGAGTATGAGGAAATAGATCGACTGCCATTGCTTTAACAGGTTTAAATGGCTCTGAATGAGGCATAGATTTGACCCTATGCCGAGCCAAGCCAGCACAACTCATGTTCCTCCATCTTCTGTTGTCCTTATTACTCCCTTTCTCATTTTTATCAGCAGATGGTGTACAGAGCTCAATAGCATTTGCCACCAAGCTCTCAGGATTACAGGATATGTAGCTGAAAGTAAAAGAAGACATAGTCAAACAACTCTAAAGTATATCAACAAAACTAAGCAGATGTCTTTAAGATAAACTTACACGAGCCTTTTGAGGCGCGCATGAGTCCTTAGGACTTTGATAACCTGCAATTATAGAAACATGAGTTGACCAAAATAAGATAAGTGCTTCGAAATACCAGGTCAGTAACCCCACAAGAAAATCAAGTACATGAGTATCGAGCCTGTAACGAAAGGCATTCAGGTGTACTTAAGCACCACAACCTTTTAGATACTTTCTGGAAAAGTAAGCTAGAATAAATGTAGAAAAATGAAACACATTTGGACCTAGAAGCTTTCCCTTTGGTGCCTATTGGTCATAAATATACCTCATTAAATATCAAGAGAAAATGTTCTAATTGCTGTCATAATTTCAACACAGATAATCTACACTGAAAGAGTTGCTCCTCGAGACAATTATGGAAATGATACTCTATGGAGTCACTGATGAATCCATTGCCTAATTATCAGAATTCACTTGGAGGGAAGGAAAAAGAAACCCACAAATTATTGTAAGCTTGTGGTATTGTTTCAACTTTTACATTTGATAAACTTAAGAATTAAGGAGTTAATCAAGAATTATGTGAACCACAAATTCTTGGAATATGAGTTAGCCCCTTAGAATTAAGGACCTAAAAATCTATGAGAACCTATAATCAATCCCTCAAAACAAGTCGATAAAATATGACTAGTAACTAGTTAATTATATGGAAGATGGAGTCAATATAAGCGATCAGGAGTAAGGTAAATATGTTATAGAAGTACAATGTTACTTACAGTGGGATGAAGTCCAACACGTGGAGGATCCACAATAGCAACAACATTTTTAAAATGCTGAACTGAAGTAGGTGTATCTTTTGAAGCGCAATCCTCTGGAAGTAGGCCATCAACCCCAGGACCACTTTTGGAAGATCCAGAAACATTTTCCCCAATTTCATCCTCAAGCACTGAGCATTTTTCTGGTTCTTCAGCACTGTCCTTACAGTTGACCTTCTTTTCAGAAGTTGTGAGTTCTTCATCGGTCTTTTCAGATGCATTTGGAATTTCTTCTTCTTTCCAAGAAGTATTAAGATACTCTTTGAGTAGAGACCCCATAACATCCTCTGCCTAATAGTGTCATCCCAAGAAGCAGAGCATTAATTAGTCAATTCAAAAAGTAGCTTTATAACATGAGGTTAGTTACAATAACTTCTGCCTTTCAACAAGAGGAAAAGGAGAACATGAAAAGAATTGGAAGATAAACAAAGAGAGAGAAATTGACCTTTGCACACACAAATCTGCAATTCTTTATGCCATTGATTTCTGCATTTCTATGAGCATCTGAAACTGCAGAAGCATTCATTTCGATCCCAACAACCTAAGCAATTCATAGAACCAAAGGAAATATTATCATTTGAAATCATGACATGTGAGAGATACAATGAGGCATTGAGAATAAAGGACAAAATTTGGAGTTTCCATATCCATAGGAAAGAATTGAGAGATGATCCCCATGCCAATAATTTCAAATCTACTATCATATCATCACAGAACATGATGTTACCCCTATCCATTTTATTCCCTCAGCAACAGGCTCGACGGCAAATCACATTCATTCAAACATGCAAAAAATTTGAAAGCAAGAAAATAAAAGGAGTGCAATGGATTCACGGGCATTACCATACCAACATGGTGAGCCAAGGTCAGGCCAATTGTTCCAGTTCCACAGCAAATATCAAAAAGCAAAGTATCAGGACCCAAGCCAGCCCAGTCCCCAGCAAGTGCATACAACTTCTCAGCCGCAAGAGTGTTGACCTGCCATAAATTTAAACATTGAAGGACCTCCCAATTGTTCAGATGCCAGATTTCTCTTCTCGCCAACTAGCATCCCCTAACCCCACCCCTTCAAGAAGGAGCCTGTATCCCTTCCCCAGCAGGGAAGAGAGAGAGAGAGACAGGGAGAGAGAGAGAGACAGAGACAGACATGGAAGAAGCAAACTGGGAATAGGGGAAGCAATAGGAATATAGTAAGTTCTTTGAAGGAAGAAAATGAAGGATCTGACCTGAAAGAAAGCTGTTGGAGATATATAAAACTTAAGGTTGCTTATGTAATCACGAATTCTCACTTCTTCACTACCATTAATTGTCTGCAGTCTACAATCACCTTCCTCTTTTGAAATAGAAATGGAATGTAGTGGAGCATCAGCAGGTGCTGCATTAGATATTCCTCGGTGATCCTGAAAAAGGCATCAAATATTATACAGGAAAATGCAGAAGCCTTTTAGGAGATAAATAAAGCATGTGGTTAAATCTAAACTAAAAGACAGCATACACCATCCATTTTAAGCTGCATGAATCAGGTACAGTATATTCCTAATCTTGTGAACTTTTAAACCAAAGAGTTATTCCTCTTTAGCCTGGAAATAACAAATTGTGTACACATGATTTGGTTGTATGTAACGAAAAACAGCAATATAATCCCAAGTGAACCCAAAACTGGAATCTTTTTATGCCCATCCAAACTGCGGCTACTCATTCAAGCCAGGGTGCAACTAAGCTACACATTTTTATGAAGCCAGTACCTGAACCACCAGTGCTGACAGAGGCAGCGGAGTAGAATCTGCAGTAGTTCCCTTGGCAAAGGTTTGAGCCATCCTCTCAAGCTCACTTTTTACTTCTCCTTCATCATATCCAGCCATGCAAACCTAGAATCTAATATTAGGTGCACGTATACAAAATAATAACACAGTGCCAAATAAATTAAATTAAAGAGGAAAAAAGCATTGTATCTCAAGGTTTTAAGAGTATACAAAATTTGGTCTTCCAAGCATGCACTGGTTACTCTTGAAACAATGACTCATGGATGCAGAAGGCTAAGAAAAGCTGAAAGCATGAAACCATGAGAACAGTTCTATAGGACAGACCTGTACCATGAGCAGGACCTCTGAAATAGAATTTTCGGCTTCAGTTGTTTTACTTGGCATCCTACCTTCTCGAACCTAATTACACATACCATGCTTGAAATTGTCAGCAAAGAAAGAGTATTATGCTTCATTTCTTTATTTTTTAATAAAGCACCTTTCTCCACAGTGCAAATAGAAAGGTTCTTATGCTTTCATCTAATAGCTACATATACTTCACTATGGAGATTTACAAAGCAGTCCAACAGTCTAAAAACATACAGTCAGTTGACGCCAGAAACCAGTATTATTCAATCTGTTCCATATAGGCAGACTTGAATTTTGGAGAAATTCTTGAAAAATTGCAGCATATTGACAAGAAACTCTAGAAACATTGGGGCAGTCTGTTGGTTCTTCAATAGCTGTCACGCCTTCCCTAAGAGACTATCATGAATTAGAAATTAAGAAAAATCTCATGTATATGGCTTACTCAAAATGCTAATTTTCAACAAAGACTACCTAAAATTTCCCAGCAAAAATCCCACAGTTGGCTTTCCTTGAACAGAATATCCCACCGAGAACTCACACTTGTTACGGTATCCATTAACCAGAGGCGAATCAATTATGCCGTCTAATTTGCATGGAAGACCACCTGCACATGTTAAATGTAAAATGAGAGAGAGTTATTGCATTCCCAGATTTTCATTTTCCAAGAAACTGCAATCAAGGCAGACTATGATACTGCAGACATCACAGACCAGTAAAGAGAGTAAGTACCTATTTCTCTAGCTTTCAGAATCCATTCTGGAAGTGCTACACCATTTGGACAAGCTTTACGTGCATTTTTAGTCTACAAAATAAGGAAACAGACAATAAATGATGGATTTTCTCCTGGTGATATTTCATACTGAAGTTTATATGAATTAAAAATGCTGCAAAGATTTAAACCATCACAATATAACAAAATGATCAGAAACTAATTATACAAACAGAAGATACAGGAAGAAGTAATGCTAACTAGTTTTTTGAGGATTTGTTTCAGAGAGTTCTTCTTGTGCTCCAGTTGATCAGGATACGAAAGACGAGCAAGAGGAGTCACAACATCCCGAGCACTTCTACCCTTTACAACTGAACTTCCATCAGTCAAAGTATCAACTGCTTGGTCATCACCAGTACAATCATTTGAAGATTCAGGCACATTCAAACACTCACTAGCCACTGTTGTTTTTTCAGAGTGTTCAATGTTTTGAGAAGAAGGCAAAGTCACGGTATTTTTCTTCTCAAATGATCTTGGAATGACATCTGCGATTTTTAAAATCTTGTTGCCAATTGATTTTCCTTCCAAATCCTGACACATGGTGCTTTCAAAGTCATTGCAACTTGCTTAAGGGCTCCTATTAACAAAAAGAAACGAAATTGTACCTTGATTGCACTTTTCACTTGTGCTGAGTTTTCAAAATTTAAAAATCCTACATTCATGCCTTTCTTCTTCTTGGCTGATTTGAAGGCGATCCCCTGGAAGATGAAACAATAGGTATCTATTACATAATGAGTACTGTACAATAGTTGTAACTAGAGCAGAAAGTAAGAATTTTTTCCAGCAGCATTTTGCAATTTTTCATTTGAACTTAGTTTTGATTTGAAAATTGTCACTATTTTGCGATCTTGATTGGTTGTAGCTGTTAATGTTCTCCTCTGATAATCTCAATTTTGATCTACTTTTCCCATTGGTTTTCACTTTTCAATAACAATACAAATACTTTCCTATACACAAGAAGAAAAACATAAAAATTGCCAAACTTTACACCCACATGCTACATCACATTTAATGATCAATAATCAACATAAACTAATAGTTCCCGAATTACTTCACAATTTATCACCTAATATATCTTGCAAGCAAACACCTTATCTGCGAGCTTCAACTAAGAAGAAATATTTAAATTAACTTATTTATTAAGTTTAAAACATTACCCCAGGTACAGGTAGATTTATTTTTAGTGACAATAACACGTAAAAGTATTATTTAAATTGAATGCATTTATAAGAGAAGGTTCATTTTACTTATCAATTGACAATAATACATTTATATATTTACTCCATCATTTGCACAAGTACTTGTACCTTCTATTAACTAGATAGAAATACCATATAAACTCACAACAGGGGTTTATTTTATTTTATTTTATTTTATTCTATTTCAACAAAAGCCTTCCAGCATTACGAAACGAACTCTTTCATTTTCAAGAAGAAAAAAGGAAATGGAAAATGAAAAGAAAAAAAAAAAACTGACCTGCTCTTTAAGAAAACATCGTAAATTATCAGAACTCCACTTCATAGGCAAATTTCTCACGCACTTAGACAACCCACTGGAACCATCTTCGTCATCATCATCAGCAATCGCTTCCAGCATCATGACGTCACCCTCGTCCCTCCCCTTTCCTCCCTCTTTGTCGTCCTCATTGGCCGTCCTCGCCATCTTCTTGGCCCGCTCGGATGTCGGGTCCCAGGTGTTATCGGGCCGTGGCCGGAGCTCGGATTCCCCGTGGGCGTACCGGCATTTGTCGCCGTGGCTGCACGACCCATTGGGCCGGCGGAAGTAGGAGCACAGGCTCGTTTTCCATAGGGGATGAGGCTCATTTGGGACGGCATCCGCGTTTGTGGTGTGGGCCGCGTCGGGTTGTTCTTCGTCCTCCCGCTTTCGTTTCTCGGCGGGCTGGGACGTCGGTTCTGGTTCCGGTTCCGGCGGGTTTTGGCGGGGTGGAGAAGAAGAATCGTGGCCGTTCATTGGAGGGTTTAGGGTTTCTGGAGTTGGCGAAGTTGCTGACATTTTGTGTGCGCGCGCGTGATACAAACAGTCAGTTACGAGTAGTTGACGGGGACTTGTGAATTTTCAACATAGGATTTTTTTTGTATTTCAATTGATATCCTTAAACTCTATTATTTGGTGGTATAATAATTCACCTGATGCTTTGGATGTTGCATAAAATTTTTATTAATTATATAATTAAAAATTAATAATTTTTTTCAGTTTGAAAATGTTTGAGGTTTAGGTGGTAATTGAAATTGAAAACTTAATGCTTTATGATCTAAGTTCGAGATAAATTTAATATTTTAATTTTAATAGAAAAAGATAAGATGGTGTTGTTGAGTTTTTGCACATAAAAAATATTGAATAAGAGTTTGACGAAAAAGAGAAGGATGACTGTTTATATCTCTAAACTTTTACTTTAATTACATAGATCCTCACAACATATAATATCTTACTCATAGTGATGCGAAGCATTTGTAAAACTTTATTATGAGCCGACTTGAAGAAGATTCAATTGTATTGAATTAATCTTAGGATTCATTGTCTTTTTAAATAACAGGATATGACTAGCACATGCTTCATTAAACTTTAAGTTATTTAGGTTATTTTGTACTATGGATTTAGTATTTCATTTATGCCTATATAAGTGGTGTCTATGTCGTTTGTAATAACAAGTTCTATTGTATAATTTTAAGTGAGACAATTATTCGCATATCGTTCTTCAGTATTTTTTCTGGTGCTCAAGTGGATTTTTGACATCATTCGCTTTATAGTGCTAGTCCCTAACTCGTTTATAGTTATGGGGTCTTCATTCTATCAAATTATAATTTTGGTTATTGGTTCTTTATAACCAATGGATCAAGGTCGCCTATCTTTCATTTTGATTCTTGTTTGGAAGTTCCTAAGTTGATTTCTAACATATTATTATGGGGTCTCACAGCTTCAGTTGTTGAGGTTCGCATTACTTGGTTATCAGAGCCATCTTCCAGTCAGGTCTCACTTATCTATCTTTACTTTCTTAGCAATCGTGTCATTCATATTTATGGATTATTTCTGTGTGTTTGTGAGTATTTTAGTATTTGAATTGTTTACTAGTTTGCTTGTCTAATCCATTTTCTTAAAAAAATCGCGTCAAAAAAAGAAAGAACATAATTTGAATTTTTAGGAAAAAAATCTAATTTGGAAGGTAAAAAAAAAAAAGACAAAAATAGTGGGAAAAAAGAAGAAAGTGAGAGAAAGAAGAAGTTTCCAAAACAGGTCTAGGGGACTTATTAATAATTCAATTCAAAGATATGGAAGGTTCCCATATTAATTGTGGATACTTTTCCGTTTTGTGACACTTTCCTATTTTGAGTTCCTTTCTTTTTTATATTTTTTCATTTATTTCTCTTTTATTTTACTGTTTCTTATTTATTCTTAGACACTTTCCTTTTTATTTTCACCTTTCTTTCTTGTGTCCCAATCGTTGTTTTACTTTCCTTTTTCATAATTTTCATTTATCTTAGCTTTCTATTCTACTCTATTGTAGTCGTTTCAAATTGTTTTGCCCGCAAGTTTTGAGATTATTGCTATTCCTAAGCGTGGACTTTAGATGTGTAGACTTGTTGGTTTCTTGTTTTGGCCTTGAGACGTTCTTGCTATAAAAAGGGCAATTAAAACTAACACATATAATGAGTGGTTAATCGATATACTTAAAGCACTTTGAGCAAACACCCTAGAACGCAAAGAAAATATCAAGAGTGGAAAAAGGCAAGACAATTCACATTATAGAAAAAGCCAATTGGAGTGTAAACACAAGTGATATTCAATCCATTAAAAACACGTGAGGGAATGGTGTGAAGTCAAAATTATTTTTTTCCCTAACAATTTTTGTGCAGCAAACTAAAAAAGTCACAAAAAATAACGAAGGAAGTGATAAAGAAGAGAAGCGAGTCGACCAAGCATTTACCTTACTGCCATCTACAAGTATTTGAGCATTTCAACACAATGTTTAGTGACATGCATGATAAGTTTGAATAGCTCAGCAGTCAAGTAACAGCAATTGAGCGAAGTCAAACAACTTCAGCCATAAGAACTAACCAAGCCACACAATCCAAGAGTCAAAATCAACCACAACCCCAACAACCGCGTTATCAAGAAGAATCGAGAGATGACACCGAGGATTATTATAGTAGATGGGGATCTTCGACCAATGTGGGAAGACCAAGAAGAGAAAGAACTAAGAGGCAAAGATATTACAATGTAGGCCAACTAATAGAGACCGATAAGAAAGTAGCAATGGCAATATTAAGTTAACAATTCCCCTTTTCCAAGGTAAAAACAATCCTAATGCCTACATTGAGTGGGAAAGAAGAGTGAAGTTTATCTTTAATTGTCAAAACTACTTAGGGAAGAAGAAAGTGAAGTTAGCAATTATAACTTTAACCAACTATGCCATTCCATGGTGGGATAAGATATTAATCAACCAAAAAAGGTATCATGAGAGGCATGTCACCATGTGGGAAGATTTGAAGTCTTTGATGCGAAAAAGGTTTGTCCCTTCTTATTACTATTGAGACTCATATCTTAGACTTCAAAGCTAACATAGAAAAGGATCGAGAAGCCACCATGGCAAGGTTCATCTGTAGCCTTAACAAAGAAATTGCTACTATTGTTGAACTCTATCATTATGTTGACACTAAAGTTGTAGTACACATAGCGATCAAGATGGAAAGATAGCTTAAGAAGGGAGGCTAAACCATCACGAATGGGAATCCTCTAATTCATCCAGTTGGGATACCAGACAGACGTCCTATTCTAAACTGGATAATAATATAGATCCCAAGCAAAAAAAAGTGAAGGCCATGATCGAGAATGGGTTGAAATAAAAAGAAAAAGGTACAAGTCCTTTGTAAAACAAAAGAACCAGGGACATTAAATGTTTTAGGTGTTTAGGAATGGGACATGTTGCCTCACAATGCCCCAACAAGAAGACTATGTTGCTACTAGACAATGGGCAAGTTGAGACTGAAGATGGGAAAGATGATTGTAAGTCTATGCCCCTATTAGAAAAGTTTCAGACTATGAGGAAGCGCCAGCTAAAATTAGTCAAGCTCTAGTGGTATTAAGAGCTCTACACGTCCAAGTAAAGAAGGAAGGGGATGACGAACAAAGGGAGAGCATCTTTTACACGAGATGCCACATGAAGGATTGCGTCTGTGGACTTATAATTGATGAGGGTAGTTGCATGAATGTTGCAAGTAAGTTGATGGTAGAGAAGCTCAAATTGCCAATAATCAAACATCCAAGACCTTAGAAGTTACAATGGTTCAATGAAAATGGAGAAATCAAGGTTAACAAGCAAGTTTTAGTTTGTTTATCTATTTAAAAGTAGATCTTGTGTAATGTAGTACCCATGCAAGCAAGTCATATTCTGCTTGGAAGGCCTTGGCAAGCACACCATCCATGATGGTTATAGCAGCCATTATACATTAACAAGGATGGAAAGAAGATCACCCTCATTCCTTTGCCACCAAGACAAGTTCATGAGGAGTAAGCCCACATCAAGAGAATTAGCTACAGTGAGTACCAAAAAAGAAGTGCACATGCATGAGAATGAAAAAGAAGACAAAAAAGAAAGCAAGTGCTTATGGTAAAGAAAGATGAGAGAAAGGTCAGCTCTATATTTCACATCACTGACCTTTCTCCTTTTGCTATTTTGAATTCGAAAGTGAATTCTTTTGAGGAAGGAGGGAAAGAGTCAATTGTATTGGGTTAATTCTTAGGATTTATTATCTTTTAAATAAAAGCATGTGACTAGCTCATGCTTCATTAAACTTTAAGTTATTTAGGTTATTTTGTACTAGGGATTTAGTATTTCATTTATGTTTATTTCCTTTTCTAATTAGGAAATTAGTGTTTCATTTATGTTATTTCCTTTTCTAATTAGGAAATTGGGGCTTCATTTATGCATATATAAGAGTACCTATGGCCTTTGTAAAAACAGGTTATATTTCATAATTTTAAGTGAGACAATTATTCTCTTACCTTTTTTGGTGTTTTGTCTGGTGCTAAAGTGAATTCTTAACACTATTCGCTTTATAGTGTTGGTTATTAGCTCATTCATAGCTACGAGGTCTTCATTTTATCAAATTATAACTTTGGCTCTTTGTTCTTTATAACCAATGGGTCAAGTTATGCCTATCTTTCGTTTTGATTCTTGTTTGGACATTCCTGGGTTGATTTCTAGCACATTGTTATGGAGTCTTATGGCTTCAGTCGTTGAGGTTCGCATCACATAGTATTTCTCGTTCTATTTATTACTTCTCTGGTGAGAAGTAACACTACATATCATGCACAAACAAACAATCAAGTTGAAAAGTCCCGGATTGAGGTGTAAGGGTTAAAGAAATGGTGGAGTGACATAGGTAACGTGAGGGATGTACGAATAGATTGGGGGACTGGGGATAATAGGCTAATGATAGAGGTAGGAATATCTGCATTTTAGTTTCATATTTTACCTAATTAAATCGAGTTTATATTTTTGGGATCAATCTTTTTTTTTTTTTTACGAGTTTAAATTTCCTTTTTTCCTTTGTTGAGATTTCAAGTGAAAAATTTACACCTGAAAATCCAAATTTTCCTTGTTTTCCTCACTAAGTTCTTTAATATAATATAACTAGTGCAACACCCATGTGATACACGGAGAGCAATATCTGTGATTGAATATATTAAAACTATAGAGTTTTTATATCTTATTAAATAGTTATTAAAATAATTATATACTATGAAATTAATAAAACAATGATTGATATATATAGAAAAAAGACATAATATTAATTAAATAAGAAAAATATTTAATATAGGAATGGAGCTGAATAAATGATGGAAAACAAAAAATGACCTAAAAATGGGGACATTTAATTGATAAGTAATTATGAAAAGCTTGTCAAACAAAGCGCCATTTGGCAGCACGAAATTATAGTTTATTTTGCTTTATTATATAGCATAGATTTGGAATGATTTAACATTTATTTGGACTTGGCTAATTATAGTTTAGGTGAATTTAAGTTTCTTATATTTACTTTTGTCCAACTTTCTATGTCTACTTTTTCGAATTAAGTCTAGATTAACAATAGTAAAACAATAAAGAGAAAACCCGTGAACCTAAAAGTCTGAAATTTGAATATCCAAAACTTTACTGGATAGCTCTTTTCCTATACCAGAAATCTAAAGATATGAAAATCCAGAAATTTGTTCCAATGCTGATGTGGGTGGCACTAGATGGTGGGCTGGAGGATGGGCCTTGGGCTTGAAGGGACGGTAGAAGAACTGGTATATTTTATTTTTTGTTAAGGTTAATTAGGTCATTTAATAAGGTTTTTTAATTAGATATTTAACGATAAAGGTTAATTTGGCCATGTTTTGAAAAAATGGGTATTTATTTAAATATTTTGAATCATTGAAACTAATTAAAAAAAAAAAGATTTGTCAACACTGGGAACTAGCTGTACAATAAGTATTCTTTTCAATGATTAAAACCATTATAATCCTACTTCCTACTTTCCAGCTTTGTTATATATCGTTTCTTCTTCTAATATTATAAGAGCCCTGTTTGGATTGACTCTTTTTTTTTTCTCAGAAAAAAATACTTTTTTTCTTGAAAAACTTATATTAAATTTGTAATAACTATTTGACTTGGCATCCAAAAAAGCTGAAACTCTGAAAAAAGCTTAAATACAGTTTTTTTTAGAAGCCAAAATTTTCAACTTCTCAAAAAAAACTAATTTTCAAAAAATATTAAAAAAACACTTTTAAAAAAAGCCAATTCAAAGGGGCCCTAAGTCTTTCGTTTTAGTTTTTCTTTCGAGCTTCTTTTTTTTTTAAATAAAATTCTTTAAAGAAAAAAAAAACTTAAATTAAACCTTTTTTACAAATCAAAATTTAAAATTTAAAAAAAAAATACTTTTAAAAAAATCATGTAAAAAATATATTTTCAATAAGTCTTTTTTCTTTTTGTATATTAATAAGTCAATCCGAACAATCGCTTACCAATCTTCATTTCATTATTGCTCGTGTTGTCTGTTTTTCTGAGTTTTGGGCCGTGTGTTGGTAGGGTCGAGTCTGTCTTTCCATTCTCTAATGGGCCTTACCTTGTGGCCCATGTTCCCTTTGTGTTTTTTTGCGACAGATGTGCCCTTTCTCTTGGTCCATGTCTAGGGGGCTTGGGCTTCATTGTAATTATTCTCTACTATCAATGAAATATCTTTTCTACGCAAAAAAAAATATTGCTCCCAGCCTCACAATCGGACACAAAAGTGAAAAGAAACCTTACTTACCTTCCAAATTTATTTCAAAGTACAATTTTGGGAAAAATTTCAGAATTAGTCTCTATTATTTTCTCATTTTTTTAAATTAGTCCTTATTATTTTAAAATGTCCAATTTACTCCTCAATGTTTAACACAAATATTCAAATTAGTCCTTAGTATTTCGCAAATATAGTCAAATTAGTCTATATTGTTTAGAAACATTTATATTAACATTCAATATTTTGCAAAAATAGTCAAATTAGTTCTTATTATTTGAAATAAAATTTATATTAACCCTTAATATTTTACAAGCTTATTTAAGTTAGTACTTATCATTTTTATTCTTTTTTTTTTCAAAAGTTTATATTAGTCTTTAATGTTTAACAAATTTACTAAATTAGTTTCAATCATTTTCATTCATTTTTTTTCTAAAAATAGGAACTAATTTGAGTAAATTTGTAAAGCATTAAAGACTAATATGAAAATTTTCCAAACAATTAGGACTAGTTTAACTATTTTTGTGAAACATTAAGGATTAATATGAATATTTTTAAACAATAAGGATTAATTTGACTATGTTTATAAAATATTGAGGATTATTTGAATTTTTTAAAAGGGTTTATTCTCCTATTAGTCCTTAGACTATTGACTTTGTCGCATTTTAGTCATTTGACTTTCAAAATAAATTTTTTAGTTCCTGAACTATTGACCTTGTATTATTTTAATCCTTTGACTTTTAAAATAAACTTTTTAGTCTTTTAAACTCCAAAATGAACCCCCTTTCAAGAACTAATGAAGTCCCAGTTATAAAAAATCCATGAACTAACAACTTTCTATTTATCAAAGCCCAAGGAGTAAAAGGTTTATTGAAAAAATTAAGGGACTAAAATGCAACAAAATCAATTATTTTTAGAGACTAAAATGTTTATTTTGAAAATTAAGGAATTACAGCACGACAAAGTCAATTGTACATGGACTATTAGAGGAACAAACCTCTTTTTAAAATAACTCAATTTGAAAAAAAACAAAGAAACAATAAGAACCTATTTTAAAATTAACTCTAAAATTTTTGAATTATTAGTTTTTTTTTTCTACTCGAAAAAATAAAAAAACAATAAGAGCCTATTGTGAAGTAAAAGGGTGTTTGGCTAAGCTTATTGACCAGCTTATAAGCCAAAAATGATGAGAAATGTGTTTGGTAAAGAAGCTTATAAGTCAGCCAAAAAAAAAAAAAGCAGCCAAATGATGAGAAATGTGTTTGGTAAAGAAGCTTATAAGTAGCTTATAAGCCAGCAAGGAAGAAAAAAAAAAAAAAAGGAGCCCTGGCCAACTTTTTTTTTAGGGGTCTTGTAACCACTTGATCAAACATGTCATTTTTGACATGTTTATTCTTAAAGTTTTATCATATTAATTGATAATATGTTATTTTTAGTCATTTTAAACTATCATAATTATTTATAAGCACTTATTTACTAAACATATTAAAAGCTTATATATATATTTATCTAAGTACATAACAACTTACTTACAAGTAATTTTAGTGTATAAGTATCAGTTGCTTATAAACACTTAAAAATGAGCTTAGCCAAACGGACTCTAAATCTTGCTAGAATGGGTTTCAACGGCAAACACTGCCTTAATTCGTACATCTTAGTTCAATGCATCAGGCTGACAACTAGGCCTGACAGGCATGTGAACGAATAGCAACGCCCACCATTTAAGACCTTTATGGGGGCTCGGATTCGCAGTCGATATGCTCCGCAGGTTGTCTGGTAAGATAACACGTGATTTTTTAGCTTTGGATTAAAGATGTGTTGGGTTGGAATTTATTTTAAAATATTTGGTTTCTTTAATAATAATTTATGTAAAAAGTATTATTCATCATTAATTTAATATAACGTATTTTTTAATATGACGTTTTATTTATAGTGATGAAAAATAAGACGGATTTAAAATTTTTGTATCTTATAAATTACAGTTGGGACATTTTAGGTACTTGGGAAAATGTAAATTATTGTCTATGTTTTTTGTAACACTGTCACTGAAAAATAAATTTTAAATAATTAAAAATTTTAATTTTGTGAAATTAAGAAATAAAAAATCAAAATTTAAAAGTAAAAAATTTAAAAGTTAACTTTAATTTTTTTTATAATTTATCATTTGATCATTTAAATTATCATATATATACATACACACACATATATATATACAACGTATGTATTCATATATCACGACGCAAAATTAAGGGTATTATTGTCAAATTAGTTTATCACAATTTAGTGTAGGCAAATGATAATTGTAAACCAAATAATCTTGTGATATTAGACACTTAATAGATTTCAAATTTAAGATAAGTGTATTCAAAATATAATTAGAGTCAGAGACAATTTACGTTGAGATTTTAAGTATTGATTTGTATAACTTTTAACAATAAATGGGATCTTTTCCAGTTAACCCCTCTAATGTATAGGGTTAGTGATACTTTACTCCCTAAAACATATTAATAGCCACTTAAACCATTAAAATTAATATATTTACTTATGTTCCATATTTACCTGTAATGTTTTTATTTACAAAATAAATCCTTTTCTTTCCCCCAAAAGTCTCGTTCTTAATTACCAAAGGAGAAAAATTAATAAAGTCTAAAATCTCTCATCACTGCAAAGTCACTACAAGTTTCTCTCTACCATAAAGAGGGTGTTTGGATTGGCTTTTGTAACCAATTGATTTCTTACACTGGTAAATGTGTGCTTCAACAATCATTTTGCTCATTATTGTACATGGTAAAAACCCAACGTTTAGGGCTTTTTGTACATTAAGCAAAAATTATATGCTTATTCATTCTGGTGTCAAATTTATACTGTAACAAATCCATCAAAAGGTATAAACTGGTACATTGTGTACTCTCCATTATTGAAAATATAACAACAATATCATATATCATGTGATTGATCATCCAAAGTTGTATAGATATAGCGAGCGCATCAAAGCAATCGTTCTCTGTTCCGAACTAGATAACTCTTGGCCATATCATATAATAGATCTGAGGCAAAGATCACCTCAGCAATACGACCTCCACTAGGCACAACCTTCTTCTATTGTCTTCTATAATCATTATATATATATATATATATATACATAACTCTTTATAATTGATTTTTTTTAATGTGAATAATTTTTTTTCTCAAATTTTAACTACTTGGTCGACTTGTGGACAAGTAAGTTCAAATTGATGGCAGTTCTTCTCTTTCTCTATTTTTCTTGCTTGTTCCTGCTTGTAAGTTCGAATCCTTAGTCATGTATTATGGTTGGAAAAAGAAAAAAAGACTATTAGGTAGAGTTAAACACTTGGACTATAAATGTATATATATATATATATATATATATGTATGTATGTATATAGATATAGATATAGATTTCAAGTGATGAAGATAAATTTTTAAAAAATGCAAGGTAAATTACTTGTTATATATTTAAAATAGCTCCAACCTTATTCCATATTTTATACATGATGAGAACTTCGTACATTAAATTATCCTTTTATGAGTTAAAATTTTCTCATGAAAAAATCTAAGCGTATGTTCAATTAGGATTGAATTATAAAAGTATCTTTTAGTAAATTTTTTTAAAAAAAGTTCATAGTTTTTAAGTAAAGTCCAATTTGAATTCTTTTAAAAATATTAATTATATATCTTTGAAAAATACAATATTTTAAATAAAAATAGCTTTTCTTTATAAAAAAAGAGTCAATCGGAAAAGAATCTTAAAAGCTTTTCAAGCTTTGGTCCAAACTGAGTCATATCGACATTAATTATTGGCATCTGATAAGCCAAACCAATCAGTCACTTCTCAACGTGCCCACCGACACGGTGGAAGAACCTTCACATGCTTAAGTTTCCGTTTGTTACATGTTCTAATTGGTACTTATTATTTTAAAAATTATTGATCCATTTTTAATATTTTTAAATATAATCAAATTAATTTGTATTATTTTTAAAATTCTAAAAATTAGACCCCCTCCATTCATAACGTCTAAATTATTAGTATTTTATAAATATGTTGAAATTAGTTACTATCATTTTAAAACATTTTATATTATTTTTTAATATTTTACAGACATATTCAAAGTAGATTTATATCATTTTATATTCTGGGTATGAATTTGAATAAGTTTGTGAAATAATAAAGACTAATATGAATGTTTTCAAAATAAAATAATTTAATTATGTTTATAAAATATTGAGAACTCAATTTGAAATATTCTAAAATAATAAACACTAAATTGAAAAAAATAATAACATTAAAGTTCTATGATAGTTTAATGTTAAACTAATGAAGATTAAGTTAAAATGAGGTGACAATCCAGACACCTCGGTTTGCAACAAATGAGACAACGTCAGCATTTTATCCCTCACTTTTCCTTTCTTTTTAATCAGTTTCCTGGAACTCAAACACACTTCACACCTCCACTTTCCACTCTTCTTTCACTCCCCTCAGATCCGCACACGCACATCACACACCGTTCCATATCCACAACCCACAGACACATGTAAAAAATTCATAACCATTTTTGATTCTGCAACAATGTAAAAAGGGTGTTGTTTTTGTTGAGATTTTCCCAATGAGGAAGAACAAGATGATGGGTCATCACAAGTGGTTTGAGCCAATGCCAAGAATGCTTCCAAGAAGGGTCTTGTTTGGTCTCCAAATGTCTATGGTATTACTTGTGGGTGGAAATCACACTTCTTCCAGGTTTTGCACTCGTTAATCTGCTTGTTTTTTTCGTTTGTTGGCTTCAATTTTCATTAAGTGTCTTCTGAATTTTTCCATTTCAAGTGGGAAAAAAATTGAATCTTTAGCTTGAATACCATTTCTGTCGTTGTTATTAGATCTGATACTGCAAAGGGTTGTTGTTTGGGGGTAAAAGAGATATTTAATTGAGAAAAAAATGGATCTGAAGGCCTTGAAATGGCAAATGATTCGTGGGTCATTGATGAGGCGTTTGCTCCTCAAAGCATTCTTGTTTGCATCGGCTATATTTGTCGTCTCAGTCACTCAAATGGTCCACGAGGTGCGATCTGTGGAGCCATTTGTGTCGAATTTTGATGAATGTCCAATGAATTTTGGCTTGAGTGCGCATATGAACTTCACTGGATTAATCAAACCAGGTTTCGTTCTTCCATTTTTCGGAAGATCCGCAATGCCGTGCGAAGAGAGTAAAAATTTGAGTAAGAATGTGTTTAAAGAGCTGATGGAGAAGGGTTTCTTGGGAACCAACTCAACGGCATTGTCTGTTGGGGAGGGATCAGCCTCCGCTGTATTGGAGTTGCGAGAATTAGGCCTTTCGGATGCCCTTGGTGTCAGTAGGCACCCATTTTTCTCCCTGTTAAAGAGGAGGTTTGTGTATGAGCTCGGCTTTGAGGATAATTCTTTTGATTTTGTGTTCTCTAGAGCTCTTGATAGGGTCTCAGTTCCGGCTCTTCTTGTCCTGGAGATTGAGCGTATTCTGCGCCCTGGTGGAGTTGGAGCTATGCTTGTAGGTTCCTGTAATTTCTACCAGGGCAGTCTGATGAAGTCTGCTTCAACAGTTTCGTCATTCTTGAGGAGTTCAGATGTTGTGCATGTATGTGGCGTTGGGTGCTTTAGCCTGGTGATATTTAGGAAAAGGATGGGAAATCTTGCTTTGTTTGACCATTTTCAGCTGCCGCATGATTGCCCTTCTGTTGCAAACAATAGACCATATATGAAGTATATTGAGCCTTTGGTAAGCGGAAAATCAAGACAGCTTGAAAGAGAACTTACATATTTGCCTAATTATATGAATATATCATCAAGGGACAGATTGATCTATATCAATGTTGGTGCTGGGGAGTTTGCTGATTTGAATATCCCAAAACTGATCAAGCTTTATCATCCAATCCAGCCTCAAGCTTTCAACCTGTTCATGGTGGATCACAACATTTCTGTCATCTCATCTCATGTAAAAAATCCTGGAACGACCTTTGTTTACCATCCGGGGCTTGCCGGAAATAATGCTGCTGCTTCGGATATAAATGCTGACGAGGATTTCAGTGCGCCTCTGGGAGAAGGAGATTTTGACTTTGTCAGCTGGTTCAACGAGACAGTTGAGGATGGAGACTTTGTGGTCCTCAGGATGAACGCCAGAGCAGTAGAGCTGAATATTCTAAAAGAATTGTTCAAAACTGGAGCGATATGCCATGTTGATGAACTATTTCTTCGCTGTGCCGACCCTGCAGACTGCAAAGGTGAATCATGTGGAGATTGCATGAGCATTTTCCAGAGTCTCAGGCGAAGCGGTTTGTTTGTCCACCAGTGGATGGGGGACTGAATCTTGTGGCTTCCAGGCCGACTTTATTATCTTATAATAATCGCTGCTTTCTGTTTGGAAATAAGCTGAGGAGAGAGTAGATTGTCGACACAGTATATACTCTCCTTAGACCGTTCATGATGTTTTTCGAGAGTGTGTTTGTGTGTAAGTTCCTTTTCCAGCTTGTGGAGGGAACTTTGGTCTATGTATCAGGGCATGACCTACGTTGTTAAGTTCTTGTTTGTTGTGTGCTTATCTGTGATTTGCTTTTCTCTTCAAAAATGCTGCGTTACCAACTTAGGCTAAACTATTGCATCTGCTTGAATTACAAACGAAATGAACTTAAAAAGTTTACAGCTACTTGTCACGTCCTTAGCCTAACCTAAGCACTGCGTGCGACACTTAGACACTTTTCTACAGCAAAAGTGACTAAGTCAGCATGAAAACCACAAACAAAAGGCTTCGCAAAGCAAATAATAAAGTAGCGGAAGTAAAGAGTTGAGAGAATAAGACTTTTGTATTGCTCTCAAACTTTTCTCTGTGTGTTACAAATGAAGATGATAGGCTATTTATACATGTTTGTAATATAATGAATGACTAAGATTATTTCAATTTAATGGCTAATATGTATTTCTAGAAGATTCTATCCTAATTATGGGATATTTATAACCAATCTCAAACCATAATCCCTCGATCAGAGGGGATTTGATATTATCCTTATTTAGTGTATCTTCTAGATTCTTTCTGGATAGAAATGCCATGCGTGCATCTTTTCAAGCTTTGTCATCCTTGCCACATGGTTGCTCGCATGGCGCCTGCATCATCGGGGTTGCCCTAGCACGAGAAAGTACCAGATGTGCTTCTGTACAAGCCTCGGTCTTGTCATCTTGCTGCTCATGTGGCGTCTCCATCGGCGGGACGTGACATACTCCTCCACCCAATTCCGCAAACGTCCTCGTCGCGATCTTCTCATGGTACTTCACAATCTCCTTCATAAAGTTTCCAAGAGAGTCTGTTGCCTCCCAACTTGCCTCACTTGTTGGCAAGCCTTTCTAATGTACCAAGTACTCATGCCGTGGTGGAAGTCCCCTTATGCAATCAGCTTCAATGAAATCAACTTCCTTGTCACAAGGATCTAACAGTGTGGCTGTTAGACTTTTGGTGGTTGTGTCCTCCTTTCCTCGACTTCCTTCGCTGATCTTATTACTAGCTGATTCATCAAGGAAGATCTTTGATGAACTGGCTTGCTTCATTAGAGGGTAACTTGTTTTGTACTTGGTCTCTGATTCCCCGGTGTGAGCAGCAAGGATCCGTTGACTTGTTTCTACTTCAATCGGCTTCTTGCCCATTGCTCGGCTCCTGTGGAGATTGAGGAAAATTTGTGTCTTATCACGTATAGTAGCCCTCCTCTTTGGTTTGGCACCATGGGTTGCGTCACATGAAATGTCTACCTTTTCCATAGGTAGTGCCTTCTTTTGTACCAAGGGTGATGTGAACTCTTCCACCTTCTCACGGCCTTTGGCGGCCTCCTTTGGTATCTTATTTGCCACCTATTCACCCTTATTCGCTCCTTTCATGGCTTTAAGTAAGCCCCCTCATTTTGTCGAACTCTCTTGTCCACCTGAAGGGTCGAAAGTTGTCTCTTTTCAAGTCTCGCTTGGATCTTCGCCGGGACCATGCAAGGGGTGTTCTCCTTCATGATCATCATATGTTCAAGGTGGGGTGTGGGGATGGCCTTTGCTTGTCTAAAGGACTCCATGTTGAGGACAAGCTCAAAGTCATCCATGGATACTACCGTAAAATTTAATTTCCCTTGCCAAATACCGATTGTTAGAGAAACATCTTTCACCACCCCTGTCAATGGTCGCGGGGCGGAATTGATAGTCTTGAGGGACCCTTGAGACTTGTTAAGAGTAAGTCCCAATCTCTTGGCTTCGTCTTCTGCCATGAAATTATGAGAAGCTCCAGTGTCCAACATGACCTTGGAGAGCTTCCCTTGAATCAATGCCTTCACATACATCAAGCCACCCCTTGATGTAGCCCTTGGTGTTATTTTGGCATTCAAAGCATTCAGCAACTGAAGAGAACCCATTTGTGCTTCGCTGATCTTCTCACGTTCCTCAATCAACATGTTGAGTGTTTGTCTTCTTGGACACTCTTTCCATGGATGGGAACCGAGACAAAAGTAGCACTTGATGGATCTCTTATCTCTCTTCTCGTCCTTGTTGAAAGGTTGTCTCCCATGTCTATCCTTGTTTTGTCCCTTGGGATTCTCGTCCTCCCCACCGTTTTCCGTCAAATCTCCCAGGGGTTCGGCGGGGTTGTTCTTTTTCTTTACCTCTATCAAGGACTCGGCCATGGCAACCACTTGACCGAAGGTTTTGGGCTTTCTCATTCGTACTTCTTGTTGTACCCATGGCAGTAAACCCTTGATATAGTCGTACATGTGATCATAATCGGGCTTATTACGTACCTGAAGTTTAAGGGAGATGTATTCTTGAACATGTTGATATATGGTCCCTATATGCTTTAGGACTCTAAGCTTGTCACGAACTTTCCATTCGGCCTCTTCAGGGTAGAATTGGGCATATACATCTTCTTTGAAAGCAGACCAAGTTGGAAGCCCCTTCTTGGCCTCTTGGAACTCTTGGTGCTTCATACGTCACCATAGAGCTGCATCTTCTGAGAAGTAGAGTGTTGCTGTCTTCACACGGCTAGCATCCTTCTCGAGCCCAACCGCATCAAAGTATTGTTCAATCTGCCAAAAGAAGTTTTCCACCTCCTTGGCTTCGTGCTTCCCGTTGTAGGGACTAGGCCTTGGCACATCCACCTTTGGTGCTACATGGTGGGTTGACGAACCATGAGTTATTGCCTCTCTACATATAGCCCAATCTTTTTTCATCTCCTCAAGGATCTTGTCTTGTTCAGCCATCTTGTGATCTTGCTCGGTAATCTTAACCTGTAACTAATCGGCAATGGTTTCTTTCTCAATTAGTGCATTCTTAGCTGCCTCTTCTGTCGTTTGTACTCGAGCTTGAAGGTTTTTGAGTTCCTGACAGAGGTCCCCCAAACTTAGTGCCTCCTCATCATCAAACCCAAGCTGTTGAAATTTATCAGCAACAACGTCTTCTGCCCTTGTCAAACGTGCTTCGAAAGCAGCTTGCACATCACGAGACTTTCCCTCTTATTGCCTTTGGCTACTGCAGGAGGGGGTAGGACTTCCCTTCCCTTTTCGTCATTACCAGCATCAACGCTCTTCTCAATACCTGAAGAAGACATCCTTCAAATGAGCAAAATTACAAATACCTTGCGTGTAACCTTGGCTCTAATAACCACTTGTCACACCCTTAGCCTAACCTAAGCGTTACATGTGGCACTTAGACATTTTTTTACAGCAAAAGTGGGTAAGTCAGCCTGAAAACCACAAACAAAAGGCTTCGCAAAGCAAATAATAAAGCAGCAGAAATAAAGAGTTGAAAGAATAAGACTTTTGTATTGCTCTCAAACTTTTCTCTGTGTGTTACAAATGAAAATGCTAGACTATTTATACATGTTTGTAATCTAATGAATGGCTAAGACTATTTCAATCTAATGACTAATACGTGCTTCTAGAAGATTTTACCTTAATCATGGGATATTTACAACCAATCTCAAACCATAATCCCTCAATCAAAGGGAATTTGATATTATCCTTATCTAGTATATCTTCTAGAGCTTGCATCCTTTCAAGCTTTGTCATCCTTGCCACATGGTTGCTCGCATAGCGCCTGCATCATCGGGGTTGCCCTAGCACGAGAAAGTACCAGATGTGCTTCTGTACAAGCCTTGGTCTTGTCATCTTGTTGCCCATGTGACGTCTCCATCGGCGGGGCGTGACATGCTGCTTCTCAGATACTAACAACTACAGTTCATTTCATTAGTTTTTAGCCAATTCTCAAATCTCTTTATTGATTGGAGGAGATTTGGTTCAACTTATAATTTGCTCTCCTAATTTGTTGTCCTTCTAAGTCCCAAAGGGAATCTGGCCTTTTCTCGAACCCGTGCATAACAAGAATTTTATGTACCGAACTGCTATTTAAAGTTTAGTTTTGGATATAATGTATATTACTGGGATTTCTAATAAATTATCTACCGTAAACTTTGGTTTTCTAGTTTTTGTCACAAAAGTTGTTTAGCTAATAGCTAGTCATCAATAGTTACCTGATGGGAAGGATTTGTGGGCATCAAATTACAGCCTGTGGGGTTCCATTAATGTATCAATTCAATTTATAATTCATCACTTGATTGGGTTTCATTGAACAGAATTCAAAGCTGCAGCTGTAGAATCTACGTATGCTATTTTTATAAAGTAAGAATCTCAACCCTCTTATTTGTTTTCCTCCAATTTCGCAAATCATCAGAGACCATGACGTGTCTTGGTTTGGACTTTTTCTCCTTACCAACAGTCCGCCACTTGACATATCCTTTGAGTAAAAAATTGTTATAAGTGGTCACCGTAAAGACCCATTATGCAATACTCTTTGTCAACATCACACGATGTTTCTTCTTTTTTCCTTAATAAAATATCAATGCAACATTTAATATGCAATTACTTAAAAAAGAATGCGAATATAAATGATTATCCAACTATTACTTGAACTTAGATGTTTAACAAATATAATAAATTACTTTTATAATTTCACAATACTAAATTTAATATTAATTTTATAAAATTAAATTTTCATCACACCCTTTTGGCGTAACGCTCTTATTTCACCAAACAAATTTTACAAAAGAATAAGTTCGTCAAAAACCGACGCCTCAGCCTGTACAAAGTCTCCTATTTTCGACTATGTCCTTATATTTACGATTAATTACAAAAAACGAGTTTAATATCCACGCTAATCCTCTCAAAAATCTGGCCGTCCGAGGTAACATTGGTGTTATGGATTCGGTTATTCCGTTCACACACCGGGTGATAAATTGCAAACCCGAAAACTGCCTTCACCAGGTCCGCCCGCAGACTTCTGCCTCTGTCATTATTGATCTCGAAAATTATGAAAGAATCCAAATCACTTTTGCAAGAAGAAGAAAGTGTTGCATCAATGATTTGATTAAAAGACAGTGCACGAACCGATACTTGTCCGTTGTGTTTATATCAGCAGTACAACGGGCTTGAGTGGCGAATTTTGGTCCACATAACATCTAAATATAACGAAGGAGATTTAATGATAATGAGTTGTTTTTATTATTTCCCAACAAATACATTACTAAATCACAACAGTTTGTAAGATTCCCGATACTTTACGGGGAACAAATCCTTCCTAGATTGATCAAACTGATATGATAAAGGGTTCTGGTTATCTCAATAAATCAAATGGACCACGAATGTAATGAAGAGCAAGCGTAGGTTTTAATTGTTTTAATTGTTAGAATAACAAGAACTTAAAAGAGAATGAAGGAAGTTAGTTGGATGGCTTTGAAGCTTGATGAAGATCAACTGAAAGGTGCAGGTGTAAAAGTTTCGGTTCTAGATGACAAAGGCAATGTTTGTTAATTGTCAATGGATTTGTTGTTTTAGAGATTGCCCAAAGATTCAAACCACAACTGCAAGCTCGTTGGTACGTTGGCTTATTAGCCCTAACCCCTTTCACCTAGAGGAGGATTTGCTGTTTTGGAGATTGCCAAAAGATTCAAATTAAAACTGCAAGTTCGTTGGCACGTTAAGGCTCATTAGTTCTAACCCCTTTCACCTAGTAATAATTAAATCGGTTATCACATAGAATCTTAGACAGTTTTCATTTTATAATTCATTCTTTTCTCAATCATTTTCTGACCATTGCGATAAAAGTTGAATTCTAAATATTCTTTTTCTCTATTTATCAATTCTATCTATCAACATAACAAATCAAACAGTACAAATTCATAAAGATCTCTTCATTCTCCACCTTCAAAATGTGCATTTCCTTCAAAAATGACAAAATTTCATATCCATCACAAAAAGAAAGATAAACAATCTCGATGAAGATTCAAATTTTAAGCAACCCTTCATCAAAATTTCACTATTTTCCAGCTATTCTTCTCCAAATTATCCTTAAAAAGTTTTTTAAAAATGGAGATGAAAATGATCAAAAGTTAAATTGAAGTAGAGGAATAAACTTCGCCGCAGAAAAGAAGGAGAGGTTTTATTAGATGCCAAATACTTTTGGCAATGGAGGCGGCATCGGAGATTGGTTGCTGGCAGGCATCTCACCAGTTTCCGGTGGACTAGTTAGGAATAGCTCTCCCAGATAGTTTTTCTCTTTTCTTGACAAAAGAGAGAAAAACAAGAAAAACTTTAATTGAAACAGAAATGCTTCTGTTTTGCACTTTTGGCCTTTTATACAACAGAGAGATCTTGCAAAATCCAGCAGTTCTTATCCACAATTCTGTATCTTTCCGCATATATCATCTTTGTTCCTGCTCTCATGCATTTACCTCATCGATGACAGTATACATTAAGGTGCTATGATACAAAACAAGTTGAAACTGAATGGACTGGTTTTTTATATATGTTGAAAGAATTATGGTACAAGATTTATACAAATTGATACAACGGCTAATTGCTTGATACAACGGCTAATGCTAATATTAAGAGCTAAAAATATGTGTTGACTTTATACGAATGGAGACACAATATTGAGTTGCCTTATTGCTAGGATCTTGTATCCTTGACAGAAACTAGTAATAAACAAGCTTTGTTAGTATATCAAGTCAGAGTAGTTGTGCTCCCATCAGATCTTTCACCATGCAATCTATTGCGCTTGCACCAACACAGATATTGAGGGATCGGGCCTTCCTCTCCAGTGACCCAGGGATGCTCGGCAACAGCCTGTAGAGTCATCCTTTGTGTCGGGTCTGCGGAACAGAAAATTTTACCGACGGGTGAACAGATACTATCAAAAGTGGCAAGATGTGGTGGGAAGAAGCTGAAAGAAAGATGTACATCATCAAGCTGAAAATGGAAAGCTTCTGTCAAAGAGACAAACCTTTACAAAGAAGCCCCTCAATCAAGTTCTTCAGCAAAGGGTTCAAATCATCAGGTAGATACAATGGGTTATGAACTATCTGGCAAGGGGTAAATCTTATTAGAAACACGATGTGACTGGGTGCTGAGTGAACAGCTTCATGGAAGTCAATCAGAATTTTAGTGCTAAGTTGAAGGGAAAAATCAATCAGAATTTTGACATATAAACAAGAAATTTCTACAAGAAAGCAAGAAGAGCAACGGTGAACACCTTGTCATAAGTATCCGGGAGAGTGTCCCCGATAAATGGGTAGCTTCCAAATAGCAGACGGTACAAGGTGACTCCAACCGCCCATGTGTCAGCAGCTCTGCCCCGATATCTTTGGCCTGTGTTAAGAAGGAAATCTACGTAGTAAGATATCACAGGTAAATTATCCCTTGAGATCTTAATAAACTAATATTTGTCTGAAGGAATAAAGTCAGACCTAAACAGCACTCTGGTGCAGTAAAAGCAGGGGTTCCAGGAGAGCGGCAAAGCTCATCATTATCATCCTACAAATACAAAAGAATGAAGGACATAATCTTATCAATCACGTTAAATATCAAAACATAGATACCAATTGAAAAGACACTGAAACAAAAATAAACAGATCAATGACTAGAGGAAGAATCACTTCAGAAAAGATTGTCAGTATGAAGATATTAGAATGTTCAGTCATCAATCATGCTGATATGAATTACATAGAAATGATATATACTCTAGCTTAGGCTCTTCTTCATGTTCTCTTCTTTAGTGTATCTATTTAAGAGGGCATTATCCTACTCAGCACAAATGAATGTGAATTCTGGGTATTGTTACAAGTTACAAGCTTCTAGTTCTCTTGCTCACCTAGTCTCGCAGGTAAGGGGGCTGGTTGGTGTTTGGCCGAGCTTATTTTTGGTCAAAGAAATCTTATAAGCTCCTTTTGCTCGTTTGGTAAATCCAGAAACGAGCTTGAAACCTCTAGAAAGAAAGCTCAAGTAGCTTGCTTCTGGAATACCTTCCCCATTCTTGTCATGATTAAGCTAAAAATTTATTTATGCTTGGTGTAAAAATAACCCTAAATATGACTCTGCAGTCTCGAATAGGTACTCCATAACCTTAACCAGCTGGCCGTCTAAGAAAATAAAAACAACTCGGAGGACATCAAGGTTATTAACGCTTGGTTTTATTAGACAGCATAATTTACCCTGGAACAATAAACATTTACTGTTACTTCTTCGCATGGGCACAAGTTAATATTGTCGCTTATATCATATTACCTAGGCAGGTGAAGCATATGACCTTATACGATATTCCCAGGCAGTTGAAGGCTTGGATTTGAGAGAGGGATTTGTTTCTTCATTAATGCAAAATCAAGCCATGCCTATGCGTACACAAGCTAAGAAAATCGGATTCTGACCATCCTCAATACAATAATAATACTCGAGGTTGAATTCATAGAAAAAACAAGCTTACCTCAAAAACTTGGCTAACACCGAAATCGCCGATCTTTACCGTGCCAGATGCGGTAACTAAAAGATTATCGGGTTTAATGTCCCCATGAACTATATTCTGGAATTGGATAAATTTTAATAAGCAGTGAGAAGAAAAGGAAAGAAGTGGATATGGTGAGTAAAAAGACAAACTAAATATATGTAAGATTTACAGACATTCATGAAAATTGTACCAGTTACTAATGTATTCTCCCCATAAATTGCCCAACATCTCTCCATATTATGTTCACATAAATTTGTTATTCAAAGATCTAATCTCAAGCATGAATGAGGTTTCCAAATGAGAAACCAAAAAGTATGGTACATCTAGAGCTTAAATGGGCAAAAAGGAAACTGTAGCCTAGGGCACCAGTAACGGATAACATATACCTCATTTATATTCCTTTAAGAAACTTCATGGATGCCGCAGAGTTCTTAAGTACTCAAGCTTGCCAAATGTCAATAAGAAATAAACAACTAATGCACAAGATCTCTATGTAATTGAAATCTCTGGCACTAAAAAACAGCTTAGTGCATATCATCAGTCCTATCAAAGTCTAAACATACTCAGATATAAACGCCCTTATATTGCCTGTTCATCTGGTCTTTCATGTTTGTCATCAGGACCAATTTAGCATGCTAAAATGTGCAACACTTCATAACAAAGAGACACTATCAGTGATGTCTGAATCCAGCTAAGTGATCATATAATGAGAGGTGACCATGAAGAAATAAAAATAGGACAGGTAGATATTGCGGATGCATTCTCATACAAAAATAATATTCATACTGACACATTATTGTTCGATTGGAAATAAAAAATTCTCAGAGATCACTGAGAAGTTCACCACAAGTTAGGTATTAAATGTTCAAGTGAAATTTATAGAGCCCGGAGGTCATACATGAGCATGAAGATACATGAGGCCAGAAACAATATCTCGCAGATACTTCCGTACAGTACTTTCTGCAAGGCCACCTGGAGGACCAGCATCATCACAAACCACTTTGCCTTCCACATATTCAAGAACTGAATACAAAAAAATGTGCTTTTGGTCAATTAAACAGCTAGTTTTTTTTCAATCCCAGATACCAAGAAATTATACATTTGAAGAAAGCTTGCGTTCCTATGCATCAAATACAATCTATCCAGTCCTTCACACTATAATAACTTCATTTTCTTTTCCTACTGTCAGGAGAGTGAGTAGTTTTCTTTTTTGGTTTTCCTAAATATAACTTTTGGGGAGAGAGAGGGGGAAAATATACCCATACAGAAGTGATCTGTTGATGGATCATCAACAACCTCAATGAGATTAACAATTTTGGGATGGCACAACATCTTCATGATCAAAACCTGCAAGGTTTAGAGAAGTATGCTCCAGTCAGGAAGACAAGGAAGAATAAATCTAATATGTGTTACCAACACATGAAAGACCAACAAAGAACACAACTACTTGACCCTTAATTTATTGTTTGTCAGATATAATGTCCAGAAGTTGCAGATTGACTGTCGCCATGCGAAGAACTATGGTGATAGATCTACCACATGCTTGCTGTTCTTTAGATCATACTAGAAGAGAAAACCTTCAATTTTATGAATTTAGTGTTCAAAGCCACTAATGTTTCTCATCTATCACTATCAGAAATCTTAAAAATCCAAAGCGGGGAAAACCAAATGGACACAGTAGAAGATCACATGATGATGTCCAAGTTGAAATACAAAACTAAGACTATGAGCATATCCTATTCACTCCCGAACAGATTTACTAAATAATGTGATATAGCATACCTCACGAAGGACATCAGTCATAGCAGTCTCTGAAGGTGCAACCCGCAGCTTCACTAAATGAGACTTGTGAAAGACCTGCGCTCAAAATAGAAAATCAGAGATACTTCTTTCACTAGCCTATTTCGACATACAAATAACAAGCCTCCTACCAACTGAGCAGAGAAGATGTCTTCAATAAATCCAGAAGCAGGTCCAGATCATGTTTATGTAAAATTACATTCAGTAGAAAAGTTCCTTCACAAACCACGGAGAAACAATTAAGAGCCTAGAAAAGAATATAAAAGGTAAATATACTACCTTTATTGCATAATGTTTCCCATCAAGGCGGCTCCGATAGAGGACCTGCCAAGTTTGCATGTCTGTAAGATTACAAATTATGTTTCACTAGCACATAAAGGATATTATCACATAAAAGCAATGAGCTCACCACTTTGCCATAGCTACCAGAGCCAATCTTATGCTCCCGAACATACTCATTTACTGTCTTGTTCCCGTGTTCATCCTTGAGGAAATAGAAACTAGTATTAAGGAATTGTCAAAAGAAAGTGTGCAATAATTGAAAGGTATGTGTTCCATGCACCTTACAGAAGATGTAATCATATGGACGAGACATTAATTCCAAACCCATAGCTAACTGGGGGAAGGGGAAGGGCATGACTCCCAAAAGTCCCAAAGCACAGATTCTAAGTTTCTTATTTAAATTTGGCAAACTTTCACACAAGTCCTAGGTCCTTCAACTATATAGCGCTTAAAAATGTATGGAGCAGTAAGGTTTCACATAAAGGTGGATATACAGAGCCTCAAGATTCAGCACCAAACTCACAACTAAAAAGATACTCAGCAAATTAATGACAGTTCAACATATTATTACTCCGATACTCACTTCTGAACGTATGTATTCATGTGTTTCCTTAACCGGTGCTTCCCTGCACACCAACCCACTTTGAAATCTTTCCGTGATGATCTCTTCAGACCGCCTAACTGGGCTCCAAAATTCCCCATCATCCCCAGTTCCAGTGTCAGTTACATCACCATTATAAGAACCTTCACCATCATCATTTTCTACCTTATGATCCAACAAATACTCCGACGAAGCATTACTCCCCGATCCCCTAACGGACCTCGGCTTTTCGGCTTTCCTTGACAAGGAGAAACCAAAACAACCGCAACATCCCATTTCTGTCACTTTCTCCACCGTATCAACAGATACACAGAATATCTAGCAAAGTTTCTATCCTGATCCCAGAACCTGGAAATCAAACATCAAATTAGTTAGCATTATAACCTATCTGAAGCAGGAAACTCAATAAGTGGGTCCCATCTTTTCCAAAATTCAACACTAAAAGCAAGCTAACCTTAAAAAACTCAATTCGCGAAAATTACATACATACGTGTGTGTGTATATATATATATATATATATATATATATATATATAGTTGTTGATAATAACCTTGTACATAGAGGAAGACAAAATGTGATGCGGGCCTTTGAGCCCTTATCGGCTATACGCTATTGTAAAGGATGCCATTCAGAAAAATGAAAGAAGCAGCTGATCAGAGCAATGCCTTCTCGATTCAACAGCGACATTTTAGCAGCTCCAGCTTAAAATATGCAACTATCTGATGCAAGCCACAGTCTTTTACACCTCAAGCTAACACATCAAAATGCCACCAAAGCTTTGACCCTTTTGCCACAATTCAAAAAATAGCATAGCAAAAAGACAAAATATTACATTTTCTAATAATATATATATAAACAATTGAAACAAGTTAACTTATCAATTTGAATGATAATTACAGAAGTTTCAGATGATGTCATCATTGTCCTGATGAAATGAAAAGCTTAAAAAATTACATAAAAGAAAAAAAAAAATAAGAAGCTAATTAAGCATATAATAGTAAAAGACAAAAAAAAAAAGATTATAAACTTTTCCACAATAAATTCAACAAATTAGACAATTGCAATAAAAAAACACATCATCTTGAACAAAAGTTTAGTGAAAAATGATGGCTTGTATCTAGAAGCATCAGATGATAACATCACTGGCTTAAAGAAAATGATCTTGTTGAACACTACATAACAAAAAGATGAGCCAAACGAGCGTATGAACAACAGAAAAGATAATTAAAAATAAATAATTTTTTAACCCATTAATAATAAGTAGCAGCCATTACAAGCAGATTATAATCAAAATTGAATCTTTTTACCCATTGATTTAATTGTAATTTTGATAGAAAAAAACCCAAATTACAATCAAAATTGAGTATTCTTACGTATTAGTAACAAGTAATTGTGGTAATAAATAAACAGGTTATATTGAAATTTAGTTCATTCCAGCTGATGACGTTACTTACATTGAAACACTCGAGAAAATTAAATCAAAACTAGTGTAATTTATTTTGCGTACCAATCTTACTAATAATATACTAATTGTTCGTTTGGATTGGCTTTATTCAAAAGTGTTTTTTTTAACAACTTTTTTTAAAAATTTTTTTTTGAAAAGTTAAAAATCCTGACTTTTAAAAAAAATTATATTTGAGCTTTTTTTAGAGTTTCAACCTTTTTTAAAAATTAAATTAAATAATTATTATAAATTTAATGTAACTTAAAAAAAAAATTACTTTTCCTTTCAAAAGACCCAATTCAAACAGGCCCTAAAGGAAGAAGACGTATCTGCAGATGTGTCTTCCACATGTTTGCCCACGTCTTTTTTACAGACGTGTCTGCTCCATGTTTTCCTCCCATCTTCTGCCCACGTGTCGGTGGCTGCTTTCTTTTGCCTACTTTTCCCCTCTTATTTATTTTTTTGCTCTTAAGGTAAATTTGCTCCGACAATTTCTTTATCTTATTTCCCACATATAGGGGTGCTTTACGGATAGAAAAAATTATCCAAGGAAGAAAAGTAATTCCCTATCCTATCTCTCAATTTTTTTAATTCATTAAAAATTCAATAACGCCATGATAAATCTAACTAAACAAATTTTAATTTAAGATTCAATACGATAAACAATTTATTAAGTTAAGATTTGATATTATAAAATATTTAATTAAAAGTTTAATAATTTATAAAACTACAATAATTTATAAAACTATTTAAAAAAACGAAGTTTTGTTTTACGTAATCAAATAAAATATAATTTGTTAAAAGTAAAAAGATTATTATTAAATTTAAAAACAATATTATATTTAAAATTAAAAATAAGTTATAATTGATAATATAATATTTTTCATTGATAATCAACTAATGACAAAAAAATGTTAAAATAATATATTTATAACTAATAATGATAATTTTTAGACTAATTTAAAAATAAAAAAATCTTGAAATAGGGATGCTGTTGAAATAAAATTAAAATAAAAAATCTTTAGAATTAAAGATAGATTAAGAGTAAAAAAGCTGTTGGAGTAAAATTAAAAAATGAGATATTTACATGTAAAAAAATTATTCCAAAGTCTTTCCACATAGGGAAGATGGCAAGGAAGTTGTTGGACTTAGCGTAAGGTCTATCCTGATCTTGTTGTAAAATTTGAGATTCAAAATGCTTTGGGTGGGATATTAAAAATGTAATCGGATTTTAGTACTTTATAAATTGGTTTTGGATCCCTAGTTCTCCAAGATGATGGTCTTTGGCATTTTATGAGCCTGTTTGGATTGAATTGTTTTTTTTTTTTTTTCAAGAAAAAGTATTTTTTTTAAAGTTACATTAAATTTACAATAATTATATAATTTAATTTTTCAAAAAAAATTAAAATTTTAAAAAAAACTTAAATATAATTTTTTAAACCAGAATTTTCAACTTAAAAAAAACCCAATTCAAACAGACCCTTAGGCTTACGCTTCATGCAGAGGTTCTTGCTGCTTTATCCATTCGTTTGGTCTAGGTACTCGGGCTTTGCGATTGGGCCTCTTAGATAGTTTGTCTTTTACTTTTGACCATCTTATGTTGGGCCTTTTGTTGTCTTGTGCCAAGTTAATCATGTATTTTGATTGGGCAATTTCTTGCTTGTTTTTAGCACTCTTGTAGCTAGTAATCTTCTCTTTTGGTTGGGCATTTCTTGCTTGTTTTTTGAGCCTGGCCTTCTTGTATATCCATTTTACTTAGAGTGGATTATATCAATGGTCCCTTGTCTTTGTCACTAACGATCATATTTTTTATTTTTCACAAATAATTTTGTATTCGAATGCGTTGTTAAGAAAGTTGTTTTATTGTTTGGTAAAATTACTGTTTGACAAAAAAGTAGTTTGTGATATATTTGGTTAAAATTATTGTTTAAAATGCTATTTATGATTTTTTATTTTAAAAATTTTAAGTTTTTAATTTAATTTAAGTAATATGTTTAATCTTTGATCGTAAATGAATATGTTGTTATTGTTATAATTAATAAAGGGTATGTTAGTAGACATGTTTTTGCAAAATGAAGTTTGAGAAAAAGCTGCATAATTGATAATTTTTCAAAATTTTGTTTTAAGCCTCTCGAACTCAATTTTGAGTTTATTAGGTTCAGCTTTTAGACACTAAAAAAATGTCTTTTGTGAGTTCAAAACGATGGAGCTAACGTGTTTGGCCCATTTTCAAAAAAGTTTTTATATAAAATCTGAAACTAAAAAAGAAATGAAAACCACAAGCTCATTTTTACATCATGTCAAAAATTAATTTCTTTCTTTTTTCAAAAATATTACTCCATATTTTTGAAAGCACAATATTACTATCAAAATAACTAAAAGCTCAACTATTAAAATATAAGGCCAAACAATTAATAATTTTTATTCAACAACTCTTTTATACAAAGTTACTGCTAAAAGTTCTTCAATTCAATAGTTGATATCTAACTATGACCCAAAAAGGGGGGGGGAGGGGAGGGGGGGGGGGGGAAGGAGGGGAAAGAAAGCTGATGTCTGATAGCTATGCTAAAGAGAACCTTTATCCATAACCAAACCATATACACCTGCTTTTTTATCAAGACTCTCTTTTTTTCTTTTTTTTTCCTGAACTTCTTTTTCCTACCTAACCTCAATATACTATATTTTGAAAAGTACAAAAAAATAGTAACTAATTTAAAAGTCATAGAATAATATTATGAACTCACAACAAAGTAAGGGTATTGAGTTCAATTTACTTATCTTAAAAATCGAAAAACACGCACAAGCACCTGAGAGGGGAGGTGGCATACCACCATGCCTAGGTGCATGGTGGAGTGTGATTCAAGCAGCACAAGTGATGGATGCATCAGCATAATAAGCACCGGGACTTGCGGATGAATCAACCTTTTGTTGGATCCTATAACTAAGTTGTTTAATCTTAAAGCTTTCTACATGAAAGAAAATGAAACATTTTACGAACCTTTTGGACGTTTCATATTAATGCTCAAATTGACCACTCCATTGTCTTACTAGTTTTCTATATTTTCCTTTTTGTCCTATTAATTACTAATTTTTTTCACTTCAAGGAAGGCCACAGGCCGACTACAATATGCATATAACAGGAATTGATCTCTGGATCTACTCACACAAAGCTGAGAGACATACTACTTAACTACTATATCTTTGTTTTTATCTTATTAGTTAACTAAGGTGCAAATCAAAACTTAATGAAGTTCGCGATTCTATGTCCACTTGATAATTTTAAATGCTAGTCTTACTTCTTAATTTTAATGTCGTCAAATCCAAGGCGTAATAACACTTAAAACTGCGTGAAGCTAACGAAAAGTCGAATACTAAAACCAGGGCTTGTGTAAAACTTCGTGCACTTTGCTTCTTTCTCCTGGTGCATTTTGTGATACTAATTTTATTTCGATGACCTATTCTTTTATAGTTTTATTGAATTCAATCACTATTAGTTGTTTCGAGAACTGACACTACGTTACTTATGCAATTAAATAATTGGTAGTTGTTATATTTTAGTTATAGCTAGTAGTTGGTTTAGTCATCTAAATGAATATGTACTCGATATAATTAGCTTTTGAATTAATTAATAAATATAAAATAAAATAAAAGGATATAAGTATCATCTTGTTATTGTTACTTTGTATGATTAATAATAATAATAATAATAATAATAATAATAATAATTTACTATTAAAGCATAATATGTTTAAGTTATGACTTCATCTAAAAGTTTAAACTTGTAGAGATATATTTGTGTATTTATTTATTGCATTAATATAGTAAAATGAATTTTTAAATAAACTATTTTCAATAAAACTACAAATATTATTAGTAGATCGATATCATCGAGAAAAAAAGGAAAAGACATGAATATAGGATATATAATAAAGAAAAGGTAAGAGGGTGTTCGGGTTTGCTTTTTTAAGCTACTTATAAGTAATTGATACTTATAAGCAGATGCTTATAAGTAAATACCAAATAAGCAGGGAAGTGTCTAGAGAAAACGTGCTTATAACCAGTTAATATATTTGGTAAATATATACTTATAAGTATCCGTATTTGTTAAAAAGTCCTTTCATTAATTAAGGGGTAAATTTTTGTGTTTTTAAGGGGTGCAAAAGTAATTTTATTTGGTTAACTTTCATTGCTTATAAGTAGATGAAAACAAAAAGAGTTAGAGGTGATGTTTATAATCCAACTTTACTTACTTATAAGCATAATTTGTCAAATAGGTGGATTTTATTTTTCTGCCTATAAGCAATTTTGACTAGCTTATAAATACTTCCAAACCCCTCTAAGAAATAAGAATATGATAGAGAAAAAAGTTACATAAGAATAGGATCGAGAAAAAGAAAGTGCATAAGATAAAGAGAAAGTTAGGATAGGAAAAAACTAAAATGCTAGTTTGAAACGCTAAGATTGTGCTTACATTTAACAAAATTAATTCAAACGTTAAAGGTTAATGTGAGACACTATTTTTCAAACAAAAAAAAATTAATCAAAATATAAAAAATTACTTGAAAACTAATTTTAGATTTTGTTGAATAGGGTTTAAGTTCTACACTTTCATTTCCTTTATGATTTGGGTAAATTACATCAGTTCATCTTTACTTTTGTCACTTGTAATAATTTTATCCATTATCTATCATTTATGACAAATTAGTCTAATAACTAACAGTTTTCTGTTGTCATTAGCCATCTAAACTCTATTTTCGTTGGGAAAACACAATTTTAGCCTTGCGGTTCATATGCATCTATGGAGATTTATCGTATTCTTTTAATGGAAAAAATAGTTTGGACTAACAATGACAAGACTATTAATTTTCAGATTAATTTGTCATAGATAAAACATAAGAGATAACAATGTTACAAATGACAAAATAAGGAATGATTGTTATAATTTACCCTTACAATTTTATCATTTTCAAACTACATGGTTACCTTGTCCAAGAGATGGTGATACACTAGCCTAGAGGGTCAAATGACCCCCTTTGAATTTAATGAACTATGAATATTATATATGATGCATAATATTATTAAAATCTTTATGTGTTTGACCCACCTTTAATTTACAAATGACACTCTTTATTATCTAACATTTCATATTTTAATGAAAGATAAATGAGACAAAATAAAATCTCTTCATGTAGTTTTAGTTTGACAAATATTAAAATGAAAACTCGTAGGCTACTTTCATAACTTGTAAATTAGTAAAAAATTTATTTTTTAAATTATTTATATTTTCGTGACCATCTTAATAAAAATTCTGACTCCATCACGGCCCTTGCCATGTTCTTTGAAGTTTTAAAACTCGGGATAAGCATTTCAGGATTTATGATTTAAATCACTTTTTTTTAATTTTTTTTTTTAAGTTTACCAATACGGCCTCATAACTGGAATCAGTTGGCCAGCCATCTTACATGCATGGCAAGTAAAGTAGCATGTTAAAGACAAAAAACATGCAAATTAAAATGGTTTTCATCAATTGCAAGAGAGAACAACGATATATACGCATAAGTCAAAAGCAAAGCCTACTGCTAAATTCTTGCGTTCCTGACTTTATTTTTTCCCCTATCTTTTTCCCTTTCTTATGTCCACTATTTGCTACTAAATATAAACTCTAAGTATAACTAACGCAAGTTATAAAATATTGTTTCTGTGGTCAATGGGCTTGCTGCAGATCGTTACGTTTAATAATCTTAATAACAATTTAAAGAATAACATGATTTGTCCAATCTTATATATTCAGCTTTAACTATCGCGCTATTGCATATCCATTCATGTGTAAGCCATCTTTCTATCGATTACGTTACCCTACTATCATGTGCGCTTCTCGTCTTTGGTTTGTCTGCACGCCAATTGATTCTTAAGAAATATATAACCTCAAATTTCGTCACAACAATCAATACCACGTTAGTCAAACTTAAAGCCCCAAGAAATACGAACGATAGAGCTGTTTTGCAGCTGTGTGTTAATGAAAAGAAGCTAAACTGGCAATAAAAATATACAAATTGCATACAAATCAAGTTTCAAAGTCCCATCCCTACTATAAAAGCAGTTCCAATCCTCATTCTTCCCGTGCCTTTTCATCAACTAAAACAAACAGAAGTACTTTTAAGAAAAAGTTTTCAGGGTAGCATATAGTATATAGTTCACCAGAGATGGATAGGAGAAGGACATGCATTTTACTGGCTTTCCTTCTTCTATTCGCCGGCATGGAAGCAGCATCTGCTCAAGGTCCAGGCAATGGAAATGGCAACGGCAATGGAAATGGCAACGGAAATGGAAATGGCAACGGCAATGGAAATGGAAATGGAAATGGCAACGGCAATGGAAATGGCAACGGCAATGGTAACGGAAATGGAAATGGCAACGGCAATGGCAATGGAAATGGCAACGGCAATGGTAATGGAAATGGAAATGGCAACGGCAATGGAAATGGAAATGGAAATGGCAACGGCGATGGTAATGGAAATGGGAATGAAAATGGAAATGGCAAGGGTAAGAATGAGAAGAAGGGTCGCTATGATGCTGCTTCTACTCATTATACAGTACTGGCACCTGTTCCAGGGACTGGGCAGGAGCAATTTCTATGCGAAGCACGAGGGGCATGTTACAACAAGACACTCACCTGCCCAGCTGAGTGCCCTAACAGAAAGCCCAAGCAGAACAAGAAGCAGAAGGCTTGTTTTGCCGACTGCAGCAGCATGTGTGAAGTTACTTGCAAATGTTAGTATTTACTCACTTTGTTTTTTATTTTTTTTTATTTTTTGGTTTAATTCAAAATTAAAGTAGTCAAAGGCTGGTAATGCAATGACTATAATTATTGAAAACTGATTTTAAGTGGTGTCTCATTTTAATTTCTTGATTAGTAAAATGAAACTTTTAGTCCTCCATACCAAGTAAAACCATGCTAAATTCATTCTTAATGTGCCATTAATTGTCTGCTCAAATGGTGACAAAGAATTGATCGCGACCATTACTAATCCAAACTTGATTTATTTAGATCTTTGTAACCATCACTTTGTTCTGATCTCATGGTATATACTAAATATATATTACGACTGTTGCAGTCAGATCAAACACCAATACGAGATCTTTCTTATAATATTATGATCGACATAAAAAAATCTTACAAAGAAAATCCATTCAATTCCCTTGATGTGTAAACTAAGGAAAGTACTATAAGTTGAAGGCTCCTTTTAGACAATAATTAACCTCTCAATGAACTTATTGCGTGTTATGACTCTGGACAGGGAGGAGACCTAGATGCACAGGTTATGGTTCGCTCTGCTACGATCCTCGATTCGTCGGTGGCGACGGGGTCATGTTCTACTTCCACGGACAGAAGGGCGGCGATTTCGCGATCGTCTCCGACGACAACCTCCACATCAACGCCCACTTCATCGGAACAAGGCCGAAGGGAAGGACCCGTGACTTCACATGGGTTCAAGCCCTCGCAGTCATGTTCGAAACCCACACACTAGTCATCGCAGCAAAGAGAGTCTCCCACTGGGACGACAACGTCAACGCCCTCATCGTGAAATACGACGGCGACTCCATTACCGTCCCCATCAACGGAGACTCTGAATGGAGAACCAACGCTGGAGATTATGAAGTTGTGGTTGAAAGAACTGATGATATCAACACGGTGAGAGTCGCAGTCTCGGGCCTGGTGGAGTTGTACATAAAAATAAGGCCTATTGGAGAAGAGGAGAATGTGGTTCATAACTATCAGATACCATCTGATGATGCATTTGCTCACCTGGAGACGCAGTTCAAGTTCTTCAAGCTTTCTGATCAAGTGGAAGGCGTGTTGGGGAAAACCTACCGGCCGGACTACGTCAGTCCGGTTAAGTTGGGTGTTCCGATGCCGATGATGGGTGGAGAAGACAAATACCAAACTTCCTCACTTTACTCGCCTCTCTGCAAATTCTGCAGGTTCCAGAGACCATCCGGTGTTTCGTCAATTTAAGTGTTGAAACAATTTGGTGACCAATAAATGCAACATGTCAAATAAAAATGAGGTTTAAGTATATGTGCTCAGTCAATTATTTCTTTTTCGGATTATTTTATTTGGTGATCACCTGTAACTATTTGGTGTGACCAATAAATGTACCATGTCAAATAATTAAGGTTTAAGTATTATGTGCTTTAACTATTTCTCGTTCGGATTATTTTATTTGGTAACCGATAAATGTACAATGTCAAATAAATAAGATTTAAAATCTATTTAATTTAAAAGAATACTGATAAATATGAATTTTAATGAATGATTGGAAGATTGTTAAATACAAACAAAAATTTCAAAAGTTTTGGAACTTGCATACCGCAAGGAAAAAATTTTGCAACTCTCTTTAATGTGCAAGACTCCATCCATACCCCTGAATTTAGTTACCAAAAATTAGTGACCGATAAAATCGGTCAATAATGATTACTTTTTGGTGGCAAATTAACTCTAGAGAGGGATGAATAGAGCTTGTAACCTTTTAATACCTCTAAGCAAAGCTTTTTGTGGAAGCACGTAATGTTATCGAATTGGGATTAATGTTGTAGTTGCAAAATTGAAAAGCCAACAAAAGTAAAGCTAAAACAAAAAACTGAAATAGACACTAGATTTATAGTGGTTTGACACCCAAACTTACATTCACTCCCTAGATACCCCATTCGAGAATTTCAACAATCTCTATTAAAACTTTTGCTTTTCATAAGTTGGCTAAACATAGCCCAACTCACAACCCTTGATTCTACCCAAATCAAGAAACTCAATTTTTAAAAATTGATAATCACTCAACCCAAAAGGTAATCTACCCAAAACCAGCTCTCAATATGTTTAATACAAAGTTTTGTAAGAGTAATTGCTAGAAATATGAAGCACACGGCTGGTATAGGTAGATACAATAACTCAAGAACCGATGTTTCCCTTTGAAAAGATAAAGCTCAATGTTCCTCAATGTTATATATATGCTCATTTAGAAAATATAGTTGTTAGATACAATGGGCTTTGCCCTAAAATAATTTTAAAATGGTAGGAAATAGATAAGGTAGGTGCTGGTATAGAAAACGATTAATTTTGGATAAATTTTTTCAAAATTTTCACAATCTAATAGAGGTTTGGAAAAGGGGACAGGTGGGGATGACATTTGGCAACTTGATGAAGTAACACTTAACAGTTGGAGACTAAATGTTGTATGAGGAACAACATTAGTATTGTACTAGTATATTATAGAAGATGACGAACATTAATGCACACACATATGTGTGTATGTTTGTTTGTAAAATAATTTATGTAAATAAAAGTAAATTGTTAAATTATAAATTTGAGAAAAATAAATTGTTATGAAAAAAATTAGGATATTTATGTATCTTACATTGTTCTATGGGTAGTATTGTAAGATAGAGAAACTACATTAAAATTTGTGTTCTAAGAAGATCTATTTTTTTAATATTTGAGTGATATTTGTTTGTAGTAGTTTAATGAAAAGAAATGTTAACAAAATCAAGTGCACACAAATATGAATATGTAAATGTATTTTTAGCAAAGATAGATATTTTTGTCAGATAAATAAAAAAATATGGAATATAAGATGATAGATGGGAAAGATGGAATATAAGATGATAGATGAGGCCACAGATATGCACAAAATTTAGAAGAAAATTAGATAATATAAATGGTATAAAAAGTCGTAAATCAGGATTGAAAGAATTTGATTTGTTGATGGAGAGAAAATAAAGTTCAAATAGGGATTGGAAAATAGATGAAGGCTAAAGCAGGACATTAAGGCACAAAAAGGAGCAAAATGTATGCTCAGCAATATATCTTAAAACTCATTTTTAGTTATGAGTTGTACATCCTCACCAAAAAAAAAATAATAATAAATGAATAAGTATATATGAAAGCAACGCATGATAGCAAATTAAAAATGACACTTGGCAATAGTATAGTGCAAAGCTTTAGCTTTAGTATATAGTATAGATAGATTATATATAGATAGATATATATGGATTGATTGAAAAGGTTAGCTGTTTAGGCTCTATTTGTTTACTCGAAAGTAATTTGGTGCGGAAAAATGTTTCCATGGAAAAATATTTTTTAAAAAAATAGATGTTTTATTATTATATTAGAACATATTTTAGGTGTTTAATTGCACGTTTAGAGAATTTTTTCAATAAGAACTTTTTTGGGACATTATTAGAAGCATATTATTTAAATAAAAAATAAAATATGACATACAAAAACTAAAAAAAGTTAAAATCATAACAAGTAAAAATTTAAAATATTAAAATTAAATAATTAAAATAATTAAAAATAAACTTAAAAAATAAGAAATTTAAAAATTAAAAAAAGAAAAACGAAAGCCTTCGTATTAACATGATCTTATGATCAGCGCCGTCAAAATTAACAGTTGTTGAGATGAGATAGAATTGTACTTGAATAAATATATAGTCATCGATGATCAAAAAGGTTTAGCTTCTACAAATATATATATATATATATATATATATATATATATATATATATATTCTGCAACCCCACATAAGAGAAAATTAGATCAGCCCCGCTAATTAAAACAATCTTATCTTAATTTGCTCTTTTTTCTTTGATCTCTTCTTTTCCCTTTAAGCAGCTGGAGAAACCGATAATGTCTTCTTCATTGCCGCAGCAACGCCTTTTAGAGTATCGATTCAAACCGTCGGGCGAACAACTTTGCCAACTGTTGGAGAGAACGATCAGAGGATTGGAGCTGCCGCATAATCAAGTCGTTGAGATGACGTTTATTCACGTAAAACATGGGCGGAGCCAGGATTTTGACGTAGTGGTGCGAAATATCACAACTAATTTTAATATTTATTTACTTAAAAAAATAAATTTGTATGTCTATTTTGTCACCATAACTCAATAATAATAATAATAATAATTTTGTATCTTTATTATTTATCTCTTTTATTTAAAAAAAATTAGATTAGCAATCTAAAATTTCAAATATTGTTATTTATTTAACTCATTTTTAATAATTCTTAGTAATAATATAATCTAACTCTATATGTAATTTTCTCTATATGATACTTCATCATTTTTAATAATTCTCAATAATAATATAATCTAAGTCTATATGTAATTTTCTCTATAAGATATTTCATTACAAATATTTTTTTGAATAAAAAAATTAATATTTCGTCCCTGCTATGTTAAAATCCTAACTTTGTCATTGCTCGGATTAATTATAAGGAAGGCAATCGTAAGCATCGAGGTAGGCTCTTGGCATTATGTGAAGCTTTCATCGATAATGATTTTGATTAAATTATAATAAGAATATGATTAAGTAGTTATATAAGTACTTGTATAATTAAGGTTGTTGATCACATGGACGATGCTAGTATTAATTGTGGATGATTCTTATCTTATGAGAGGACTTCTACAATTTTTTTCAATTTGTACCTGAAGAATCCCCTGTCTTAATTTGTTCTTAGTATATAGAGTCTGTTTGAATTGACTTTTTTTTGGGAAAATTATATTTTTTTGCAATAACTTTTTAGTTTGGCTTCCACAAAAGCTGAACTTTTAAAAAGAAAAAAAATTCAAATACACTTTTTTTTTTTGGAAGGCAAAAATTTTAACTTATTAAAAAAACACTTCTTTCAAAAGCTATTAGAAAAAAAACACTTCTAAAAAAAAGTCAATTTAAATGAGCCGGTAATATGCGTGCCAATAGTCTAGCTTCCAGCGTTTGATCACGTGTAAATATGTTAAAAGAAAATTTGGGTTTTTGTATATGCAGATCATGATAAAGTTAATGGGTGCGGCGAAGGATACTACTTCGTGAAGCGAGAAATGAGATCTGCTCGTGGAAATGGTGTTACACTGAAAAGAGAAATTGGAGGAGATGTTTGCAGAGGATGCTGGAAGGCTGGTGTGGGGGAACAACCCATCAAGGTTAGGGATCGAATTGTAGGTTATGCAATTCTTTCCTTTTCTTTTTCCTTTCCTCTCTGTTCTTTTTGGTCGAGTAAAATGCATTTTGTTATATTTGTATAAAATTCATAATTTGAAAATTTGTTAATATTCTCTATGTTATAAAGAATATTGCTGTTAATCCTCTTATATTTTAAAGAAAATTTTACAAAACCCCCCAAAACAGCATTCTTTAAAATTTATAGTATTATTAGCGAGTTTTAAAACACTAGAGATTTTTTCCAACATTCTAACCCTTTTTTTTTCTTGGTTATCATTCTTTATCTTTTTAACTAATAGTATGCCTTTTCTTATATTATCTCCATCGATTGAAACAAATGCGAGACAAATTTTAAACATTGTTCTAATTACTTTGTCATTTTGAATGCATTTTCAAAAGTGGGTCTTGTACCGCATTAAGGATAAACCAAAGAAGGCTGAAGAAATGAACTCCGACATTAAAAAACAGATTCGAGGTCTATTTGACAAAATGGAGAATAAAGGAAATGCCATGGAGAGCTTGACGCAGATAAATAAGGACGATGGTGAAGCATTCCAAAGCTTCATGCAGATTATGGATATTTCAACAATATTTAGTGAATGGGTTTCTTTGCGTAGATATTACGAGGTTATAATTACGTCAGTAACAAATATCTTTTTTACTTGTGTAAACGAAATATGAAGATCTGATTCTCCCCTAAGTTAGATTCTGTGTCGGTTATTTTTGGAGAGACACGTAGACAATCTACGAAGTTACTGTGGATTCGTGCTAAAATATTTAATTTATTTTTTCTTATTTTTTTGGAAGTTCTAATGCCAATAATATAATGTTTTTACCCACGGCATAATATTGTGCTTTTGCATACGAAAGGGTCTTAATCTTGACCGGAAGTCAATACGGACGGAAAAGTATTATTATAAACACTAAAATGCAATGTGCTTTTACAAAACAAAAGGGAACAAAAAGGAAAATTGCTCTTGTGGTTGGTTGGTAATGGTTTGTGGGATTCAATTTCCATTGAAGCTAAGCTAAGGTACGTATTAGGCTATCTCCAATAGTTCTCCTATTTTTTTCCCTAAATTTAAGTGATTTAAGTCATTTTCTTATATTTTAAGATCCCTTATTTTCAATTCTATTCCAACAGTTCACCTATTTTTTACCAAGCATTCAGTTTAGGGAATCTCAATTTCAGTTTCACTCCAACAGCTCCCATATTTTATAACGTTACAGTCTTAAAGTTATGGGAATGGGGAATGGGATTTGGGGATGAAAAAAAACTCTTATATATAAGTATTTTGTTTTGGGGTTGGGAAAAAACTTAAAATTTTGGGGATGGGATAGGGGAGTTGTTGGAGCACTTTGCTATTAACAAAACCCCTAAATATGGGGCTTTTTGTGTTTTAGGAGATTTGTTGGAGTTAGTCTTAGGGATGGCACCAATTTTTTTCTTGAGTTAGAATTAATAAGTTTATTTTATTTAAATGTCCTTTAATTATTTTGCTAGCATTAAATTCGCTTTATAAGTACTATAATGTTTATTTATCATTGTTTGTTTCTATTAAATATGCCATGATTTCAGTAATTAGTAATAACTTTTGTTGTTCTTATTTACAACTAGAAAGTCTTCCCTGCAATGTACAGTTTTTGATATTTATGTAATATGATATAATATCAAAAATCTATATCTATACTAATATGTTGTTTATTTTCCAATTACTCTATCGCTCTATTCTACTGCCGATGGCAAATTTTTTTTTCTTTTCGTCAATTAATAATTCTTGTTAATGTTCATTATTTATAACTAACAAATAATCTTCTTTTTAAGATTATCATAAAACCCACCCTTGTAGGGCATGGGATAAAACTAGTAGATTATAAAGCAGAATCCATATCTAACTAGTTTAGCTTTACCACATGTCATCATGTTGTTTAATTTTTTTTGCCTAAAAACATTTCCTTCCTTAATAAATCTTTTTTCAACCAATAAATATAATTTCCAAAATAAACTGAGTACTATTTTAATTAATAAAAATACCCGTGCCATATTAAATTAATTGAACTATTACCATATGTAAATTTAATCAACACTAATTACAATAAATTATAAATTTGATTTTATTGATCTTTTACCATATACAAAATTAATCAACACTTATTAAAATGAATTATAAAATTGATTCGAAAAAAGGTAGTCTTAGGATTTGAAATTTACAAAATATAAAATTAAGGGCCTCAATTTTAAAAGTTTTAATAGAAGAACTTGAATTTATGAAAAAGTAAAATTTTAGGTAGCTCATATACACTGCACCCAAAGCATGGTGTAACCATACACCCCAAATTTGCATGTTTAACATGCACACACTGCCAAAAAAAAATCAAACAAGTCAGCCGCACCTCACGCTCAGAAAGACGTTGAGAAAAACAAATAAAAGTATAAATTTTTTCCGTTTTATTTTTAAATTTTAGAAAATGAAAAAAATTATTGTTTACAAAATATATATTTAATAGGTTCACAATTCTTATATTATCATTTACAATTTTTACACTTTACGTTCACGATTTTTATACGTTTACGACTTTTATATTTCATGTTCACAATCTTTTATGTATTTATAATTTTTATACTATATGTTTATAATTTTTATACATTCACAATTTTTATATTATATGTTCATAATTTTTAATTATTTATATATTTCATATTACATGTTCATAATTTCAATATTATATGTTCATAACTTATGACTAACATGTTCGCACTTGTAAATTATGAGTTCACAACTTTAAGCCAAATGTTCCCAGCATTGAATGGAAAGATTTGCAGTGGCAAACAACATGTTCACAACCTTTTTATATCTTTTATATGCTCTTGTTTGAATATTTTCATCCTCCAAATCAAAATAATAATAATAATAATAAATGAACTAATCCAAACTTAACAATGTTTAAGCATTAAGTTTCTTCTTCACCGGATGCTATTGACGACCACCATCAACCATACACACCAACTCACATAAATACACCCACACAACACACATATGGACCTAAAAAAAATCTATGCTTTTGTTTGAATCTTTTCATTCTCCAAATTAAAAAGAAAAAAAAGAAAAAATATTGAACAACTCCAAAGGTAACAATATTTAAGCATCAAGCTTCTTCCTCACCAGATGCAATCGACGACCACCATCAACAAAAAAGAAAAGGAAGATAAAGCCAAATGGTAAGAAGCAGAGACAAGAACCTTTCTTCCTCAACCAAAGCTCACAACACCAAATAAAAAAAGCCTCTCCTTCTCTATCGAGACACACACGGAGAGCACACGCACATACACATCATGCACACACACACACACATCTGGAAAAACCACCCACCGCCATAACAAGCGTCATTACACACAGAGACGTAGTCATAGTCGTTGTCATGGTCCAATCTCCAAGCCAAGTTGTAAAGAAGAGAGAGGAAGATGAGAGATAATAGAGAAGAGAAAAGAAAAGAAGAGGAGAGAGGGAGAGAGAGGTAAAGGGAGAGAGAGAGAGCTTGTTGGGTGAATGATAGAGTTTTTTTTTTTATATATATAATTAGATACAAGTGCGTGTGATACACGGGCCAAAAGGTGTACTATTCTCCTTAGGTGTATGGTTCATAGGATGTATGATATTATTTGTGAAATTTAGACATCTTTAAATAATAGTGTTAATTTTTTGTTTACGTAGTATTTTATTTTATTTTATTTATTTTAAGTAAATTTCCTTACATGACAATTTAACTCATATGTGTCATATACACATATACACAAATTTACAAATTCTAAGCAATTACATGCATGTACACATATATAAATTTTGAAATCTTTTTTTATGGCTATGAGAATATAAATTCATCTATATTTTTTTTGTGCAATATAAATTTTTTATATATTTCCCTAAATACAGCTGAAAACTCAACTATATAAGACCAAACAATCAATAATTTTTATTTAATAATACTTTTAAATAAAGCTCTGTCGCAAAAGTTTTACAATTTAATCGCTGGCTATGACCAAAAAGAAAAAAAAAAAACAGATGCCAAAGAGAACCTTTGTCCATAACCAAATCATATACACCTGCTTTTTTCTGAGGACTTACCATTTGTTTTTCCCTTAACTCTTTGTCCTACCTAACCTCAATATACTATATTTTGATAAGTACAAAAAAAATATAGTAACCAATTTAAAAATCATAGAATTGTATTATGCACTCATAACAAAGTAAGGGTATTGAGTTCAATTTACTTATCTGAAAGATCAAAAAACACGCATGAGCACCTGAGAGGGCAGGTGGCATGTGATTCAAGCAGCACGAGCAATGGATGCATCAGCATTAAGTACCAGGATTTGTGGATGAATCAACCTTTTGTTAGACCCTATGATCAAGTTGTTTAATCTTAAAGCGTTCTATGTGGAAGAAAATGAAACATTTTAGAACCTTTTGGATGTTTCATATTAATGCTCAAATTGACCACTGCATTGTCTTACTAGTGTGATTATTATGACTATTAATAAAATATGAAAATATAACAACAACGACGACAACAATAACAACAATAATAATAGTATTCTATAATTTACTATTAAAGCATAATATGTTTAAGTTACCACTTCATCTAAAAGTTTAAACTTGTAGAGATATAGTTGTATAATTATTTATTATATTAACATAGTAAAATGAATTTTTAAATAAACTATTTTCAATAACACTACAAATATTTATTAGTAGATCGATATCATTGAGAATAAAAGGAAAAAACATGAGTATAGGATAGATATATTAAGAAATGGTGGTAAGAGGGTGTTTGGGTTTTCCTTTTAAGCTATTTATAAGTTATTAGTACTTATAAGCACATACTTATTAGTAAATATCAAATAAGTAGATAAGTGTTTAGAGAAAAGATGCTTATAACCTGTTATCATATTTGGTAAATACATATACTTATAAGTATCAGTATTTGTTAAAATGACTAAAGAAGTCCTTTCATTAATTAAGATATAACTTTTTGTGTTTTTAAGGAGTGCAAAAGTAATTTTATTTGGTCAACTCCTCAAGAGAGACCCATAGATAATGAGCAATATCAAATCCAAGAGCCTGAGTGACAAGCGACTCAGATAATGTAGTAGTGAGACAGGCTAAAACAAAGCTATTTGTACAAGACCAATCAGCAATGGAGATAGACAAGGTAGTAGTTTTGTCAGTGGGAGTAGAACTAGAAAAAGTGGTAGTAGTAGTAGCAGGAGATGGCTTAGAGAGGAAGCCATCAACATAGGATAGAAGACCAGTGAAATGGAGATAGTTGGTAATCTATGATTTCCACACCAATTAATTAGTATGATCCAGAGAAACAATAACAAAGGTCTTAATATTAGAAGAGGGAGTGGAAAAACTCATGGAGAAGAGGAAAAAGAGGAGGCCATGAAAACAAGATAGAAAGGCTAAGGTCAATGAACTGCTCTGATACCATAAAGGAATTTATCAAGGACTTAGCCTTGTTTTTATATATGTTACAGCGTGACCCCTATTTATATTACAAGCAAGTGAGACACTCACGTGTAGAATACATGCATAGGTTTACAACAGATAAAAACCAAAAGTTTTAAAATAATATGAATATTCCTAATCCTCTATCACAGTGGCATGGGGTACATCTTAATGGTGAAATCTTTTTGGAGCAACCAAATTAACCATGTGAGTATCATGAGAATTGCGATGAGGAGAGGAAGCTTTTGACAGCAACTTCGCAGCATGAGGTGGTCGAAAATGGCGCTGGCAAGGGGTTGAAATTCACTTATATGTGTATGTAAAACATAAAAGGAAGAGGTAAGGTGATTTTGGTAAAAAATTATTATTATTATTTTTTCAGATGAATTGTGGAATTAGTTTTTTAGTGAGGTACGCGTTATGCAATTTCAGTCGAATTAGACGAAAACCTAATGACAGAGAGTTATGTGCATACTTTTTAAAAGTATAAACGGTAATTAGTTAGTTTTGAAACTATAAGGAGATTCTATGCACTTTCACTAAACTATAGGGGATAATATGCTATTTACTCAATTAATAATACATATAAGACAAAGAGATCATTCATAGGGAATATTTATAGCAAAGAGCAATGGTTTTCGACTATTATGCATGCTCAAAGGCGTAAAACAATTATTTGGAAGCAGTTTCAAATTATTTGTACGTAATAGTATTAATGATATAAGAATAAAAAAAAATTAATGATACGTCACCATATCGACAACGATCCTGAGGATTTTTTCAATACTAAGTTTATGTATTGGTAATGAAGGACTTTGTACATCTAGAAAATTCCTTTTGAGGCCATAACTCCTTAAAAAGAAGAAACTCTCTCAACTTTTTGGAGACACAAATTTTCGATGATAAGACTCAGTTTCAGTCTCCAAACCGTAAAGCCAAACCGTTCTTTTCGCAATAACACCGGCATTTCAGAAAACCAGAGAAGCACCGGCTTACTTTGGGCCTTGCCCATTGGATTAGGTCCTTGGTAGTGGACCCAGGCCCAAAATCTGAAGCCTCTAGAGGAATTTTTAGTTGTTTATAGTACAATTAAGCCCAACGATTTGGGCCCGGTTGTGGAAGTCTAAAGTTCAGACCCACCACCACCGAGAGGGACAGAGAGAGAGAGAGAGAGAGAGGGAGGGGGTTGCCATGGCGGAGACCAAAAGCCTAACGGAGGGGACAAAAAGTAAGAAAAATTCGAAAAACGAGAGCAACAAGAGTAGTGGCACCACCAAGCCCAAGCACAAGCCGAAGCCGGAGCCGGAGCCGAAGCGGAAGCAGGAGCCGGAGGCGAAGCGGAAGCGGGAGCCGGAGGCGGGGGCGAAGCGGAAGCCCGAGGCGGAGGCGAAGCGGAAGCCCGAGGGGGAGGCGAAGCGGAAGCCCGAGGGGGAGGCGAAGCGGAAGCGGAAGCCGAAGCCTGAAGACCTCATTGGACCATCGTCAAGCACCGACTCAGAAAAGCGCGACGTAGATGATGAAGAAGGAGAAGAAGAAGAGAATCGACCGCAGAAATCTAAGAGAATCGAGAATGTTGATCGGAAAAGAAGCAAGGAGACGAGTTCAAAGGGCGAAAGCAAAAAGCAGAGCGACAAGAGCAAGGCCGTGGCTGATAACTCCTCCAAGAATAAGAAGAAGAAGAAGAGGAAGCCCGAGCCCGAACCTGAGCCCGAAGTTATTGTCATAGCGTCGTCCAGCACGGAGTCGCGAGACGACGTCGTGAGCAACTCCGAAGAAGAAGAGAAGACGGAGGCGAAAAAGGCGAAGAAGTTCGAGAAAAGTGATCGAGAAAGAAACAAAACGAATTCGAAAATCGAAAAGAAGAAAGGGAACGATAAGAACAAGCTCAAGGCTGACACCACCAGAAAGAAGAAGAAGAAGAAGAAGCCCGAGCCCGAGCCTGAGCCTAAGCCCGAAGAACTTGTCGTACCAACGTCCAGTGGTGAGTCAGAAAATGATGTCGTAAATGACTCTGAAGAAGAAGAAGAAGAAGAAAAAATGCCATTGAAAGAGCTGAAGAAAAGTGGGAAAAAAGACGAGAAGAGCAAGAGAGAAGGAAAAAAGAAGAACACTGAAGAGGAGGAGAAGAGCGAGAGCGGATTGTATAAGTTTCCGATGCAGCGAATTAGGCGGATCATAAAGAGCGAGGACGCTGATATCAGGATCAGTGACGAGGCCGTTTTCCTCATCAATAAAGCTTCGGTATGCTTTTTCTTTTCATTTTTCTCTTTGCGTATCTCTACTGTTTTTCATGTGTTTGTGCAGTGTTAGCGCGATATAGCATTAGTGGTTAACTGGTAGGAAGGAGGGTTCAGGGTTCGAAATTGAAAGAGTTCACATTGAAAAACTTACGAGATTGTGGCCTCCGTTGGAATTTGATGATATAAGATGAAGTGCAGTTTTCTTTGTTGGTCTACAATGTTTACTTGGATTTTCAATATGGCAGCTAATGTTGCAAAAGCAATATTATGAGTTCAATGTTTGGAAGTCTTGTTGTTTCCGTATCTGAATGGAAAATTATCTTTCGGGTTTTAATTTGAAGCCAATGTTTTTACTCTGGTCCTAAGTTATTCTTGGAAATGTCAGCGTCATATGTCTAATTTTGGTCGATTTTCAAGAACAATGTCATGGAACAGACTACTTTAATACTTATGGTGAACATTTATCACTCATAAGATGGCTTTTCTAGCATAGAGGAATTGCTTGAGAATATGAATAAACATTGCAGACTAGTAGTGAGATTTGCTGTAAGAATAAAGTCGTTGGTAAAGCTTGAAATACCTCAATTCTATAGAGTTACAGAACACTGGGTATCACTGTAGTTAATATACCGTACTCTTTTGTCGAATTAAGAACTTAAATACCCTATGACTGTTTAGTGGTATCTGAAATGGTAATGATCCGATTTCCTTAGTTTCTTTGCTGCTAAGGCTTCATCAAAATCTGTATTCCTTGGTTACCTAGAACTTCCTTTGTGAAGATGGTTTGATATGGGTTTCTAAACTTCTCTAGGTATGAAAGATATGTGATAGTCACTTGTGGAGAATTCATGAAAAGTGGGTCAAACTGTGATGGTTTTCATTGGGATGTAGATGATATTGCCTAGATAAAGCAGTGCATGTCGTTGTCATATGATTTTGTTTTCTCTCTATAAGATGTCTTATGTAGTGAGGAATGAGATTATTGAAAATAGTGGTTGTAGTGGAGGTTGCATTCAACTGAGATGGAACTTCATGCCTCTCTAATGGAAGAAAAATGGGGTGACAATGAGCTTGTTGTTTGACTTTTTGTTTCTTTGTGCTTAGGCAACACCCCTTTGAGTTCTGAGATTATGTTTTTATTACTAATTAACTTCCCGAAAAGGGGGGAAGATGCAGAAATTCTTCTGCATCAGATAAATAGCATCTGCTTAAATTCAATGGACAAATTAGCTGCTGCATATAGGGTTTCTTTCTCTCTCCTTGATTTAATATTACCAAATAGTTAAATAGCCTATTAAGGATGTCTAAAATTCAGTTTACGTGATGATCGAATACGGTAGACAACCTTCCAAAGATAAGTCACGGCCAACTAAGATAGGTTGACACTAAATTGCTGAGGCCTATATGAGATGGATTAGGGTGCCGGTGTTAGGTTCTGTTATACATTAATGTGTCAGATTTATTGGCATATTAATTTGCTCTTGTAATAACTGTTTTGTTGAGTGACATGCAATAAATTTGTTTTCTTGAAAATAAGGAAAAAAAATTCTAAAGGCACTGTAAGATTATCAGGTGACTAGATTTACATTGTTTGCTATGCTTGTGTGGTTGTACTAGATGGAAAGTATCCTGTACCCTTGTTCAAGTGTCGAGCACTCAGGTGAGCTGTCAAGCATTTAAGAAGGTTCCACCATGTGTTACATCTGCCAAGCCCATAAATATATGACCATTAAATGCTTACTGCCTTGCAGGATATAAGCTAGGTCAAGTGTCTAGAATGTGATGCAGAAAATTCTTGGGACGGGAATTGCTATTAAGTTTATTGTATTTGCCGATTATTCAATCCCATTCATATTCTTTATAGCTTCAATCAAATTGAATTAAAAATGGAAAGATAACATATTTGCATGGAAACTGATCGCATACTTTTTCAGTTATCGTGTCAATAGATTTCCATGGAAGATAGCTAAGATTTATTAATGTCAACTTGGTTAGTTATTAGCTTTGCATGTATTAAAACTCAATTGTCCATTTTCTGAATATCATTGGTGCTTCATGTTGGTTGGTGACCAGAAAACTTGTCTCTGTTGTCATGTCTTGTGTGAGTAACAGACTGCGACATTGTTGACGCTGGACTGTTTCCTAACATTAGACATTTACATGTCATCTAATTGTTCACTGGTTATCCTTATTGCTGGATGATAAAGATGCTACAATGAAGCAAGGAATTGACTTTTAGTTATGATGCATGTGATAGCTATAGTTTCTTTCATGATGGAAACAAACCCAGGTCGAAAGAGAAGACCTACTGCTGATTTCCGAGCCTCTTTCCTGCTGGTTATCTTAATTTCACGTCTTCCATGAGCCCTTAAAAAATAACCATTTAACATTGTTAATAGTAATGCAGATGATTCTGGCAACAAAAATTGCAATTCAGTTGATTGAATTTGCTGATTCAGTCAATCCAATTTGTATTTTTTCTAGCTTCAATCAAATGTATTGGAAAGGGAAAGATAACATATTTGCATGGAAACTGATTGAATGCCTTGTAGTTAACGTGTAAATAGAGTTCCAGGGAAGATATCTAAGATTTATGAAATACACATCCAAGCACTTCTAGCTAGACCTTGTAATGCAAACTTGGTTAGTTATTAGAAGTGCATGTAATAAACTGAATATTCTGTTGTTTGAGGAGTCATTAGTGCTTGATGTAGGCTGGCGACAAAACTTAGATGGTGCTTGGCTCTGCTGACTTGCTTTATGGGCCTGTTTGGATTGGCTTTTTTTTTTCCAGGAAAAAGCATTTTTTTCCTGAAAAAGTCACATTAAATTTGCAATAACTATTTGATTTGGCTTCCAAAAAAGCTGAAATTTTGAAAAAAGCTCAAATACAGCTTTTTTTAGAAGCCAGAATTTTCAGCTTCTAAAAAAAAACTGTTTTTCAAAAGTGATAAAATGATAGAGAAGAGAGAATTCTGGAAGATATTATTATTACTGAATGAATGATTACATGAATAGTGCAGAGTATTTATCGGCAGATATGACCTCTTCTAATACTAATTATCCTAACTGCCTAACTAACTCTGACATCAGCAACCATCACTCTGACAAATACAGTCACAAACATATCTCTCTAGATCTTTCTAGAAACCTAACAATCTCCTTATCATCCCCCCTCAAGCTGAGCTGGGGTAGACACCAGTGGAAGCTTGGATTTAAGATAAGCAAGCTGATGCTGTGACAAGTACTTGGTGAAGATATCTGCCAGTTGTTCTTGAGAATTGACATAGGAAAGCTGCAGAGACTTAGAAGTAACCTGTTCTCTAACAAAATGATAATCAATCTCAATATGTTTAGTCCTAGCATGAAAGATAGGATTAGCGGCTAATGTCATTGCTGAGACATTATCACAATGTAGAACAGGTTGAGAAATTGGCACTGATAAATCCTTTAGAAGATAGGTAAGCCATTTAATTTCAGAGGCAGTATGAGCTATGGCTTTATACTCTGCCTCAGTAGATGATCTTGACACTGTATGTTGCTTCTTAGAAGACCAGGAGATGAGATTTTGTCCAAGGTAAATAGCATACCCTGTTGTAGACTTCTTGTCCTCAACATCTGAAGCCCAATCAGAGTCATTATATGCCTGAATATGCAGATTGCTTGGCTGAAAAAATGACCCCTCATTTAGTGTGCCTTTAATGAACCTTAAAACCCTCTTTAATGAAGCATAGTCAGTGACTGTAGGATGATGCATTTTCTGACAGAGAGAATTGACTGCAAACTGAATATCAAGCCTAGTCATAGTTAGATATTGCAATGCCCTTACCAGACTTTTGAACTGTGTTACATTAGCATAAGGTGTAGTATCTACAGTCTTGAGTGTGACTTTGGATAGACAAGGTGTGTTGACTAAAGTAGACTCTGCCATACCAGCCTGAATCAAAAGCTGTTTAGCATACTTTTAGTCTGATGAAGAATCAAACCATTGTCAGTAGACCTGACCTCTATTCCTAAAAAATATGTCAAACTACCCAGATCTTTCATAGCAAAATGTTGCCCCATTAACTGAATAAGGTGTGTTATGTAAGTAGAGTTGCTTCCTGTGATTATAATATCATCCACATAAACTAGCAGTAAAGTAAAGTCATTACTTGTTTTATGAGTAAACAATGAATTATCTGCAGCACTTGATAGAAAACCCTGACTAAGAAGGAATGTGGAAAATTTATGAAACCAGGCTCTTGGAGCTTGTTTTAGACCATAGAGAGATTTCCTTAGTCTGCACACATAGTCAGGGTTAGATGAATTCTCAAATCCTTGAGGTTGAGTCATATAAACCTCTTCCTCCAAGTTCCCATGTATAAAAGCATTTGAAACATCCAACTGCTTTAGACTCCATTTGTTTTGTAAAGCCAGACATATTACAGTCCTTATTGTTTGACTTTTTACCATTGGACTGAAGGTTTCTTGGTAGTCTATACCAGGTTCTTGTAAATAACCCTTAGCTACCAACCTGGCTTTATATCTAGCCCCTGTACCATCTGCATGTGTCTTGATCCTGTAGACCCATTTTGAGCCAATAGACAGTCTCCCTGGGGGTAAAGGTACCAAGTCCCATGTATGTTGATCAATCAAAGCTCTATATTCCTTTGCCATGGCCTAATTCCAGCAGTGATACTTAGAAGCCTCTTTGTATGATGTAGGTTCATAATCAGTTGGTGTAAGAATGAGATTATGTAATTGATACAATGGAGCAGGAAGACAGCCAGTTTTAGATCTTGTTAACATAGGATGATGTGACATAGGAGCTAGATTATGAAATGGTTCACTGGATTGTGAGTGTGAAATAGAATGTGAAGACTGTGTTAAAGATGGAGACAGATGATGATGATGATGTGTAGACTGTTGTGGAGATGATGATGATGATGATGATGATGATGATGATGAAGACAGTGGAGAATTGTGAATCAGAGGTGTATAACTAGAGGGAGAAGAATTTCCTGACATAGTATGAGTAGATTGTGATGCATTAGAAGAAGATGAAGAAGTCTGATAAGTAGAAGAAGACACTGGAATAGCAAACATAGGTGTGGTATTGATAGCAACAAAGGAAGGAGAAAACCCTGTTGCTTGGAATTGTAGCATTGTCTCTGTGGTAGCAGCAAATTGGGGATATGGAAAAACATGTTCATTGAATCTTACATGTCTGGAAATGTAAACCTTTTGGGTTTCAAGATCCAGGCACTTGTACCCTTTTGTGTGTGGACAATATCCCAAAAACATGCAAGGTTTAGATCTAAGTTCAAGCTTATTTTTAGTGTATGGTTTTAGCCATGTATAACACAAACACCCAAAAGCTTTCAGTTGTGTGTAATCAGGTTTAGCAGAGTAGAGAATTTCATAGGGAGACTGATTGTGAAGTGTAACAGTAGGCAATCTATTTATAAGATAGTTTGCTACAGACAAAGCTTCTAACCAAAATTGAGATGGTAGATGACTCTAATGTAGCAAAGTAAGAGTGGTCTCTATTAGATGCCTATGTTTTCTTTCTACTCTGCCATTTTGTTGTGGAGTGTAAGGACAACTTGTTTGATGAATGATCCCAGTAGACTGCAAATAAGCTTGAAACTTATGGTTTCTGAATTCAGTGCCATTATCACTTCTTAGAATTTGTAAAGAAGCATTAAATTGAGTTTTGATCAATGAATGAAAACTGAGGAAAATGTCAAAAGTTTCATGTTTATTTTTCATGGGATATAACCTTACAAATCTTGAAAAATCATCCACAAAGGCTACATAGTACCTGTACCCTTGATTGGAAGGTACAATAGCAGGACCCCAAACATGTACATGAACCACTTGGAAAGAAAAAGAGGAAATAGAAGAAGACAATTCAAAAGACAGTCTATGAGACTTAGCTAATGAACAAGATTCACACTGTATTGTGTTAATAGGTAACCTAACACTTAGTGACTTAGACAAGGTAGCAGCAGATGAAGAAGATGGATGGCCTAGTATTTTGAATTCTTGGATATAGTGTTGGCAATAAGGACTTGAGGTGCAGATGTAGAAGAAACAGTTGCAACAGCTGATGAAGACACTGGAAGATAGTACAGACCTTTATGGCCTTGTACAGGAGTGAATGAGTATGATTGTCCACTAAAGCCACCTCCTTAGAAGTGAAAATAATGGTACAATCATTGTCAGTAGCCAATTTTGAGATGGAAAGCAGATTAGTAGAAATATGAGGAACATATATGACATTAGATAAAAGAAGAGGTTTAGAGAAAGTAGACAGTGTACCATCACCCATGCTTTGAATAGGAAGAGTCTGACCACTTCCTACTATCATTGCATTAGTTCCACTGTATGGTTGAGGATTTTGAAGTTGATTAAGATCATGTGTAACATGGGTATTTGCTCCTGAATCTAACACCCATTGTGAACCAGCAGTAGCAGCAGCAGATTGAGAAGTTTGAGTAGTATAGGCTTGCTTTCCAGTAGATTGAGATGGATAATTTTGATTGTCAAATCTATGCCAGCAGTTGATAGCCAAGTGATTTGGTTTTCCACAAATCTGGCGGTAAAGTTTGCCTTGAGTTTGAAGTGAGGACATATTAGGAGTATTAGAATTGGCATTGCCTGAAAACCCTGGAGCACCTTGATGAAGAGTTTGATGAAGAGTTTGATGAACCTCCTCTTCCTCTGTTTGATCTTTCTCCTTTGTTAGATGGGAATCCCTTGCCTCTAGCTTGGCCACCTCTAGGTTGAGATTGAGACAGTAGGGCAGTGTGAATAGATTGAGTAGAAGAATCAGTTATGGACAAAGAGTTATCCATTTTGAGGTGAAGTTCCTCAGAGACTAACAAAGATGATAGTTTAGACACAGTTATTTTGGCAGGTTTGACTTTAATAGAGGCTTTGAAAGAGTTATACTCAGAAGGTAATCCTCTGAGAATGTACATAACTAGATCTTCTTGTGAAACTGTCTCATTGGCACTAGCAAGATTGTCAATGATTGTTTTCACATGATCAAGATAAGCCTGCATTGTTTGATTTCCTTTTGATAGATGCAGAAGTTGAACTTTCAACTGATAGATATGAGATCTGCTCAAAGAATTGAACCTATCATGAAGTGTAGTCCACACCTCTTTTGCTGTTTCAAAATAAAAAACTTGAGAGAGTACTGCCGAAGTCATTGTTGTAAACAAGCAAGACTTTAAGTACTCATCCTCTGTAGTCCATTTGTCATAGGCTGGATTCAGAATCATTGTGCCAGTAGCATTTGGGATCATCTTTGGTGGACAAGTTGCTCTCTCAGTCAAATGATCAAGCATCTTACCTGCTTTCACTACTCCATAGACTTGTGACCTCCACATAGGAAAATTAGTGTTATCAAGTTCATGATGACTAGATTTCCTATGTTTTGTATGAGAATCTTCAATCCAAAAGGTAAGTCTTTAGTCATTTCAGTAGTTGATGAAGAAGCCATAGCTGAGATGAACTTGACGCAAAGGAGAAGGGAGAGAAATTTCTTGTGGAAGAAGAAATCAAAAAACTAAACCGATAGGATGATTCGCACTTAGGAGAGGAAGCTTTGAGTGAAATATAAGCTAATTTGAAAACTTGGAGATGGAGTTTTAATGGAGATCTCTGATGAAGGAACCCTAAAATTAGGGTTTCAGTGTGTGTAAAGCACTATGTGCAAAAAAAAAAATGAAGTCCAGGAGTGTTTCTTGGCTCTGGATACCATGATAAAATGATAGAGAAGAGAGAATTCTGGAAGATATTATTATTACTGAATGAATGATTACATGAATAGTGCAGAGTATTTATCGGCAGATATTTGACCTCTTCTAATACTAATTATCCTAACTGCCTAACTAACTCTGACATCAGCAACCATCACTCTGACAAATACAGTCACAAACATATCTCTCTAGATCTTTCTAGAAACCTAACAATCTCCTTATCATCCCCCCTCAAGCTGAGCTGGGGTAGACACCAGTGGAAGCTTGGATTTAAGATAAGCAAACTGATGCTGTGACAAGTACTTGGTGAAGATATCTGCCAGTTGTTCTTGAGAATTGACATAGGAAAGCTGCAGAGACTTAGAAGTAACCTGTTCTCTAACAAAATGATAATCAATGTCAATATGTTTAGTCCTAGCATGAAAGACAGGATTAGCGGCTAATGCCATTGCTGAGACATTATCACAATGTAGAACAGGTTGAGAAATTGGCACTGATAAATCCTTTAGAAGATAGGTCTTTCTAGAAACCTAAGAATCTCCTTATCAAAAAGCTGTTAAAAAAAGTACTTTTGAAAAAAGCCAATCCAAACGAGCCCTCTATGTAGGTAAAACAAAAATGCAACACCTCCCAACTTTTTCTCACATACTTATAAGGTGGTTGACCAAATAAAAAGACAACTCTATCCCTTAAAAGCAGCAACACCCTCGTACTTTGATGAAAGGTCCTTTTTAGTCATTTTAACAAGTATTACTGCATATACCATATATTTACCAAACATGTCAACAACTTATAAGCATATTTTATCCAAAAGCTTCTCTGCTTATTTCTCATATGTTTATAAGCATCAAAAGCTGCTTATATTGCTTATAAGCAACTCAAAAATCAAAGCCAAACAGGCTCTTAGCTTCTGGCTTATTGCATCTTGTGGTGTGTAACAAATTGTGAAGCTGTTCTCCTTAGAGAACCAAGGCAACCATGTCCTGACATTAGACAGTAGCGTGTCATCTATTGTTCACTCAATAAAGCCACTGCAGGATGATAAACTTGCCATTTTTAACCAAGAAATTGATATTTAGTCATGATGGATTTGATTTTTTTTTTCCTTCTCATGATGAAAATGAACCAAGGATGAAAAGAAAGGACCTGTTGATTTTGAAGCCTTTTTCTTGCTGATTATCTTAATTAATACGTCTTAAATGAGCCTTATAAGATAACAATTTAAACCCTTCAAGTGCCATGAAAGATGTTTGTGCTTGGTTATTTGCTTTACTAAACACCTTTAAATACTCCCTTAAAAGCTATTGATGAAGTGAATCATGAGGTTCTAATGGGGAAAATCTCATACATAATTTGCAATTAATGCCTGTATATTTTTCTTTACCAAAGTTATCATTACCTGATCTTACCTATTCTGAAAGGAGTCGATAGAAAATCAAGATCTGCATTTACTTAAACTAACTTAAGTAGATATTTTAGAATTTTCTGTTCTTACCTACTCTGAGTCTCTGCTGAAAACTCCAATATTCAAGTCAAGAAATTCCTGTTGGTCAAATTATAACAGAATTATGATGTTCCTTCTTTATCTTGTTTGGTGGTTGCAGGAGAAATTTCTTGAATTGTTCTCCAAGGAGGCTTATGCTTGTGCTTTTCTGGATCAGAAGAATTATGTTGGATACAATCACTTGTGTAATTTCTCTTTCCTTTTCTTTAATTGGTTATTGAATTGAAGCCTATAATAATTCTTGCCAATGATTTACCTTGAAGGGTATTTGATGACTTATTATGTTTTTACTGTTTATAGTCAGACATATCCAGATGCATGTATCTAAAACCATACATTGAGTTGTTAGCAGCATGTTGGGGGTTCCATGAAAAAGCATATTATCATGTTACCTCATACTGTTCTACCAACTTGGGGAACTGGAATTTTGATAATGATTGTGGTTTTGCATATCCAATCACTCTCTAACAGCTGATAACTTTGAAATATAAAATTTAATTATTTGAGGTGCTCATCTTTATGTTCATACAGGTTGATCAAAATTCCTTTTTCATTTTCAATAGCCCTAACAACCGAAGAATGAGACTTGGACCTCATTATCTTGGAAGGTCTATGCCTTTAGATGTTACTTACAAGTCACATAGGGCACATACACCAAGCTTGACATTTTTGCTGCCTTAATAAGTTCCTTCTGTTTATAATCAGACATATATAACATGTGTGTATCTACTAGCTATAATGAGTTATGAGCAGCATGCTGGAAGTTATATGGAAAAGCATAGCATCATGGTACCTCATACTGTTTAACTGATTGTCAAAAAGATTATACCACGTATATGTAGGGGCAAGCATTTTTACATTATCAAATGTGTTGATTAGAATTTTATGATAAATGTTGCTGTATGTGTTCCCCTAGGAAAGTAGTTTAGCATTGTGTAGTGAAAATTTACTTTTCTCATGAAAAGAAATTGGTGCCTACAGCGTCATTAATTTCATACTTTTAACTGAGTTTTAACTACTAGAGCTCTGTCGATTCATGGCCTCTCATAAACTTTAATATTCTTAGAATTTTAAGAGATAAATTGAACTACCAAAATAAAATGAGCTAGAAATCATTTTGTTGTATTCACTTCAATGTAGTAGGTGCTAATTCTATCACCTTTAAGTTGAAGACATTTATTCATTTCCCTGAATTGCCCCTATGTAAATTAAGGATATACAAATGTAACTGTTATATAGAATAACTTTTATAGGATGGTGTTGTCAAGAGGTAGGCTGTCATTAAACTCTGCACATGATGTGGAGAAAATACTTGTGGGATGGAGAGAATACTAGTTTGGTAGCACTGCTTGTTCCCTGTTTAAATTTTCGCCTGAACTTTTGAAAACTGACAATCTGTTCTGACTGTCTACTTGTGCTGTTGAAATACAATGAACATGAAAGCTATATGCTGTAGATCCAATCAGGCAATGGAAGTTTGCCTTGAGATACGTTTTAGTCTTGGCTTCTAAGTTTTAATATTTATTCAGCTTACATGAATTCTGGAGGAAAAATTTCGTGTCTTTCTCAAATATTGTAGAAATTGCACAATTCCCTATTTTGTCTGCAGCAGCTTGCATTGTATGAACTGTTTGGTCAAGCTCCTAAACTTTTCATGTTGTGATGATCTTCGGGTGGTCCAATAGTTTTCTGGGATTTGCATTCTGCCATGGTGAATTATTAGTTAGCATCTGATGTCTTTTGAACTTTTTCATGGCCCCACTGTTCATGCATTTAAACATTTTTGTATTTGGCAAGCATCTTGCCATCAACTTGATCAGCCATCTGAAGTATTGACTTTTTGTGAAAGATTTTCTTCACGAATTTTATTATGCATTGATAACATCATTGCAAGGTTTTGCTTGGATGGAGATGCTCTTTGTTAAATTTATATAAGCTGGAAAGTTGTTAGTCCATCTATTCATGAACTTCCTTTTGGTTGTTTCAGCATCAGTTGTAACAAAAAGGAAGAGATTTGACTTTCTTTCAGGTATTGTCGAACTGACTATTATTTTCACGACTCACTTATGATGTCTGTCACTCTTTGATCATTTTATGTCTTAAACCGAGTGTTCTGCTTTTAGATTTTGTTCCTGAGAAAGTAAAAGCCGAAGATGCTTTAGCAGAATTGTCCAAGAATGACACATAGCTGGAACGTGGAGAGCACCCCTTTGGAACTTGTCTTGTTGAAGCTATACGCTTTACTGCTTCTGATGCAGTGATTCTGTACGCGAGCCAAGCAGCATAAAGTAAGTGGTTTGCAGCTTCTCTGTAAAGGAAAGATTCTCCCTTTTTTTTTTTCTTCCTTTTCTTGTCCTTTGGGCTGGTTTCATGGCATCACAAGTCCCAAACTCGGATAAAAGGTGGTGGCATTAAGTAGCAATGACTAGCATAAACAGAATCAAATTGCATATGGATTTAAGATATTATTATCAAGAGTGAGATGGTCATCAAATTCATATAATCAATCCCATCTACTACATCTAATAGGATGAGGTTTAGTTGGGGTTTTTGTTCGAGTTTGATAGTGTAGACGGGATAATAATTGGTGCCTGAGAAACAATTTCAGTTATGACAGTAATTTCTTACAGCCGATTGTGATTATTGGTGCATAGGAATATGTCTCTTTGTTGTTAAGTCGTTCAGCCAATTTCATCTCGTTCAGATTTGTCTCATGACATCACGATCGTCTGACAGTGGCACATTCTGTAAGCTACACTTTCTAGATCAGGGATTCATTTATTTGATGATGTAAGTTTCACAACTCCTCTAATCTCTTACTGTGCTGAGTTTAATAAAGCCCTGAACTAGTTGACATCTTTACTTCTCTACCGCTCCTCACTCGGGGGCCGTGGCGGGGAGCGATTGCGTAGTTCTCTTCTGATGCGCAGTAGTAAGTCAGGCTCCGGTGCTACCTGGTCCGACCAACATAACCAAGATTCTCCAAAAGGCCAGTTAGTTAACTTCCTTAATCAGGCTTCTGAAGATCACACAAGTAGGTGATCAATCAGAACAGCTGAACAATTCCAATCAGGACATCACAGAGTGTGCTCCTCTAGCACCTGCACCCACTCTCGCAATTCTATATATTAGAGTTATTACTTCATTTAAAAGTTTAAATTTATAGTGAAGATATTGGCGTATTTATTTATTATATTAACAAGTCTTAACTACTTAACTGACTTTGAATTTTTGAACATTTTGAATTTACAATCAAGATCACGGATCATTCTGACGACATACAAATCATTGATCATTCAGTGAGCTAAAACAGTCCATTTTTTTTTTTGAGGCTACTAATGAATTTTGATTTTTCCAATGTGTCATATACATGCGTCACTCTTCGAAGTTAGTCTCATAAGTCACTTGAAGTTAACAAGTTGGTTGTATTTTTTACAGATCATAAAACTATTATTCTTGTGAGACTTGTAGCAACCAATTGACCAGAGTAGGAAAAGAAAGTGTGGAGAACTGCGGTATCAGACCATATACCTTAACGCTAAGTAATGCAAACATGTGATCTGCTAAAATTGTAAAAAAGTTTTTTTGGAGCCTTGAGGTTACTAGCATTTTGTGGGATTGGATAATTCGATGGATTATTATGATTTGAGGCCTTAGAGTTACTGCGAAGCAGCCTGGGAAAATATTTTCCAGGAAGTGATCTTTCCTTTCCTTCTTGGTTTCTGATATTGTGCATGCTATTTTAGGTTTGTTTGAATTGATCTTTTTTTAAAGCATTTTTTAAGAAACTTTTTGAAAATTGCGTTTTGAGAAGCTCAATTTTTAACCTGTGGAAAAAGTCGAAATTGATTTTTTTTTGAAATTTAATTTAAGTACCTATTACAAAATAAATGTACATTTTTTTTTTCTAAATGTAAAGTACTTTTCAATAAAAAAACCAATGCAAATAGGCCTCACCATTGCTCGTCACTATCAAATTCGACAATCTCTTCTTACAGTAATGCGATCAATTGTAGTGTGTCACTAATAGCAAATGACATCAAAGATCTAGGCCATCAAAGATTGCAGCTGAAATGAGCCATATCCTGTATCATTTTCACAGGTGTATTCCTCTAATAGTCTCTTGACTATTAACTTTGTCATATTTTAATTTATTGATTTTCAAAATGAACCTTTTAATTCTTGAATTTTGATAAGTGGAACACGGTTAGTACTTCAAGCAATTTTCATTACATTTATAACACGAAATGCGCATGAGATGCATGAACTAGTTGACTAATAGTATTCCCGTATCCCACTGACATTAAAAATGTAATGGGAATTGTTCAAAGGACTATCAACGTCCATTTATCAAAGTCTAAGGATTAAAAAGTTCATTTTGAAAGTTGAGAGATTAAAATATGACAAAATCAATAGTATAGACTCTCTTTGGGGAATAAACCCTCAGTTTACAAATAAGACAGCTAATAGGACTGTATATTCCCCCGGAAAAAAGAAAGTAAACGAGGAGTTAGCCATTAATTAGTTCTCCAATATTTTCTTCTTCATAAAGATCTACTTGTTTACGATTATAGTCTCGTAAGAGTAGGCTAAAATGTTCTTTTTTACTTTATGTGTATTAATGCACGGTTAATACGGAAAATTGACTTATTTTTAACCGAAAAAATGAAAACTAGAGGTCGTTGGATTTTGTCTAATAGTGTTAATTATAGGTGCAATTCGACATGTAACATAATGTTTAATATGGTGATTCTTCTTTTGTAGCTTTCAACAAGGATAATTTACTTTTGGTCCATCTTAATAAATATCAATGTCCCTTCTTATTCCTAGGTTTTCACATTTCCGAACTATGTATCCTAATAAATTTATATGGATCCTTTAAAAATTTATTATCCAAGGAAATGCTAGGGAATAATTTCTAGGCTCCCAATTGTGGAAACAATTATTAAAAAGTCGAATTGTGGTAATAAAAATCTAAATATTGAATAGACAGAGTGTCAAATTGGCTATTGCTTAAAAGTCAGATAAGATAGGATTGAGAAGAAAAGCGGTAAGATTCATAAAGAAAATATGAAACACTGTTTTTCATTCTAAGCATTAACATAATGTTTGAGGTTACATCATTAAACACTGCCTCTCGACAATAATAAACAGTCAAGATAATATTTTGACTCCACCAAGACACTAACTGCTACTTTGCCACACAGAGTCAAAGAGTGTCAATTGAACATATTAGTACTAATTTTATGGTTGTAAAATCCATTAACAAAGGAATTGCCTCCAAAAAATTTAATGAGCATGTTGAAAGTATGACTAAATTGGACGTCATTATTGATTTTGTATTATATTTATAAATTTGATACTCCTGAACGAATTTATGTGTTTTTGATTTATTTGTTTTTTTCTGTAACGCGTGTGTGTATATATATATGAAAAGATATCAAATATGGTCTTGAGTAAAAAGTAAAGACATTATAGTTGGATCATTAATATCATGTTGACGGAAGGGTTAATATTGTATTACATGGACAGAATTATGTTAGATACAATGACATATAATCACAGTAACTTTCATTAGTTTATTACTTAATTATGATGTTATGTGGCTAATATAAAGAAAGTTGTAAAAACAATATAATGGTACACATTATAATAGTATTAAATTACACTACAATGTCACATAAGCCAAGTGAGAGAATATTAAAATTATATGGTCCATGTAATCAAATAATTTATTTGATAATCAATTATGAGTTTAATAATTAAATAAATACTTTATTTGGAATTAAGGGATAATTTAAGTAGTTGAGACTATCTCTCCCAGACATGAGCTCCTAGGTCCAATCCCATGGGGGTGGGGTTTAAAAAAAAAAAAAAAACTTTAGTCCTATCGGCTACTGAAAAGGTGCATTTTTGGTTAACATGTGTTTCATGGATGACAACATTTTTTTAACACCCCCTCAACTCAATTTCCTGTTTCTCATGAGATTTAAATTCAAAACCTTACTTGTAGAAAAGTAGTGTTAACCACTTGATCTACTTCTTAATCCTAATATATTTCAAATCTGGTTCTCCCTCTATACACATAACATCCTATGTTTTTTCCATCGAAAAACATATTTATAGGAAAAAAGAGTGAAAGAGCGAGAAATCAGTGCTCTTCTTATTTAATAAATTTCTGAGTAAATAGTCTATATCAAATGATAACGGTGAATCAAGGTACACACGTTCTCTTTAATTTGTAAAAATCATAAAATTCTAAAAATCTTGAATATTGAAGCATTTACGTATAATCTTTCCGTATAATTATATTTCGAGATATGGCTCCCCATGAAACACATGATAATTTTTTCTGAAAACATCCTCCACTACAAGCAACAAACTCACGTTCAGCCGACATTCCATTTTGTTTTTAATGTTTCATAAGAGTATTCAAATTAAAATTTATCTTTTTGTTCAATTAAAAAGAGATTAATTTGAATAAATTTATGAATATTTTAAAATGATAAAATTAATTTGTATAAATTTGTTAAACATTAAAGATTAATATAAGTATTTTAAAATAATAAAATTAAAAAATTAAAATTAAAATTCGTAATAATATTAAAGACTTATAACAAAATTAAACTTTCACGAACTTGAACATATCTGCGAATCCAAAAGTGTCACAACAATGCCACCTGGATGATTCGTAATGAGATGATGAGACCTCATATTTAGGGCGGCTTTTGCTCTAGTTGGTTCACTAATTGACTCAATCTTTGTGATTTCCTTCTAAATATTCTCATGCATGACGTACTTGTTAATAATATAAATAAATACACCAGTATCCTTTTTATTAAGTTTTTAAATAAGGTAGTAACTCCTGAATGTTATTAGAGCCTAAATTATGAGTTTAAAATTCACCGTCACTCGTTTAAAAAACATTAAAATTATATACGTGTAAGCCTTTAAACAAATCACACTTACACGTGACGGAACGTGCTAATATAATAAATAAATATACTAATATTTTCTCTATAATATTAAGTTTTTAAATAAGGTTGTAACTTTGATAATACTAAGAAGTCAGATAAATAGGATCTCTCTAATTTAGCACTCAAAAAGTTTCGAATATTTGTGTTAAAAAAAAGGCTCACTTCAAATGAAGCTTCACTTATCCAATCGATCCAACATGAGGGTCGCAGATTATTCGTACGAAAAATCCTCAATAAATATGGAGACACGTGAACCGACTAAAAACAGCCCTAATCAATTATATGGCATGTCGATATAATTGAACATCCTTGTATCCTTGCCTGATCTCTTTCCAGTAGCCGTTTCTATGGACAGAGAGAACTCATTTTATTTATTTGTTTATTAATTTATTTTCTTTTATTTTTCTTTTCTCTCTTTTGTTTTTTTTTTTTTTTTGGTTTTTTTTTTTGGGGGGGGGGGTTTGCAAATGAGGAAGTGGATGCTTTTGGTTTGAAAATTATTTTTCAATTAATTCTTGGTTTTGTTTTTAAATTTTATTTTTAAAATTTTATTATTGAGTTACTACCAATTAATTTAAACTTATAAAAGAGATATCGATCTGAGGTCCATTATTATTTGTTCCATTATTAGTAACAGAATAAAAAAAAACAATAACCTTATTTTGAAATAATCCACTAAAAGGGGAGCTTTATGGGATATATAATCATGGTATATTCCCACGACATAATTTAAAGTTTTTTTTTTAGTTAAACCACCCACCCTTTTATTTTTGAGAAAAGAGTACTTTCCATGGGATTGCCTTGATATTGCGTTCATACTATTGAATTGAATGATTTGTTTTGTTGCTTTTTGTTCATATAGAGGTTGTTTTGCTTAGCTCAAATCAGCTTATAAGCCAAAAAGAATTAAAAAATATTTGGTTAAATAGCTTTTAGCACTTTTTTTTTAGCTTATAGGCTGGGGGGGGGGGGGGAAGCTCCAATTACCAGCTTATTTTTTGACAGCTTATAAGCAATTTGGTCAAAGTAATACAAAGACAACATTACCCTTAAAAAAGTTCACATTTTGATAATTTATAATTAATGACATGTCATTTTTAGTTATTATAACTACTACTGCTATTTGTAAACACTTATTTACCAAATATATCAACAGTTTATATACACATATTAGGCAAATATATCTCTATTTATTTATCACTTGGTTATAAGCAATTTTTTGCTCATAAGCACAAGCTGCTTATAAGCACTTAAAAATAAGCTTAGCCAAATGGGCTCATAATGCGTAAGCTCTGGCAAGGACGGTTCAATGAATTTGGGGGCATAATGCGAAAATTTTAGATGAGTCCTTCTATATATTTTATTTAAAATTTATTTTTCTAGCTTTTTGGGATACAGAGTTACTAATTAAATTTTTATACTCAAGTTCTTCTAACATTTATTTCTCAATTGACACTATAGCTATCCCATTTAGCTTTTCTTGAGATATTGTTGATCTTATGTGTGTTTTTCTTAATTTTAATTTAGAAAAATTTCTTTCTGTTGACCCAACAGTTATTGAAATCGTTAACATTATTCTAAAGGTAATATATGCTTTTGGAAAAGAATTAAGTCTTTTTATACAATTGAGTATATCGAGTGGAGTATTATCTTTTACTTGTATAATTTCTCTTAGAACTTTTAGTTTTGAAAATAAATCTAAACCATAAATGTCTGAGTAAGTATTATGTTTTAGAGAGCATTCAAGATTGAGGCATTGTAATTTCAAATTTTCATTGTCAAGAGATTTTAGTTTTTACCACTAAATAAAAAACTAAAAATATTTTCATACATTTTGAATTGTTCAAATATACTTTAAATGAACTAATCATTATGATAGAAGCATAATTAGAGAAAAAGTAGGGATTATGGAGAATTAGTAGTGATAGATTTTTATTTGATCAATTATTAAGGGATGGGATATATTATGACTAGTCATTAGTGGGGCCTTTTTTATTGCTATTTTTTGTTAAAAAAAAGTAAATTTGATATACTTTGTAATAAAAATAACATAACTTAAATTTTCCATATAAATTTTTATTTTTAAAATTGGGGGCCTAATATTTTTGGGGGGCCTAAAGCCCTTGCTTTATCTGCTTTACCTTTGAGCCACCTCTGAGCTCTAGTTGCTAGTTGGGCCAATGCGATGGCTCTATATGAATTAGCAGATATTAATCTAGAAGGCCTGGTTCTTGATCCAATGTTGAGACATGGCTTGTTTGCTACACCCTTCATGGCTCGTTTAGAAATAAAAAATTCATAAGATGGTTTGACTATCACATAAGGAAATAAGAAAGCTAGGTATTTGGAGTGTATATGTGGACAGTTTTAATATTTTAAATGATAACTTTACTTTTAATATTTGAAATGGTAACTTGAAATTGTATCATAGCCTAAGTCATATGTTCGAAATTTATAAGGTTCTAAATGAATTACACCTGCACATGATTTAGAGAGTGTGTTAAGCACATAAATTAATACACAAATAATTTGTTGACAAGTTTAAACTTTTATATGGGCTGATAACTATATATATATTGAAACAACTTTTAAATTATTTCTAATTTTCTATAGAACAGAGTTCAGTTTTCTAAAAATTAAGACAAAAACAAGTCAATCAATTACTTTCTTTCGTAACTTATATTTTTCTTTGAAGGTATAAAACGAAAAACACATTAGGATTTCTGGCAAAATGGCCTTTCGAGTGGGCGCTTTCTGAAGTCACCATCAAGTGGACACACTTGCTGTTTCCGTAACATGTAAAAATCTCTGGCAAAAAATGGCCTTTGGTTCGGAAATTTCTCAAGCCCCTATCATTTTTTCTGTGTATTAAAAAAATATTCTGAAAATGAAACCATCCACTTTGAAGGGCCCTTACTTTGTCTTGCATACAGTAGGGTTTCACAAGCCAGTTGCATATGATGTGTTGGGGTCATCTCTGACGTGTCACATAGATGGCTTTTGCAAGCACCAGTCTGTTCCTGGTAATATTGTTACAGGGACATGATGTAAGTATGTAACACCCATATTCATATTACATCTGTAATATATATGGGCATAACTAGGAATAATGTTATTACAGATCAAGATTTATTTATTTGAATAAAAATTTATAGTAGGATGGTGTTCAATAAAATAATAAATCTTTTTCTCTTTTAACGTGAGAGAAAATACATATATAACAATAACCATGCATAAAAATAAAGATTGATGATATTAGATATTTTTAAAATAAATAAATAACAAAAGATCTACTTAAAAAAATAATATAAGATTATGTAAAGGAAAATTTTGCTAATTTAATGGATGAAATTAAGTTTCTCTCCTTCAATAAATTAGCTAGGCAAGAGTTATAAATAAATTACCTAACAAGAAACATGCTAGATAAATAAATTCTCTATGAAAAATTTTTCTAGATTAGTGCTTAGTTTGGTACAAGTTTATCATAAGATACTTGTCTTATTTGATATTTTATATGAAAAGTATGGTTTGTTTTGAGTTTTTCAAAAGATATTTGTTATAAGATGTCTTATTATAGTTATAAATAGTAAATTAAGTATGGATTGCTTATATCTTGTAAGATAAAGGCCCTGTTTGGCAACATTATTTTGAGTAGTGTTTAGTATTTTGACTTAGTCAAAACACTACTTTCTCTTATTTTGGTCGTTCGGTAAGACATTGTTTAAATAGTGTTTTTATTTGAAATAGTCTTAGAGGTAGTGTTTGTGATAAGTTAATGTTATTAGCATTTTAATGTAGAGTTTAGTATTTTATCTTTTTTTGGCAATACTATCTTCTCTCTAATATGTTTGGTAATTCTACCCTCTATCCAATCCCTATACATTTTTATATTTTCTTTTACAAACATCAATATAAAATAAAAAATTTAATTTATAATCTATCAGCATCCAAATATATTTTAAAAAGTACAGGTCTTATTCGAACACTTATTATTTTTCTTTGAAAATATAAATTTCCAATCAATAAAAAATCTTTCTATAATAAAAATATTTGTTTATAATATTAATAAAATTAATTTATCAAAAGAATTAATTTTTATTATGCTTTAATAATAAAATTTTATTTTAAGAAACACATATTTAGTTATAAAACAAATTATCCTAATTATTTCATCAATAATAATAAGTAATCCCAATGTCTTTTTTTGTTATTTTGTATTCACCAGATAATATAATATCTAGTTTTATCAAATACATCTAATATAATTTATTTTGTATTCACCACATGATATTAGATATTTTTAAAATAAATAAATAACCAAAGATCTACTTAACAAAATAATATAAGATTATGTAAAATTTTGCTGATTTAGTGGATGAAATTAAGTTTCTCTCCTTCAATAAATTATCTAGGCAAGAATAATAAATAAATTACCTAACAAGAAACTTGCAAGATAAATAAATTCTCTATCAAAAAAATTTCTAGATTAGTGCTTATTTTGGTACAAGTTTATCATATGACAAAGTTCAACTTTTACAAGTTGAAATACCACATAATCCTCCCATTTTAAATTCAATTTTCTCCTTCATCTCTCATTTGTTTTAAACAAGTGAATATATTGCGATCATATACTCGAACAGATGAATCCAAATATGCATTTTCCTCGTTCCAAGATGTAGGGCTCCATTTAAAATTAGCTCAAAATTTGATATTTACTCATTGTTTAAACGAAATGACAACATATATTTGAAGAAAACTTTTAGGGTTAGTCACCCCATTGTGTAACAGACTCATATTTAGGTTATGATAACTTAATTATCTAATATTGTCACCATCAACTTATATATTTTGGATTATTTAATTATACAATGTATTAACACACTAATAATTGGACTTGAGTCATTGTACATGACTGTAAATAAATAAATCTTATTGTCTTAAGAACAAAGATTTTAAAAGTATTTTGTCTTAAATTTTGTTTTGTTAAATGGCCATTCCTTTCCAGCATACAAAATGGGCCATAACTTCCTTTTTCATATTGTATGGTGTAATAGCCAAAATATAGGTTTGGACCTAAAGCTCCATGTTAACAAGCCAACTAGTTGAAAATTTTTAGCCCTTAGGACTGCATCTATAATAGGATGCTCTTACTCAAAGGAAGGCCATTGAGTATTCAGTACCCTAAGTAATGCTCTTCCTTTTCCCATCTCCATAGCAATACATTATGTACACTCCATCATCCCTATCATCATATGATTGACTTGAATGAGGAAATACTTTTGGTAAACACCATACTAATATTAAGATATCATGCTGTTTAATTTCCTTCTATTCTTATAGATTGTCGATTTTCAAAAATGGTCATTATTGATTTTGATGTCTATGTGTAGCACCTAATTAGGGATGTTAAGTTCATTCTACCCTAGCCTTGCCCTACAAGGATTGGGATAATGACCTTGAGCAAGGGCTCGTTAGGCATTTTTGGTCCTGGCTTGTTATTGGGATGGGACTGCTTTGTGGTTTACCTACCTTATCTCACTCTATCCTAGTATATACCTTTTAACCTATTTTTTTCTTATATATTTCTAATATAAACATTCTGTAGATTAAGATTTCTTTGATGCATTAGTAAAGTTTTATCTTATGTGCTTATATTTTTAGTATAAACATTATGTAAATGAAGATTCCTTTATATTTTCTGACAGGTTGAGTGTTGAACTTAAGACGTAATCTTTTTTAACATTTTTAAATATAATTTTAAATTTATTCTTTATTAGGTAGGGAATTTTTTCTCGGTCTTAGCCTTAACCTGCCTAATTGAACATGTTGACAAGTATCTCAAATATTACGTTTATACAAGGTGTAGGAGCAAGTGTAGTATAGGAGTTTCTCTCGCAGGGACAGAATAGGGGTAGGTACATTCTGCCTATCACTGTCTCATTGCCACATGATACATTATTGGTTCAAGGAAACTTTATCATGAAGAAGATCCTTTGACATGATATTGTAAGAGAGTGATAAGAGAAGTAACAAAGTAAATTTGACTAGTGCTTGCACTTCCCACTCCATAATGACAAAACATACTAGGCTTAAAATTTTGAGGTAAACCTATAATTGTTGGTGTAACATCTATTAGAATATAATGGAATTCCAAAAATTATTGACATACAGCAAAAATTATTAAATCATGATGACAACTCTATGAAATAGAGCTATTTTCGTATTATTTTGCTCAGGATTTTGGCTATTTTTATAGTATCTTGGATTATTTGCTCGTTAGTTTTAAAGTTTTTCTTAGTGGATGTTTAGATTGAATTCTGTGTACTTACAGTGTGTTTTTGATGGATTTAAGGTGTGAATGGAGTTGAAAGGCGTTTTGAGAGAAAAAGCTTCATCTTAAGGCTGGATTTGATCCTTTATGAAGTGGGGGACTGAAGAGAAGAAGTTTTGGCAGATGCTGTCTCGTCTAAGTAATACAACTTCTTGTTCGGGTGAAGGAGGCACTAATTAATAGATTTAATTCAGCTTAGTCTCACTTGGGCAACTCAATTTCAGCTTGTATGATAAAATATGGCTAGAAAAGAAGTGCATACAAGAGTGCTATCGCCTAGGTGATAATGTCATCCATCTACCTGACACATACGTGTATAGCTAAGCCCAAAACACTTGATTCTGCAGTCTTTTTGTTATAAAAGCCTAGTTTAGGCTTTATTTAAGAGAGGGAGCTGCCCTAGAGCTCCAGGAACACATTTGGAGCTTAAACTCAATAAGTTTATCGTTTTCTAATTCTTTACATTATATTTACTATGAGTTTCAAATCTTTTGAATCTTTTGGGATATTTTCTTATTCTACCATGAATAAAACATTTATTTCTAGGATTATAATGGAACTTTTCAAAATATTTATTTGAATAGCTTCTTTTTATTTATCTCAATTTAATTGTTTGATGTTTATTCGATCTTCTGCTTTGTTTATCATATTGTCTGGTCAATAACATGTTGATAAGCCCTAGTTAAATTGCAAAAGGAGATTAGGGTGAGATTTAAATTATATAGCTTATAACAATTGACCTAAGTAGTTTAGATTGATTTGTTCTATGATTGATGTAGAAATGAGCTTGCCGCTCTAAGTAGTTCCAAGAAATTTGTGCTTCATCAACTTGACTTAATAATGTAACATAGAAATATAGCTAAAGGTTTAAGAAGAGTTAGTTCTGTTTGTATCTAAAAGGAACATCTAGAAATATTAGAATTCTGGATTAGCATTAAGGATTAAATTGAGTGAACAAAGAGTTGTTTTTCAAAATGAATTTTCCTGTAAATTATTTGTTAATTTTGAGAATGAGTTGAATTTGAATAAATACCTTATAACTCCCCATGTTCTATTTTTATTCTATTCTGTCAACTTTTTCTAGATTAGATCATTTTTTTAATTTTATTTTCTCAATTTTAGTGTTCTACTTAATTACTGCAGAACCTTCATTAAAAAATTAGTATAAAAAACTTACTAAAAACAAATTTTGTAAAACAAATTTATATTTTAACTTCGCATAAATTATGTGTGTGTGTATTTATTATTGGAATATACATTACTCCCATTTAAAAATAATAAAATTTGAGACTATCTTATAAGGTTTTAGATCACTCCTCATATTAACCAATTAGTTTTCATGATGAAACCTTAGTGATTTTAACATGGTACTAGAGCTGGGCTTTTAGTTTAGTATTTGTGCTATGCATATGTCCATGTGTGAATTGTGAAACTCGTTCATTGTATACATTCATTCACATGGTTGCCTATGCCTGTAAGTAGTAGAGTTGAATTCCAAGATTTGTCTAAAAGTCATGGTAATTCATCTATAGTGGTGCACACGATTCCCCAACCATCCAATGGTCATAGCAATTCATCCAAAGTGGTGCACACAACACCTCAAGTTTGTTAAAGTGGTACAGGCACTTTTTTAGGTCGCACGTGAGGGGAGTCTCAAAATATATAAAAGTCCCATATGGGAAAACCTTAAGATTCAACACCACTATATAAAGTCCTCGGTTATTCATCACATTAACCAATTGGTTTTTATGATGAAACCTCATGAATCCTTCACATGGCATCAGAGCTGGATCAATTTTGGTCCAGTTTCTCGCATTGTGTACGTGTGGCCTATCTTTGGCTCTTTATCTCGTGCAAGCTCTTGATTCTTGGTTATTGGTTTGGAGTTCTTGGTTCTCATTGTAGGTCACATGTTGGGGGGTGTAGGAATATATATTCCTCCTACATGAAAAAATAATGAAATATAAGGCTAACTTAAAAGGGTTTTGGGCTATTCATCATATCAACTAATTGATTTTTATGATGCAACCTCAGTGATTTTTAACATTTCTAATCTATCTATATCTATATTAATCTATCTATAATATCTATACTATATCATATAGAATAACCCTTTGTAATATAATAATAACAAGTGTTGCATAGATAGCATTCTTAAAATCCTTTTGTCACGTGACTCTCTTACATTATAATGATATCAACTACTATATTTGCTGAGTAAATGATTTTGTTTTATTTTAGTGAGATTTAGGCTTTGTTTGGCCTAACTGTGTGATTTCAGCTGTTGAGCTTTTAGTAGCGAAGCTTTGGGTAAAAGTGCTGTTAAATAAAAATAGTTGATTGTTTGGACTTGTATTTTATAAGTTGAGCTTTTAGTTGTTTTGAGGTTAATATTGGACTTCCAGAAATATAGAATAGTATTTTTGAGAAAAAATGAAGAAAAATAATTTTTGACATGACATAAAGACAGCTTTTCAAAAGCTTTTTTTGAAAAGCTCCAATTTGGAGCTTCTAGTTTTTATATAAACGCTCTTTTAAAAATGGACCAAACAGGTCAATTTCAGTTTTTAGACTCACAGAAAGCACTTTTGAGTCTCCAAAAGCTGGGCCAAACAAACTCTTATATTGATTTACTAATTTCTTTTAATATTTACATATTATATCTGAGAATTATTTCATGTAATCTGGATTGATTACATATATCTATGGTAACTTTTCAATTTGGTTGTTATCAAATCTTTACTGTTGAACTTATGGATCTTATTCATGTTAATTATATTTTGATGATGCTATATTTGTCTTTTGTTATTTGCTATCTTTAAGCATCTTATATATCTTAGCTTGAGCAAGATGAAGGCATTTGAAGAAAATGATGCATGGAGCTTGAAGATTGAAGTTCCATGGAGCTTTCTTGAAGTTGTTTGTTTCTTAGCCTTTTTGTCATATTGATCTAAGTACATAAGCAAATACTATGAGTTCAATAACCTATTGCATTACATACATACCCATTCAAATTTTACTTATGGTTTCTTGTTTATACTTGATCATCTTTTCTCTTTAACCTATGTGCATATATCATGTATATGAGATCATGTAGTTACACTTGCATGACATGTCTTTTCCTGTAAAAAGTAAAGTCTTACAGTCCATATTTTTGCATTATAGAGTTGCATGTACATAACATATTCTATTGCATTGGAATTTGATACCTTGATATGTTTATGTATATGAATATATGTCCATACTTGCATGAAATTTGCAGTAAAAGTGCATATATAAGCTTTTATACTTCAGATACTTAAGATATTTTGTTCAATATATATGAATTTATAGGTGAACAACTTGCATATACCTATTCCCGATGAAAAATCTGTAAAAATCTTGATTGTGTGCAAGTTTTAGCTTTGCATTTAATGTTTATACAAGTTGGTTGGTATTGCATTAATGAGATGAGAAATATGCTAAACAAGCAGCTGCACTGAGCTTCCAAATTCTACAGAAAATCGTGGCCTACTGTTGATTTCATATAAAGTAACTTTTTGGTAAAAAGTGTACCTGCTTTTCAGCCTTTTTCTGCAACTACCGGCCCACTTAGGCGGTCGATCGGTAGTGTCTTCCGGCAAAAACAAAGAGCATAAGTGCTCTACCGGAACACTTAGACGGTCGACCAGTAGAGTGTTCCGGTAAGGCCTTTTACCTTCCGGAACTACTAGAACACCCAGAGGGTCGGCCAGTTGAGTGCTCTGGTAGCCCCTTTGAGTTGTTTTAAAATTTGACTGTTGGGAGATTTACTTTTGGGGTTTATAAATACACTCCTCTCCTCCCAACTTAAATATAACTTGTTATATATATATATATATATATATATATATATCTTTCTAAGCTCTCTTGAGTTCAATACACTTCATTTACTGTAATCTTGCTCTATAAATTGCTATCTTTATTGATTACATATCATTGGCAATTAGGAACAAGTTCTTGAGCTTCATAACTTGCTTATCTACTTAGAGCAACATAGGAAGGTTTAAATACCTTTGTATTCTTGCTCATAAGAAGTTCATTGTATATCAAACACTTTTCTATCTTATTGGGTGTGGTTTTCTTTACTCTTGGGTAGCATAGTTGTAAGTTTCATCTTTCAAGAGTGAAGGGTTGAAATCCTCAAGTATTGGGCTAATACTTATGGTCCTTGTGGTGAAGCAAGGGTTGTGATTGTTGTTCTACGCTTCTACAACGTACTAAGCAAGAAGCCGTTTCACTAATGAAGATTTCGAAACCCTAAGGGAAGACCTTAGGTAGTGGACTAGGCCCTCGGGAGTTTGAACCAATCTAAATCGCTGCGTTTGATACTCTTAACCCTATACTCTTTATAGTTCAAGTATTTACTTTGAATTTTGTATGTGCTTTATATAAAATAATTGTTAAGACTTTTAATTGCTTATTTGTGCCAGTAATCCAATTCACCCCCTGTCTTGGATTCATTTTCTAGGCAACATGTGGCATTAGAGCCTAGTATGAGATATAGAGTTTGGGAAGGTCTCTCCACCACTAGGGTTCCTTACTTTGATGGTACGAATTATGCTTTTGGAAAGTTAGAATGAGAATATTTTTGCAAGCAAATGATTATATTGGATGGAAAACCATAGTAAATGGACCTAGTATTCCATCTAAAGAGGTTAATGGTATAAAAATCCCTAAACCGGAAGAAGAATGGGATAAAGATGATATAAAACTTGTTGAAGCAAATGCTAATACCATTCACTATCTTTACCTTGCTTTAGATCCTTCTGAATTCAACAAAATTATTGGGTGCACCACAGCAAAGGAAATATGGGATCAATTAGAGGTCACTCACGAGGGCACTAATCAAGTTAAAGAGACTAGGATTACATGCTTGTACATAAATATGAAATGTTCTCTATGCTTCCTGATGAAAATATTGAACAAATGTTTTCAAGATTTATTGAAATTGTTAACTCTCTAAAGTCTCTTGGCAAGAATTATGAAAATGCTGAACTCGTGAGGAAGCTCTTGAGAAGCTTACCAATGGCTTGGCTACCAAAGACAGCAGCCATTAAGGAGTCCAAAGATCTCAACACTTTACAATTGAGTGAACTTGTTGGATCACTCATGACTTATGAATTGGAGCTTAAGGAGCTTGAAAGACAACCCAAAGTCAACAAAACCATTGCTCTCAAGGCCACACCACAAGAAGAATCAACAAGCGAAAGTGAGAGTGAAGATGACGATGAAATGGTTATGTTCTCCAAATTCAAGAGATTCATGAGGAAGCAAAAGTTCAATCCAAAGAAAGGACAAAGGAGAGAGGTAAGTAAAGGTGAGACTAGTAAAGAATTAATTTGTTTTAAATGTAAGAAACCTGGACATGTCAAAGCTAAGTGTCCATTTAAAAAGAAGGATGAAAAGAAATTCAAAAATAAGGCATTGAAGGCCACTTGGAGTGACTCGGAGTCAAGTGATAAAGAAGAAGACTTGGTTGTAGAAGAGATAGCCAACCTAAGTCTCATAGCAAAAGAAGAAGATGAGGTAAGCCCAAACTATGCCTCTTGTGATGAAAATAGCACTTATAATGAACTAGAAAAAATGTACAATGAAATGCTTATAGAATTCAAAAAGGTAGTTAACAAAAATAAGGAGCTCAAGAAAAATGTTTTATGTCTTGAAAACAACTTGCATGATGCTTGCATTGAAAATGAGAACTTGAAAAAGAATTTGGAGAAGAAAAAAATCAACATTGATTTACAAAAGGAAAATAAAGATTTAAAAGCAAAAATCAATGATTTGGAAAATGTGGTTTCGAAGTTTACAAATGGAACAAAGAACTTAGATGCTTTGCTTGGACAACAACGATGTGTTTTTGATAAAGCTGGAATTGGTTTTAGTTCTTACTCAAAATAGAAATCCTACATAGAGTTTTTTGAAAAGAAAACATGCACCTCCAAAATTGACCCTTCAAAAGAATTTCAAAAAGGGCATGATCATTACAAAAAACATTTTGTAAAAGCATCTTCATCAAGTACGCCTAAGGTTACATGCAACTATTGTGGTAAAAATGGACATACTTCACATAAATGTTTTATAAGAAAATATAGTGAGAAAAGGTATAATTTGAGATGGGTTCCTAAAGGAACTAAAACTAATGTTCAAGAACCCAACAAGCCTTGGGTACCAAGTCATGCTTGATTCAGATTTTGTAGGTTTGCCTTGCATCGTCCAGGGATAGTGCAAAATGGTTCTTGGATAGTGGATGCTCAAGGCACATAACGGGTGACAAATAAAAGTTCTTGTCACTCAAGGAAAAGAATGGTGGATTTGTGACATTCGGTGATAACTCCAAAGGAAGAATTGTCGGCATTGGAGATGTTGGTAACAAATCTAAATTATGTATTGAAAATGTTTTGCTCGTACACGGTTTGAAACACAACTTACTTAGTATTACTCAACTATGTGATAAAGGTTTATTTGTTAAATTTAAAGCTTCTTCATGTGAGATACTTGATAAATGTGGTAATGTCGTATTTGTTGGCATGAGGCATGGTAATGTGTACACTTTTGACTTTAATGATTTGCATGATCAAGATGTAACGTGCTTAAGTGCTATGAATGAAAATACATGGATTTGGCATAGAAGACTAGGACATGCAAATGTGGATTCCATAAATAAACTTGCAAATCTTGATCTTGTTAAAGGGTTGCCTAAAGTTAAATATGTTGGTAATAATGTGTGTCATGCATGTAAACTTGGCAAACAAACTCGAGAATCATTCAAAAGCAAAAATATGATTTCTACATCAAGACCGTTAGAACTTTTACATGTAGATTTATTTGGACCTAATAGGGTTGCTAGCTTGGGTGGAAAATTGTATGCTTATGTAATTGTTGATGATTTCTCTAGATTTACTTGGGTAATCTTTCTTACACACAAAAATGACACACCAAATGAGTTTATAAAGTTTTGTAAACGTGTTCAAAATGAAAAAGGGTATTTGTTTTCCACCATAAGAAGTGATAGAGGTACCGAATTTACAAACCAAACTATCAGATCTTTTTGTGAAGAAAATGGTATCTCTCACAATTTTTCAGCACCAAGAACACCACAACAAAATGGAGTTTTTGAAAGGAAAAATCGCTCTTTGCAAGAAATGGCAAGAACTATGCTTTGTGAAAACAACTTGCCCAGCTATTTTTGGGCTGAGGCCGTCAACACCGCATGTTATGAGATTAATCGATGCATCATCCAAAAAGATCTTGACAAAACTCCATATGAACTTTGGAAATGTAGAAAACCAAATATTTCATATTTCAAAATTTTTAGATGTGTATGTTTTATCTTAAATGAAAAAGACAATCTTGGCAAATTTGATGCAAAATCTGATGATGGCATATTTTTTGGATATTCTTCATTTAGTAAAGCATATAGGGTGTACAATAAAAGAACCATGGTTGTTGAAGAAACTATTAATGTGAAATTTGATGAAGGAATTTTTAATTCAAAATGTGATGATATTGACGTTGTTACTAGTCAAAAGAATATAAGTAATCTTGACCTAGATAAAAGAAATAAATCTAATGATGTATGTCATGAGGATAAACAAGATGAGCATGTGAATCAGCAATGTGATGATCAAAATGTCATACATGATAAGCATTATAACTTGCCTAAAACCTATAAATTTGTTGGTTATCACCCCCCTTCTCAAATTATTGGCGTACCTTCCAAAAGAGTTGAAACTATATCCTCCTTGAGAAATGTATGTAATCATCTTGCCTTCTTGTCTCAAATTGAACCTAAAAATGTACATGATGCTTTACTTGATAATTGTTGGATAAATGCCATGCAAGAGGAACTTAATCAATTTGAAAGAAACAATGTGTGGAAACTTGTTGAAAAGCTTAGAAATCAATCCATAATTGGAACTAAATGGGTCGTTAGAAACAAGTTAGATGAATCTGGCATAGTAACTAGAAACAAGGCTAGATTAGTTGCACAAGGTTATAAACAAGAAGAAGGTATTGATTATGATGAAACCTTTGCTCTTGTTGCTAGACTTGAATCAATTGGAATGTTGCTTGCCTTTGCATGTTTTATAAACTTCAAGTTGTATCAAATGGATGTGAAAAGTGCTTTCTTAAATGGCTATATTGATGAAGAAGTGTATGTGGCTCAACCTTCGGGTTTTGAGGATCCTATTTATCCTAACCACGTTTTTAGCTTGAAAAAGCATTGTATGGACTAAAGCAAGCACCCAGGGCATGGTATGAAAGATTAAATGGATTCTTGGTTGAAAATGGATTTACAAGAGGTAAACTTGACTCAACTCTATTTGTAAAGCATAATGGTAAAGATATAATTATTGTACAAATATATGTTGATGATATTATCTTTGGTGCAACAAATGAATCTCTTTGTGAGAACTTTTCTAAGTGTATGCACAGTGAATTTGAAATGAGCATGATGGGAGAACTTACATTTTTTCTCAGTCTTCAAATCAAACAAACTAAAGAAGGAATTTTCATCAACCAAGCTACGTACACAAAAGAACTACTCAAGAAGTTTGGATTTGATGGAGCAAGAGAGATTGGAATTCCAATGAGCACCTCCTCCAAGCTTGATAAAGATGAAAATGGTAAGTTGGTAGATGAAAAGAGGTAAAGAGGTATGATCGGAAGCTTGCTTTACTTAACCGCCTCTAGACCCGATATTATGTTTGCTGTATGCTTGTGTGCTCGTTTTCAATCTTGTCCAAAAAAGTCTCATTTACTTGCTGTTAAAAGGATTTTTAGATATCTTAAAGGAACACAAGAATTAGGGCTTTGGTATCCTAAAGGAACAAGTTTTGAACTAGCAGGTTATTCCGATGCTGACTTTGTCGGTTGTAAAATCAATAAGAAAAGCACTAGTGGAACCTGTCATTTTCTTAGAAATTGCTTAGTTTCATGGTCAAGTAGAAAGCAAAATAGTGTAGCACTTTTAATAGCTGAAGCAGAATATATTGCAGTAGGAAATTGTGTTGCCCAAGTTCTTTGGATGAAACAAACTTTGCTTGACTTTGGTGTTATATTTGAGCATGTTCCAGTTATGTGTGATAACACAAGTACAATTAACCTCACTAAAAATCCAATTCAATATTCTAGGACCAAGCACATAGAAATAAGGCATCATTTCATTCGTGATCATGTGCAAAAAAGAGATATTGTGCTTAATTTTGTTCACTCTCTGCATCAATTTGCTGATATATTTACTAAATCATTGCATGAAAATCAGTTTTTAAACATTAGAAGGGAGTTGGGAATGTTACAATTTTGAAAAACTCAAGGTTTCTGCAAAAATGCTAGTACCAGAACACTCAACCCCTGTACCGGTATACCGGCTAAGTCAACCGGTAGTTTGTTTTAGCTTCTGTTTCTACCGGAACATTGTACCGGAACACTTGGTCTCAGTACCAGTCGACCGGTAGTCGCGGTTTTTTGAAGTAAATAGGGCTTGACCGGTTGAAAAGTTTTATAACTCTTTTCTTCTCAAAACTCTTCATCTTCCCTCCTTCTTTCTCTCTATAAAATCCTTCTCAAACATCTCTTTCTCTCAAATCTCTACATTCACATATTACCCACTTCAATTTCTTCCAAAATCTCTTCATCAAAACCCTAGCTCTTTATTTTTTTTTCTTTCTCTTTCTCTCTCTCATGGCTAATACAAGAAACAAAGGAAAGGCTCAAGCTTCTGGTACCAAGAAAAAGAGTGGTGCAAGTTCTTCAAGAGGCTCAAGGAGACCAACAAGACAACCTTTACCCGAGCCAAATCCATCCTCACCACCTGGAAATCGGGATTATTCTACCAAGAAGATATGGCCAGGTAAATGTCTCATCCAAGATGAATTTCAAAACTTGAACATGATTGAGTTTTGTGCTGCAAATGGTTGGATGGATTTCATGACTACTAGAAAGCCAATTTATCCTCAACTTATATTCGAATTTTATGAAAGGTTAAATTGGGATAATCTCTATGGTAGAGTTTGGTCAGTTGTTAGAGGGGTTGATATTGAGATTACTGAAGAAGATCTTAGGAACATCTTCAATATTCCTTTGCATGATCATCAGTACCCCATATTTGCATTTAGAAACTTTCCCCAATTTCCTGACAATATTTGTGAAGTGGACATTTATGGGTTTGTGTTGGAACAAATACCTTAATATGCTGAGTTTCCTCTCCTAAATGATGCATGTCCAGTATACAAAGCTCTTATCAGATGTTCAAACATAATGTAGTGCCTAAAGATACTCATGATGGGGAAATTTACAACGCTGAGGCATATTGTTTATACTTGCTTTACCATGGGTATCAAGTTAATCTCCCAGAGACCATTCTTGCATATATGAAAAATGTGGTACTAAGGAACACCATACTTGGTTATGGGATGGCTTTAACTCAGATTTTTAGAGCTAAAGGTTTTGTTCTTAAGAGAATTCCAAATGCTTCCTTCAATCATATGTGGAATCTGGATCTTTCATGCCTTAAGATGATGGAGCTATTTTATTAGAGAGGAAGGTAGATGCACTTGCATGAATTTAGAGCTTTGCCTCAAAATACAAGGAACCTTATCCTACAAAGGATTACCAACAAGACTACTTTCGATTTTCCACATGAAGATGAAGTAGGACAAGAACTTAAGCTTGGAGGAAGTGCTGATGAAGACATGGAAGATGTGGGAGAAGAAGAAGAAGAAGAGGAAGTAGAGGAAGACAAGGAGGCTCGGGAAGAATATAATGAAGAACAAGGGCAATACCACGAACTTCGATCAAAGAATGTTAAGGATTGGATGATCCAAAGACTTTTTGACAAGGTAGACTCCATCCGAGAAAAGGTTGATGCATTGGCTACTGCAGTGAGGAATCAACATGGCACTCTTGATAGCCTTGCGACAATTATCGGGGATCAAAGTCAAATAATGGCTCACTTGGCTCGAGATGTGAGGATGATGAAGCTGCGAACAGGACTTCTCGATGACGATGATGCCGGTCCTAGTCATTAGCCTCTCCCTCCTTCCTTTATTTTCAAAAACTCCCACTTCCTTAGAATCTTCTTCAAACATTTTCATGACAATTTTATTGGTTATGGATTATCATTTTTCTTTCTTTGCATAATGTTAATTACTCTGTAGCTATTACTTGTTTTCATTGCTCTATAAGTGCTTAGGATTTCTGTGTTTACATGCTTGTTTGAGAGCCACGTGATGATCTTGCCTAATGTTAATGGTTTATTGCTTTCCTACTCCTTCTTTTCCTCTCTTTTGATGATGCCAAAGGGGGAGAAGGTCGTAGCTATTAGTACCATTGCTTATTGCTTTACTTTTAAGCTCTGCATTTATGGTGTTTGAATTGGATATGCCTTGATGAAGGGGGAGTCATGAAGTTAGGGGGAGCTTTTTCCTCAGCAAATCGACAATTATTGTCATCATCAAAAAGGGGGAGAATGTTGAACTTATGGGTCTTATTCATGTTAATTATATTTTGATGATGCCATAATTGTGTCTTGTTATTTGCTATCTTTAAGCATCTTATATATCTTAGCTTGAGCAAGATGAAGGCATTTGAAGAAAATAATGCATGGAGCTTGAAGATTGAAGTTCCATGGAGCTTTCTTGAAGTTGCTTGTTTCTTGACTTTTTTGTCATATTGATCTAAGTACATAAGCAAATACTATGAGTTCAATAACCTATTGCATTACATACATACCCATTCAAATTTTACTTATGGTTTCTTGTTTATACTTGATCATCTTTTCTCTTTCACCTATGTGCATATATCATGTATATGAGATCATGTAGTTACACTTGTATGAAATGTCTTTTCTTGTAAAAAGTAAAGTCTTACAGTTCATATTTTTGCATTATAGAGTTGCATGTACATAACATATTCTATTGCATTGGAATTTGATACCTTGATATATTTATGTATATGAATGTATGTCCATACTTGCATGAAATTTGCAGTAAAAGTGCATATATATAAGCTTTATACTTCAGATACTTAAGATATTTTGTTCAATATATATGAATCTATAGGTAAACAACTTGCATATACCTATTCCCTATGAAAAATCTGTAAAAATCTTGATTGTGTGCAAGTTTTAGCTTTGCATTTAATGTTTATACAAGTTGGTTGGTATTGCATTAATGAGATGAGAAATATGCTAAACAAGTAGTTGCACTAAGTTTCCAAATTCTGTAGAAAATCGTGGCCTACTGTTGATTTGATATAAAGTAACTTTTTGGTAAAAAGTGTACCTGCTTTTCATCCTTTTTCTGCAATTATCGGCCCACTTAGGCGGTCGACCGACAGTGTCTTCCAGCAAAAACAGAGAGCATAAGTGCTTTACCGGAACACTTAGGCTGTCGACCGGTAGAATGTTCCGGTAAGGTCTTTTGCCTTTTGGAACTACCAGAACACCCAGGGGGTCGACCGATTGAGTGCTCCGGTAGCCCCTCTGAGTTGTTTTAAAATTTGACCGTTGGGAGATTTACTTTTTGGGTTTATAAGTACACCTCTCTCCTCCCAACTCGAATATAACTTGTTATATATATATCTTTCTAAGTTCTCTTGAGTTCAATACACTTCATTTACTGCAATCTTGCTCTATAAATTGCTATCTTTATTGATTGCATATCATTGGCATTTAAGAACAAGTTCTTGAGCTTCATAACTTGCTTATCTACTTAGGCCAACATAGGAAGGTTTAAATACCTTTGTATTCTTGCTCATAAGAAGTTCATTGTATATCAAACACTTTTCTATCTTATTGGGTGTGGTTTTCTTTACTCTTGGGTAGCATAGTTGTAAGTTTCATCTCTCAAGAGTGAAGGGTTGAAATCCTCAAGTATTGGGCTAATACTTGTGGTCTTTGTGGTGAAGCAAGGGTTGTGATCGTTGTTCTACACTTCTACAACGTACTAAGCAAGAAGCCGTTTCACTAGTGAAGATTCCGAAACCTTAAAAGAAGACGTTAGGTAGTGGACTAGGCCCTCAAGTGTTCGAACCAATCTAAATCGTTGCGTTTGATACTCTTAACCCTATACTCTTTATATTTCAAGTATTTACTTTGAATTTTGTATGTGCTTTATATAAAATAATTGTTAAGACTTTTAATTGCTTATTTGTGCCAATAATCCAATTCACCCCCTCCCCCCTTAGATTCATTTTCTGGGCAACATTTACCTATTTTAATTGTTTTCTATTACTATAATAAGAAATTATTGCAATTTACTTAATATATCATTATCATATAATGCTATTTATTGTAATTTGAGTTTTGGTTTATATGACAAATTGCTTTTTTGTTCATATGTTTTTTTATATTCAAATCCTATATTCTATATTATGTTTTTTTTAGTGAAAGTTTCACCTACATACACAATTATACACTATAGATCTCTTAGTTTTTTAATTTTATTTTGTCTTTTCAGTTAACTGTCTTTTTTTGAAACTTCAGTATTGTATCTATCATTTTTTTCCAAAATAATCTTTTTATTGCAAAATTTTTAGGAAGTATTGTTTGATTCTTAGATATCTTGATATCTATATATTCATCTAATCTTAATATTTCGTTTACTTTTTATCTTTCAGAATTTATTTGAATTTTTTATGTGTGTTCTTATCTATAAAGCTATTAGTGTTCTTATCCATTAATAACAATAATTTTTCTTATGAAAGATTTACAATAATTAAATAGGATACTTAAATTCAAAAAATAAAAAAAGAAAAACGAAGGTTTTCGTTTGGAACAAGAAAAGATGATCTACATTTATTTAAGTTTAACTCGTTTGTAGAGGTAAAACTATTAGTGAATTAGATAGTTAGTATTAAAAGAGAAACATAAATTCTATTTTCTATATGAATCCTTGTTTATTTAATTCTTAAAATATAATTTGATAGCAATGTTTAGATTAATATAACAATCAAATAAATAAAAATCATAAAAAATACACACTTTTCCTACACATGGCATGGGATATACCCTAGTTATAAGTTTATAACAATAACTTTTAAAAGTTGCAAATCTATGGGGAGTTATACCTTTTTAAGTTATAATTATAAATAAAATAATTAGCTAACCAATAAATAGATCATAAAATAAATACGTAAGTTACATGACTTAGTTGCAAATTGATATTAGCTTGAAGAACTAATTGAGCAGGGAATCGCGGTTGATCAAGGACCTGTTTGAATTGACTTTTTTTATTTATGAAAAATTACTTTTTTTTAAAAGAATACATTTTCTATAAATTTTTGATTAAATTTTTTAAAAAAAGCTGAGATTTTGAAAAAGTTAAAATTTAATTTTCTTCAAAAAATAAAATTTTTATGTTATTAAAAAAGTACTCTTTAAATTTTTTTGTTAAAAAAATACTTTTAAAAAAGTCAATATCCAAACAAACCCTAAATTCTATTCTGATTGAGCTCTCTAGGGGGCCCAAGTGCTGTTGAGGCTTGACTATAAGTGGATAACCCCGACTAATTAAGTGCAAAATTGGTACGGTGAAGCTACTTTTTTTGTTGTCGTTACATAGTTCTCACCTATGCATTCTTTTAAAGAGAAGTTGTATTAGACTAGTTAATGATTCTCAAGTAATGCTTGAAAAAATAAAAATAAAAATTATTGAATACATCCTAGCTCAAGGCACCCCAAAAAAGAATAATCTTGATTATTAGTTACGTTATTGGTTAATCTTCCAAGTGATTAACATAAATATAGAATCTCTAGGTGTGAAGAATCTTAGGGTTTCATCTTAAAAACTAATTAGTTAATAAGAAGAGTAGCCCAAGATTTTATTAAGTAGTCTTAAACTTTTTAATTTTTTCATATGGGAGGAAATACTCTAACACTCCCCTCACATGTGACAAAATTTGATAATTGAAGAAGAGCCACACATGGACAAATTAGAACGTTACACATGAAAGAATAAGGGTTACACGTGGACAAATATAATTGACCCATAACCTAGGCTCTGATATCATGTGAAGAATCGTGGGATTTCATCCTAAAAACTAATTGGTCAATAGGAGAAGTAGCTCAAGATCTTATTAAGTAGCCTTAGACTTTTTAATTCTTTCATGTGGGGGGAAGTACTCTAACACTAGGTAATCAATTAACGTATGAATTGATGATCTTTAATCTCGTATCCAAAGTTACTTTCTAAATTTGAAACTCCACATGAATGAGATGTTTAAAGAAACACAAATTCTTCACGTAGATAAATCATGAATTTCGATCTTCATATAATGCAGACGAGGAAAAAGACAAGTTGTATTATGGACATGTGTTGTAGCACAGAGAGATAGATAGAGAGAGAGAGAGAGAGAGAGAGAGAGAGAGAGAGAGAGAAGCATAATTATGTGATTAAGGAAAGCACTACCGACCAGTCCGCTTTCTGCTTCGCCATCAATGGTGAAAAGAATTTACTGAAGCTGAAAAAACTATATGGTCAACAATTTAAATTATGCCAAAATATTTATGTAGTTGTAGTACGAATATGTAATGTATAAATTCAAAAAGCCATCAGAGAGTCAGCTTTCAATGATTCTAAAAAAGACTGCCTTTTGTACAACATCATTTGTCCTTTAAATGTTGGGAATATTTTCATGTCATTCTTGCCAGAGGGGCCGTGCTTTTTATTTCTTTATTAACATAATTTTGAATACCATTACACGTGTCACTTGTAATATCTTATAACTTGATTTTTTTTTCACGTTAAATAAATGATAAGTCCCGTTCCGTTTATATGTGATACTTGTCGTATTTTAGAATTATATAAAGGGTGCTCTAAAAGAAGTGCAGTTGAATAATTTATTACAAATGTAAAAGTTACATGTGGCCATGCACATTGTCTGGGGCAATTTGAAATTTGGCTCCTTTTTCATTAACGCACAGTCAACATGCAGATTCACTGTGCATGCTTGGTTTCTCTCTTCACAAAAAATAGTTAGGTAGGCCTCATCAGGTGCTACAAGCTAAAGGGCTAATTTTTGAGGACAACTTTTACTCTTTACACCACTGACATAGCTTTTTTTGTTTTATGATTGTTAATTGATCGAACAAGCATACAATAATTGATTGACAAATGACATTTCTAGTTTCATCCGATTATAATATTAGATGTTACTTTATTTTTATCACTCAAATATTATCTCTTATATATATATATATATATATATATATATATATATACCTAGTTCGCATGATAAAAAGAAGAGAAAAAAATTAACAAGGTTCTTAATTAAGTTATCATACCAACTAGGCTACACATACCACTATATGTAAAGCTATTTCTTCTCAATGTCTATATCTTTTTCTTTTCTGGTTCTCTTGGGAAGGGGAAGATATTTGTTTCAAAATCTGTATTTGTAACCTAAGAATGAGAATGAATCTGTTAATAACTACATTAAAATGTTATGAATGGTATTCAATGATTTTGAATTGATAATATAATGATGATAGAATAATTTAGAGAGTTCACTATCCTTATATATATCGAGTTGATCGTAATATTATAATATTATAAGAGAATTTTCGATAATGCAACTAAATGTCAAATCATTTTGAGAAAGCGAAAGGGAATAAAGGATATATTACGTTATATATGCCGAGCAGTTTGAGAGAATAACTGTAGTGAATTATACTTCTAAATAATTAATATCAATGCCTACTCAATTCAGAATATGATTTGGATACTACATCTTGAAAACAGTTGATTATATTTTCTATTAAGATTCGTGACTTATATGTACACATTGAGTTGTAAATATATAGTGTGACATTCAAATCCATCTTATATGTCTATCAAACATATCTTATTTAAACTGTAATATTCCAAGCAACAAGGGAATCCAAAGAAAACGTAGCACCCAAAAGAGAAAAGGAAAAAGAGAAACAAAAATGTCTGTGAAAGTTGTTCAACCTTGAGAAATGCAATACACACGTAATTATAAAACTTAAATCATAACATTATAATATTACGAAATTCTCGATTGCAACTGTAAGTTCTAACTCATCATGAGCAAAGAAGAAGAATTTCAAGATTGCAGAAGGTGAAGCAGCTGGTCCGTATATTATTTGAACCCCCAAACGTGCACCACTGTAGCAGCAGCAAGAAGCAGTGAACCAATAGTCAATGCGAAGTCAAAGACTAACAGTGGACCATCAATGTGTAAAAAAAAAAAAAAAGAGGAAAAAAGGAAAAGAAAGTGGTAGTGAAAATATCTCTCTCCTCCTGCATGCAGTAGTAATACTAAAACAGCTGCTTTCTTAATAGCACAAGTCGCTCTTTTGTCAAGTCTCTTCCAACATGCAGTGGCCTGATGATGGCCCCTCCCCAACCCCAGCCCCCCTTCCCCCGCCCCACCCCAAACTTCGCCTCTGACAATTCACAAGATCTCTTTTACCGCTCTGTCTCACTCTCTGCTAATCTCCTTGGACGCTTGGCTGGCATGTTTTCATGTTATCTTCGCAGCTTCTCTCATCACTGTAATTTTTTTGAATTGCTTATGAGAGAATAACTACAAGAAAGTCTCCATCAAGATTATCTTCATCAATGGCTTCCACCAAACTGGCTTAACCCCATTGCAGAACCCATTGAGTTAGCAAACTTGGCTAGCTCATTCTGCTGGAAAAATGGTCTGCTTTCGTTGCCTCCCACGCCGAGGAAATCTCTGGTTAAACTGCCTTCAGCTTGATCATTTGCGCTTGATTTGCTCTGGTTAATGTTCCCAAGCATCATCATTAGAGGGTCTCCATTTCTAACTGTGTTGTTTCCACCGCCATGATCGATAGTTAAATTTGAGGCTGCTGCAGATGTAGATGCCATCAGCCCATTCAAATTCTCGTCCTGGCTGTTGTTGCTTGGTTGTTTCGCGAAGTTCGGATGGAGTTGATCGTTTCTGCTTTGGTTCAATGCATTGAAGCTGCTTCCAAGGCTCGAGAGAGAAGCAGATGAGCTCATAAGCCCAAAGCCAGTGCCGAATAGTGATGAACCGCTCCTTGTGGACCCCATCTGAGCTGCCTTTTGCAACAATGCTGTCGCTGACATGTGAGCTGCTGTTGTTTCTTGCTGGTTTTGGTTACTATAGTACATTGAACGTATTGTCTCAGACAAATTTCCTTTGTTGTCTTCATGATCTTCTCTCAACACCCGTGGCATTGTCGAGGATGATGATGCCGCGTTGGCGCCCGTGAATGATGCTTCTTGGCTGGCTCTACCGAACCACTGATGATGATTCTGCGAAGAAGACAAGCCCAATATGTTTGTTGGTGCTGCCATTTGCATCATCTCAGGCAAGCTTGTTGAGCTTGATGCTGAGAAAGCATTAGAATTGTTACAGTTTGCAAGAGGGTTTAGATGAGAATTTGCATTGTCCAACCACAATGGCAGCCTTGGCTTTTGCCCCTCTAAGTTAAGCTGACCAGTTGGGTCTAAGCCACTTATTTCAGGCCTGAAAACATTAGAAAATTGGGGGTTTCCAGAAGCTGATTGAAGATTACTTATCCCCCCACTAATCAAATCGCTTCTGAAGTTAAGATTCGGCGTTGGAACTGTTGTGAATCTTGCACTCTCTTCAGCTAATGCATCACAGAAGGCTCGGTGGGTGATGAAACTGTCTTTTCTGTTTTTGAAATCATCATCACAAATTTTAAAACTTTTTTGGTTTAATACGTTGCATTAAATTCTCGTGCGAATTGATGAAAAACCTCACACGCTGTAGCATTTACTACTTCATGATCAAACTAATCATATATATATGCAATAAATTGTAAGTACAGTATATAATTATGTATGATTGAGATGCTTTGAGAATTTAATTATTAGTGTACCTGGAGAAGAGTGTTCCACAGTCACATTTATACTCTCTAGTCCCACAAATCTTACTGTGAGCTTTCCAATCTGACTGGACAGCGTACTTCTTGGAGCATTTCTCACACTTCCACTTCTTCTCACCATGTTTCCTACTGTAATGCTTCTTGATACCTGTTAAATCTCCAAGTGCCCTTGAAGGGTCATGGTGCACACAGGTCTTTTCAGGGCATATGTACACCTTCTTCTTCACCTCTTTGTTGCTTCTTTGCTTGAGCTTCCATGGAAGATTATGCCCCCTTCTGTGTAGCTGCAGGTTCTGGTCTCTCTGGAAACCCTTGTTGCAGATTTCGCATACGAATCGATTCGTGGCCATCAGAGATTTTGGTGATAGCGCTATCACTTCCGCATCTGGATCTGTTCAAGTACGCGTATAATAAGAGAGAAAGTATACCAAAAAAAAACACACACACACACAAAGAAAACGGAAGCAAAAATTAAGCAGATTAAATGGAAGCTGAAGGGATGCTTATGGATTTGCTTACCGGGTGTGCCTGGCATGTTTCTCTTCCTTTTGGATGAATTTGAAGCAGAATTATTTGCGTTAGGGTTTGGATTATTGTGGGTGAGGTTACTATTAGGATCTTGAATGAAACCTCTAATGGAAGAAGAAGAAGCAAGTGAAGAGAGCCCATCATCAGACATCATCTTGTATACCCTTAATCTGAAGGAATTAAACTGAACAACAACAAAAAGAAAGTATTAGTATAAGAGAAGAACAAATACAAATACCCAAAAAAAAAAAAAAAAGAAAGAAAAACTAAATCTGTATGTATATATGTATATGTATATGTATGTATGCATATGTGTATGAACTAAGCGCACCAACCCAAAAAAGCAGCAGGGAAGACAACAGATTAGATGAAAATAGCTTAAATATAGTTATGATTTCGCTGCAAACAGAAATGAAACAACAAACAAAACGTGCTTGTTCTCAGTAATAATTTCGGCTTCTTGCTAATTCTTTGAGAAATCTTCTTCACCTTTGTTTGAATCTAAGAGACCCCTTTCTGCATAAAATACCATATGACATGAAATATAGTAGCAAAAGAAAGAATCTCTCTCTCTCTCTCTATCTATATCTCTCTGTCTCTCACTATCTCTCTTACATATATCTGCTTATCTTATACGGCTTCTTTGTGAAGTCGGTAAGCCATAGACTCAGGTGGACCACTGTCTTTCACCTTGTCATATAAGCACATGCCCTAGTCACCATAAGTAAATTTTCAAGTTTACTGGTTAATTTGTGTATGTAAAAAGCATTGCATAATTGAACAGTTAAGCAACTTTTACCCAAGTAGAAAATTTTCTTTCTCTTTTCCTTTTCCGTTCTAGGTAAGACTGTATAATAAAATCAACTCGTTGTTAAATCACATGTGGAATAAGAATTTTGTACGCTAATCTACCTTTATCTTTTGACATATAACAATAGAGCAAAGAGAATTAATGATCCGTTAACCTTCTGCATAAAATATTTAATAACTCAAGTTGTAAGTTTTTAAAAGATCAAGTAAATTGTCCATACATGCAGAGCTGGTATCAAATCTGAACACAGTGATTGTGCTTCTTTTGATGGTGTTGTAGCAAGCTTAAAGTTGAGGGGATTTTTGCACTTGTTTCGAAAAAATATATATATATATAAAAAGAGGTCGGGAACACAACATGCTGGTAATTAGTGAAAAGCTAAAAGAAAAGCCAGAATCAACCTTAGATCTCATCAAAAAGTTTTATGAGAGAAAAGTGCATTGCCTTTACAGCCGTTCATAAGGTAAAAATGATTATGCCATAATTGTTTTTGGACCATTATATATGTGAGCTAGTGCAAGGAGAGACGTTAGATATGATGAGGCTAGGTTCTTAGTTTTTCTTTCCTCTTTTTTTTTCATTTATTTTAAATGATGAAAAACCCTCCTAAGCAGAATTAGAGTGTGTTTTCCTAAGCCAATAAGTTGATCAAACCATCTTATAAGTCAAAAAAATAGCATGTTCGGTTTAAGGGCTTATATTCACTTTTAGGTGATTATGAACAAATAAAAAATGTCATCCATACCAGCTTTTTTTTTTTTTTTCCAGCTTATAAGCACTTATCGGACCATGGATAAATACTTTTTCACCATTCGTTAAATTAGATAGTTTTATAATATTATCTAATGTAAGGTCTTTTTAATCAATTTTACTAACATTGTTATTTATCAAACATGTAAACAATTTTGTTTTTTTTTATTTTTATCATTTGCTTATAAGCAACCTTCTTCTTTTAAGCACATGACAAAAAGCTAAGCGAAACAAGCTCTTAGTCATATTTGGGTGCATCCAAATGTTAAAAATGTTCTGGTGTACGTAGTAGAATTATTATGGTGTAGTAGCATGTGCAACAAAAAGGCATAAATTTCAAATTAATGAAGAACTCAATAATATTTACGATGAAAAGATATAAATCTTGAAACTTCGAAAACAACCCATCGCTATCTAACAGGCAAGTATGTACCATATACGGTGCCGTCCCGTGAAGTCATCAAAATAGCGATTGGATTGAGTGGAAGATTAGGTGGGTGGGTGTGTGTGTTTGGTGTGGACCCAATTATACTGTCATATTCATGCAATTGTTCACAGACATAGTTTTTACATATATTTGCATCGGCCATCCATATAGCGTTTTGGGTGTTTGGGGGGTTTTGGGGGGGGGGGGGGTTTGATTTGAGATTAGGGGGAAAGTTGAACATGCAAAGACAAGAGATGACTGCTACCAAAAAAAGAGATGGCCGGTACCCGATCGATATATGTCGACTTGCCCACGAGACACACACGAACAATGCACTCACGCATCTCAAGAAATTCGTTCTTATTATTATTCTTATTATTATTGAACTGAACATTTGGTTGTTGGGTATCTTCTCATCTTACTAGACCATCAAATTACTGCATGCACATTGATTTATATCTGCAGAACTTTATTGAGTTTGACAAGTTTTTATAAAGATCATACAGAGTTTTGTTTATGATTGTGGAGTTGTGGATGTTTTTAACAAGCGGAACAACGTTAAAAATAATATACCATTCTTTACTTGTATCCTTGTCTTGACAATTAAAGCAAGATCATGTCTTGGGATAAAACTAATGACACTTTCAAATCTCCTTTTTCATTTTTTTTTCCTTCGCCAAGCAGGCAGACCCTGATTACCAGATCAAACAACAAAGGAATCGTTTAGATTGGTTTTTTTAACAGCTTTTAAAAAACATCTTATTTTGATAAGTTGAAATTTTTGGCTTCTAAAAAAAGTTTTTTTTTTAAACTTTTTTCAAAGTTTCAACTTTTTTAGAAGTCAAATCAAATAATTATTATAAATTTAATGTAACTTTTTTTTAAAAAAAAATACTTTTTCTTTAAAAAAAAACCAATCTAAACAGGCCTAAGTCTTGACTAGTGCACCGCTCATCCACAATACTGAGCACTAGATAAGTCGAAAATCTTCACCTAGGGCAGGGGACTGGAACTAATCCCGGATCACGAGCCACAAGTTCAGCCTCAATTCTTACTGTTAGAGCATCTCTGGGCCGAGGGACAACGCTTTCAAATCTCTTTTCATAAATTGGCCGGGTGAATTAATTTACAAGAATCTTTTGAGCTAAGTCATTCACCAAGCTCTTTTATTCATGGTCCCCTACAGGGGTTATCGATGGTACTAAACGATAATGGCAATGAATTGGCGGGGGGATGACACTTTCTCATCTCCTTTTCTTAGGTGTTCTTTTTGCCTAGAAGGGCAAGCCATCATATATTCCTGCAAACACAACATGGCGTTATTTCTTGAGCATTTCCTCTGTCAGCATCCAATTTTGTACGTGTGTGCGTTTTCTGCTACAGTGGGTTGCCAGTTTCAATTGGTTTCTACTTTCGACCTCATATTGGCAAATGGAGTTGAATTGGCATGTAGAAAAGCTTCTCTCTCTTCTCTCTCCTTTCTTTTTCACCTGCTTGTGATCATCATCATAGCAAGACGACAGGTACATTCAGTGACAAATTTAGAATTTTTTTTTTTAATTTAGCACTCATATATATAACTACGTACCTTTTTTTTTTATAGGAATGAAACTAATTTTTTGGTTTAAAAGTATTTTTGAAATAAAAACATTTTCAAGAATATAACCTTTTGTATACTCTTTAATGATTCTTTTATTGAAGTTAACGGGGTCTGCAATCCCTTTTGACATGTAATTGGGTCCATCCTAATTGAGTGCATTTTGCTTGATGTTAAGTCATACATGAAAGGGTTCTCTTAGGTCAAAGAGCAAATTGTAGTTTATTTTCTTATAGTTTTTCCAGTTAGCTATTTACCAAATTTCAAAATTAATACGTACTCATAACTCTTTGGTACCTTTTAAAGGTAGCACACTCATCCCATTCCATTATTTTCTTATTTTTTAGCAGAATCTCAAAGTAAAAGACATCGTTTAGGGGCAACCATAGCTCAATAGAAAAATCACAAGGGGTTAATTAGGTATTATTCATAAATATAGGGGACATCTTCGTCAAAATGTTATACCTATATTTGTCTAAAATAAGCATGTAATTCCTTTTTAAAAATCATAAAGGAATAATTACATAAGTTTTTAAAGACAAAAGTAAATAGCTAATTTGACAAATCACAAACCAATAACATGCATCTTATGTCACTAGGTTAAACTACCTACCTTAATTAACAGTGATATTTAAAAATCAGGAAAGACTGATATGAAAGGCTACATGTTATAACTTTAAATGGTTAGACAAATTTCAAATACTACACACAGAGGAAGTTTCTTGTATCAAATTCCCCTTAATTTATATAAAAAACGAAAAACATCTTAAAAGTTAACGTGTGAAATTTGGCCTTTGGTTTACAAATGATATTAGGTCAGATTTTTGCTGAATACCATTCATCTATCTAAACAAAGAGAAGCTTCCGATGAGCGTGTAAATAAAACAAAAACAAAGAAAGCATAATGAATTTTTGGAGTTATTTGAAGATACTTTACTTTCCTGAGACCAAACATTAATTGGCAGCATCTTCTACATTTTTCCAAATGCTCGGACCAGATCTTAGGTTAATAGTTAAGGTGTAACGAATTTCTGATGGCATATGTTACTTTTATGATGCCCAACTCAGTTTGCTTCAAATAAGACAGACATGCTCTATGCTAAATTAGCAAAACAAGACCTCTAGATGAAACATCATTTTTCATAACAAGTACTCTGAACCAATATACACCATGATATAAAACTATGTGTTCATCTTTTCTTCTTACAATACAAAAGAGCGACTAGACTACATCACTATATTAGAGTTCAAAGAAGCATGCATCTATACAGTACGTAGTAGTTAATACGAAATGTGTTTTAATTAAATTTAATAGATGTTAAGTAATACAACCTATATACAATTTGGTTCTGTAGAATTATCTTTTACTAATGTACTATTTGTTATAGTCCTATTTTAAGATACTTATTCTATTGAAATAGAGAAAAATCTTATAAGATTTAAAACATCTTATCATGGATCTTTTAAAAATTTTAAAACAAATCATACCTTTTATCTCATAAGAAATAAGTAATTCATCCTATCTTATTTTTTACTATTATAGACTATATGGTGCATGTTATAAAATATCTTAAATCTTATAAGATATTATTAAATTTTAATAAAATAAGTATCTTAAAATAAGATCATTCCAAACACACTATAAGTAAACGTATGGTAAATCGTGTCATTGTCAATTTCAATATATATATTATAGTTACAAAAGTATAGAGAAATATTCGGAACTTAGCCAAAGTATAAACTTAAAATTAGCTCACAATTAAGCACTGTTGCAATTATTCCAAAAGCAATTCTTATAATCTTGCAAGGATATGATATGCCCCACAGAGAAAGCATAAGAGGTTGGACAAGAAATCTCATTAGTTAGTTGCTTAGTTGCTTTTCATCACTATATATAATTATTCAACTAGTAGGTACTTGTGTCACCTTGCTTTCTTAAACAAATGCAGGGGGGGCGCATATTTGACTCAACCACTTTTGTCTTTAAGCATTCGGAGCTTACTATTTTGAACGACATGGATATTGCTTTCATAATTTTCCCTCGATCCCTGAGGAAAAAATGAAGACATCCCTTTGCGTACGTTTACCTACTCAAATTCCTCAACATTGTTTTCTCAACATACACCACGCTTGAATTCTCTAGGGAAAGAGACTTATATACTAAACTAATGTTTTATATGTAACAAGCAAATAAATATATAGCAATACTATGTATTGTCTAACATTCGATTCTCATCTTTATTGGAATACCTGGGGTTGCATACCCTATGAGTGGAGTCATTCAATAGTCCGTTGGCGTAGCACTTTTTAAAGACATACTTTGCACATTTACCTACTCAAATTCCTTAACATATGGAAAGAGACGTATATCTTAAACTAATGATTTATAAGTAATGATGTAATAATATGTAGCAATACTCTAGATATTATAACATTTTCGTATTAATGGACTACCCGGAGTTGTAACCCTATGAGTAGAATCATTAAATAGTTGAAAATAAAAATCAATTTAGTTAGCCCTCGTTGAATAAAATGATTCATATTGAATTCTTGTATTTTCAGCTCTTAATTATAAAAATAAAAACCTTGAATCTACCTTTAAACATATTAATATTATTAAAATTAAATGTAACACACATACAACGACAAATGTGGTTAGAATATTTTTAATTCCGAAAGACACGGCAATTCTTCACATTCCTCAAAATTACAGAATTTCCTCTGAACGACATTAAATAATTAATTGATTTATTTAATTCCTTGACCATCCTTGTTCAATTCTCGAGTTTAAGAATCAGAATTTTCAACCACAAGAGTTTCACATGCAACGTCCAAAAACTTTCGCCTTTTCGGTAACAGTTTGGAGACTTTCATGCATGGTGTTCCATTGACATCAGAGCATGTAATTTATTTAATATTGAGGCCTCATCAGAAAGTTAGGCGCGCACACACATCTAATGACTAATGCAAGTGACTAAGAGCATACGTACAGGTCTGTGACTGTATATTCAGTCCCTGGCTTAAAAAAAAAAAAAAAAAAAAAACCCTTTTGGACAACTGCATCTTTTTTTTTTTTTTTCCTATTTTTAGAGGATCAATAGCGTTCTCCACTTACCTCGACAGCTGCATCTTTTATCAGAATACTAAATATTTGTCAACTGAGTCGGTAATGCATGTAAGGTGAGCTATATGATTATTTTCTTTTTCTTATGACAAGTAATTAACTCATTTTAAGTTGGATTGCTTAAAATTTATTTTAGTTTTGTAGATTTTGTAATACAATATAAAACATACCAATAAATGAACTAGGTTAAACACAAGCATAATGATGAGTATTCTTTTGTTTTGAGTTAGTGTATTTCCATATGACATTAGACTTAAGACTAATATTTATGGAGTTGGAAAAATGAAAGAAAAGTCCTTTAAATAAGTGCGTTTTGCGGGATTTGAGCATAATGAGTATTTGACTAGCATATTTGTTTTACCCCCTTTCTTTCTGGCACATTATTTTAATTGTCTTTTAGACAAGTATAATTGATTAATAGTATCTTAGGTAAAATGCACCAAATCCTTTGTTCTATGATAAGTGTACAAAAGTCCTCTGTGGTGCTAAAAGTCACATAACAAGTCTATATGGTGAGTAAAAGTCCCACATGCACTCCTTATCACCTACACTCCCTAATGGTGTTAAAAATTTACAGCAAAAAGACATTAATAGTTTTATCCACTTATTTAATTTTCTTTTTTTTTTAGATAAAAATGTGCATAATAATTAACAAAAACAAAAATGCCCAAACATCCAAATGTGCACAACAAACGCGAAGACCTATAAAAAAAAAACCCCAAATTAATAATTATTCTCCGTTTAGATACTCCACAGCGTTATTTAAACCGTTATTTAAACCGCTGATATTGTCTGTGGAAGAATTCCTACTGTCATCAAGCTTCACTAGTTGTTTGTCTCCTTCATCCTGATCCTTGAGGAAATTATAATTTAAGTTGCTCTTCTTGCTGCAAGATTAAGGGCCCATTTGAATTGATTTTTTTTTTTTTGAAAAATATTTTTTTTAGCAGCTTTTGGAAAATTGCTTTATTTAAGAAGCTAAAAATTATGGTTTTAAAAAAAAAGTTGTATTTGGACATTTTTTTAGAGTTTTAACTTTTTTAGAAGCTAAATCAAATAATTATTGTAAAAAATAATGTAACTTTTTTAGATGTATATATATATATATATACACACACACACACACACACTAGTGTGACACCCGTGTGATACACGGAAGCAACATATGTGATTGGATATGTTAAAATTATAAAATTTTTACATCTTACTAAATAGTTATTGAAACAATTATATACTGTGGAATTAATAAAATAATGATGATATATATAAAGCAAGGACATAATATTAATTAAATTAAAATATTTAATATAGGAATGAAACTGAAAAAATGATTGAAAACAAAAATAACCTAAGAATATATATATTTAATTGATAAGTAATTATGGAAAACTTGTCATATAGAGACAACATGAAATTACAACTTATTTTGTTTTATCATATAATATAGATATTTTCTTTAAAAAAGTCAATCCAAACAGGCTTTAATTTTATGGTCTGACCCCAAGTGTTTTCCCATCTTTCTCGTCTCTTGAAGGTTCTTAGTTTCACATGGTGGACCATCTGATTCTTTAAGGAAGTGTTGTTTCGTTTGTGCATAATGTGGTAGTCTATCTCAATAGATGTCCCTGGAGATTCTTAAATTGGTTTTGGATTGAGGACCTTTGATGGGGAATGGAGTGGGTTGATTGTGTGTATGGTCTGGCAATCTTCACTTATATTTAATGGGCTTTTCTTGTCAATACTTTGTCATGCTGTTCACTGCCTCATGGGTTACGACTTTTTGTGATTTGAGCTTTGACCTTTATTCTGCTTATTCTCCAGCCTTTGCTGGGTTTGGTTTGGGCTTATTGCCATAGGTCTCAAATAGTTATTCCAACGTTGTTATTTGATTTCAAGTTAGTCTCATTGTTTCTAAGTATTTACATTAATCTTTTTAATACTTTTATAACCATAGTTAAAAATTGTTTCAAAGTATTTACATTAATATTTAATACTTTATAAATATAGTTAAATTAGTCATTATTTTTAATTTATCTTAGTCTTTAATGTTGTAGAAATTTATTAAAATTGGCCTCATTTAACACAATTTAGTCTTATTTGATTGAATCCCTTTTTGTAAACTTCCAATCAAAGACAGACAAGACAAGGAAATCGCATGATAAAAGTGTCTTAGTAATAGGTGTAAATATGTAGCGTCTAACTTTTATTATTGTGTCATTTATCAATCCAACTCAAAAGTCAAAAGCAATATTACATTGAGCATAGCTCTTAAACATAATTTCAATACAATGCCAAATGTGCATTCTGATAGAGATGAATCTTATCAGTTAGCTAATAAGCTAAATAACTCAATCAAAAATAAGTGATTATCATTAGATGTCCAAGTTATATAGGACTCCAAACTTGCTTGAAGTGTATCTGCTATAAACTATATATATTGTATTCTCATACAGGTGAAAATATGACATATAATTTTTCATTGCTCTTAACGCAGCTCTATGGTATCTAGAGCCATAGTGCTTAAACAAGCCAAACCTGATTTTTTTTTTCCTTTTCCAAGCATGTCGTCTTCTACTGCACAATAGTCTTCTTTTTCCACTTATACTTCATCTCCTAGTACTGTCCTTCTAGGAGCATCAAATCCAACTACTTCCATTGTGGCTATCAACGTTACGGCGCAGCTTCCCCTGAAGCTCGCAGGTAGTGATTACCCAAATGGAGGATGCAATTTCAAACTTTACTCTATGGATACGACCTCATAGGCTTCGCCGACGGGAAAAATCCTTACCCATCAACAACTGATCCAACTTACAAAGAATGGAAGCGATAGGATCATCTTCTTCAACATGCGATTCTTGCATCTATCCACCCTTCCATTGCTCCATTGGTGACAATGGCCCCCCACAGCACACATAGCATGGGAAAAATTGCATAATTCATATGCGAATGCCTCTAAGTCTCTCATTTATGAACTTCGTAGTAGACTCATGCCTTTCTCAAGGGATTGCAAACTATTGCTGAGTATGTTCATACCATCAAATCTATCTCTGATGAACTTTCTCTCACTGGCTTGCCACTTAGTAATGATGAACTTGTTGTCACTGTGCTTTTCTGGTTTGGGTGAAGAATACAACGAACTCATTGCTACTGTTCAAGCCCAGGATACTAATATCTCCTTTGAGGATTTATTTGACAAACTCCTTGATCATGAGTTGTTCTTAAAAAGGAAACGAGAAATTCATGCAGCCTCTATTCAATTTTCCACCAGGACTAATGCTAGAGGACAAAGGTTTAACTCAGAAACCAAAAGACACAACAATCAGTCTGCTATCAACCAAACTCGTACCAATTATAACACCAACAATGGAGGTGCAAACAATCAAAATTCTGGGCCACATTAGAATAATTCCAATTGGTGCTGAGGTAATGCTTCAAATAACTCCAAGGTTCAATGCCAATTATATGCTTGAGTTGGTGACACTATTAAGACTTGTCGTCCCGACTCGAGAGGAATTCTGATCCACAAGCGAATTATATAATGCGAGGAACACCACAAGAAGCACAAAACTAGATCGTGGACTTTGGGCTTCTCATCATGTAACTGCTGACTCCACCAATCTTATGCTACCATCCGAATATGGTGGCTCTGATGATGTCATGATTGGTGATGGTACAAATATTTCTATTTTGCACATTGGTAACACTCACCTTGTTACTCCTTCAAAAACTTTTTCCCTTAATGATGTCCTTTGTGCACCTATAATTCATAAAAATTTATTGTCCGTTTCTCAGTTGTGTAAACACAATAATGCATCCATTGAATTCTTTCCAAATTCTTTTTGTGTAAAGGACTTGAGCACGGGGGCAATTCTTGTTAAAGGCCGGATTAGTGGCAACCTTTATATGTGGCCGAACTTCGACAAACCTGAGGTGAATAATGTTGAGCGCATCACCCTTCAACAGTGGCATTCTCGCCTTGGACATCCTAATAAAAGGGTTCTTCGTCACATTATTTCTGCCAATTCTCTTCTTGTTTCTCAATTGTCTTTTGATTTTTGTAATGCATGTCTTAGTAATAAAAGTCATCAATTAGCCTTTGGTGACTCATCTATTGTTAGTAGTTGTCCACTTGAAATAATTTATTCTGATGTTTGAGGTCCAGCTCTAGTCACATCTTTTGATGGCTACAAATACTATCTAATTCTTGTTGATTATTTTTCCAAATATGTATGGCTTTACCCGCTCAAATTAAAGTCTGATACCACACAAGACTTCATGGAATTCAAAATTTTGGTGGAAACTTATTTTAATACAAAAATTAAAGCCTTATATATTGATAGTGGTGGTGAATATGTTGGACTTAAACAATTTTTAGCTTCAAGTAGTATACAACATTTGGTGTCCCCCCCCATATATACCACAAATAGTTGGCACTGCAGAGCGTCGACATCGGCATATAATTGAAACTGCACTTGCCTTATTGTCACACGCCTCATTGCCGCCAATGTTTTGGTCAGTAGCATGTCAAATAGCAGTTTATCTAATCAACAGGTTCCTAACCACAATCTTACAAAACCAAACCCCTTATCATGTTCTTTTTCAAAAAGAACCAAATTATGATAAATTAAGGGTTTTTGGTTGCCATTGCTATCCGTGGTTACGGCCTTATATAGAACATAAACTATCCCCTAGGTCTCGTCCTTGTATATTTTTTGGGTTATAATACTCAACATCATGTCTACAAGTATTTTGATCCTAACTCCAATCGTGTATTTATTTCTAGGCATGTTATTTTTGTTGAAAATATTTTTCCATACAGGGATAAAATCAATGTAGACAATGCTACTTCTCCCATTCTTCCATCCGCATGGTTGCAAAATGAAACCATCACAAGCATTAATCAATCACCATTTACTAAGCATGAGCATGAGTCAATAAACATGACATCACTACCTTCCCTCATAAATAACATCCTAAAGCCACCTTGTTTCTCACACTCGTTAACACGGGCATGTTCTACAATGCCTCCAATATCAACAAACCCAATTCATGATGCAACCAATATTACTTAACCATCAAATCCAACTTCACCAGTCTCTCGCATGCAACACTCTCACATTTCTCACTCATCTTTTGCTTGAGACACATAATTATCATGTGCCACTACTACACCTGCGACGGAGACCTCCTCACAACCACAAACATCTGCTTCAGATCAGGTACAAAATTTTCATCCCATGGCTACCCGTGCAAAAAATAAAATAACATCACTAAACTAATCAATAAGCTAACTTTTGTAGTTACTCGAGAACCATTGTCATTTATGGAACCCAGAAATTATTCTCAAGCTTTCAAGCACCAAGCAATGTGTGAAGAATTCAATGCCTTAACACGGAATAATACATGGGACCTAGTACCACTTGCTCTGAATTAAAATGTGATCAGTAACAAATGGGCGTATCAAGTAAAGTTCAAAGAGAATGGAATAGTTGATCGGTTCAAAGCCCGACTTGTGGCCAAATGATTTCTTCAACAGGCCGGCATTGATTTTACTTCCACATTTAGCCCAGTCATCAAGCCAACAACTAAGGCTCATTTTATCAATGGCAGTAAACTTTGGATGGGAAGCGAGGCAGCTAAACGTCAACAATGCATTCTTGCAAGGGGCCTTAACCGATAATGTGTATATGAGTCAACCAGCAGGTTTTATGGATCGTCAATATCCCAAACATGTATGCCAACTCAAGAAGGCCATCTATGGACTCCGTCAAGCACCTCGTGCATGGTACACAAAACTTAAATACTTTCTCCAATCTCTTGGGTTCCAGGTTTTGAGATGTGATACATCACTATTTATCTTGATCAATAGTCTCTTATTATCTATGCACTCATGTACGTGGATGATATCATTATCACCAGAAAACAACAATCAAGGAGTGCAAAATAAAGTTATGCCTTGGCTAGCCATTTTTCACTCAAAGACATGGACAAATTGCATTATTTTCTCATTGTACATGTCATATGTAAAGATGAAGGGTTGTTTTTATCACAACAAAAGTACATATCCACTATTCAGGAATCTTTGCACATGCAAGATGCTAAAGAGGTTAAGACGCCACTCTCAGCAACTCAAAAACTTCAGCTCCTGGATGGCTCTTCCTCAATAGATCCTCATCAATACAAAAAATTGATTGGTGCATTGCAATATTTGTCTATCACACGGCCTAACATTTCATTTTCTATTAATAGACTGTCTCAGTTTATGCACAAGCCAACTGTCACTCATTGGACAGCAGCGAGAAGAGTTCTAAGATATCTCAAAGGCACCATAAATTGTGGCCTGCAACTTTGCAAATCCTCATCTCTCAAATTGCAGGCATTCTCTGATACTGATTGGGCTGGGAATCTTGATGATAGAACATCTATCACAGCTTATGCTATTTTTTTGGGAAATAATCTTATTAGTTGGTCATCCAAGAAACAAAGAATAGCGGCGAGATCCTCTACTGAGGCTGAATACAAGGTTGTCGCATCAACAACTGCAGAAGTTAATTGGCTTCAACAGTTGCTGGGTGAAATACATTTACCATTGAAGAAGCCACCTACAATCTATTGTGACAATGTTAGTGCTACATACCTTTGTGGCAACCTAGTTTTTCACTTACGGATGAAGCATATGGCAATTGATTTTCACTTTGTTCGGGATCAAGTTGCTAATAACAAGATCAAAATCTCACATATTCATTAGCAGATCAATTGGTTGACTCCTTTACAAAAGCAATTCCAAAGGCAATTTCAACATCACATTTTCAAGCTAGGTGTTCATCAGGGACTGCCTATCTTGCGGAGAAATGATAGAGATAAATCTCATCAGTTAGTTGACAAACTAAACAACTCAATCAAAAATAAGTGATTATCATTAGATGTCCAAGTTGTATAGGACTCCAAGATAGGACTCCAAACTTGCTTGAAGTGTATCTACTGTAAACTATATATTGTATTCTCATACATGTGAAAAAACGACATATAATTTTTCACTACTCTTAACGCAACTTTACATTTTGTGTTATTGCCATTTTAGTACTTGTTACCTTCTTTCTTCTGTAAAATGCCATAAACATTTAGGATTGGATCTTCTGCTGACTTATAATATTACAAGAAGATTCAATGGTACTGAAGTGCCCAAATTATTTTATCATAAGTGTATGAATAGTTTACTATCTTTCAATTTCCTTTCTAACATTATAATGTCACGAGAGAATTTAAGTCTAAACATTTAACCATGAGGGTATAATCTTAGAGCAGTTAACCAATAGAGTATAATCTTACATATTTCTGTGATGGTATGATTTGCTTTGGACTTTGTTGTGACCCACTAGTGTGACTCTTGGAGTCATTTGTCATTTTTATGAAGTTGAAATCAGTCTCCACAAATTCTTCGCATGGATTTAAGTGTGGGGTTGTAAGGTTGTTAGTTTTTAACTAATTTTATAAAATATTTTTAAATATCTTCATCGTTGTTTGAAAAATCAATCACTTAACTTTGACGACTCCATTAGTCTTAGAGCTTGTTTGGCTTGCTTTTCTTAAATTGCTTATAGTTAATTCATGCTTTTAAGTAGTTTCTTATGTTTATAAGCACATCATAACAAAGCAAGAAGTGTTTGAATAAAATGTGCTTATAAGTTGTTGATATATTTGGCAAATATATGGCTGCAAGAAGTAGCATTTGTTAAAATGACTAAAGTAGATCTTTCACTAATTAATATTGTGTTTTTAAGAAAGTGTAAATGTAATTTTATTAGGTCAAGTCTCCTTGCTTATAAGCAACTAAAAAAAATTGGGAGGGGTGGTGCTTTTTTTTTTTGTGTTGGTTGCTTGTAAGTCAATTTACTTACTTATAAACACAATTTGCCAAATAAATAGATTTATTTTTTTACTTATAAGCAAGTTTGACCAGTTTATAAGTACTCCCAAACCCTTCCCCCTCTTAGTCTTTAAATTTACTTTGTTCCCACTAGTAAAATATCTACAGCAAAGCATTGCCTAAGTAATAAAATTATTTATTAATTTATTTTAATATTTTGTTGGTAAACTGTAGGAACTAGCTATGGCTAAATTTTCGTTGCAAATTACTTATGGATTTCCTACAGATTTAAAGAAATTCAATATTGTTAAAAAATTATGTTAGGACACGCTATAAATTGTATTTAAAGTGAAATAATTTACTTTTATTTAATGCAATTCTTTTTTTTTTTTTACTTGTAATGTGAATGAGGGAATGAGTCTTCAAAATTAAATTTTAAAAAGGTTGGTCAATGGGATAATTTTTATATAATAATTATATCATATGCACAAAAAAATAGTTTTCATGGAGTTCTAGTAGAAATTGACTTTTTTTGGGAAAAATTATGGAGGGAAGATGTGGCTCGAGTTTAAGTGTCAATTCAAAAAATTTTTATTGATTGAATTTTTAATTGTTAACTGAAAATTTTATCCATGGTAATTTGAATTTTTATCATTAAAATAAAAGCATTAAGTTGATATTTTAAACATATTATAATGTTAATCAATCAAATCAGTATCGATTATAAGATTTTATGTAGGTATATATTATAAATTATATTTAAAGTTGGATTGCTTACTTTTATTTAAAATAGTTTTTTTTTCCTTGTAAAGTAGATGAGAGCGTGAGTGTTAAAAGTTAAATCTTGAAAACATTGGTCAACAGGATAAATTTTCATATAATAATTATATTATGCAGAAATAAATAGTTTTAATAGAGTTCTAACAAAAATAAATAACTATAACTCTATTTTTCAACTTCTTCAAGGGGAATAATTTGGAGCTAACATGTGGCAAACTTCTACTAATTGATTTTTAATTGTTAGCTATACATCTGAAAAGCTTATTATCCATGTTAAATTGAATTTTGAGTTGTTAAAATATAATTATTCATTTAGTCTCATAAACATACTATATTATTAATCAATGGATTTAATATTAGTTATCAAATTTTTTGTAAGTATATGTTATAAACTATACTAAAGTTGGATTACTTACTTTTATTTAATATAGAGCTTTTCTTATAAAGTGGATAAGAGTGTGACTATTGAAAGTTAAATCTTCAAAACATTGGCTAATAGGATATTTTTTTCATATATTATATTATATGCAGAAATAAATAGTTTTGATAGACTTCTAATATAAACAAATAACTAGATTTTTTTTTAAACTTTTTCTAGGAGAAAAATTCTGGAGCTGGCATGCGGCTCTAGACTATATATGACTAAATGTTTAATTGTTAGCTATATATATATATATATATATATATATATATATATATATATATTGTTGAATATGGCCCGTATTCTTGGGCAACAAGAATAACAAATTACCTTATGTCCATATTACCTTATGGCATGTTACCTTTTCTAACACATAATTAATTAGTTGCCTTTTCTACTTAATAGGTTATAGGAAATCGTCACACTATAAATATGTGACAATACTCATTGTGTTATAGATGAGAGAAACCAGAGTAAGAGCCTTATAATCTTCACTGATCAATAAGAAATTATTTTCTGCTGCCCGTGGACGTAGGCTTTAAGACTGAACCACGCAATTTTCTTATGTCCGTTTTCTTCTCGTATTCTTCGTGTTTGCATGTTTTCCCCAACAAACTGGTATCTACAGCTTAGGTATATTTCACTGCAAGGGAGAAAAAGAAAAACGAAACTCTGATTTTTTTTTATAAAACCGAACAGAGCCTTAATTCGAAATCTTGTATAGCCAAATAGGGCCTTAAAACCATCACAAGCTGCCAGAACTGAATTGATCAATTTCGTTGACGAAATAGCACGAAATTGGTATTGGCGTACTCGTTGTGAAACAAAGAATGTTTTGGTGGTGGTTTCATAAAATTTCATGCTAGGAAACATCGTCGAAGAAAAGAGCATGGTCGCAAGTCTCAAGCTCGACGAGAGGAGATTTTCGGTGTCTAACTGATGCTTGTGAGGCACGACCAAGGTCTCTACACGGTGGTGATCGTTTTGGTGTAAGCGACGCGAAGTTTGGTGGCTCGGTTTGGGAGAAAAATTCGAGTCAGGTCGCGGGTTTTTGTTAGGTCTTGGGGCTAAGGAACCGGGTGAGAAGATATAACCCGTGGGTATTTGGTTTTGTTTTTCGGTCGGGTAGATTATTTTTGTGTTAGACTGGGTTTGGGTTTGTCTTTTTTGGGTTCCCTTTTTTTTTTTTGGATTGGGCCTTGGGCAATGGCCTTGTCCAATTTTAGTTAGGCCTTGGGTCTTGGGTTAATTAATTTTTTGTTAGGGTGTTTTTTAAAAAATTAAAATATATATTTCTTTGGGCTTGGGCTTTGAGTATAGCCTAAGAGAAAAAAGAGAAAAAGAGTATTTATTTTTTGGATTAGGCCTAGTCCAAAAAACATAATAATAAAATCTGACTAGGATTGACCTTTGACCAGCGTTTACCAGGGTTGATTGGGTTTGACTTGATCGTTAACCATTGATCGAGAGTTGACCGGGTTTGACAATAGCTTTACCCCACATTTTTTAATGTGCTGAGTCCGTTTTTGGACTTTGTTTTTCCAGATTCTACTCCGAAGTACATGTCTAGGGACGGTGTTGACTTTGACCAACAGGTTTGACTTTGACCGATGTTGACCAAAGTTGACCGAGGGTGTTCTCGATGTACTGAATCCTTTTTTGCGGTCTGTTAAGCCAAATTCTATCTTGAAGTGTGAGTTTTTGTGCAAACGAAGATGTCTTCCACGGGTGAAAAGTTTAAAATCGAGAAGTTTGACGGGAGAATGAGTTTCAGTCTATGGAAGATCAGATTCAAGGAATTTATGACAATATAAGGACTTTGGAAAATCATTGAAGAAGTGATCCCAGAGAAGACAAAACCAACAGCGAGACAAGAACTTGAATAGAAAGCCTTGAGTGCAATACATATGCCCGTGACAAATGAAATATTGATGGATATTGTTGAGATGACGACAGCAGTTGAGGCTTAGAATACTTTGGTGGAATTGTATGCATCTAAATCAGTCACAAATTGCCTCTACTTGAAGAAACAATTGTATCATCTTAGAACGAAAGAAGGTACATGACTAAAACAACACCTTGATAAGTTTACCTCTTGTTCATCTCAGAATGAAAGAAGGTGCATCACTAAAACAACACCTTGATGAGTTTACATCTTATTTTATTGCTTTGAAGGATGTGGGTGTTAAAATTGATGACAATGACCAAGCTATGATCCTATTATGCTCCTTACCGCCTTCATATATGAACTTTGTGGACACTATGTTGTACGAGAGGGATAAAATTACCTTTGAAGATGTGATTGCTTTATTAAGATTGAAGGATCTTCAAACACATATTCCGAGACATAGACAAGGAGTTCATGGGGAGGGTTTAATGAGTAGAGGGAGATTGGAGAATAAAGGGAGATCTTCAGGTAGAAAGAAAAGCAAGTCAAGGTCAAAATCAAGAGCAAGAAAGCTACGCTACTCCGAGTGTGGTGAGAAAGTTCACATTAAGAAAAAATGTCCAAAACTGAAAAAGGGAAATAAAAAGGTAGAGAATTAAGCCAATGTAGTGGAGAGTGCTAACAGTGATGGGGAGAACTTGAGTAGTACTGGAGATGTTTTGACTGTGAGCGTATCACAGTGGCATAATCAATGGATTCTTGATACTGGTGCAACGTTCCATACGTGTCGTATGCGTGACTGGTTCTCTTTTTATTTCAAAAGAGAAGGGAAAGTCTTTCTAGGCAATGATCTTTCGTTGAAGGTGGAGGGAATGAGCATCGTAAATATCAAGATATTTGATGGTATTACAAGATCTCTCGAGTGTTGGCATGTACCGGAGCTGAAGAAAAACTTGATTTCTCTTGGGCATTTAGATTCTCATGTGTACAAATTTCGAAGTGAGAATGGTGTCTTAAAGGTGACTAAAGGTGTAATTGTGCTCTTGAAAGGAAACTTGACTGGTGGTCTATATGTTCTTCAAGGTAGTACGGTTACAGATGTTGCAGTTGTTGCATCCGAGGAGAGTAATAATGACACCACGCAGTCATGGCACAAAAGGTTGGGCCATATGAGTGAGAGGGGACTGACTGAGTTGAGCAAGAAGGATTTGCTTTGTGGGCAAAGAACAGGAAAGCTTGAATTCTGCGAGCATTGTGTTTTTGGAAAGCAAACCAAGGTGAAGTTCAGTAAGGGGCAGGAGAACACCAAAGGTATACTTGATTACATTCATTCTGATCTTTGGAGTCCTAATAAAGTTCTTTCCAAGAAAAGGTGCCAAGTATTACATCACTTTCATTTATGCATACTCTCGTATGGTGTGGGTATACTTCTTGAAAACTAAAAATGAGACATTTCCAACATTTGTCGAGTGGAAGACGTTGATTGAGAAGCATATTGGTAAATAGATCAAGCGTCTTATGACTGACAATGGGTTGAAATACTACAATAAAGAGTTTGATGAGTTCTATAGGAAACATGGCATTGTGAGATACCGCACATGTATAGGAACACTGCAACAGAATGGAGTTGCAAAACGAATGAATAGAACTCTGGTGGAGAGAGCTCGTTGTATGCTTTCCCATTCTGGCTTGAGCCAAGACTTGTAGGTTGAAGCTATTAATATGGCGTACATATGCTCACGTGAAGAATGGCAAGTTGGAGCTGAGGGCAAAGAAATGCATATTCCTAGGCTATGCGTCCTAGAGAAAGGTTACAGATTAAGGTGCACAGATCCAAAGTCCCCAGGTTTCCTCGTCAGCAGGGATGTCACATTCAATGAGTCTGCTTTATTAGGCCAAGAAAAGAGGGAAAGTGGTAGCTGGTTTAGACCATAGTGTCAAAGAATAGGTGGAGGTATTTATCGATGTTCCAAATGTTCCATCTAGCAATAGTAGCAGTCCAATTCAGCCGACTCAAACAACTGAGATGCATGATCAAAATGTGCCTGAACAACAAAAGTACAATATTATTACTGGACGAGAAAGAAGACAGATTAGAGAGCCTGAAAAGTATGGATATGCTGATCTTGTTGCTCATACTTTGACTATTGCTAAAACATTGAAGGACATGAGCCAAATTCATACAAAGAGGCTATATCTAGAAAAGATTTTACTCAGTAGGTAGGTGCTATAAGTGAGAAGATTGAGTCTCTTCAGAAGAATCAGACATGGGAGCTTGTTGAATTGCCTAAGGGACAGTGAGTTGTCGGTTGCAAATGGGTTTACAAAAAAAAGAAAGGTATTCCAGGGGTGGAAGGTTCTCGATACAAGGCATGGTTAGTGGCAAAAAGCTATACACAAAGGGAGGGTATTGACTTCAATGAAGTATTCTCTCCGGTTGTGAAGCATACTTTCATTAGGGTTTTACTTGCCTTGGTTGCTCTTCATGACTTAGAGCTTGAGTAGTTAGATGTGAAAACGACGTCTTTGCATGGTGATCTTGAAGAGTAAATCTACATGAGTCAACTAGAGGGGTTTGTAGTTCCTGGTAAGGAGAACCATGTTTGCAAACTGAAGAAGTCCTTGTATGGGTTGAAGCAGTCACCTCGGCAATGGTACTTTAGATTTGACACATTCATGATAAGCACTGGATACACTAGGAATGCCTATGATAGTTGTGTATATATCAAGAAGCTTCCAGATGGCTCATTTGTGTACTTGTTGTTGTATGTCGATGATATGCTTATTGCTGCTAAAAACATGTCTGCCATCGACAAATTAAAGAAGCAGCTGGGTTATGAGTTTGAGATAAAGGACCTTGGAACAGCAAAGAAGATTCTTGGCATGGAGATTCACAGGGATAGAAACACTGGGAAGTTGTTCTTGTCTCAACAGAGTTATATTGAGAAGGTGCTGGAGCGTTTCGGGATGCATAAAGCTAAGCCTGTAAGTGTGCTGCTTGCTGCTCATTTTAAGTTGTTTGCAGATTTGTCACCTAAAACTGAGAAGGAGGTGGAGCATATGTCTCATGTTCCATACTCGAGTGCTGTTGGTAGCTTGATGCATGATATGGTGTGCACTCGTCCTGACATTTCACATGCACTTAATGTTGTGAGTAGGTATATGGCATCGCCTAGGAAAGCACACTGGGAGGGAAATCACATTGGGAAGCGGTGAAATGGATAATGAGATATTTGCATGGCACTGCGAATGTAGGTTTGCAGTTTAGTAAGATGACTGGAGATTGCGCGAGGTTGGTGGGTTATTGTGACTCAGACTTTGCGAGTGACCTTAATAAGAGAAGATCTCTGACGGGTTATGTGTTTACATTCTCTGGATGTGCTATCAGTTGAAAAGCGACATTATAGTCTACTATGGCATTATCAACTGCTGAGGCAGAGTACATGGCAATTGTAGAAGCTATGAAATAGGCCATATGGTTACAAGGCCTGGTTCGTGATCTTGGACTGCAGCAAAATAAAAGTATAGTCTTTTGTGATAGTCAGAGTGCAATCCAGCTGACGAAGAATCAGATGTATTATGAGAGGACTAAACACATTGATATCATATATCACTTTATTAGAGATGTTATATTACAAGGGATCATATCGGTTCAGAAGATATCTACCCATGAGAATCCACCAGATATGATGACCAAGGTGGTTCTAGTCAATAAGTTCAAGCATTGCTTGGACTTGGTTGCTATTTGCGATGTGGAGCATTGAGCCCTTAGAGACAGCTATCAGCAGGATGATGGTGTGCTGATTGGAGCGAATACGTGCTAAGGTCGAGATTTGTTGAATGTGGCCCGTATTCTTAGGCAACAAGAATAGCAAATTACCTTATATGTATATTACCTTCTGTCATGTTACCTTTTCTAGCACATAATTAATTAGTTGCCTTTTTTGCTTAATAGGTTTTAGGAAATCTTCGCACTATAAATATGTGGCAATACTCATTGTGCTATAGGTGAGAGAAACCAGAGTAAGAGCCTTGTAATCTTCGCTGATCAATAAGAAATTATTCTCTGCTGCTCCTGGATGTAGGCTTTAAGACCGAACCACTTAATTTTCTTGTGTCCGTTTTTTTCTTGTATTATTCATGTTTGCATGTTTTTCCCCAATATATATATATATATATATATATATATATATGAAAATCTTACCCATGGTAATTTGAATTTTGGGTTGTTAAAATAAAAGTATTCAGTTAATATTATTAACATATTATAATATTAATTAAGGGAGTCAATATTGATTTTAGGATTTTATATAAGTATATGTTATAAATTATATTTAAATTTGGATTACTTCTATTTAATATAGCTTTTCTATAAAGTGGATGAGAATGTGACTATTGAAAATTAAATCTTAGAAACATTGGCAAATGAAATTTTTTGATATATTATATTATATGCAAAAATAATTAGTTTTGATAGAGTTCTAATAGAAACAAATAACTTTATTTTTAACTTTTTCTAGGTGAAAAATTTTAGAGTTGACATATGCTTCCAAATTATAATTATAATTATATATATATATATATATATATATATATATGATTGCATTTTTAATTGTTAGCTATATATCTGAAAAAACTTATCTATGATAATTTGAATTTTGGGTTGTTAAAATAAAAATATTCACTTAATATTATTAACATATTATAATATTAATCAACGGACTCAATATAGATAAAATTTTATGTAAGTATATGTTATAGATTATATTTAAAGTTGGATTACATCTATTTAAGATAGTTTTTTGTGTAAAGTGGATTAGGGTGTGAGTATTGAAAATTGAATCTAAGAAACATTGCCAATGAAATATTTTTTTTCATATATTATATCATATGTAGAAATAAATAGTTTTGATAGAGTTCTAATAGAAAAAAATAACGTTATTTTTTTAAACATTTTCTAGGTAAAAAATTCTGGAGTTGACATATTGCTTTAGATGATAGATAAATCATGCTTTGCATGGCTCAGTAGTTTTTTTTTTTAATATTAGATGGTCTTTTATTTTTAATTCAAAAATCAAAAAATAATAATCTAATTCTAACTCTAGATTATTTAAATTTTATTACAATAAATTTTAAATCTCTCATCTAAATTTTAAATTCGAGTCTTGAAAAAGAATTGAATTTAAAAGTCAAATTAAAGTCTAATTTTAGAATTCTAATTTTTTAAATTTTAATTCTAATCCAAAATTCAAATATTTTCTCTAATTTTAAATTATAATAGAGGTGATGTTTTCTTGTTATGCAATGAATTTTTAAAATGGTTATATTTACAACTCGTATAACACTATCTCCAACAATTATAGCTCCCATCACACTACATCTATATAATGATACTTAATATTCTTAACTCCAATAATTTACAACTTCTTTTATTTTTATTTTCTCGTATAAAAAAATAAGGGTATTAGATAGTAGAGATTATTTGGTAAAAAACGAATAGTTGGAAGACTTTAATCTTCTTGGCCAAAATATATTTCTATTATGACTCTTGACAAGTTTACATATTTACTTGAGACATAGATTTTTTATAGGTAAATAGTATAGATTGTGACAAGGTAGTATACTACCGATGTGGCAAAAAGTTATGTGTCATCTTAGTAAGAAATAAAAAAAGTTTGACATGGCATTTTAACTTGCTACAACTTCTCTTGGTACCACATGAATTCTGGCATGCCATCTTACGAATGCATAAGCGGCTGATGTGGCATCTGTTAAAGTCTACAAACTAACTTGACGTAGCATCTCTTAAAGGCACATGTCATCTTCTAAAGCCTTCACTTCTCATTAGATTTTATATAGATAGTATAGATTGTGACTTTTGGTATTATACAGCTAATGTGACAATAAATGATGTGCTATCTTAATAAGACATAAAATAGTTAACGTGGTATTTGTTAACTTGACATTGCATCTTTTAAAGCCACATAACGCCTTATGTGCCATTTTAACAAGGGATAAAAATTAAAAAGTTGACGTGACATCTGCTAAAACTTAAATGCTAACTTGATATGTTATCTCTTAAAACCATATGACATTTTCTAAAACCTCCACTTATCATGAAGTTATAATTTTATTATTATTACATAGACTATTATTATATATATATATATATATATTATATAGATAAGAAACAATCTTCTTTGATTTCAATATCTCTTATTGATCATGTGATAAAGTACGAACAAAAGTCCAAAACTGTTCTTATGAGATTATATAAAATTGTCAACAATTTATAGCATGATTACAATTGACTAAGAAAAGAATTTAGATTAGTTTAACGCAAATTATAAAGTGCACCTACATCTCCATCTATGTGGTTCCTCACTCCTCATGCATGTTTTTGCGGTATTCATAAGTTATTTGTCTAATAAAATTCACAGAAACATCTATATATAAAAATAGTAACAAATGTTTGTTTAGTATTCATAAACTATTTGTCTAATAAAATTCATAAAAACATCTATACATAAAAACAGTCACAGACGATTGTTTAGAATAAAAAGACTATTTATTCAGTATTCATAAGCTGTTTGTCCAGTAAAATCTATAGATCATTACAATATATATTGACAAGTGTAAAATTAACAAATATCTATACATGAAAACAGTTACTAATATTTATTCAGAATAAAAAAACTATTTGTTCAGTATTCATAAGCTGTTTGTTTAGTAAAATCCACAGATTATCACAATATCTGTTGACAAGTGTAAAATTAACAAACATTTATACATGAAAATAGCCACAGATGTTTGTTCAGAATAAAAAGACTATTTATTCAGTATTTATAAGTTGCTTGTTCACTAAAATTTATAGATCATCTTTGTTCAATACTAATAAGTTGTTTATTTAACATATTTACAGCCGTAGGTACACGTTGCACTGTATACCTACAGGGTGCATGATATAAGTTTCCTTAGTTAAAGGAAGAAATGTGTAGGGCAAATACAATAGAACATTTTAATGTGGGTGCAATTTACTTTTAACATCTTTTGTCCGTTAAAAAATATAAACATGGGATTTTTTTTCTTTTTTTACACTTTTGCTAGGAAGAAAAAAGCTGATTTTATAAAGCATTTATTATAATTTTTTTGGTGTAGAAAATTAGAATTATTATAATGAATGTAAGTAGCTAGTAAATTGAACCACGTTAAAATCTTGTACATTACATGTTATCTTTTATGCTTCATGTATTTATTCGTGTTCCTTATTTCCTCACATAACCGCGACCCATTCAATTGTAACCAAATATAATCTTTTTTAAATCGTAAAGGAAACATCAAATACACCTAAATTAATTAGTCTCTCTCACTTGAATGAAACGTAAGCTTTAAGTTTTAAAACCATATGCAATAAACTGTCCACAAAAGTACATTTAACTCGATACGAACAAGGTTAATACGGACAATGAATTTAAACAGAAAGTGAACATATCCTAACTTGCTTTTCTCCAATTACAGACAAATTTACTCTTGGAGAACATCGGCTGTCCTCTTCAAAGACACTAAATCATACAGCTATATGTTGTCTTAACTTCTCCACGGATAAGACTACTTTTCTTATTGAATGATCTCCAATTGCATTTCTTTTTTTTATAGATCCCAGACTCTTATGTGATTTGATCCTAAGATCTCACTCCTGAAAAAAAATAGTATCAACAATTTGACCTATCTCCTAATTCCAAACTCCAATTACATAGTGAATATAAAGAGAGGATCAAATTCAGTATTTTCACGATAAAAATTGTGAAAGAAAATATCACAAACGCACTAATAATTATCTTTTCTTTAGTAAAAGTTAATTATCCTTATAATTGAATTGTCATTGTGTGGACCAAAAATTGGTCTTGGACCTGAAGGTCCAATTGGATTGGGTTGAGAGGTCTCGGCCCAAGATTATCTCACAGCCCAAGGAACTAACCTGCACCTGTTGTACGGTTCTGTCAACCTTCAACTTGGACAATATATTTCTATCTGAACTCTATGATTCTGATAGTGGCTATCCAGAGGAAGGAGCTTAGCATGATAAAGAAAAAGCTTCAGCCTCTACTCGGCCAAATATAGTTTTCCCTATCCAGAGCAAGGGTTGGCATGCTAAGGAAATAACTACAGAGCAAAAGTCTAGCAATTAATGAATTGCACGAGTCTTTAGACTATCTACTTATATATAGACCCTCCCTTCGGAGAGAAAAGCATAGAAACTCACTATATAATTTACATATTCTCAACCTGTCATATCCACACTGCGAGCCTCTGTTATACACACTTTGAAAACTCGCCTTTCTGCGTTATACACACTCTGAAGACTCATTAGCCTTTTCGCCTTCTATTTTATGAGTTGATGGTGCCTAGATCATGTCATGTGTTTTAGAAACTTATACGAAATTAATAGGAGTTGCATCACGAACGCCAAGTATTTGGCAAAGGCATGTCTCTGGCATACAAATTGATCAATCAGGTCTAGTCATTTTCAGGGCGTGTGTCTTCATGAAAGAGAGGGAGTGATGTGAAAGGCAAGCATAATATATAGATAATAACTATTTGCTTGAAACCATTGCCTTGAATTTGAAGGAATGTAAATAGTATTTATCGCTACGGACAGACATCTGACGATACTATGAAAATTATATTAAGGAGAGGAATACAAATCAGATGGCAAATTAAGACATCACTAGGTGAAGTCCAGGTCATCGTTTTGTCTCTATTATATCAACAAACATACGGCAATCTAAAATTCTCCAAGAACCTAGGCTTGCACGTAACTAAGATATAAAATAAGAATCCGTTTGGATTGCTTTTAATTAAAAAAAAGAAAAAGTTAGTATCTTATATAGGTCCTGTTCAATAACACTAACAAATAATTTTTTGGAATAACTTTTAGTATTTTGACCTAACCAAAATACTATTTCCTCAAGTAATTATCATTCGGTAATATAGTGTTTTGAATTGACTTTTCAACAAATTTTTAGTGTTTTAACTAACTTTTCTCAAAAGTTTTAGAGTAGTTTTTTTTGGCAATTCTACTCTGTCTCTAATTTCTCTCTATATTTTTACCTTTTTTCACAAAAATTAGTTTCAAATTCTATCTACATGAAAATATATTAAAAAATATAAGTTTTATTAGTCAACTTATCAAAATAAATTTTGAATCTATTAAGAATATTTTTATAATATCTGTTACAAATTCTTTATCAAAAAATTAATTTTATTATGTGTCATAACCCCGACCCCAGACCCTAAGCCTGCAAGCAAGACTAGCGTTTTAGGCATAACTAATAACTATTTGGACCTTTAAATTAACTGCCCTAAAATGGTCAACTTAAATTATTAGTTATACTTGTACTGTTCACTTATAAATAAGTCGCAAGCCACCCTACAAACTAATATGTGACATTAGAATCACACCTCCCTCCCCCAAATTGATGTGGGATATTACAATCGCCTCCTATACGTCCTCATCAGGGGTATATAATTAATATTACACAAGATTGGGCAGTGCAAGATTCTAGAAGTGGCTCCTGTGGGCTCAAAAGGTGGCTTTCACTGTAGACTTAGAGTAATAGTTTGTCCCACATAGTACATAGCTTCCACAACTAACTGGTAACTAGCTCTAAATATCATTCTATCATGCCTTCAAGCCTAGACGCCAAGCCTGCGAGTGAGGCTAGTTGTATAGACATAATCAATAACTACCTGGGCATTTAAACCAACTAGGCCAAAATGGTCAACCCAAGTTATTAGTTATACTTGAACCACCTACTTATAAACAAGTTACAGGTTACCCGACAAATCAATGTGAAACATTACACTATACATATTAAAATATTATTATAGAAAATAAATATCTAATTAAAAAATAATCTATCTTATCCAATAATGGTACTAATAATTAGAATTACTGTAATAATAATAACAATAGTAATATGATATCAATGTCATTTGATGTCATTTTAGATTGATCACCTGATCCAATAGCTTATTTTATCTAATATATTTTATTCAATCATCTAGTCAAACAACTATTGGCTAACACCTAAAATATAATATCTATTAGCTATCCAATCAACTATTAGTTACGCATACCATTATCAGCTACCCTAACAAATACTTGTGCCAAACAAGCCTTTAGTCTCTCATTTTTTACTCTTTTAACATTTAAATATCTTAGTCTTAAAACATCACAAATCAGTCTTTCATTTTTGCAATTTATAACATTATTGGTTCTTAAGTCAAAAATCATGAGAAATTAAGGGTGCTTTTGGTTTGCATGTTTTCTGTTTTCATTTCTATAGAAAATGAAAATTAGGATAGAAAACTCATCTTGTTAACTATTGTCATTGTCATTTTCAAAAAATGGATAACAGTTTTCTAGAAAATCAAAAAACATAAAAAAAGGTGTTTTCTTTGAAAACAAAATGTCAATTTGTAAAATTTTTAGAAAGCAAGGTGGCAATTTTGTAAATAACTCTAAATATTTAAAAAAACAAGGTGGTAATTTTGTAAACAACTTTTAGAGATTTAGAAAATACAGTGGCAGCTTTGTAAATATATTTAAAATTTTTAAAAAACAAAGTGACAATTTTGTAAATATCTCTAGAAAATTTAGAAAATAATGTGGCAATTTTGTAAATAAATGTCAAAAATAAAAACACTTTTATTAACCAAACATATTCTCTAAATTTTAGAAAACAAAAAATGAAAACTATTTTCAGAAAATAAAACTAGAAAATAAAAACAGAAAACAAGTAAACCAAATGCAACCTAGCAATTTGGATGAGTAAAGAAAGTTTGCCCATACTATTCTTTCCATTTTAACCTAGTTGATAAACCCATTAAGGTTCATAGGTTTCCTTCAATAGCTGTCTTCGTAGTCCCCCACTACTAGGGACATAAACTCTTTTGTCTTTTGCATAGAGCAACGCGTCTTTAAGTTAATACTTCCAAATAATGCCATCAGCAACTCGTTTAGCAAGCTTTTTGAAGTTATCATCATTTTCAGACTATTTTCTGATCTTGCTAATGAAATTAAGGATTTTTTATTTTTTTGACCCAATTTTTAATATACTGCGCAAAAATGACCTGCTTTTGGATTGGATTTCAAAAATGACCCAATCTCATTCTGAGAACGCGTCGGGCGCGCTCCCAGAACGAGACCGCGTTCTGGGAATGCGGTCGCATTCCCAAAACACTGCTGGTGTTTTTGCAATTTTTTTTTTAACATACCTTGTTTTTTCATTATTTATTTATATGACGGTATTACGCTTTTCCCTTATGCAGTTATTTATGATCCGTGGATGTTTTTATTTCAGCATTATGGACACTACATTATCAATTTGACATTATACACTTAATTATTTCTGTTGAAGTGAACATTATGCTGTAATTATAAACAAAACATTACAAAATTACAACTACGTAAACAAAACAAGATTACAACTAAATAGGATTACTTAGATTACAATTAATATATATTACATAACAACATTCAATATTACAACTAATACACATTACATAACAACATTACAAGATTACAACTATACGCTACGCATTTTGATTATTGGGGCAAGTTGGAGCAATGTGGCGTTGTTGACCGCATGCTGTACACCTTCGTCGTCTTCCTTGGTTTTAGCGATCCATCTTGTTTCGAATGCACCGGCCTCCAGCTTGAAATAATGTCCATAATGCTGAAATAAAAAGCATTCACAGATCATAAATAACTGCATAAGGGAAAAATATAATACCGTCCCATAAATACATAATAAAAAAATAAGGTATGTTAAAAAAAAAGTTGCAAAAACACTAGCCGCGTTCCCGGAACACAGTCTCGTTCTAGGAACGCGCCCAACGCATTCCCAGAACAAGATTAGGTCATTTTTGAAACCTAATCCAAAAGTAGGTCATTTTTACGCAGTATATTAAAAATTGGGCCAAAGAAATAAAAAATCCGTGAAATTAGTTTCTCCACTATTAATGTGAGCAGCTCAGAACATCAGCAACGGCATTATGTCTGTCTGGTTAGTCCACCTGCTAGAAATCAGACTCACCCAAGAACTCTTGCCGACGTGTGTGCTTAGGAGTTAGCTTTTTCTATGTCTTGAAATATGTGTTGATTACGTTGTCAATGGCCACAGTGAATTTTGTCTCTAACAAGTAGTGCTTCCACACCTCTAAGCAATGTACTACGACCACTATTTCCTTTTCATGGGTACTGTACCATGTCTCTGTATTTTTCAGTTTCCAACTTTCAGAGACTACAAGATGTTTGCCTTACACCAACACCCTACCAATAACATGGTCAGATCCATTAGTATGGACATCAAATAGTTGTTAAGCTTTGACGACTTCAACATAGGCTGTGATAAGATGCCCTGTTTTAATTGTCTTAAAAGTAGCTTCACGTACCATTTTCCATTCTTACATGCAATCTTTCTTTAATGAATCAGTTAACAGTCGTGCCAGTTTAGAATACCCATCAACAAACCCTATAGTAATTTCCCAGTTGCAAGAAAGAATGCAGCTCAACGACCTTGGTTGGTCTAGGCGACAAAGTCACCGCCTCAACCTTCTTTACATTTATTATTATCTTACCATAGAAGATGACATGCTAAGGAAAGATATAGAGTCTCAAGCAAACTAGCACTTTTCCTTCACGTACAATTTGTGGTTCTTCAACTGCTTGAACACTACCCTTATGTACACCAAGTAATCCTATAAGGACTTATTGGTATATCACGATATCATTCAAGTACACAATAACAAACCTGGTCTAGGAACTCTTAGAGCACATCATTCATCAAATTGCAAAATTTAGTTGTGGCATTAGTTAAAACGAAGGGCATCACCTTGAACTCATAAGACCTGTACCTCGTCAAACAGGTTATCTTAGGCTCGTCCCCTTCAACGAATTACACTTGCCAATAGCCTGAGTCAAATTAATCTCAATATGAAATCTTGCCTTAGGTAGCTTGTCAAACAAATCCAACACATAAGGGATTGGATATTTGTTTGCATATCCTTAACGAACTATCCTGCTTCTTTTGGAATAGCATAGGAGATCCACAGGAAGTCTCGGAAGGTTCAATAAACCCCGCCTGTAATAACTCATCTAGTTGGTTCCTTAACGCGGCAAGTTCAGCAGGTGACATCCAATAGGGTGCCTTTACCGGAGGGCTAGCTCCTGGTTCCAGTTCAATTTTGTGGTCTATGTTAAGCCTAAAAGGTAATGCCTTAGCAATACATGAGGCTTGATATCTATAAATGAAGATTTTCTAAAAGATATTTTATTCATTCTTTTGTGTGTCTATACAAGTAATTTACAGAGGTATTTATACACAAAATTGAGGGCAAAAAGGCAATAAAATCTCTACAAATTAGGAACTAAATTGCTACTGATTAGGGCCATAAGATCAATTAGGGCCTAAGAATCTGGCCTTGATTGGCTTGCTTCAGTTGTTTGTTTTGTGGTTACGGGCGATTTCTGGGAGCTTGAGACTGTGGCCTTGATAGTGATTGTTGAGCTCGTTGTTGAGCTCGTTGTTGCTTACTGCTTTCTTCTTCTTCTCCGGCGTCAGACTCACTGGCAGTTTGGCTTCGAGTAACAACCATGTGAAACCAATGGGAATACTCAATCGATCTTCACAATCTAATCCTATAAAGAATCATATAACACTTCTTGATGGAATCTTTTGTTAAAGCTACCTGCAACACAATGAAGTATAAGCACTGGTATGGTACTGGCCAAAGAACCTATATTGCTTGAGTCGGAGTATTTCTTTAGAAGGTAATTTTTTAGTAAGAGAGTGAGTGGAATGAACTAGTTACCTAATTTAGTACAACTAGGTCATTTTTATAGTTTAGAGATGTTCTGTTTGTACTAACCAATTGTTGGGCAATATAGCCTTATCAGATTATTACATGAATGGTTAGTCAGTATTGCCTTATTTGCAGTACCCGATAAGAACTGGATGCAACCTCAGCTTAGGTCATCCTTGCACTCTGTTTTCTCTCATCAGGTCGTGAGCATGGCCCGACCCCATATCACAACTAATCTCTGATATCTCTCCTTATCAATTAACTCTTTAATCCCTGTGTACAGCTTATGATTACTCTCAATAGGCAATTTTGTTGGTTTGCAACCTAACGTACCAAGTTTTCTAAGAGATCTAGAATATATTTCCTTTGAGAAATGAAGATTCCTTTTCCTGATTTGGAAACTTCAATTCCTAGAAAATATTGCAATTTTCCCAGATCTTTGATCTCGAATTCTTGAGCCAAGAGCTTCTTCAGTCGAGCCATCTTTTCTTTGTCTTCTCCTATCATCATTATGTTATCAACACAAACTATAAGAACAATGATCTTACTTTTATGATGTCTTATAAAAAGAGTATGATCAACATTGCTTTGTTGATAGCCAAAAGTGATCATGGCTTAGCTAAATCTATCGAACCATGTTCTAAGAGATTGTTTCAATTGTGATCATGGCTTAGCTGAATCTATCGAACCATGTTCTAGGAGATTGTTTCAATTTGTACAAGGCCTTCTTTAATCTACATAGTTTTTCTTATATTCTCTCGTCATCAAATCCAAGAAAAGTCTTCATACACATATCTTCTTCCAAATCTCTATCTAAGAAGGCATTTTTCATGTGAAACTGCTGCAAATCCCAATCAAGGTTGGTCATACAAGGTAACAAGATTCTGATCGTGTTCATCTTGATGACTGGGGAAAATTTATCCTAGAAGTCTACTGCATAAGTTTTGAGTGAATCCTTTAGCTACTAATCTAGCTTTGAACCTTTCAATTGAACCATTAGCTTTGTGTTTCATAGTGAACACCTATTTGCATCTAACTGGTTTCTTGTTTGGTAGAGGAATAATAAGTTCCAACATCTTATTTTAGCCAAAGCCTTTATTTCTTCAACCATGGCTTCTTTCCATTTAGGATATTTGAAAGCTACCTTTCAATCCTGGGGATAGACATAGAGGAAATGGACAAGGCCAAGACTCTATAGCAAGGTGACAAGGAATCATAGGAGACAAATTTAGAAATCGGATGTTTGGTACAAGACCTGACACATTTTCTTTGAGCAATAGGTTTATCTAAATCATTAGTAGAATATGAGATTAAAGACAACTCACTGGAAAAGAAAGACAAGGTATGATGCATGATGGATTCTTCTTTTCTCTTGTTTCGCCTTGAGTATCACTTTAAATTAGGTCTATTCAATCGCACAATAATCTTCTCTTCAATAGTAATCTCTTTTGAACTTCCCTAATCATCAGAACTCTCTTATGGGGTAAAGTCTTCAAGGGATACAAAACTAGGTACCAACTCTTCTTTTTCATTACTCTTCCCTTGAAGAGATGATATGGGTTATGCTGAAGTAAGGCTCATTTTCTCGAAAAGTAACACCCATATTGACAAAATACTTCCTCAATAAAGAATGATAACATTTGTAACCCTTTTGTGTTAGAGAATACCCAATAACCACGTAGTTGAGGGCTCTCAGATCTAGTTTCCTAGCTATTCTATTATGAACAAAACATATACACCCAAATACCTTTGGAGGAACAGTATAATTATTTGTTCCTTGTAAGATCTCTAAAAGGCACTTAAAGTTGAGAGTTTTGAGAAGTATTATATTGATAAGATAAGCAACTGCCAGGACTGCTTCCTCCTAGTAAGATTTTGGGAGATTCATGGTGAACATAAGAGATCTAGCAACTTCTAATAGATGTCTATTCTTTCTTTCAACCACTCCATGCTGTACACTAGTATAAGGACAACTAGTTTGATGTATTATCCCATTGGACTCCAAGTAGGTACCAAACCTACTATCTATTATTTCTGTGCCATTATCTATTCTCAAAATTTTTATTTTTTTATCAAATTGAGTACAAACCAGCTTATGAAAAGATTGGAAACACAAAAGTATGTCACTTTTTGCTTTTATCAGATATACCCACCCAATTCATCTTGGTGCAACAGTCAATATATGCTTCAAACCATCGATTACCTAAAAATGGTATAGTCTGAGTAAGACCCCATACATCAAAGTGGACAGTCAAAAACGGGGTTGTACTTTTATTATTGCTTAAAGGATAAGAGTTTCTAGTATACTTGGCATACTTACAAGCATCATAAAACAAAGAATCAAGCTGAGTCTTTGAGAACAAATTAAGATATAATTTCTCTAAGACCAAAGGATGGATGCCTTAACTGTCTATCCCATTGTATTATTTCCTAGTTTATATCCTTATTTCCTCGAAGAAAAACGTGATATGGAATAGAACTATGACTCCTTTCCAACATATATAAGCCATCATACAATCTACCATTGCCAATCCTTTTCCCTATTTGAAGGTCCTAAATAACATAATAATCAAGAAAAACTCAATTTTGCAGTTTAAAGCTTTGGTGATAGCATTGACAGATAAGATATTAACAAGGAACCAAGGAACATGAAGGACAGATGATAGCTTAATATTGGGAGCATAAATAATAGAACCTATTCCAGATATAAGGGTAAGAGAACCATTGACTATTCTGACACTATCTTTTTTTTTTTTGACATGGAGAGTAGTTAAAGAAGCCATTAGAGGAGCTTGTTATGTGTCTATTAGCACCAAAATCAATAATCCATGAACTAGTATCAAGGTGGACATTGAAAGCATTACTTGACTTTACAAAGTTGGATATTGCACTAGTGGAAGAGTCACATTATGACATAAGATGCTAGACATGCTGGATTTCATTAGCAAAAAAAATATGAACAGAGGTTGTCTTTTTGGAGGACTCTACAGTCTTTGACAAATTTGCTTAAGTCTTTGTTAGCTGACTCGTTTTCCTTCTCGACCTCTAGTGGGTCGACCATGCAACTTTCAATTGGTCTCCTTGGTATGCCGCTGTTTCCCACAATAATCACAGTGTAGATAATCTTTATCAAAATTATTTGTCTTCTGTTACTCATGAAGGCCACTAGCAACTAACCCAGCCTTTTCAACAAGGGCTATGTAGAGCATGGCATTCCTCATGTTTTCTTTCTATAGGACATAGGATTAAGCCTGCCCAAGAGAAGGAAAAGGGATTTTACCAAGAACCTGAACCCTTATATGATTATATTCATTGTTCAACCCAACCAGAAAATCATAGACCCATTCCTTTTCAACTAGTTTTTGAAATTTCACTGTCTCTAGTATAGTCTACTTGGAAGTCTTGATAATAAAAAAGTTCTTACAGCCACACAGTTTAGAAAAATACTGAGAAATTGTCATTTAACCTTGCTTTGTGCCATGGACTTTATTCCAAATTTTAAAGATCTAAGCATCATTCCCCATTCGTGAGAATATTAGAGTAGTTGTGTTTCGTAGTTTTGCTATAGTGTCAAGTAACAAATATGTTATGGAAATTTAGGGTTGCACAGAGTTGATAAGCAATGCTATAACAAGTGAATTTTCTAAGTCCCACAAATTGTAATTGGGATTAGAGGGGTCTAGTCTCTTCTTCTTACCATAAATATAATCCTGCAATTCTCTAGCTTTGATAAATAATAAGCAAGATCTAGACCAAGCTAGGTAATTAGAACTTCCATCAAGTTTTATAGGACTGATTTGTAAATAGGAGTTATCATTAACATGGTTACTCTTACAGTTTACAGCTTTTGTGTCTGGCATAGTAGCAAGGAAAAGCTAGGACAATAAAATAGAAGGAATAAATAAAGAAATAAAACCTAGACCATGTTGAAACCAAAATAAAAATGTCTAATAAAGGCCAAAAGCTGCTGACTGGCGTCAAAAAAACCAAGCAAAGTGGTCAAAAGAAGTATATCTTGTGATGGGAAGGAGAAAACTCTACCTCCAAAAAGAGCACAGATTCTGATACCATGAAAATTTTGTAAAAGAGATTTTATTCATTCTCTTATGTGTCTATACAAGCAATTTACAGAGGTATTCATACACAAAATTAAGGCTAAAAAGAAAATAAAATCTCTACAAATCAGGAACTAAATTGCTACTAATTAGGGTTTAAGAATTTGCACACACACCAAGAGAAAAATGAGGCTCCACCTTGTGGGTCTTAGCTAATAAACTACTTATAGTATACAACAACCCTAAAGTGGTAAGAGCCTAGAAATATTATTATTCCCAATAGTTCCCCTCTTTAAACTTTCTAGAAAAGGAATATTCTCTTAGGATAAAACTATCCAAATACTCCACATCAGACACACTATAAATATCTTTCATGTGGAGTTCAATTATCTTGTTAAGATATCCATAAGTTAGATTAAGAAAAAACTGCATAATTAGATCCTTTTCCTAACTTCTAACTTAAATCTTAATTAAGCAACTCACATAATTATTCTTCCTCAACTAATTGTATCCAATAGGATCGTGGCTAGTAGAAGAACCAAAAGACATAATTATTCTGACCTCCTAAAATGGCCAAAATGCTCTCGCCATCGCTTTGGCAATATTAAGGATGCTTTGACCTTAGTTTATCTCCACTAGAGGACCAAAAAAATCCTTAACTATTGACCTAAAATCTTATACAGTATTAGATATTATGTACATCATTCAATAATACAACCATCACAATGGTGAAAGGATAACCTATATAAGAGCTGCACATATGTTATTTATATGTCAAAATATGCAGCTATAATAAATTCTTATTTTTACATGCATGTTAATATATCATGTTGCCAAATTGAAATTAGAACTATGAGTAGAATTCACACAAGTGTGGAGGTGCAATTTTCAAATTTTAAGCCAAGTTGTCATCTTTTGTTATGATTTATTAGTGTTTTGCAAATTGTGTTTAACCTAAGGTGAGAAAGCATGCATGATCCTGTTACAATAGGATATCTTATAAGACATCTTCAGGGAGTTAAATTTCGTTCAAATTTGCAGTACCCTTTTCCTTGCCCTTGGTTTTTCTTTTTCTTTTTAAAGAAATTTCTTCCTTTTCGTTTTAAATCTAAGTTAAGAATACATCTTTTTCTATTAATGTCAGGCATCATTATGCATATGTGATGACCTTTTGCCTTCCAAAAAGATTTTGAGCCCATTCCTTCTATTAATGTAAAATGACTTTCTGATTTGCTTATCTAAAGATGCTCAATAAATAAAATGTGTCCAACTACTTAAATCATGATTTTTCTTTCAAAAATTATTTGATTTTGAAAAAATATAAAAGTTGTAATTAGTGTCAAAAACTTGCTAAAAGTTCAATTTGACAAATATATTTTATATTTTATTCTCAGTAAAAATTAGTTATTGATAAGAAACAAACATGTAAAAAATATTTAATTTTCCTCTATGTCGAACATGTACTATACTAGTTTAAATCAAATTAAGAGTTCGTTTATATTGACTTTTTTTAAAAAAAATACATGGGTAAGCAAGGATTTTGCTGAACCAAAAACATATATATATATATATATATATATATATATATATATATATATATATAGAAAATAACAATGTAGTGTTCAGATATTTCAGATATTTCTTTTCATTGTCCGGTTTTGATCCCAAAGTCCTAGGTATCCAATTGTAAAGTTCCATACTTTTGCCTTATTATAGTACCCTTGTTAATTCAGATGAAATGAAAACAAGACGTGCATTGTAGAATTATAAAACTGTGGCACTATTCTCACAGTCCACTTCCCTTTTGGCTTAAAAAAAATCAGCTTTCACATATACAAATTTTGCAGCAGCCTGGACATAAGGCTATGCAGAACCATTCCAGGGAGATTGAATCATCAATTTCCACAGGCCTGTTTCCTCCTGGAGTCAGATTCTATCCAACTGATGAGGAACTTATCGTTTATTACCTGGAAAACAAAGTGAAATCGCATCCGCTCCCGACACGTTTGATCGGAGAAATAGAGATTTCTAACCATGATCCATGGGAGCTACCAAGTTTGTCTTTCTACCATCTGCTCTAAATAAGTCTTTTCCATCAGAATCTTGCTTAAAACATTCTCATGACTTGTTTTCTCTTTCTCCTTTTTCGCCAATTCTGGGATTTGCTTTGTACATTTCCCGGATTCTGGATCACACAGGTAAGGCTGTTTATGGAGAAGAGGAATGGTACTTCTTCACTCCAAGGGATCGGAAGTACCCACGGGGAAAGAGGCCTAATAGAGCAACGCGTTCGGGTTTCTGGAAGGCCACGGATAAGGATAGGCCTATTGTTAATTCCTCTGGCAGAAGAATAGGAATCAAGAAACCTCTAGTCTTCCACTCCGGAAAGGCTCCAAATGATGTTAAGACGAATTGGATCATGACCGAGTACAGATTGCCCAACACATTAAGGCAATCATCGAGGTCAGGACGATCCATGCGAGTAAGTAGCCTATACGTTAACAATACTGCTAAACAACGATCTTTCTCTCTTGTTTGTTCCTTGCACAAGCACCATCTTAATCACTTTACCTTCCAATCCTGATGTCTTTGCATCACTCACCGTGGGCGATCCACCCTGTCTCCAGAAAATATTTCAAAACAGATTAGTATTTTTAGTTTGCATAACCATTTAGCTGGCATAGACCGACTATTTTGGCCCCAGAACCATTTAATCCTTACTCCCAGTGCAACTGCTGAAGCAGTGCCTGGATGTAGATTTCTACATTAACAATACGGCCTGGAAAACGGGCCTTTTGGCTTATATACAACGGAAAACGCAAATATTTGATGCCAACATATATTACTAAAATGTACTTTTTCATAGGCTCCACATTTCACCAGAGTGTGGACTCAAAACAATCTTCAGCTATGTTTCACAACTACAAATCTCAGCTAGAGTCGACTGTCTAGACCAAGATCTAATTGTATAATCAGGGAAGATGGCTGAGACTACATATGGTGCAATTTCATGTTCATGGGTCTGAAATTACTTTCCAAACTCGTATACAATGCAGTTGGACGATTGGGTCCTGTGTCGCGTCAAGCAAAAAGGCAACATGTCAAATAATGCAGGGGAAGTTCAACCTAATTCCAGACAACTCACTGGAGGTGTGGTTGATCTTCAAACTGGACATCAGGATGGTTCTGATGGAAGACAACTCACTGGAGGTGCGGTTGTCCCTCTTGAAATTTCTTCCGACCAGACCATCCTGTTGCCCGACGGAAGCAGTTTCAATCTGCCAAATGTTATGGAGCTCCCTTCAGTAACCACTGGTGGTCATACAAAGACATGTCCAGACTATCTTCTGCTAGACGCCCTTTTCAGTACTGTTCAAAACCTGCCTCGTATTGAAAACGTTCCAGGGACCTCGGAAAGCAGCAACATCAGCAAAAGCCTTGATGCAGAGAATGAACACGGCCAAGGCAGAGGAATCTTCACAACGAATTCTCTCTTCCAGAATGTCTATAGCTCATCCGAGGGAATGCATGCAAATGAACCGTACAACAATCTCCAGCAGCCTACCAAGTGGATTTCTACCGAGGCTTGCGACAAGGATTTCATGTCAAGTAACCAGCCAACAACTACTGTTGCAGGCTTCTATGATCAATATCAACCCCAAGGAGACATCATCAACTTTCAGCAGTGAAATGTCATCATAAAGTTACTTGAAAGTGAATGTGCTGTATGCTGGATAAAATTGGTTGTTGTGTCAATATCATTCAACAATAATCTCAACAACCTGCAGTGAACTTTGTAAAACTTAGTATGAAACGGTGTAATGTCTTACTTGATGCATAGGTTACTGTGTGAATTATCATTAAACAATAATGTAATTATGTAAATAACCTGCATCATCTTCATCTGAGTTATGTGAACTCTGTGAAACTTAGTATGGAACTTTGTAAATTGTCTCAAGATTACTGAAAATGTTCTGTTTCTTGTCTTCTGTTTCACTTGTTGATAATGTAAATTAAAGCATTAAATAAATCCCATATCATACACCATCCTCTTATTAATTAGTTGATAACTCATCATTGTACAGTACAGAACAACACTCATTTGACAAAATGAGAAAGTAGGAATCTAACACAAGGATAAACAATATTCTTTTTCTTGGGTTTTGTCGAGTAAATATATTTATGGTCTTCGAAAAAGCTGACATTGTTTGACTTATCCTCTTGGATTTTTATTAGTAGTAAGTAGATATTATTGGGCAATAGAATAAAAGGAATATCGACACTTTTAACAGGGTGCGAAGGAGCTTTTTATAAGTTATTCAAACCAACTTATGGGTATAAAAATAAATTTGATAGCGTTTGGTAATTTTCACTAATATTCAAGTAAAGAAAAAAAAAAACACTCCCCCTCATTTTTTTTTTTAATGTGGAAAAAGACTACGTATAAACTGTAAAAGTTTCAAAGGTTACACCCCTACAAACACAGACACGCACTCACACACAAACACACTCGCTCAAGCACTCGTACACACTTGCAGAAAACAACCAACAAAAAATTTAAAGAAAAGGAAAGACAAGAAAAAAGGAACAAAACCAACATAATTTTGAATATTTCCATTTTGTTTATTTTTATACAAATTGCTAATATATTTTATTTCATCTTTAATAACTTTGCAATTAACGCTTCCGCAGTATATCAAATGAAAATAAATTCAATTGTTACCTACTACATATTTTTAGTTATTTAATTTTAAAATCAGTGATACAAAATTATAATTATTAAAATTTATATTACAAATTAGATACAAATATTTATGTAAATAACCTTTTTCCAGAGTTTCAACTTTTTCCGAAATCAAACCAAATAGTTATTGTCAAATATATATATATATATACACTTTTTTCAGGAAAAAAGTGTTTTTCCTGAAAAAATGTAAATCTAAACAAGCCCTTAGTTCCATGCAATAGTTAAAAATCCGTTGCTCGAAAAAGTATATATAGCAGGTGAATAGATACTGTAATGCCCAGGAACTGTAAACTACAGACTCTACTCAACATGCAAGCATTAGCAGCCTCAGCAAAAAAAGACCAATCAACAATTCAAAACAAGGTAAACATATGAAGGCAAGATTCTGTTGAAGAGTGACAAAGTAGAGCTTCTGATGATAGTATATTGATATGAATTTCAGTGCAGGTTACACTAGCAACTATACAGAAGATATATAGACAGAAGTCAATGGCAAACAAAGTGCACACAGGAATATCCGGTGCTACAGTATGCCACTAGAGAAAGGAAAGTTGGCATGCATAAACTTCTGTTCTGATATGAAACATCCATGGGCAGTTACGCTTAGACCTATTCCCCATATAGCTCTCCCGATCATCGTAAAGAGGTTATTGCACCAGAGAATTAAACAGTAGAGATTTACTATGAGGATTTGCAGATCAGCTCTGGAATGAATCTCCCGCCATGTAATGTTTGCGTACCATTTTTCGGTATTCTGCAAAAAACAATTCCCCACATATTTCAGTAACTAATTTCAAGTAAAGAGCAATTTTGATTATATTAGCTATCCTATTCTTAGTTGCTATTTGTAGTGAGCATTAGACGAAAGTCAGGCCTGCTTCCAAGTCCAAAAAATAATATCGTATTTGGGCTGACAAAACAAAGGGCAAACAAATATTTGAAGAAAACGAAGCTTCAAGAAATGATGCGTGCTAAAGCAAGCATAAATGAAGAAAATACATAGCCCGTATCAGGCTTGGCAACCAACAGGGGATCTAGAATTTATTTCACCGGTAGCAATGAACACAATTTGATAATTCATACGAATAGCAGTATTTTATGTGGGGCTAGTTGATTTGTCAACCTAAAATGCACATATATTTACTAATTGAAGTTGGGGTTACTGCACTGGCTTTATAGTGCATCCACCACTTTTGGTAACAGAAAGAATATAAAAGGAGAGAATTGTTTACCTTCTTGGTTTTTCCAGAGTGCAGCAGCAGAACTATTGAGAGGGCTCTCAATATTGGGTTCTGGGAATGGAAAATCTTAGGATGAGATAATACCTAAAGGAATATTCCAAAGAATACAAAGACAAAACATAGACAACACCCCGAACCTCCTAAGAGACTTTGGATGGATAAAAGAATGGTTCTACAATCATAAGCTGAAGACCACTTGTCCTGTAAGCAAAGACAAGGAAGAGATTGTGACTTCACTAAAAGGAAATCCAGGCAAGTACAATTCTTCTTCATTGAATTACTTCATGAGAATACGGTGGTAAGTGGCACACAATTTTATTGTGCCAATTTTCTATATGGTCCAAGATGATTTCCAGGAGAAGAGATCAAAAGGGCCAGAAATCATCGTAGGATAGAAGTTATGGATGTGGATAACATTGTTTCCCACAAGGAAAGGTAGATTAGAACATGAAAAAATTGTGATTATAATTTGATGTACTTTTCAAATCAACCTCAACTAACAGGGCAAAAACAAAGAGAACCACTCTGAAGAAACAATATAATTACATTGAAGAGTCTGGCAATGTAGCATATCATATTACATGCACTGCTTTGACGAAGAAGATGGTAACTCCATCACCCCTAAAAGTCATCATGAGCCCTTCAGATGTATTATGAACATTTTGCACAACCAGACAGAGTTTCGATTTTCTTCATCTTAGAACCAGTACCCTTTTGTTTTAACTATATATCAGAAAAATTATGAACGATGTTTCACCTGAAGAATGTCTAAACATATATTTCCATACTGGTCAACATTTGGATGGAAGCACATTGTCTCGAACTTCACTTGAGGAGGCTTGAAAGGATAATCATGTGGAAACCGTAAAGAAAGTTTGTAAGATAGACCCTCATACAAAGTTCCCTGGCCGCCTTCTATGGTGCCAATCCATGAAAAGATACTATCTCCTTCAGGAAAAGCAGATATCCCAACATCTCCACTCATCTGTGTAGATGAAAAATTAGCACAAGAAGTTAGCAATCTAATCATCATACCTCCTTTTAGCAAGCTAATGAGAAGAACTAAATTTCTCCTACAGAAAACCAAATGATAGTGATCAAATGTTACACAAGATATATCCCCAAACTAGATCTTCAATCTCTTTAAGCAACATCTAGAACTTTGACCACATGATAAAAACCAAAATTAAACAGAAAAGAAACATAAATGGAACCATTGCAAATGTCAATTACCTAAGCTAGAAAACCAAAACAGAAAAGAAACATAAATGGAACCATTGCAAATGTCAGTTACCTAAGGAAGAAAACCATGTGTTCTCTAGATATCGCTGTCAATATGGCATATCATTTTCTAACTTTTCTAAGGTGCAGGTTAAGACAAGGTGCAGGTTAAGACCTTGCAGTGCCTTCGCCCAACAAGTTTGTAGACAGACATCTTCCCATGAAATCCCAAGGTCTAGTGTGAAAAAGCTGACCTATTACTGACTCTCTAGCTTAAGACATTCACGTCTATTTTCACAACAAGTATAAACTACTGACTTTTTTCCTTCAGAATCAAGTAGCAACATGCGAAAGTTTATGAACAACAAGGAATACATGCACTGCTTCTTTTGCAATACTTAAAAAAGTCTCTCATGGCCCAATTATTATTACAGCCTTCTCTAGCATAGAATTCCGCCTTCGGGGTCAACCCGGAGGCTTCTATGAGGAAGGCGGAGCAAAGGAGGCTCGAGGGCTTGTTAAGGAAGGCGGCAAGGGCCACGAAAGGCGTTTTCTGGTCCCCCCTGAGCCGGGGGGTGCTTGTGGAGGGGGTGTGCCACGACAAAACAAGGGAATGAAAGGCTGCTTTGCGTTGGATGCTCTTTACCCTCCTCACAATGATGGCTCTGCTGTCATTACCCAAAGGATTGATCAAGTACATTTTCTTTAAGATTGGTCTTTCTTCAGTAAACTAAGCTACATTGGTAACATAATAGATATACTAATACTAGAAAAAGCAAAGAGAGAAGAAAGGACAACATTCCAAAAGATTAATCAAACTCAAAATTCAGCATCAAAGGTCAAAGGACAGTACATCAACAGTTCCATTTGACGTCACTCCCTGCAATCAAATGACCACTACCGGTCATAACATATAAAAATTATTTATCAAGGAAATATGTTTTAATTCAGTTAATGATCCTACTCTCGATGAACTAGAAAAACCCTGCCAGCCCAAAAAAATTTGATTTTACACCAACATATTGCTTTTCTTTCCTAACTTTTTCACTTCAATGGTTTAAGACAAGTTGCCAACAATAGGAATTAACTCCAGAGTTTACCAAAAGTTTTTCTTGAAAATGTGCAGATACACGTTGAGGAACATCTATAAGAGCCTGCATAAATAACGAAAAAGAAAAGCAGGAGAAGGAAAAGGAAAATATACTCCAGCAGACTGAGGTGGAACAAATACGATCAGTAGGTGATCAAAAATATGAAAAAGAATTCAACAGCCTCCGATTTGAGAGATTCCTAATCATCTTGAACATTGCAGAATTTAAGTTAAGGTGAAACTCAAAAATGAAATCTGAGTTTTACCCAAGGCCAAAAAATGAGGACCTTCTTTCCAGCAACTTTTAACTTGTTTCCTGATTTTATGCAAAATCGATAGTTTTCTTGCAATTAAATCAACATTTTACCCACTCCACATCACAAAATAATCTCGCATAGCCGCCTATGAGGGCAGGGGAACTTCAGTAACACACTCACACTCACACACACACACACACAAAGGAACTCCAAACAAGCACATAGTGATAACAATAATTAGTTCGAACAAGAACTCCTTTCTAGATTTAAGCAATTACTTATTGGTGACAATGTCATTGAACACACTTCATCAAGCCAATTTTATACAAAACACACACACACATGAATCCTATAAAGACATACATATCATAGCCAATTTCATACATACATTTGTCTGAGAAGCAATTCCACACATACATACCCATGCACACAAAAGTACATATATACACACAGACACGCGCGCGGCCGAGAGAGAGAGAGAGAGAGGGCCTAACAAGAGGATACCATAAGAGCCATAAGCTCCTTTTGCAACCTGCAAAAACAAAAACACCAAAATTTATTCAACTTTATGACAACCCTATATATCCCAACAAAAATTACAAGCTTCTTCAACTACAATTAATTACAAAACCAAGAAACAAAAATCCAATCTTTATCATAAAGAATCAAGAAAACTGACAACCCTATAAATTCCAACAAAAAATTACAGGCTTCTTCAACTACAATTAATTACAAACCCAAGAAAAAAAAATCCAATCTTTATCATAAAGAATTAAGAAAACCCACCTCTGAGTAACAGAATTAGTATCAATAGTATTAGAAGAGGCCTTGACTTGCTTGGATTGGGCAGGTGGCGATTGGTCGTGGGCCGGCGTTGACCGGACCTCCATGACGGCGGTTGGGTGGTGGTGGGTAACGGCGGAGCTGATCAATCAGTACTTTTTGGACTTTTTCTTTCTTTTCTTTTTGTATCTTTAATAATAATAATATGTGTTTCTCTTTAATTTTCTATGTGGTTTTGTTTGTTTATTGTGTGATTATTAGTCGAAAAACAATAGACAGCGGAGGTGTAAGAAGGTGATGGATGCGTTTACACTTTGTTTGGATTTATGCGGAAAGTTTAACAAAAGAAAGAAGAAGATAGTATTCTAAAGGAAATAACTAATGTTTGGATTAAAAATAACATAAATTAATTCATTAATTATATATATATGTATACATTTGGTTAAATTAAGAGAGAAAAGATAAATTTTTTATGCGAATAGATATTTTACATCCTTTCTTATGAAGGCTACATTTTGAGTCATTAGCAAAGTTATAGTAGTTTTTTCTACGGTTTTTACTTAGACACCAACCTAACTTTTAATAATTCTCATAAAATTCAAATTCAAATTATTATTTTTGAAAAAATAATTTTAATCTCTTTAACTATTCTCTAATTAAAGTGGTTATTTCAAACATTTTGATCATTATATTAATTAAAGTGAAACTCGGAAGGAAAATGATCCTTTTGTCCCTCCCCAACCTTTCCCTTTTCCCTCTCTCTCCCGACGAGTTGTTAATGAATTGACTGATTTGATGGGAATTATTAGGAAGGACAACAAGACAAAGGCTTATACAACTTTGCTTTCCTTTATCACATATTTATTATCTTTTTTCCTTGAACAATATATACTTAATTTGCATCCTAAATATATAAAAAATGAGAACGAAACCAACTTTCATTAAGGATTAGGGTTAGTTTAAGTTGTTAAAACTACATTCATCCATGAATGAAGTACTAATTTCAAATTTTATGGGGGACAAAGGGTTGGATTAGGGGTGAAGATTTACTTAAAAAAAAAAAAATCCTCAATTGGAGTTGCTAGAAGGTCTACTCGTCTTAAAATCAATTGGAAAAATAAGGTAGTCCAAAAACATGTACACTAAACTTAAAACTTGAAATTTTTGTACGTGGAAAAATATATATTTTAATGCTCCTTTGCTTGTCACCTAAAACATAAACCGAGAACAAGACGGTGGGATTCAAGATTCATTGCATGGGGAAGAATAGACGATGGCGTAGTTGATACGATTGGACCAATACTTAAAAATATTAGACTTATGTTCCTTTCCAAATCTAAGAAATGTTAAGACAAGTAACCCGAGATCTTAAATAGTAAACTTAAATTTGAGATTTCAGGTCAAAGAAATATATATGTTTCAATGGTATGAAATTAAGTTGGTGAAAATATTTATATCAAGACTTTGTTAAACATTAAGCTTTGAGTAATCAGAGCAAAACTACATAAGACAGACATTTTGGCAAGCGTTTCTCGACTCTCTAGAGAAGTATTCAAGGAAATGTGATTCCTACTTTATTTTTGATAGTTTGATAACAGTTTCATAACTCAACTTTGAATAACTTTTGACATTTTATATTTCATAAGATATCGCTTTAATCAAATGCATCATGTATGTAGAGTGCTTAACTTGAGGATTTATGTGACCATCTCCTCTCTCTTTGGACCAAGAAAAAAATGTGACCATCTCTTTCCATTTAAAATACTGATGTCTTCCATCTCCTTTTCTTTTCTCATGTTGAATAACATATCTTCATCATTAAAATAGTACAAATTTACAACTAGTTGCTTAAAGAAGCAATTTTGCAAGCTATGTAAACTCAGAAAGAGGCAGATTGATTTTACCTATGTACTAACCTTTTAGTTATTTAATTAACTAGGGTAAGAAATTTTTTTTTACGACAAGAAGAATTAGCTAATGTAGTTGTTTTTTTATCGATAAAAGATTAACAAAGTTCGACCATCAGAAAATAAACTCACGACTAATAATAGGACGTATAGTTTTACTCCGAAAATACTTTGAATTTGTAGTTTAATTTTCTCTGATTACGAAATGAAATCATTTGGCAAAATTTGACTATTAGATATAAAGCTAAGCTCAACTACTCACTAATAAACATTGGGTGTAACAACACTTCTCAAAACCATGGCACCAAGCAAGGAAGAACATTCAACTTAAAGCAGCTAACACAATCCGAACCACGTACAAATAATATTCTCTCCACGCCGTCACAACTCGAACCACGCACGAATCATACCCTCCCGATGCCTTTACGACCCGAACGACGCATAAATGATATTCTCCACACGATTTCACGACCCGAATCACGCACAAATGTATTCTTCCGACGCCTTTATCAGGTGAGCATCCCTAGGGACATTCTACTGTAATTTTGGCTTGACACACTTCAAATCAATCAAGACAAAGAAATACATTCATATATAAAGAGCCAAAAAAGAGTACATCCCAAGACTACGATCCTCGTTTATGTCTCCAAGAAAGCGCTAAAGAAAGAAAATGGATTAATCATATAGAGGAGCTAAACAAAAACATTGCAACCCTACGTTGGATATTGCTAATACATATTGATCGTGCGACGATCGAAGACTAAGGAAACGGAAAACCGAAATTTCAATCTCCGGCGCCGGAACGGGATCGGTAAAGCTTGCCGAAGACGTGAAGGCCGGTGACGAAGGCGATGAAGCAGAGACTCATCACCAGGACAACCGTGGGGCTGATCCTCAGGCCTGGAGCATCATCTGTGTAGAACCTTAACATGTTCCCGGCAGACCCTGAGCCGCCGCCGGCTCCGCCACCACCTCCGCCGACCCCGCCAAGCCTGCGGCGACGTATGCCGGCGGCTGTGGCGGCCGCCGAGCCACGTGGGGCGGTGGTGCCTGGTCGGGTGACGGAGGAAGGGGCTGTTTGTGACTGTGAAGACCCTCGACCCATTTGGCTGTAGAGAGAGAGATGCAGAGAGGGGGAGAGAGAGAAATAAATTTGGCAATATTGAGGTGGTAGAGCAGTGAGTGGAGTGTTCTATTTTTGGTCAAGAATATTGTTTGGTTTGATGATGATAATAGATTGTGGTCGATGATTAATTAATAATTAAGATAAGTTTGTTTTAGATTTATAATCTTTTTATGCCCATGATATACGAATTTGACCAGCATCTAGATGAATAGTTGTTAGATATATATATATATATATATATATATATATATAAAATTCAATAAAAGGATTAACTCTGATAATATATTAAGATATTATTAAAGTAATAGTCTAGTTGTGTTAACGTACAATAAGGTCTTATTGAACAACATCTTGACATAGTATTTGAAGTATTCATTGTTTGACAAAATGGTGTTCTATATAAAATTAAAATTACTAGAGAAGTTTTAAGTTGTGTTTAGCATTTAGTTTGTTTTTCTTGCTCTACTTTTATCTAGTTCTTTTATCTATATCTATATATATATATATATATGTCAATTAAAGGATTAACTCTGATAACATATTAAGATATTATTGAATTAATAGTCTGGTTGTGTTATCATACAATAAGATCTTATTGAACAACATCTTGACATGGTATTTGAAGTATTCATTGTTTGACAAACTAATGTTCTATATAAAATTAAAATTACCAAAGAAGTTTTAAGTTGTGTTTAGCATTTAGTTTGTTTTTCTTATTCTACTGTTATCTAGTTCTTTTTTTTTAATTTTATCCTGTCTTTTTTTTTCTCTATCCTATTATTTTAACATACATAATAATGTATTATTTTAATAATAATAATAATAATAATAATGAAAGAATCAATTGAAGAATTTCTGATATCATTCAGAAAGAAGAAAAGAAGAATCATTTATAATGATGATTGAAGATTTGAAGGTGGTAGATATTTACTACTACAAAACAAAATATTTCAGTTAAGTTCTGAAATATATCAGAGAAAGAAGAACTGAAGAAATAGTTCCAATGACGATGATCATTCAAGAATAATGAAGAAGAGTGATTGTTGAGGAAGAATTATTATTATTATTATTATAACAACAACAACAATAATATTTTAAATTTTTTAATAATAATTATAACAATAATAATAATAATAATATTACTATGATTACATTAATGTCTTTTTATGCTATTTTAAATTAATTAACTAATATAATAACAATTTTTTATTAAACATATGTTCATCAATCAACTAACTAATGAAGCATTTAATTATTTTTTTAACAGTTAAAATAAAATAACTATAACGCTCAAATAGTTATTAGAGCCAATTCTATCCAACAGAGCTAAGTGTCAAGTAGAATAGTTCAAGATCTCTAACATTTCTTTCACACATCACATAATTTGAAATGGATGGATCACACAAGAAGATAAACACACCTAGAGAATAGGACCAATGGATGAAACACACATGAAACACCTATTGTGAACACAAATGAACTTCCTAATCTGAATTGGGTTGGTTACACGTGGAAGATAAACACGCCGGTATAATAGGTCCTATGGATAAAACATAGATGATAAAAACCCATGGAAAATAGCACCTATATATATTAAACATATACGAAAGACAGGATCCATAATTCTATATGGATGAAACCCACGTGGCAGAAGAACGAACGCCAAAGACGAGATCCATGCCATGGTAGATAAATATGGAAAATTCTTCTGTCTTGATAAAACTGTGAGCTTTGTGTGTATTTTTGACTTTGCATGTGAGGGACGATTTGGTAACGAGGCGGTTGAAAAAGTAACCTAATAAATGTACATAGGATATGGGACTTATATGGATGAAACGCCTATAGAGAATGAGACTTATGTTAAAATGATTTGATTTCAGCCAAAAATCAATTGATTGTAAGCGAAAGTAGCTAAAAATTTTATAAATACCTTTTAGCCAAAAATCTTAAATTAAATCTTAAGGTTTTATGATTTTTCTTTTATGCTAGAGAAATTGAATATTCTAACAAGAAAACATTCACCTATTTGGATTTTAGGTTCTCTTGACCAGCTGATGTTTCTTTTTGTTGAGTTCTATTGTTAGTTCTTTTGGTGATTATAAATTCTTTTTTATTAATACATGTATTTGTTAACTTAGTTGGAAAAAGACATTCACCTATTCTGCTGAGATTAACTTAGCAAAAACATTTTATGTCCAATTAAAAAAAAAATCGGATCATTAATATTGCACATGAAATATGCAAATACAACCCTATTCACTACACAATTAAATAACTTATTCGATGCAAAGATAAGATATGAACCATAATAAAAGCCATCAGAATTGCCCCATACGCACGTCAGCGCTTGACATAGGAGATAAAGAGATCCTTTTGTCCCTAAGCGATATTCAAATAGTAAGGGTTAGAAATAAATACAGGTTATGATCTGAATGTAAATTTAATCTCATGTTCTAGGTGAATATTCTCGACTTAACTGGTACTTAATATTAGGGATGTACTTCATTTCGAGGTTTGTCAGTTGATAGTCGGGCTCCATCAATTATTTTGATAATCGAGTTTCACTAACTAAATTTCTCTTATTAGAAAAAAAAAAAAAAAGGAGAGATCCTCTTGCCCAAAAAATCCATGCAACACTATCCTTAATTAGGTATTCGACTAAGTTCGAAACAACTGAAAATTGCAGGAAACTGATTTACTTTTTGCCTACATTTGTGCTAAAAGTGGTTAGAAGAATGCCAATTGAGTTGCATTTGCTTCAGGTGAATTATTATTGAACACAATTACAAAAAGAAATATTGCCATAATTATACAATTTTAAATGATAAAGAGAGCCTCATAACTTTTTTTTTCCCCTGGGGCGTTGAGGTGGTTTGCTCTCTCCCCCAGCCCCCTGTTCCCTCCTTCCCCCCTTCTTCTCGGGGCGGAAATCGAAACAAATTTTTGGATAATCGAACTTTTTGGATTTGGGTTTTGAATTCATACGAGAAAAATTAAAATTCGATCGGGTAGTATAAAAGTAATTATTCAATTGGATATTGGATTTTCGGATGTCAGGTTTTTTCGGGTTCAGATTTTCGGATACTTTGTTGAGTTAGAAAATGTTAAGTTGCTTATTAATTATTTATCAATTCAACAACATTAAATTTAAAATCATTACAGCAACAATAAATCTTAGCAACTAAAAAATAGAAGAAATTAAAACATTAACTTTAATGTGCAAATTAGAATTTCAAAGTATTAAATTATTAATTAACTACCAAAAAAGAAAAGAGATTGTTCAAAATGATGATAGTAAATCAAATCTTTTTAAAATACAAGGATGTTTCCATCATTTCCACCAACTAAAAAAAGGAAAAATTAATAAATACTAACTATACAAATATATTTCTACATATATCTAACTTAAACATAACAATTATTTATGCTAAATTAAATGTTATATTTTGTTAACTCTAGTTATATTACTAAATTCAATTATCTAACTTATTCACGAAAAGCTTAGTTATGTTATTTAACTTCTCGTTACTTTTGTAGAATGCTTTTTTTCTCTTTTTTATTTGTATATTTAATATTAATGTATTATATAACATGTATGTTCATATATGTGTTATATTAGAATATTATAGTGAATAATTCACCATGGAGTGGTGTGTTCGATGTGTCTGTTTTTTGGGTTTTTTGGATCGGGGTTGGATGTGAAAAAATTATCTGAACTATTACTTGATATCCGGTAATTTTATCGGATATCGAATTTGGATATATCCGAACCCAAAATTTTTGTAATTTTTATCCGATCAAGCTCGGATTCGAATATCCGATCCAAATTTCCACCCCTTCCTTCTTCGTCCCCATAAGTCTTCCTTCCCTCCTTAGTTGAAGGCCTCCTACCACCTTCGTGTGGTTTGTCTCGTGGTGCTCTGGCCTATGGTTAGATCTACAGTTCTTTTCCTTTTTTATTTTTGTTTCTTTTTTCTTGTGTAACTTGTATTTTTCCTCTTTTTGGTGTGATATGTTTTTGTTGTATAATAGGATTAGTTCTTTTGTTGAGCTTAGCTTTGTACAAGTTTGTGTAGCTTTTTTTGGCTGTTTTTGATTCCATTGGAGACATTATTTCGTTGTTCAGAATTTTTTCCTATCTTTCAGTATTGGCTATGCAGCCAGGCATGTTCGTTATGTCAACTGGATGGCAATTTGGGTCGCTTGGACAATTATGATAGGTTTTCTTACTTTTATTAAGATTTGTACTCTTTTATTAGAACTAAACTTGTTTAAGTTGATGTTCTACTTTTTAGTTTACCATTTTATATTTAGGTTGATGTTTATAATTAAAATTTTGTATTTATGTTAATGTTTATATAAAATGTGTTACTGTTTCTGACCCAAAAAGAAAAATGATAAAGAGAACCTCGCAAATGGTGCTTATTATTTATAATAGAGTATTAAGTTAATTCCTATTATTTTAAAACTGACCTATTTGATCTATAATATTTGTAACAAAAATCAAATTTGACCCCTATTATTTTAAAAATAACCCTTTTGGCCTTTAATATTTGGAAAAGAAATGTCAATTTCATCACTATTAATTGATGATATCATTATGAGATGACCATTTTTAGAGCTAAAATAAAGATTAAATAAACGACTTTTTTATGCATTGAAGACCAAATTAATTGTTTTTGAAATAATAATAAAGACTAAATTAACATCTTTTTATAAATAGTAGAAATATTTGTAGAATTTGCCCAAAGAATATAGCATGGACTGTCAAGTGTACATGAAATAACTATATGTTTCCATGAAATCGAATCTCCATGGACACGAGATAATTTCCAGCAAGAAGATTCTGAACATTTCTAGCTTAAAGAAATACACACAAAAAAAAAAAGAATCAGATTAAATTAAATCAAGTTTTATTTTATTAAATGGAGTCTTGAATATATACAAAGATCAACCAATTCTAATTTATTCTTATCCAGAATAATCTGTTCCGCTACCTCCATCCACATATAATATAAATACATAAAAGAAAGGGTGAAAAGAAAAAACAAATACCATCTCTCAAATTCCTAAAGTAGTCTTCGTTTGTCACTAGTAACCAATTGCATAAGCCTTTTACAACGGGCCAAACCTAATTATTAGCTTGTCACTTTATTAAATCTAATCAATTAATTTGAAATGTTTGTCACTTTATTAAATCTAGTCAATTAATTTGAAATGTTTAAGTCTATAACGATAGTAATAAATCCAAACTATTATAAAGTACAAATAAATCTAACAAAAAACCAAAGTAGGACGTCGTTACACCTCTAGCTAGTAACTCCGGGTGGGACGAAGAGGAGGACCATGCAATGCTCGGAAACGCCTCTCGGCTTCTTGACGACGGCGGCGACCACTAGATTCATCATCAGCAGCATGAGCGTAGTGGGCTATCTCCACTGATAAGATCAGCACCACCCCTAAACAAAACACTGCGTAGCATTGTCTGCTTAGCTTCCCTATCAGACCGTGGATTATCGCCATCTTTTGGCTATACTAATTCAAGCCTTATTTACAAATTCATATATGCATCAGAACTGTGTGTGTTTATAAACACATTGAAGGTGACAAGGAAACTGTGGGCATACTGCTGGAAAGGGTTATGGAGGGCGGCATAATCAATTTGCAGCTCCCAGGAAATTGAAAACTGTGGAAATTTTTGTTATGCGCTTCTCAGTGGTTTTTTTTTTCTTTTTTTGTCGTTTTTTAGGTCTGAGCTTAGCTCAGCTATTTTTATTTCATTGGTCCCTCGCTCTCGTCGCAATCACGTATACGAGACCAACGACGCCATGCTTGGTTCAATGATTTGATTTTATCGTTTTTCAACTTTTTTTTAATTGTTTTTTTTGTTTTTTGGTTTTGTCTTTGTTAAGTGAAAAAAAAAAAAACAGGAACTCTTTTTTCCTTGTCAATTTTCATGAATATACATTTTTATTTATAGAAGGGTTAATGATTCATTTAATCTTTTGTTTTTGTAATTTTTGATGTCACTAGTTTTTACATAAAATATAAAAAAAAATTAATGATTCATTTAGTCTCTTATTTTTGTAGTTTTTTAAATCATTAGTTTTGATATAAAAATTTATCAAGAAATTAATGATTTGGGCACTTGACCAGGGACGGAACTATATATACTTTAATTTTTTTCTTTTTTTGTTATGAGATAAATTTGTGTACAAATTTTGGAGATAGCACAAAACCAACTTTGGAGAAAGCACAAAACATGCATGACAAATTAATTTAAGAATTGGTAATGATATTTTATTTTCGGAAGTTAGAAAATCAAATCTGAGCAATAAATAAGCATATAATTAATTTAATAATTATTTGTTTAGAATGAAAAATTAATTTAACAAATGGTAACTTAATTTATTTTTGTAAATTAATCTCTTTACAATTAACTTTTCATATTTATCTTTTTCATTTTTGGTCTTTGCAATTTTAGTTTTTTTTTTTTTCATGGAAGGGGAGGTTCTTCTCTTTGAGATTGTATTGATTGAAAGCAAATTCACAAAGAAGAAAGGGGCATTGATTGTTTTCTCTATCTATCTTAAGATGAGGTTTTTTAAATTTTAGTTGAACAATTATCAGAAAGTTCTTTTTGGACAACATGTAAGATCTATTCTCCTTTTCTCTCTATATAATTTTATTTTTTGTTGTTTCTGAATTGGAGCAAAAAGTAAGAACGTTTTTTTTTTTTTTATTTCTTGAATCTTGATGGTGGATTAGACAATGATTAACAACCCTTTTTGGTCTCTATTCTCTTCAATCTTACTAGAGTAATAACTTAGTTATTGCTCGTAATACTTTTCAGTCTTTCTTCTATGTTTTGTTAAGATCTCTTCTCTCTATGTCTTATATTTAGCCTCCCTAATATCTCATCCTGGATATATCCTTACGCTTGACATGTATGTGGATTAATGATTTGGGGACATACAAGTAGGATGGGTTGATTTAGAATAGAAAGAATTGTATTTGCCAACTTTTTAACGTATCCAAATTATTAATTTTTTTACAATTTTTTAGGTAAAGATTAATGGTGTTACTAAATCGTATAAAATAAGAGACTAAAAACAAAGGACCGAATTATCAAAAAAGTGAAACATAAGAATTTAAATAAATCATTATCCTTTACATAAGAAAATATAGTTGGATAAAACCCAACTGGCCCAAGAATTACAAAAATTACTGAGGCCCAGAACATAAAAGCCTCAAGTAGCGTAGACCAAAACAAAGAACCCAACTTAAAAAAGCCCAATCACAACAGCCTAGAAATAAAAGCCATGCAGTACAAAACGACGTGTTAAGAAAAAAACATTGGGTGCACAGAAACACGAGGAAATTGTTTTCCATATATAGTAGATTGTGCTTTGGTTTTGAAGTATTATTATGGTTCTGTAATGAATGAATTCTAGATGCTCCTACGGGTCCAACAGAGTAGTTGGTTTGGCACAATATGTTGAAACCTATTGTTCAAGGTGAACATTAGGCGACATTTTCGTGGGTGCCTTACAGCAATTGAAAAAGTAAAAGAGAATTATAGCGTTTCATCTCGAGCTGCTATGGTTGGTGGTTTAGTGACGGATGCCTTCATATTATACATATACAAGCCATCTATATTGAAGGAATATACATGTCTCCCAGGAATACTCCAACAGTAAGAGAAGGATACTACTCATGATCCGAGTTCAAATCCAGTCTATTGTCCTGGGTTGAATATCTTGGTGCACAGTCTAAGGGATGGGTTGTGCACCCGAGGTTCCCTAGTTGGTAATCGAGCTCTATCAAGTGTTCCAATAGTTGGGTTCCGCCAGCTAAATTTTCCTTATAGTAAATATATACACACACATACACACAACTGTCACCTATGAACTGAAGCAAGAGCACTGTTTGAAGGACTTCGGATTGTAGAGGAGTTACGCTTTCATGGGCTTGAGATTGAATCAAATTCACAACTTTTGGTGCATTGAATGACCGATCACGCCAAAACTGAAAGAATGCTGCTTCCAATGATCAAGGAATGCAAAAGTATCATGATAAGAAATAGGGGTTTTTCTTTTAAACATGTTTTTAGGGAAGTAAATAAAAGCGTAGATCGGTGGCAAATTTTGGTCCCACACTTCCTACTGGAGTACACAAAATCAAAGATCTCCGGAGTTTATTAAACTTTCCTTGGAAAAGATATGAAAGGAGTTTCCTTTCATAAACTTATTTCTATGTAATGTTGAATTAGTCTCTTTATTTAAAAAAAAAAAGGAATCTCGTATTTTCCCATAATATGATCGTATTAGTGGGTGCTAATTAAATACCACTTGGTAGATTGGTGGTTTACTTGTTCTTTGTGTTGCCTGCACGTGATTCCAACACAGCTACCCACTGCGTATCCATCCACCCCCAACAAACAAACTGTTATGCCAACAACAATAATTCGTGGTGCACAAATTAAAGTGTCAAACATGTACCACGTCAACTCTGACCGACTTTTTTTACAAATAACACAAATTAAATAATAAATTTTAAAAATAGTCTTTTTTTTACTGGATTTCAAAAATAGTACTTTCGATTTTTCAATAAACGAAATCGGGTATTTAAAAAACGAAAACGTGCAAAATACACAGTGGATCTTAACGTAAGATTTTTCGGCTATTCAATAGCCGAAAAATCTAGGCCTAACGGCACAATTTTTCTCAGGTGCGCCAGGGTCTCCAAGCTGCAAAGAATGGAAAACAGACAGGTTTGTTTGGTAAATGTTATTTGTCTCATCCAAGATGGATCCAATTTCTTCAGCTAAATTCCTAATTGTTATCGGATAACAAACTCTATGGAGAGCTTTCCTGAAGGCACTCATCGCCTCAAATATCGCCTTTTGGACGGCGAATTGTTCAATGGTATCTTCAACTTTGTAAACCACACTTACGACGTCGTTCACCAACGCCTGCCGAGTGTGTCTAGTGTTGGGATTTTCTCTCGTGTCCCTTAAGAAGGCCATGAACAGAGAAAGACGCTTGCACAGCAATTTAGCTTGAGCCCCCGAACCGCTCAATAGTTTAGCATTATAGACAACTACCTCCTTTAGGTTCTCTAGGATAAATTTCACAGCAGCGTCTATCATCTCTCTTTCTCAGTGAGATTGTTGTTGTAGGAAACTTTATCTTCAGATATGAACTGCGAAAAGGTAATCATATAGCTGGTGTATCATACAGGCTCAGTTTTCAAAGTTGACTCTAGCTCAATCATGCAACTTGTCATTCTATACTTTTTTTTATAGAGACGTCAAAATTAAATATTGTGAATTTTTCGACTATTGAATAGCCGAAATCGGCTATTCAATAGCCGAAAAATCTTATGTTAACATCCACTGTATATTTTACACGTTTTCATTTTTTAAATACTCGATTTTGTTTATTGAAAAACTGAAAGTGCTATTTTTGAAACCCAGCAAAAAACAAGGCTATTTTTGAAATTTATTATTTAATTTGTGTTATTTGTAAAAAAAATCCGACCTTCTAATATTATATCACATGTTTGTTCTGGGTAAGATCAGTCAGTGTTGGCCAGCCAAGGGTGAGTTCTCTTCTTTTTATGGCAATATTAATCAATGTTACTTGTTATCATTTTGAAGTAGTTTTTTTCTATTTAAAAGGGTTTCCTTACTCAATAATTTTTTTAATTTAATGAATTTATTCTCAATCTATATATTATGTAAATTTAAATAGAATATATTGTTGGAAAAAACACAGTAGAAAATACAAACTAGAATTTTAGAAATAAAACTGTGAATAAATTGAATTTTATTTATTTATAAATTCAAATAAAGCAGTATAATAAATGGAGGCTCAATTTGATTGATCTTTTCAAGGGATTTACGCCCCCGCAGTGGTGCTAATGGCTTCTTGGGGTATCATTCATAGGATATAATGGTTTACCTCTCGCTTCGGTAGCACTCTGGAGTGAGAGCTTGCGAACTAGTATTGTAGAACTCTTCTCTAGAGAATGTTATGCAGAATGTAAACTATGTAGTATGCTATGCAAGTTTGGAAAGCTGCTTAAGAATCTCTCCCTTGGTGCACTAAAAATCTATTATTTAAAACCACAAAAAAGTGACCGGTAACTAGCATACTCAGTGGAGGTTTAATGCCCATCATTACAATGTGTAATTGAAGCATTAAGTATGGTATAATGTGTAACGGACATAACCTCCAAGAGCATTATGTGTGAGCATTAGTGGAGCATTTGTAATTGTCAAAACCATAACCCATGGGAGCATAACTCCAATCTTGAATGGCTTTTCAGTTACAAACCAGTTTGGTTTCAGTTACGTGCCCACACCTATACTTGCACCATATCCTCTGACCCAACACGGCTAAGCTAGGTGTGCATGCAAGCACGTCTGTTAGTTTTAATACCATGCCCACCATGTATAGTATTCTCTCCAAGTCACTTGTTGGCACTACACATAAACGTTCCCATGTACAAGGTGAATAAAATTTTCTTGGTTTTCCTATGTAAGAGCTTTTCTCATAGGAAACCTTTAGCAATCAACTAGCTAGAAAGCTTACTTTAATTGCTAATTTCTCATTCACTGCAAGCCTGTTTTTCACATGTATATGTATGTATACAAAACTCATCTACTTGGAACAAGCAACGCAACTATGCCAAAATCTGACCTGTTAGATAAGTGGGACCTAACCCAAATTCGAGTCAAATTAGCTTTGACTTCTATGTCAAAAACCATAATTCTAACATATATGCCTTTCTATAAATGTCACATGTCCATAACTTTTTTATCCATGCCATGCAGTTGTCTAATCCAATTAAAATGTTATATATTCAATTATTAGAGATCTCTAACAAAAAATATAATTAATATTAAAAATCTACCAAGTATTAAGTTTTACAAAATACATTTATATCTTATCTTTGCATTACTATAAAAATATAATTGACTATCAATAATAAACAATGTATTAATAATACTCATTCCTCCGTACATCACATGAGTTATACTCTAATTAAATGTAATTAAAGATCGTGAATATCTTTTACTAGGCACGAGTGCCGACCAGACTCGATCTGTGGACTCTATCGAATAGTTTAGTCCGGTTGTATCATCTGGGTCGCACCTTAGCTTGTTCAAATTAAAGATGCTGATTTTCATCATCTACCTTAAATTTAATTTACTCTATGCAGCTTTTTAAGGTGTTTATTTTTGAATATTCAAACGTGAAGCAATTCTTTATTCTCTATATGTATCGTCTCCCTTTTCGCAGCACTACCATAGAACTTACATACCGTCTACTCATCATCAATAAGCGTGCTATATTGCATACTTTACCCAACTTCCTTGCTCTTTCTTCTGCTTTAGTTCAGGCAAAATTCAGCGTCACTTAAAAACTTTACATACGTGACACTGAGATTCGAACTCTATATACTCGCCATCCATTACAAATTGAAAGCATATATCTTGCTGAAGCTTAGCTTAGGTTGAGTGATAGGGTCACTCTTTGGTCCGACACCACCCAAGTCAAAAACTCAAGCGAGGTCCATCATTTCTCCAGGGTAGTAACTTGGGCAGTCCGGTTAGAAATTTTTCCGTGAGTGATAATGGAACATCAACCAAGGGCGGCGGCTTGTTCCAGTAACGTCGTCCGTGGCATGATGGTGAACAAGGATCATCAGCATCGTGATCAGACACAGAAAGATGGTGTTAAGATGACAAGAAGAAGAATGATGAAGCGGCTTGTCATGGAAGATGTTGACAAGGTTGCTTCCGATTTCATCAACGATTTCCGGAATCATCTCAAATTTGAGCGTCAGGCCTTTTTCAAGCGTTTCCAGGATATGATTGCCCGAGGCACCTAAACCTAGGACTTGTTTGGATTGACTTTTTTAAAAAGTACTTTTTTTAGCAGTTTCTAAAAAATAACTTTTTTTTGAGAAACTGAAAAATCTGACTTCTAAAAAAAAGCTGTATTTAAATTTTTTTTTTAGAGTTTTAACTTTTTTGGATGACAAATCAAATAATTATTGCAAATTTAATGCAACTTTTTCAACAAAAAAAGTGTTTTTTTTTTAAAAAAGTGTCAATCCAAACAGGCCCCTACTACACATACATATAGACTGGAAATTAATTGTAATCATAATATTTATGTGATCCTTGTGTTGCAGGAAAAAAATAAATATTTTTAATGTCTTTGTTTAGTAGGATAAATTTAAGTATTGGTAAGTTTTTAAACTAAACAATTTTTTGTAAGTGTTGTCTAATAGCTGAATAAAAAATTTAAATTGAGAAAAAAAAATAAGAAAATAGTCTGCAACATTATATGCAATGGAATATAATTCATTCTTTTGTTAAAAAAAATGATAAAATTGAGACAAGTCGCATGTGAACAGTGATGATGGGGTCAAATTGTGCATATATGTTTCACATGTAAACTTAAAAGTCTATGACGTTGGCGATACAACACTACAAAAAAATTTTGGATGTGTTCCCATGTCAAACTTAAAAAATTTCATCTCAAAATAAATTTGAGAAGAAAATGTTTCGTCTCAAAAATCCTTGTCTCAATTAGAATTTTTTGTATCAAAATTTGAGATGAAAAATTTTTCATTCCAAATCCCTGCCTCATATTCTATCTCAAATATCATTAGAAAATTTTGTCAAAATTTTCCAACTCAAATCCGTGTTAATTTTAGACACAATATTTCTGTCTCAAATCTACCCGTTTCTAACAGTGAAATTGCTCGGCATTCCAAATAAACTGATACAAATAAATTGGTCATTACACGTCGGGGACTAGGCATTAAATTATGAAATGGCAAATGGTGTTAGAAGCTTTGAAAGTAATAGAAGTACTTGTATGACTTAATATATGTGTATAGATCATACACGCAGAATAAATAGTTACAAAACTAAATAATGGGCATACTTTCACTTGTACCAATATCTGAAGTGCAATAGTGCGTGCGTCATTGTCCACATCAAAGTTCTACAATACATAAACATGTTCATTACAATTCTATCATTCTTTATTCCAAAAACAATAAATAAATAAGAGAAAAAATATCATATAAATTTTTTACATATATCAAATTAAATTCTAAATTCATATGATTAATATATTCATTGATTACACTTCTCTTAACTTTTCAAATACTTGTACTGGTACTGCTATCTATGTCCTTGCGCTTCTACCGAAAGAAAAATCATGGTGCTCGCTAAAATCCATCTCATCTTGCACCCCGGTAGGTTGCGGGAGAGAAACAATATGCGACGAGATTGGCAACACAACCTCTACGTTATTATCTTCCGTCACTAATTTGCCGTTTTCTAGTAGTGCAAGTTCAATATGATGTCGATGCGATGATGATCCATCGCCCTGAGCGAGATGCGGCGTGGGAGCAGGCGAGCCGTCGTTGGCCCAGTTTTCAAGATCGTAATCGGATCTTCGAGGGGATGTGTGAGGACTGTCCATCTCGCTCCTGTAATTGCGCAGCAGATGAACAGGTGACAGGCCATGGGTTGGTGTTGGTGGTCTGCTGGACCTTGGAGTTACTGGATTGCTGTGCTTGTTTTGTTTTACGTGTTTCTTGGCAGTGTGCTGCCAGTTCCTCAGGGCTGCCGCTACTCTTTCATTGAAAATTGTTGGTTTCATTGTTGATCCCATCTGCTCATACCAAACGCATAAAATTCAGCAATTAATTTAATTAGATTAAACAGTCCCTGATGAGAATACTAGGTAAAGGTGCATACAACATATATATATATATACATATATACATATATATATATATAAATATATATACATATACATACATATATACATATATATCAAACATTGCTCTTTTTTTTAATTTTCAAGACAATGAACAGTAACTTCACACTTACCTTCACAATGACTCAAACTCGAGATTTTAAATCTTGAAAGTAAGATGTTACAACCAAACTATACCCTCTTTCTTATCAAACGCCTGTGGATCCAAAGCGACCAAATATTTTTATTGTTTTGAAGCATTTGCTATGAGAAAAATATGTGCACTATTTACTCCCATCAAAATGATGTGTCCTGACTTTTCTTCGTTGGATTAGGAGACGTCACGAAGGAAAATTAATTTCTACTACTCAACAATTATATTGAATTTATATATATATATATATATATATATATATTTTCGTAGATGGAAATTTGGTGATAATTTTTTGTACAAAGCAGTGTTGCTTCAAATATATATGGTTATTGGGTGTTCAAATTTTTTATTCAATAAAAGCTCGTTTACTTAGCCAAAAAAAAAAAAAAGAACAATTATATCGTTTAGCCATGTTTAATTATGCAACTGTATCATAGATTACTATATATTGGTTAACCTTACCTGTGTTACAAGGGCGTAAAGGGGAAGAGTAACATAGCTGCAAAGGATTTGAATGAGAACCCTGACCATATTGCCGAAAAATAAAGCTCATGTTAGCGAAACGATGAAGAAGATTTACTGGAAAGAAAAAAAGGAAAAAAAAGGAACAGGGAAAAAGAAAAGATGAACAAAATTAGGGGAAAAAAAAAGATCCAGTGGTATAAGACGAAGCTTACCCCATTGATATTCTGATAATTATATCTTCCACGTGCTCGTGGAAACAAGACTTTATCCCGAATTCGTACTGAAAACAAATTAAAGGAAGAATAAATTAATACTAGTGAAAAAGAATCATGCCAAAGTTGTACACTAAACTCATTAAACACTATATTTTTATAATAATCTAATAATTCTATATAATAATAAAAATGTATCTCACTGTTTTTTGCTCTAGTATAAAATATAGTCGGTCATTCGACCCATTATTTTATATATATTAAGATAAGTTGATATCGTTATGGTACTAAAATATTTGACCTTCAACTTCATTAAATAACAAAAAAGTATATGAGTATATGAGTTACTGGCTTACCCAACTCCAGGCAAAGAAAGCCAGTTGAAATGCATTCTGCATTCATTAAATCAAAAAATATAATTAGTCCCATGAAGCAAGGTTCAGTATTAACCCAGAAGGGGTATTAAAATACCGAATAAAATGCCAAAAATTAAATAAGCACCTGAAAGAGGACGAAGTTAATGAGGTAAAGGAGAAGACGTGGACGATTGAACCAAAATAACTCATCACCAGGTTGAACAACTGGTATGCCCTTCACAACTTCTCCTTTCTCTTGGATCCTTACCCCCATTTTTGTTATTATCACTTGTAGCTTGGTCCCAACCAACAAGATGATCTGAAATTATATGCATTTTAGGTATATTTCCTTTTCGTTATTTCTAAATCATATTTATCATTTTGCAAGACTCGTGCAGTCAAAGTAGAATAAGGGTTTAAAGAATAATTCAAATAGTTAAAAATATTATTACCTCTAGGAGTAATGGCGTGGGTTCAAATTCTATAAAAGGTGGGGGTTGGACGGGGGGCGCAGGGCTAAAGTAAACAACAAATCAAAAAAAAAAAAAAAAGAGAGAGAGAGGGAGAAAAATATCTACACGGGGAAAACTCACAATTAATGGAAGAAAGGGTAGCCACAGATACGAGTACCACCCTGTCAAGAAAAGAAACTTATTTAAGGTCAAAGTTACAATTAGGGTAAATTTCACAATAAATCCCTGTTGTTTCTCTATTTTTTTAAAATGGTCCTTATTATTTTAAAATATTTAAATTAGTCTTTAATGTTTCACAAATATAATCAGATTAGTCTTTATTATTTACAAAAATTTATATTATTCCCAATGTTTCACAAAATTAGTCAAACTAGTCCCTATTATTTGAAAATAATTCATACTAGTCCCATTGTTTTACAAACTTATTTAGGTAGTTCCTGTTTTAAGAAAAAATGAATACAAAAGATTGGAACTAATTTTATTTTCTTTTTTTTTTCTTATTCTTAGTTGATTATAATACCTTGAACTTTTGTACTGTAAATTTCATTATGGAATAATTTTTAGACAATAAAGTTGCTAATTTTCATTAAAAAATTTCAATCAGATGTCTAATGTGTCTTATAAAAGTTCATAATAAATCCAAATATGTAAAGAATGCAATAACTATCATCCAAAATGTTAAATTCTTACTACTTTTTTTCTTTTTGGCTAGGAATTCTTGCTTAAAAAAATAGATAATTGAATTTCATTTTATAGCACAAAGGGTAAGATTGTCAATTGTTTTTACGTTTGAGGTCATTTGGGATATTTTCGTCAAAACTAACGTCCATTCTAATTGTAGGGACTAATATGACCATACTAATTAAACATTGGAGACTTGCATGAATTATTTGAAACAATAAGGATTAAAATTAAAAAATATGTAAACATTAGGGACTTATTTGAATTTAACTCTAACTGCAGGGACTAATTTGACTATAATAAGTAAACATTGAGGACTTGTATGAATTATTTGCAATAATAGGGACTAAAATGAAAAAAAGTATTAGCATTAGGGACTTATTTGAATTTAAATCTTACAATTAAATGGACAAATAGGAAATTTTCTTACATAGATTAGCACAAGAGGCGATTTTTGTCAAGAATAAGTGGGATGAGTGTTACATTGCTAAATCCAATTAGGGGTTAAGGGTTAGTTTGAATTGGTCTAATTTATTTCATGAATCATTATTTAGTTACTTTGAATTGATTTGGGTTATACCATAAATTATTATCGATTAACAACCTGTTTGACCATGTTTATTTGGTTATTTATAAGCACCTAAATCCAATTAGGGGTTAAGGGTTAGTTTGAATTGGTCTAATTTATTTCATGAATCATTATTCAGTTACTTTGAATTGATTTGGGTTATACCATAAATTATTATCGATTAACAACCTGTTTGACCATGTTTATTTGGTTATTTATAAGCACCAAAAATAAAAAGCAGCCTCTCACTATATTTAATGTTTAAAAAAATATTTAGAAGCACTTAAAATAAACACTGCCAAACAGGCTCTTATGAGGATATTTACAATTTACAACATTATAGTATTACTATTTTATTTTTATATAAATTTCTTGGTTGATCTATACACATATAAAATTGGTTAAAGTTAATTAGTCTAGTATTAGAGAAATCATGGTTGACTCACCATGAGTGTTGAATAGTAGGAAGAGCACAGCAAAGAACCAGATTGGTGGACTGCGAAAGCACAAAAAAGAAAAAGAAAAAAAAAAAAGGATGAAAATCAATTTAGATACACGAAAAATAGAACAATAATATAATTAAACCTAATCAAATCAAAAGACATACATAAGAAGACAATTCCAAAGATGTATAGATTCAACTGACCTTATTCCAACAACAACTTTGAAATCCTCTTCCAGTGATCTTTTGATATACTTTTGGAAATCAAATTTGGTGTGGCTATGAGGTGCCAAATGTGCCTGCGAATATCCATATCTAAAATTGAATGATGAAGTCTATCATTGTTCATCTAAAATGGACAAAACTTATATATTTCCTTATCCTTTTAAGTATTGGAGGTAATGAATGTCAATTTTTCTCATAATGTTATAACATTATGAACAGGATTTAATTACTATGGAATATTAATGTTATTTTATCATAATTATATGAGTAGTTTGCGTGCAATTGTTAACTTGATCTTACTCAACGTTATAAGTAAATTTATACCCGGAGCTAAGATGCTATATTTAGTAAGCTCTTGATTTTTCACTATTGACATATCAAAGTAACTCAAAAATAAAATCCTTAACAATCTCTTAAATGTTTGATATATATCGAAGCATGACCTATTGCTTTCCTTTTTCTTGGAAATTGAAGTAGGTCTAAATTCTATATATATCTAAATAATTGAAACAAGCATGGAAATTTGAAAAAAAAAAAAAAAGAAAAGAATTACCGTGATAAATCCATGTCTCAGTGTCAAGTAATCAACTTTTGGAACCGATCTCACAAATTGTCTGAAAAAACAAACCTGAAAGCAAAATAAATAAATAAATAAATAAATATTTGTGAACCAAATTATAAACCAAAAAGTCAACTAAATACATTATTGACTAATTTTTCCAATTAAAGATAGGGCCACTAGGCGCTGCACATTCACAATATAGGAATTCTTTAGTCAAACAAATCGCATGGTGAGAAAGTCAACTCGGATTGGAATCTCACAAGCGCACTGCGACCGTTGTCTCACCTTGCTCTCTTATTGAATCTTTCCATTTTTAATTAAAATGATATATTAGAATTTATTATTTAGTTATCCATGTGGAAAAATTAGCTATATCTTGACCTAGTATATTGATGTAGGTTTAAATAGTTTTTGAATAGTTGCACCCCAGAATTAATATCTGAAATAAGAATAAGTCAATTTTGAAATAGTAATAAGGCAGATTAGATTTTTAGATTTTTTTAATCCTAAATTCAAGTTTATTTGTTTTATGCACATAGGAAAATTAGATTACTCAACAAATAATTCTGTTGTTTGATAGGAAAATTAGATTACTCAACAAATAATCCTGTTGTTTGACAAAAAAAATAATAATAATAATCCTGTTGGTGATGAAGATTAAGAATCGGCTCCATCTTCAGATCGATTTCCCAAGTTCCCTTTCTTTTCTCTTTTTTTTTTTCTCCCATAGAACACTTCTAGCATGAAATTATTGTAAATATATATGTAGGAGTTTTAACTAGAAACCATAATGGCCAAAACTTGGCCCCGGTTCAGGTTCTATTTTTATTATGGGGGAGTTTGGATTAACTTCTTTTTCATGTAAAAAACACTTTTTTTTTTCTTAGGAAAAAGTACATCTTTTTGTATAATGTTCAACTAGACTTTAGAAAAAGTTAAAATTTTTTTAAAAAATCAGATTCATCTTTTTTTTTAGAAGCAAATAATTTGAACTACTAAAAAAATATATGTTTTTCCAAAAATCATTAAAAAAAATTTTAAAAGAAAAAAAAAATCAAGCCAGACCATTCTATATAATGAATTGGATATGAATCACGTTGTAAATAATCAAGTTGGTGCAAATCCTAAAAAGGTCGTCTAACCTCAACATTCGCTTCTCCCTACACGCATCATCTCCTTTATTCTATTCACCCTCTCCACCATAACCAAAACTAGCTATTAAACCTCCTATATCTCCACCCTTGATTCTCTCTAAGATATATATATATATATATATATATATATATATATATATATAATTTGTTCTTACGTGTATTTTGGCCAATGAGAAAATGAGACTTGCTACTATGTCAGAAACCATTTTAAATTATAAATTTAAACTTTTAAATAAAATAGTCACTTATTTAAAAATATTAAAATTATTAACCTACAAAGTTACAATTCATGCATTGTGACTTTGATCAATAGCAGAGGATGATTGGTGGTAAATGCAGAAATTACTTAAAACACAAACTTCGTTATTAGAAGAATTAGTGCTACTAATAGTACTTACAATCCAAAGTAGAATGGGCGTTTTGCTCCAAAAGCTCAAGTGCCTTCTTCCAAATGATGTTTCTCTAGCAAACCTGAATCTTTCTGGATCTGTGAATGTCATGTATAGTGAAATAATTAATATTAGCATTAACATAAACAGCCGCTTTAGTCCAACTAATGCTCCTAAGTTGATGTCAGTGAAAGTATTTTCACTTAAAACTTATATATCTCAAGTTCGAATCATTAATAATATTAAGTAATTATTGTTGATCCTCTTTTTTTAAAAAAATTAATACTCCTAAGGTAAAATGAATATTCTATTCGATGAAGTGGCTCATAATAATTATATATACTGATCTTAAAACGTACAATTTATTTATTAATAGATAAAAAAAAATTGTTCTTACAAAACACCCAATTTAGATTTGGACTTACCATGTGAGAATTGATACTCAGCTGTTCTTGTTTCCTTTTCCCATGCCTTCCAACGTCTCATCTGAAACCCAAATAAGAATCAACACGTGCCAATACATACATACATACATACTTTTATATATATATTATTAAATAAATATAAACGTAGAGTGTTCAAACAGAGAATAAGTTATTGATTGGTATTACATTGTTCCTTCCTTTAGGATTGAGAATCATTAACAACATATAAAAGCAAGTTTATGGAACGAAAATTATACCTTTGCTTTTCCCAAGGCCATGGTGAGAATACAATAGGCCACATGAAAAAGGGCCAACACAAAAATGAAAATATGGAGTTGATGAATGCCATCTGCAGAAATAAATGGTACCTTACCCTGTAACATTTTCAATACCCAAAGGTCAAAATTAAGGTCATCTTGTACTAATAAGCAACCAATTCATCAAAAAAAATTAATTTTACGATTTATATTTTATTAAACTCGTATAAAACTTTTTACTTTTTTTTAAAACTCTCCTATGCTTTGAAAATGGTGCACAAGACAGCTAAAATAGTTTCAACAAAAGATGAAGAGGCAAAATATATTGCAATAAAAAATTTACACAGTTAAAGAGAGGTATGTTATTACATTTATTTTTTTTAACACGTCTTTTTACATATAAATTAATCATTTTTTGAATAAATAATTTACACATAAACTGTTCTACAAATAAATAATGAAAAGATTCGAAATTATATTATAACTTAAATTCTAATACTATGTTAAACAATTATTTTACTTGAAAATCTAACTTGTGGGAGGTTTGTTATTATGTTACTTTCAACTTGCCATAAATTAATGTAAAGGTCGGTTATAATCTCGCACGCGGCCATTTCAGATTTAACATTATACCATTTCTTAATTAATATAGATCATCTGATGGCAGTGTTATTTTTTTAAAAAAATAAATAAATTAATAGAAAAGAAAAGCTGAAAAACGTGAATGCCTTGGCTGCACATTTGTCTTCTCCGGCAGCCGCCAAAACACGGCGAGCGCCGCCAGCTGCAAGAAGTTTCCCGCCATGCTCTTCCTCCTCCTCTGCCGCCACCTTGGTGCCGTATTTGGCTTTCTCTTCCTTCTTATTACAAGGGTGCCACGTGGCTCCAACTTTTGCTGATATGCAAATGTCTGAAATTGGACCTTGTCCTACTGTTAGGAGCAAGGATATGAAGCCTAAGAGCATTAGCTCTGCCACCACACCCAAACAACAAAAGAGAAATATCAAATCAACGTAAATGTTGGTTAAAAGTTTTTTTTTTTTCTTTTTGATTCAAGGGAATTAGACTTTTGTAGTCAAATAATATATATAACATAACGTGAATCGATCTTAAGAAAACGTAAAAGTAATATACTACTGACCTTAAGGCGAGTAATATTGGTTAAAAGAAAAGAAAATACGACAACGTGGTGCACGACATTTCACCTTGTGACCCTTAGATCGCGCAACAAGATTTTTATTGTTGTGTTGTCTCCCTCCCACAAAAGCCAAAAAAAGAAAAGAATGTAAAATAATAACATGTACCTGATTTGATTTTTTCAAGGGATTCAAAAAGGGCTCTCTTGTGTCTTGACTTCAACCACTGTAAGTAGTACAAGAATAGTCAAGATTTTGAGTACATTAAAAGAGCAAAATTAATAGCATGATAACTACTAAAAGTACTGATGCATGGATTGCTGAGGAATAATGCTGGCAATGCGTGCATGCATATATACACCTTGCCAATGAGATGGATGATGTGCTCAATCACAATTGAAATTGCAACCAAGACAAAGCACACTACTGCAACTGCCCATGTTGGTGTCTCTTCCAATGATCTTCCTCCACTTGCCCCTGCCATCTTTTTACTTCTCTTTGTAGACACAGAAACCTACAATTACGTGAAATGGACACTAACAACCTGCTAGAAAGAAGGTAAGAAAGTACATGTGAGTCTTTGACACTAGTGTGGTGTCGGCCACCATTTTGACCACCAAGATCAAACCACTAGCTCGAATTTCAGATAAATAACAAATATAAAAGAAAAAAAAATGGAATTTGATAACTGTGTAAGAATTGAGTACTTTACACTTTCTGTTTAGCGAAGTCTCTGCGTTTTTTCTTTTTCTTTTTTTTTTTTTCTCTTGTGTGTGTGTGCGTTTATATGTGTTGTGTAAGACGGAGAGAGTGGATAGGAATGAGAAAAATAATAAATTGAAGTGGTTGTATGTGTGTGTATATAAGAGTTTGTGAAGTTCAGCAAAGGAGAGTGGAAGAGGGTGGACGTATGACTTTGACTTGGATACGCGTAAGATGATGGAGAGTGACTTGGTGATCATGCAGGCAGGAGAGAGAGTCTTTGACTCGATCAAACTATTATACATATATATATATATATATATGTATATATGTATACACATATGTGTATGGGTTTATGTATATATTCTAAAAGATGTCATCATTAAAGTTAATTAAATAAATTTATGTATATAAAACTTCACCATTTTTAATTATTTTTACATTAAACTATAACTTAACTACTGAAAAAATGAATTGACACATTAATTTCTGTCATAATAGACATATATCATAGAGTATTAATTCCCTGTAAGCTAAGGAATCTTTTTGTTTCTCTCTATTTCTAGACATTACAATGATAAATGATAACATGTCAGTTTTCAAAGGGATAATTAATTAGTATTACAGACTGAAGTCAAGTCAACACACTATGTGTCCATTATTTCTGCTAAAATGTCGTTGAATTATTCCTCAAGATCAACAATCAAAAATCAGGATAGCGGATGATCAAGGTCAGACAAATTTGTGCCCTTAAAATATATTTCTCGTTTTAAATATAAAAAGTTTTATTACCAATTCTCACTCGTTAAAATTGACATTCAATCTCTTTTAAAAAAGAAAAATATGATCGATTATGACACACACATATATAAGTATATTAATTAATGAATTTATTATCTCTATACATAACTTTTTAATTAATTGTAGAAAAGTAAATTACATATACATTATATAATATCATAAATCATGTATTAAATATAATAAATGAATAAATTAATATCCTCTCTATAAGTTTAAATTTTTAGTTGAGGTGATAACCCTAAGATACTATCAGAGTTCAGATTAAAGGTTTGAGTCTTACTGCAACTCATTTAAAAATATTAAATTATCCATGTGAAAACTCTAAATCATTCATACTGCACGTGAGGGGACATGTTAAATATAATAAATAAATAAATTAATTAATATCTTTTTTACAAATTTAAATTTTGGACGAAATGGTAACTCTAAAATTTTGCATTTTGCATTGGTCATATAACACTATGATAAAAATTCTTCTGATGCCCATTTTTGGGACTGTGTACATGGATGACGATTTCAGAAATTTTGGCGTATACGATAAAGATCGTTTTCTGACATCCTTATATATATTCAACTAAAATCCGAAAGCAGAATGATTTCTCGACCGCAGAATAGGTTGAATGTTGATTGATTATCTGTATGCACGAAAAAATATTATACACCAGATTCGCTCAATCAGACCAATAATTTTATCTAAGAATCGAAATTATAAAATCTCATAAGACTGGCTAGTGAGTAGTGACTTCAAAGGAAATTAACATCTCACCAATCAGCAGCTGCAGGCATGGTAAAGTTAAAATTTTAAACTAAAGGGAAAAAATTATAGTTTCTATAGTCATTTAAAATATTTTAAGTAAATGAACAACGTATTTAAAATAGTTACTAATAATATTGATCACGGCATCTTTAGGATTTAATAAAATTAAAAAATAAAATTACAATTGCCTATATTTGAGTATTCATGTCTTGATAATGACATTATCAATAAGGTTAGAAATATCTTTTCTACCATATTTTATCGAACAATCAAACATCCACTGATTACTCATTTTATTATTGCATAATTGGTTCTTCACAGAAAAACAAGGCCAAAGTAAACTAATGGATACAAAATATCCTTTTATTATCTTCACCATACTTCAACATTATTACTAATTACTAGCGAATTTTAGAACTCATTATCAGACTTCACAGCATGCTATTGAGTATGGCCCGTATTCTAATTGGGCGCCTTAGGAATATAGATCATAGGAATCATAATCCTCATCAAATTAGGATTCATGCCTTTCTTATTCTCTTATCATATCTCTAGTTTTACCATATTTGTAGCATACTATATTTGTAATGCTGCCATATTTTAGTTTGTTATACTCTATAAATGAGGACTTTGTTTATTGTATTAGAGTAAGACAGAAAGGTGAAATAGATAGCAAGTGACTGTGAGGATGAGGAGAGGTGAGGGACGAGGGCCGCCAGGCTCGAATGTGTTATATTTGATCTTATCATAATTGAATTCTCTTGTCTGTCCGTGGATATAGAGAAAAGTCGAATTACATTAAAAATATTGTGTCCATTGTATTTACATCTTTTTCTATTTTGTTTATCTTTATTCTGAACACCCCGATTTCCCAACAAAAACAAATACTTTTCATTGATAAAAGGTAAATGTATATAAATGAACCAACCAAAACTGGTCCAACAAGTATAGATTCAAATAAAAAATGAACCTAAAACTTAATTGACAATAATAGAGGACAAGTAACTATGACCAACTCTGACATCCAGACCAAAAAATACACGCATCATCATTCCAAGATATGGCACATGCTCGTAGAACACCTTCCAAGAAAGCCATAAAAATGGCAATTTGAAAAACAAACAACAACAAGTTAAGAGATAGAGGAACTACCAAACTTGCAAAAAAAAAAAAAAAAAAATCATGAGACCCCAAGCCAAAAAATTAAAGTTAAATCACAACAACGCCCAAAAGAGAACACCAAGAGACTAGAAACAAGAGTCCTTATTCCAAATCTGGTAATAACAAGATCCATAGATTAAATTTGGGGCATAAACAAAAATAACAAATTATAATGGACCTGATAAAAGCAAATGAAAATCAACAAAAAAAAGATAAAAATAGCATAGAACATAAGAAAAGAAAAAAAAAATCAAACTATGCTTGAACCATAGGCCAGAGGCCAGGGTGGACGAAACAAAGAAAGAAAATGAGATAAGGATGAAAAAGCCTAGAGAATTCTTTCGGAGAAAGATTGTAGTTTCAGAGAGTTTTACAATTTAAACTGTCTTTTTCTACATACCCATTTTCACTTTTTTAGTTTGTATGACGATATTGGCACCTTCAACCTCTAATTATTGATTGTCTTCTTTTTGACTTTTGATATTCAGTATTCCTAGAACAAGGAAATTATTAACTTTTAATTATAAAGGGTAAATATGAATTTCTTTTAACTTGTTCCAATTTATTATTCTTGAAACAAAAAAGTTGGAAAGGGCAATTAATTTATAGCAATGAACAAATATGATGTTTTAATTAGTTCTCCAACTATTTTTTGAATCTTGTCAAGATCAATAAGCTTTTCTCAACTTTTCTAGGGTTTTCTCTCTAGAAAATAAGAGTTGAGGCTTTCCACTAGCCTGCCTATGTTTTTTTCCCATGTTTTGGCTTGTGAGATCTGAGTGAGCTCACGCACCGGTGATATTCTTTGTCCCTTGTGTTTCTCTTTTTTCATTTTGTGATCGTTCTATTTGTATTTTTCTTCTTCTGTCTTTGTATTTTTTTTCTTTTCTTTGTGTCTTTTGTCGTGTCCACTGGTCCTTTCCAGTAATAAACATCAGATTTGTGCTACATTGTTCTAACCTCTTAGATCTGTACACTAGTGATGTCTTTTTTGCAGTTTTATGGTTACTTGCTTCAGTGATATAGACGGCAAGGCTTACCCAAATGATGAGTACCTTCATGGCCAATCCAGTGCTATTCATCTTTTGAGCAAATCTCTCACAAGATGCTGGATTAGATGGTTGCTTCTTACTCCAATACCCTCCTTGTTTTTTGTTGTAGAGGTGATAAGGAGGTTTGTTTAACCACCTATTCAAGCTTTGGGTTTAGAGGGATCATCCTTAATTTTGCGATGTTGAGACCCTCTAATCTTTTGATTTCGTCGACCCAGGCTCTGATCGAGTTAGTGAATCCCAATCTACTCATCTTTAAGTTTGCTTGTCGTGTTTCCTTATGGCCACTGATTATCTTCGCTTTTGGAGTGCTTCTTGTAGCAAAACCTTCCTTAGCATCTATGGCGAGTTAGTCTAAAGATGGTGAGGAGATATTGATCTTGGATGTCGATGTCACTCTGAGTAGTACGTGATTTAGGGTTAAGGTTTTGATGTTGTTGGGTCTTTTTGTTCTAGCTTGTGTTTGAGTTTGCATTTGGGCCTCGGCCTAGAGTCGTATTTTGTCTTTTGTTGTTTTTGTTTGGGCTTTGATTTGGCCTATTTTGTCTTGTGTCTAGTGATATGTCCAATGGGATCTTATACTATGCACCTGCAAGTGCATGTTGCAAGGTGCATCTGCAGGTGCTATGAAATCACGCACTACATAATGCACTTTTTCTTTTTTCTTTTTTCTTTTGCTACAATTCTTCTCTTCTCTTCTCTTCTCTTCTCTGTTTTATGACAAAAACTAAATCTTACAAAATCCAAAATACAATTCTTCAATTCAATTTGTTCAGCAACTCAACAAAGATATTAAATCAAAATCACAGCTCAATTTAATCAAAATGACTGAAGCAACAACGTCCAAAGAAATAGAAAACATCAAATCTAAGTAATAATGTCCAAAAAAAATAGAAAACATCTGTAACTTTGAATTTTAAGTTACGAATAAAAATATGTAAATCTAATAAAGCTTTCCATGAACAAACAAAGACTGAATAATGAATAAACAATTCTGGTAGTGTCAACCAATTTTAATTGCAAACAGATAGTTTGATTAATAATATGCTACTGAACAAACAATAATAACCTATAGAACAAATACTTATAAAACACTAAACAAACAATAATATACTACTGTTACTGAATAGACAATAAGTGTCTATTGAACAAGAAGTTACAAAAGATTGAACAAACAATAATAGGTTACAGAACAAATAGCTATAGAATACTGAACAAACAGTTATAGAATACTAAACAAACAACAATAGTCTATTGAAAAATAATAAAAAAGCTACTGAACAAATAGTTGTAGAACATTAAGCAAACAATTATAGAGCACCGAACAAACATATATAAAATACTAAACAAATAATAATTGTCTGCTGAAAAAAAAAAGTTATGAAATACTAAACAAACAATAATAGCTTACTGAACAAACAGTTATAGAACACTAAACAACTAATTATAGGCTAACAATAATAGCCTACTGAACAAACAATAATAAACTACTAAATATATACGAATCCTTCGTGTATACACACATACACATCAGAACCAATTGTCATAAATATGACTAAACAGAAATATAGAGAGAGAAAACAAAGACAAAGAAAAAGATCGTAGAGAGATAACATAAACAAAGAGAGAAAGAATAGATACGTAGAGAAAGAGACAAAACAGAGATAAAAAAGAGATCATAGAGAAAGAAGAGATGAAGAGAGAGAACAAAGATATAGAGAGACAAAGAAAATAGAGATAGAAAAAGATTTGCGCACATGACTCTTTGTGTCTTTTTTTTTAAATATATGAAAGATCACATAGATGAGGGTATACCTTATTAAATGTGCACCTTATAATTTGCCTATGTCCAATCTAGTCCTCTTGTACTTACGCCTTTTATGTAATATTTTGTTTATTTATATGAAAGCTATGTTTGGATAAAAAAAATAATTCTTTAAATAACTTTCTAGTACTATCTTTAAAAATAAAATAAAAATTATAAGAGGAACTAAATCTGACACTATTTGATAGTTTTCTTGGCCTACCAATCCATCCAAGCACGCGTGAGACGTTGAGGTGCAAAATTCAACCAAAGAAACAAGATTGCCAACAGAAGCCATCTCTAAAAGACTATTTCAATTCTCACATAATTAGTTGCAAAGGACTTAATTAGATTAGGCAATATAATGTTACGTTAAGTCTAGAATTCAAGACTCACAAGTCTTTTATACTTGAAATAACTATGTAACATTTCATATTCAGTAGCTTAAAATAATTACATTAATTATTAGTATATATGTTCCCTAACACATAAAAAGTTCACATGGCACTTATCATACTAATGTAACTTGCAAGATATCCCAAAAGAGTTCGCACCAAGACAAACTACCAAAAATTTAGTTGGGGCCGTAAAAAAATTAAAAAAAAAAAAGCAGAGGGAATTAAAGATGGATTAATATCATGCTAGACATCTAAAAGTCTATTTGGTCTAGCTTTTGAGGACTTAAAGGTATTTTCTGTTGATTTAAAAGCTAAAGTTGGCCTATTTGGTTCATTTTTTAAAGGGCTTTACAGCAAAAAACTGAAACTAAAAAGAGTTAAGAAACTAGAAGCTCCAAATTGGAGCTTTTCAGGAAAAGCTTTTGAAAGACTGTTTTTATATCATATCAGAAATTATTTTTCTTTATTTTTTTCTTCCAAGATATTATTCTATGATCTTGAAAGTCTAATATTAATCTCAAATAATAAAAATTTCAACTCCTAAAATACAAAGCCAAACAATCAACTACTTTTATTAAATAATATTTTTACCTAAAACTCTACTACTCAACAGTTGAAATTTCAAAGTTAAACCAAACAAAACCTAAATATCCAAAAGAACTCAATTCGCTTTCTTCATGGTATATTACAGTAGGGTTAGGAGCTCATTAAAAAAAGAAATTAAACACGTTAAGTAATTTTTTCTATCGAGTTTTCCTCGTATAAAAAAAAATTTAAAACATTGGGTAGCTTTGCCTCTAAGTAAAGTTACAATAGAGCTTGGAATTGCGTTAAATTTTATCTTCATTGCAAAGTAGAAGTTTGAAAGTCTATGTGAGTAGAGTCATTACAAGAAGGATTTTTCTCGTGGCATACAAAAACTACTTTATCTAAATACTCTCTCCAATGCATAATCTTTCGATCTATAATATTACTTTGCTCATAATGTACAGAAATCTAAATAAAAAAGTCTATCGACATTCACGGCATCAATATTATTGCCGAAATGCAGGAAAAAGTTAGTCATTGTATGTTAAGAAATCAATGCAAATAATTAGATAAGCAAATTATATAATAGATCCAATGTTCAATTTGATCTACTGAAAAGAAAAGATTATTCAAGGTACAACAAATTAAATTTATTCTAAACTGTTTCTAGGATACTATTTTTTTGAGTGTTTTTGGGTAGTAATTAACCATTAAAAAGAACCAAATTGGAATGCCTATATAGTTTTATTTGTTTGGTAAAACAGGTCAAAATACCCCTATTTGATGATTTAACATAAATTTAATTGTATACATAAAAACTAATTCTCTTTTCCTTTTATGCAATTTAGCAGAATATGGTATATCTAGTATGGATATCATAAATTTATATATATGGTACAATATAAATTGTCATTTTTTGGTCAAGCAAACATATTGATAAACAATACCAAAATTAAGGAATGATCTTCATTTAAGGAATGAATATGGACCTTTTTTTGTTTGAACAACCTTGTATAATTTAAGAATTACAATTGATTCATTTTTAAATCATCAATGCAAATTGTATTAATTTTTTCATTAAAAGTCCATTATAATATATATATATATATATGTATATATATTAAATACATATCTAAAAGATAACAAATCTATTGAAACTACCAAAACGTAGCATTTCTTTATGACTGTATCCAAAGGGCAGAAGATTTGAGATAGTCTTCACTGAAGTATGCTACTGGAAACTTGTGAGAGATTAGATTGGAAATAAATTAATTTTTGTGTTTTTCATCTCATTTTAGAGATCTCCTTCCTTAAGAAATATTTTTTTTCCACCTTGAAAGGCTTCTCATGTAATGAGCTGTTCAACTTTAACTTCAACTAAACATACTAAACTAAAGAAAGGAAAGTAGAAGTTGCAATGCCCATTGCAATTACAGGGGTGTTCACTCACCATCATCAGGAAAAGCCGATCACGGACCGAATATTTCAGGGAACGGAGAATTAGGTTTGGGGAATTGGAGAACTGGGGAAAAATATCGAGTGGGAAAAAAAGTTTTGGGAAAACGAGTTAGAGAACAAAAAAAATCTTTTCTTTTGGGGAAAACCCAAAATCCAAAATTTCTTTTTTCTTTTTTAAATTACATAACCCAAAATTTCTTTTTTCTTTTTTAAATTACATATATAGACAGACATAAACACACACACACACACAATATTATATGTACTTTTGGGTTATGATTGACTTAATATGTACTTTGGGCTTGTTTGGATTGGCTTTTTCTTAAGAAAAAATACTTTTTTTTCCTAAAAAAATTATATTAAATTTGCAATAACTATTTGATTTGGTTTCCAAAACAGTTGAAACTCTAAAAAAGCTCAAATACAGCTTTTTTAAGAAGCCAGAATTTTCAGCTTCTCAAGAAAAGCTATTTTCTAAAAGATGATAAAAAAAGCACTTTTGAAAAAAACTAATCCAAACGAGCCCTTTATTTATGTTTTGTAATTTGAATTATGCTATTTATGCTTTACAATTGGTTATATATTTTTATTGATATTTTGAAGTCTAAAGTTATAACTATTTTGTTGATAATTATGATTCTCATTTGTTTAGCAGGGTATGTTAGTAGTAGAATTAGCTAATAATGCAATTGGTGAACAAAAAATTAGGTTAAAGTTAAGGTAAAACTATTCAAACTTTTTTTTAAAAAACTTTGGGGATTTTCTAATCCCCAATTGTTTTTCCCTATTCCCCATTTTTCCAGATTGTATTATCTAACGGTGAATTGGAGCAAATAACGGAACAAAATGCTTTTCCCAAAAATTATTTCTCGGAAAAAAAAATTGTTGATCGTGCAAAGATTCTCTAAGGAACACCCCTAATTGTAACATACCAAATGAAGTCTAACAAATAATGAAGTTAGCTGTCTTGCTTATAGTCCAATTAAAACACGACGAATTTGGTTATATATTGTATTTTCATTGATTAAGAAAGATTAATGAGAAAACAAAATTGCAAATGCTTATTACAAAATTTTGGCTCTTTAATTTGTCATACATACACTAGTAAACAACTGAAAATATCATTCTCACAATTGTCTTGTTGCAACGGTTTTGTTAACTATTGTATAAAAGTAATACTTTGTACAATAGTTCTATTTAACTGGTGTAGTAACTATATTATCCGATCTATTATTGCTCGTGTAAGTGCTTCTATAAAATAATTTTTGAAACTGTAGTTACTTACAATGTTAAAAGACCATTATTTAATTATTCTTTGTAACAAATTATTGTAGTGAAAAAATTGCAACAAGATTATATACATAGAAAACCATTAGATAAAGTCAATTACAGCGATCTTTTTCCTTTTTTGCAATAATTCTAAATGTTGCAAAAGATTCTTCAAAAAAAAAAAAAGTGTAATACTATACTACAAGCTTCAACTAGTGATCATAATCAAATTCTGGCATTGATAGATCATAAGTGTCGATAATACCAAAACGAAAAGTAATGCACAGGGATAAACTTAACAAAGAATAACCATCATCTAGCTGGTTTGCCCGAGAGGTTACGGGGGAAGACTTAAGATATTCTGCACATAAGTGCGCGTGGGTTCGAAATTTTTAGCTAGCATTTGTAATTGGTTTTCTCAACATTTTAGAAAAAGAAACAAAAAGGCAGATACGTGTAATTGGTTTTCTTAACATTTCTCAACATTTTAGAAAGAGAAACAAAATGGTAGATACGAGTAATTGGTTTTTCCAAAATTTTTGAAAAAGACTAGTTGTAAAAGGTTGTGCCTTTGCCCAATAGCATTATCAAAGGATATCTATATAAATCATAACTTAATAAGCAAAATTTTGATACAATAAAAATACAAATAAAAGCAATAGTACATTTTAATTTGCATATTTATATATACCTCCATGTAGTATATTTGTTACATGCTAGCAAAAAGAAGAGTTCAATCATCTTATCAACTTCTGATGTTTAATTTCATGTGCAATAGTTTCTAACTATTTACAAACCTATAACTATTGCATATATTAACATTTAGTAGTGTATATCAGAAGAGCAGAATCAATTAGCACTCCATAGTGCTAATTTGATACTTTATATGTTTTGAGTGGTTGCAATATGTCTTTAAATGTTTCAATTGCTCGATCAAATAGTAAACATTGCATCCAAGTTTCCTTCATAAAAAAATGTCACATTCTCAATACACATAAAGCAATTCCAATGATCAATGTTGTCAATTGATCTATTAAGAATTGATCAAAGACCTAATGGATCTATGGCACTATACACTTCCTCCTTTTCTAATTCCAATAGTTATTAAGTCTGACTTGTCTTAACAAAATATATTTCATGGAGGAGTATTGGTTTATTTATTTTCTCTAGAAAATGAACTTCTTAATAAATGGTGAGTTCTTAAGATATTCTTTCCCTAAGGTGTTATGTAAAATTAAATATTAACAAAATTTTGAAATCAATCAATTGAAAAATCAGAAAGATAAAAGCAAAGGTCAAATTCAAATTGGAAAAAAAGGGTATAGTTTTGTGACATAGTACTACGTATTTTGCAATTAATGCATCATGCAAATGTAACTTCAAAATATAGATGGCATACTCTCCTTCACATAGTGAATGGAATAGGACTGAGCATTAGGTTATAACCGAACTGAATTAACCGAAACTAAATTAACTGAAATCCGAAATTTAATTATTTTAAGAACCAAAATTGAACCGAATTATAAGAAGAACCGAATTTTGAGAACCAATTATTTTCGGTTCGGTTCCTACTAATAACCGAATTAACCGAATAAGCGAGCTTCCTGTTAAATTAAAAAAAACAACATTGACCTGCAAACTTGTTACACATGTTTGCAAACAAAAAATTCATAAAAGAAGTCAAAAAATTTTCACTTCACAAGCTCATATCATTCTCCCATATGCCATACATGTTGCCTGTCGGAAAAATGAAAACAACATTTAAATATCAATACTTAATTACTAACTGTCCAGTGTCCGCTGTCTAGCATCAAAGTCCAAATTCACCACATAACATGAAAATAAAAAGAAGATAACCTACTGCTTGATTAGTTATACAGCTTTTTTAAACTATAAATACAATCACATTCATCAAATAAAAAGATTGCAACTCCTTCAAACACCTTAACTGAAAAAAGATCAAACTAAAATGTAGAAAAAGTAGCAGCAAGTGAAGGGTCTGTCGCTCTCCCATCCTTGGATAACTCTACAAATAATTGACAAGCGAAAACATTAGCTATGAATATATATAATATATCATAACCACAATAACAAATCACATGTAAAGTAGAAAGATTGACCTTCTTCAAATTTGTCTAACTCATCTAGATCTTCTTTAATCTTGATTTTGTTTGATGATAACCGAAGCCAATCTTGAGCACATATGGGAGCTTAGACTATCTTAGGAGTCAAAGAACTCCTAAAAGGACTAAGATCACGTCCACTTATACTGGAGGCCAATTCTGAAGCTACTGTAGAAATTGGTATCGCCAACACATCATGAGCCATTAGTGAGAGAACAGGATACCTACTTGAGTTCATGCGTCACCATTTCAAGATATCAAATCCCTTTTTATCCTCTTCAGGAAATTCTGTCAAATACTTATCAAATTCAGATTTAGCGCCAGGGCCTACATAACTGCTTTTGTGCTTTCTATATCTTGCAACTATATTATCAACTAAAATGTCTTTTGGTTGAGCATCATCTGCAAGTCTTTGTGAGCCCTCATAGTCATCATTGACGATGCCAACATTTTTTTATTTATATTCCTCAAACAAAGCAAACAACACATTCTTCACCTTACTTACCAAACCATTCCTGCTGGCCCTATACATTTCATTGATGCAATAATCCACATAATCAAACTTGTATCGAGGATCAAGAATAACAGCAATGAAAATGGCCATATTCATTTTCTCTACATCACCCCAATACTTGTCAAATTTTGTTTTCATTTTGATAGCCATCACACTCAAATCAATGTCATCACTCAATTGCAACTTTTTAAGAACCAAATAAAGGTTACTAATGTCATGGAAAAAAATACTACTTGTCATATAACGAGTTCCCGACACCTTTAATGTTAGATCAAAGAAATATCCCAAGAAAGAAACAATTCTCCTAACATTATCTCAATCCTCCTATTCAGGAACTCTAGCCCAATCAGCTTCAATACTCGAAAGCTCTACTCTATAAAAAGGATCATGCTCATCAAATCTCTCAAAAGCTCGTGCATAATGTAAAGCAATCTTCAACATAGTAAAAGTTGAGTTCCATCTAGTGCTTACATCTAAACACAACCCTTTCTTAGTATTTAATTTTTCTTTTTCAGCACAATTGTTAAACTTTTTCAATTGAGTAGAGGAACATCGAATAAATTTTACTGCTGCTCTAACACGACTAACTGAGCTTTTGACATCTTTCAACCCATCTTGAACAATAAAGGTAAGAATATGAGCAACATATCTAACATGCATAAATTTTCCATTAGCAATATATGTACCCCAATTAATCATCTTCCTTTTCAAATATGAAATAGCCACATCATTAGAGCTAGCATTATCAATAGTAATAGTGAAGATTCTACCCAATCCCCATTCAAGCAAACATTTCTCAATTGATTTTCCCCAAGACTCACCTTTATGAGAAAAAATGGGACAAAAGTTTATAATTTTCTTTTGCAAATCCCATTCATCATCAATAAAATAAGCAGTAAGACACATGTAATTAATCTGTTGATCAGAACTTCATGTATCAATGGTTATACACACTCCCCTACTACAATTCTTCAACAATTGTTTCAACTTAACCCTCTCATCTTCATAAAATTGTTAACAATCTCTTCTAACAGTAAATCTTGATTGAATGTAAAACTTAGGCTGAAGATTACAAATAAACCTCCTAAAACCTCGATCCTCAACAATGCTAAAAGGAAGTTCATCGTTAATTACCATAGTAGCTAAGTCCTATCGACTTCGTTGTTGATCGAATTTCCAATTTGTTAAAGTTGCCTCTTTTCCTTCCTCTTTTGGCATAAGATTTAATTCTTGTTGATGTGCACTTAACTCTAGATTAGGGGGATACTTTTTCAAAATTAGTAAGTGCTTTTTTAGGGGAGTAGTGCCATTCTTTACAGGGTGGGTCACTAGCAAACACATTACCACAATAATGACATTTGGCTTTTTTTCTCACTTGCCTCATTCTCGAATTTGGAATAGTGCTCCATACATGTGATCTTGCCTTCATTGCTTTTCTTTTGGGTCATTGTTGAGATACTTCGCCTGAATTTTCAACATCAATTCTTTGATCAATTGATTCGCTTATCAATTGATCAAAGTAATCAATATAGTAATCAAAATGATAACAACTTGAATAGTTTGAGATATTAAACTTACGTTGCAAGATGAAACAATTGATTCCGTTTTGAAGGTTGTAAAACCCAAGGAGAAAAAGGCAAAAATAAGAATCAGAGAACACTACGGTCTAAATTTTGCGCTTATAGATTAGAATAAAAAATAAAAAAGCATATTCTGGAGCTGCCACTCCCAATTAAGCCCTCACTGTCTTATAATAATATTACAAACAAAACCACATGTTTTAAACAAATACCATTAAAATTTAAATGGATAGAGACCAGACAATACATTAATCAGGACATCAAAGGCAAAGCATGTCTACAAGGCTACAATGGAACTAGGATAGCAAAGCAAACTAATTAATCTTAGCATTTTTTTATGATGCAATAGTTAGTATTCATGTACTGCCTTAGATTAGCCATATCGTACTGGTCTTCCATGTCTATATGACCCCCTTTTTCTCAAAGAGTAAGAATCTAATAACTGATATACTTTAAGACACAAAGCAAAAGAAAGAGAGAGGTGGTGCAGAAGAGAATCAATGGTGAAAGGAGCAGCAGACCCTGATCGTGAATTAGAAAAAAGAGAATCAATGGTGCAGAAAAGAATCAATAGTCAGTATTATTAGGGTGGTCACTACCTGAATTAGAAAAAAGAAAATTAATGTTTTCAATTTTAAATAAGTACCAAAAAAGTCTTCGAACTTCCCTTCAATGTCTGACTGAAAAATACTCTTTCTCCATTTTTCTTCCCCCTCAAAATGACCGGTTTATCCATCTTAACCCCTCAAAATAACCAAGTAAATAAATAACACACACCAAAACCATAGCAACCAATCTTTGTTTCTTAAGCTTCTACGGTGTTTGGATGCTGCCTTTTTGAAGAAATGAAGAAGACAAGAAGTAGAATAGTTGAACTAACCGATGATGGTGATAAACGTCAAGGCGTCGACCGATGATGATGAGTGATAACTGTGATTCACGGCGTCAAGAAGAGATCAGACTTCAAAGGGTCGCGGCGAGGAGAGCAATCGAGATTTGAGAGATCTGAGATTGATGTTGCAGCGTCAAGAGGGCGTCGTCATCTACGTCAAGGGAGGGACAATGGATTGACTGGTTAGAGGCGACGAGGAGAGAGGTGGTGTGCTTGAGATTGTGAGTTGACCAATGAGTGATTCACTGATTTGTGATTTTGGTTTTGGGGGCTAGGGTTCTTATTTCTTAAAGAGTAAAGAAAACGATGAAAGCAAAGAAAAGAAGTAAGAATCAGATATTTTTATGTAGAAATGATTTTAAAAGTCTTTAACTTTTATTTTTTAACTTTTAACACGTTAAAGTTATAAAATAATAAAATAAAATTAGTTTATTATAAAGCTATCAAAACGACGTCGTTTCATTTTTTCGGTTATTTTGGTTATTAACCGAATTTTTTAACCAATAACCGGAACCGAACCGATACCCGAATTTTCTAATTTTTGGGAACCGAAACCGAACCGAAATTTTAAATAACCGAACCTAATTGCTAATTTGATTCAATTTCGATTCAGTTATCGGTTGAAACCTGAAATATGCTCAGTTTAGAATGGAACTCCACGTTTATCTTACCTTAGTTTAAAGAAGTCAAATTTAAGCAAAGTTCCAAAAATTGTGGTGAAAAATGAGTCTCATTAACTTTATTGCCTTTGTTATTTAACTATGGATTTATCCAATTTTTGTTCTCAAATATACAAAATTTGTTAAGTCTCTTTACCGAGTACATAGTTTTTAACTTTTTCCCCCTTATTTTGCAATTTTGTGTTTTTGAAAGTTTTTTTTTTCCCTTTTGCGCATGTGCATGCATTTTTTGTTTTCTTCCTTTAGGACCTCCGTGAGTTTTGAAAAGTTTTTGTTGAAAATTAATTGTATTTGATTTTATTATTTTAAAGCAAAGAAAAGAACTTAGTAGTCATGCAAATATATTTTTAAGTTAGTGATAAAGGAAAAAAAAAAATTGAGCCACGAAAAGAATATCAAAAGCCAAAATGGAATATAACTATATAGACAATTAGCTTTCGTAATTATATCTTTAAGTCATTTCAAATGGTCTATCGATAATCTTAATGCATATGTGAAAGATAGAAATGTACTATTATGCTAACGTGCACACCCCTAACATTTTGACCATAATAATAATAATATATAAAAAATAGAAACCACCACCAATCCACCAGCTCTACATCACTCCCTATTCTCCACCGACTAGTTTTTCACTAACATGCCTTATCACCCCTTTTCCTCTTCCACCATCGCCACCACCATTATTTCCTTTTTCTCCTCTAAACCTTTCAAAAACCCCACCCACCAAAACTTCCAAAACTATCTTTCACACACCTCCACAACCGCCACCACTGCCACTTACGACGGTGGCACCATTACCCTTTGCAAACAGACTTCTCCATCTTCTTCTTCTTCTTCTTCTTCACAGTCACTTCCCCTCTTAACCCTAAATCCCTTCTTCACTTTCTACATCCTAACTACTTCTAGACTCTCTTTGTTTATTGAAGAATGCAACATCTGTTACCTACCTAGAACTCGGAAGTATGGGAAATTTGGGTCCAAGGGGTTGAAGAATACGCTTGAGTTCAATTTGCAATTGGGGGGAGGGGGGGACAAGTGCTTGAGATTAGAAGAGAGTAAGAAGAAGAATAAGGTTAAGGAAATAAGGAAAAAGAACACGTTTAGTTGTCTGGGTTTGGGAAGAAAAAGGGGGAAAAAATTAAAACCATTTCTTAAAATACTATTTTGACCTTTAAAAGGTAGGTAAAATGACGCTTTAACCCTAGATTAAAGGAGATCCACTTATGAATATGCTCAAGAAAATTTGTTCTTTTTATATTAGTAGAGAGACAAAAAAGGTAAAGATGTTCAAATTAGAATGGAGAGGGTAAGTATCCTCTTAGGTAAATAAATGTTGATTTTTTTTGTGAATCATATACATCATCAAATTTAATTGGACCTTTTAAGTATTCTATCTTTTCAGATGCTTTTCATCCAAAGTTCTATATTAACGTGTCTTTACCACTCGACTGGCATGATTGGAAGAGATGCTGATTCAGCCCAAAAACACTTATAAATAATGTTGATTGACCCAGGCAACTTATTTGGTTCAATATATATGACCTAGCTCGGATATATGTGTGATTAGATTTAATAATAGGCCAACTGTCATAGGAGTCACAAATGCCTACACCCTCAAATGCCTTAATACGAGACATTTGGTCATACGGGATGCATTTTGTATTTGGTACTAACATATGATATCCATTCCGGTGTAAACTTCTACCTATTCTTCCCTTTCTTTCTTATTAAATGCTTTAGGCCCTGTTACACGTGCCACTACAACAATTTGGTTTACCTGGTTCCAACAACAAAATGAGATGGGCTCATAGGCAGGCAATTTACATCATTACATGATAGCACTGAGCCAATTAGAAATCTGAGCCATGAAGTTCTAGAAAACAAGGTACCGATATATCTAGTAATGCATAATGGACCTCTCCTCAAAGAAGCATGGCTAAGATCAATTTAGACGCATTTTTCACTTGCTCATTTAGTGAAAAAAAAGAAAGAAAAGAGAATTGGAGAGGCCAAAACAAATTATGTTGTGTTTGTTGTATGCTTATCTAAAATCTTAAATCCAAAAAGCATTTAAAGCTACGTGTCTCCATCACATTCGCAATAGCCAGAAAGAGTGTTTTGTAAGGATTCTAAAAGGCGGTAGCTCCGAAAGGAGTTCTACTTGACCACCTTGGGGCCGTTCATGTGCGTGCAATATGCCACGTTACTTCGGGAAAATTCAAATATGTAAATGGTGGCAGCAGTGGACGTTTAAAAACACAGCAACTTCTTTTTGCAAATACTATATCTTGAATTGCATCTTGAATTGTGTAGATAATTCTTTATGTAATATGTATTCTAAATGTAAAAGTGCAGAGGAAATGTGGTTACCATTAAAGAAAAAATATAAAACCGAAGATGTAGGCACGAAGAAATTCGTGATAGCTAGATTTTTAGATTTCTCTATCATATATTCAAAACTAGTTATGTTTCAGGAACAAGAGTGCCAAATGATTATCCATGAGCTCCAAGCGGAAGGGATGGTTTTCAACAAGCTTTTCCAAGTGGGAGCATTGATTGAAGAATTGCCATTGAGATAAAAGGATTTCAAGAACCACCTCAAGCACAAGCCAAAGGAGATGCTAATGGAGGACATAATCCTGTGGCTAAAACTAGAAGAGGGCAACCGGTTTGTTGAGAAACGAGGTGTCCATGGAATGAGCTCCGAGGCCTATGTGGTTGAGCATGGTGCCAATCCCTACAAAAAGAGGAACCTCTCCAGTCAAGGGCAAAAAAGAAAATGTATTATTGACAAGACTAAGAAGAAGAAAGGCAGTATGGTGGTACTTACTATTTTTGTGACAAACCCAATCATAAGGCCAATGATTGTAGGCTGCAGAAAGGCAATACTAATAAATGGAAGACCCAAGCAAATGTTGTGGATGACTTAGGAGAGAACATGTCAAGCATGTATATTTCTATAGTGGTGTCAAGGTAAACATGGTTAGAAATCCAAAACAATGGATCATTGACACAAGTACTACAAGGCATATATGTTCCGAAAAAAGTTGTTCTCATCTTACACCACTAACTCCAGAAGTGATGTCCTATTGCATCAAAGTATGCTAAAGACCTCCTCAAGAAGAGAGGCATGTCTGACTATATGAACTTGCTTTAACACATATTACTTCAAAATATTCTTCACACTCAGCTGCTTCAAATAAACCTTATTATGATCCTACTTTCTTTAGAAGTTTGGCTGCTATTTTGCAATACATCACAATTACTAGACTAGAGATTAATTTGCAACCAACTCCATTTGCCAACAATGCACTATCTAACAAATGCAAATTACGTAGCCCTTTAAAAGAGTGCTCAGTTAAATGTAGGCAACTTTACTCAGGGTTTGCTCTTTACACTAGCCCTCTTACATTCCCTTCATTCTTAGACATTGGTTGGGCTAGTGATGTCACTATTTGAATATCTATAAAAGGTTTCTGTATTTGTCTTGGAATTTGATGTCTTGGTGCTTCAAGAAAAAACTAACTATTTCTAGGAACTCTACAAAAGCAAGGTACAAGGTGATGGCCCGAACTACAGCAGAGTCAAACATGGTTCACTCATTTGTTACAAGCAGTGCATCTGCATGTCTCAACTCCGGTCATGGCTTGTTATAACATTTCAACTCTTGCCTTGGCTTCTAATCCTATTTTTCATAGTAGGACTAAGCACATAGAAATTGATTATCATTATATGCGATAACAGATGGTGTCTAAAAAGCTTGCTATCTCATATTTGCCATCATATCAACAAGTTGCAAACTTGTTCACAAAGTCTCTATCCATAAATCAATTCAATTATTTGAACTCCAAGCTTCCTGTGGTTAACTAATAAGACTCAGCTTGAGGAGGGATGTGAGTGTACCCAGCATCTTAAGGATTGGAAATAAGAAGAAATGAACAAATGTGAACAAGATTCGAACTACCAATACAGTGATGATAATTTTAATCATGAAATATAAGAAGATAACAAGCAGAATTTGAGAAAATTACTGGTTGACAATTGACTCAAGCTAGTGTAAGTCTTTTCCAATGGTCTTACTTTTGCACTTATCAAGCGAAATTGACTTTTCTTAAAACTGTGGCTTGTAGGACCTCAAATTGAGAAAAGTAAATTTTGCTATATATGTGTCCTATTTCACGGTCTTTAGTCAACATGGATTAAGCAAAACCAAATAAGTTGTATTTGTACCTTAAGTGACTACAAGTAATGCCAATTTTGCATCTGCGAGGCTTCTTTAAACCAACAGCATTTTCAACCTAATGATATTTTGTGAAGTTGTTTTCAGTGTAAAAATACCACTTAGAGCATTAATCTTAGTAAAATAATAATACACAAAGTTCTTTTATATGTTCACTTCACCATAACTGATTTATTTTATAACTTTATTGTTGGAAAAATTGAGGACACGTGCACACACACCAAAGCATAGCAGAAAAAACACACACAAAAAACACTGATGGGCGTCCAAACCACCAAAAATAATATTCTAATTTTTACCTCGCAAAATTAAACATGGTACGTGATAAGAACATGGTCGAATCCACAGGGATTGAGAGATTATTTTATGCTAATTATACCAAGTAGATTAATCAACTAAATTGCAATCAAAATAGGAGAATTAAAAGCGAAAAAGTAAAATTAATAAAATTGTCTAGACCATTGGTCCGCGTTGCGTGGGCACGCAATCCGATTAGAAAATAAAAAATGTCAATAAAAATAAATATGACTCAAATACGCAATTCTAAGTTAACGCAAGGCTGGAAAAATAGAAAATCAATAAGAATTAAATCTAGCCTGAGGAACAATCGCAATTTCGGTCAACAAATTCAATCCTAGATTCAAAAATACTTTCAACTATTTCGATCAATCAGTTATGGTTATTGGCTCGACTTAACAAACTCATATTTCCTTACAGAGTTGATAATGGTTTAAATCCCCTATGATTTTTCCCATTATCGCCTGACCAATTAGATGTTCTAATCCCCAGAAATACCTGCAGGATCTATCTAATGGCAGCAATAAAAATCTAGAAAGACCTGACTCTAAAAGTCAATACTCTCGCTACAATTCCTCATTTAGATTACGTAATTACACAGGAAACCTAGTTACCACTATTCTTAGATTAATTAAATTAATCTAAATGGCTGCCTATTGCCATGAATATTCGCGCCCTAATCAAATAATCATAGAACAATATTAATTCTTGAAACAGTAAATACGCAAAAATCAAAATAGCATGAAAGGAATAAAACAATTAAATCTCATGAATTTGATTAACCGAAATCTTGATTAATCCTCAGCTAGAAAAGAAAATTAGAACTTCATGTCCATGAGCGTTGCCCAAAGAATGAAGAGAAATTTGCTGAATTGTCTGCTAAATATTTTTCTCTCCTCTAAGTGCATATTAGAGGTATATATATAAGAAAAACCCTAACATATTTTCTTTTTTGGATAAGGAAACCCTTAATGGCCCAAAAAGAATAATAAGGTAAAATCCTTAAATATAATTTCCAACGAAATAAAAAGTATTCTAAATTTAATCTATTTCCTTCCAAAAGTCTAGAAAAAATATCTTTAATCTTGGTCAACCTCGGTCAAACCCGCGTAACAAATTAATGGCATTTTTCCAAGTGACGCTGTCAACATTGACCTTTACAAACACGTCCAAAAATCTTCTATATCCATACACAATGCATCCATTTCCTTTTTCTAAGCATAAATATACAAAAACGCATCAAAAACACCAATTAAGGATCATTCAATTCAAGAATTAAGCACAATTAATTATGAATTAAAAGCTTATTTAGGATTTATCAAATTCTCCCACGCTTACACCATGCTTGCCCTCAAGCAGGAAATCAATTAAAAAAAAAGACTTCACATGTGAGTTCGACCATTAATGCAACTTTGTAAAGATCATATACTAACTTTTTCAAACTAAGAACAATCTTATTCAAGAAATAAGACAATAATTCCAACCATAAAATTGTTGTTCCTGTATCTATCTTTATAAAGCAATAGCTCATTCTACAAACACACATTACAAAGCATATTCAAGGCATGCAACACTTCAAAGAACAAGACTTGACTCAATCAAATAGCCTTTAAAAACCCAACTTTTTAGCAAAAAGAATTCCCCCAAAAACAAATAATTTTCAGCAAGCAAACATGACCACATGTTGTATTTCCACCAGAAATTTCCACCCAGCTTCAAAACAACCCAACCTCTTCACAAGCAAACATAGGCACACAAACCTTCAAAAATCCTTCCACCACAACTCAAAGAAACTCAAAAAGGAAAACAAAGGTAAGCTAGTTTTTAGCAAGACAAAACAATTATCACCACACGTATAAGTTACCCGGATAGCACCTAAACACTATGTAAATGAACCTCGCACTAGTTAAAGCACACACAAATGATTAAAGCCAAGTATGATTATGCCAATGCAAAGAAGAGAAATCAAAAGCACTGCCTCGATATACAATTTTCCTTGAAAAACAAGTTTGTACCTAGGTCCAGCTGTCGGAAGGCTGGATCACTTCAACTGCTTTCATTCACTTTCATACATAACTTTCATAATCTGCCTAGAATGTCACTCAACCTTTTTAAGCGATGACAAACATTTATGATGAATGCCTTCGATTAATTAGTTTGTCACAATTCTATGTGACTTTTAGCTCTACTCATGGTCTCTTTTTTTTCTTTTTAAAGACCAGCGGAGAAAAAATGAGCTTTTTATTTTACTTTTTTTTTGCACGTTTTTTTTCATAATTCGATTTGCAGCACTTTTGTAGGAGTGACCTCAACCCCAACATAACTTTCCTAGGTACGCACTTTTTCACAATTTTATCACAAAAATAAATCAAGGCAAGTACCTATCAAACTCAAACTAAGCATTATGATGTATGTCTTTGAGTGCAAGCTCTAAAGACCCGCAAGCGTACGGATCGATGCAGTGTAGTGTGTGCGAGAATGGGTGTCGAACCACAGGGAGGCTATGTTGTGAGATGGATTCTACGTGTGTGTTCTAGAATGTGCCTAAAAATAAGAAATCTAAACTATCTATTTTTAGGATTTTGGATTTTTGAATGGTCGGGAGCTCTAACTAAAATGAATTAAACTAAGCTATAGAATTAGGAAAAGTGGAGGACAAGCTAATCTAGAGGAAATAACAAATGGAAAGGGGTTAGGGTGACTTCAACTTATAAATGGGTGATTCTATACTCAATTTGCTATGGGATTAAAGAATGATGGCTTACTTTAGTGATTGCTCTTAACTAGGTTGCTAAATTAGTGTCTTAATTTCCCCCTAGGACTCGGTGCGGGTCCGTCCCTAGGCGGCGCCTCCTAGAGCTACGGCGTGGTCCTTATGATCTAGGGCCTTAAGAGTGACTAACTTGCTTCCTAGGTGACTTAGAATGAACCTACCCTAGTACCTAAATCATTGGCTGGATTTAAAGCCAAGACCTAGTGTCGCTAAGGTCGACTAAACCTATCCTGAAACCTATTGGCTAAATTTAAAGCCAAAGGAGACTCGACCTAGGCTAGCCCTAAATTATGCTTCGTCATTCTAAGGTCACAATAGTGGGATTTAACCTATTAACACATTCATACACGTTCTAAGCCAAGGTGTTCGCGAATAAAGGGACCTATTCGACTACCAAACATCGTCATGCTCGGATTACACCATTAGAAGCAATTAACAACCGACATGTATGCGTTATTGAAGTCATATTCACTACTAGGCATGCAAATATACGCACAGACATCAATATAAGCATTACCCACTTCATAGCATCCACATATAAACACATAGACATGATTATAGCATGGATTAGATGTGGTTAGTAATAAATAGACTTCAATTTATACCCATGTTACTCATTTAGGTATTTAATCAAACACTTAGACATAAATGAGAAAATAACCATTTAAACAAGAAAATCAAACATATATATATAATCAGCCATTTAATCCCATATCATAAGAGTATATAGCTAACCCATTACATTAGTAAAATCACCCTACACAAGTCTACTCAATCATAATAAAAGATAGAATGAAAGAGAGTTTATCAAGCTTCCCTTTCATCCTAGCTAATCTTGTACAAAACTCTTGAGCAAACTTGAATCCAAATGTTGAAACTCTCTAAATTCTCTTGATCCAAAGTGATGAAATGTGTGAGAGAGTGTGTGTGTTGTAGGTGAAGACTAGGGTTAAGTGTGTGTGTGATGGGTGTAAAGATCCTCTTTCCCCCCCAAAAGATCCTCCTTTTTAGTCTGAAAATCGAGCTTTTATATCGACTTTTCACGTCAGTCGGCCGGCTTCTTCTCTTAGCTCGACCGGCTTTTTGGTGATGCTCTCTGGACTGGCCAGTTGACCGGCTTTGGAGGGGTGGTCGTCCGGCTATTTTTGGCATCTCTCTGGAGTGGCCGGTCGACCGGATCCTTCTTCTTGGTCGTCCGGCTGGCTTCTTTCCTCCATTCTTTGTCTTTCCGGCCTCCGATCTTCTCCTTTTGGCTCGTACATCTCCCATCTTTATTGCCTATCATCGTCCAATCTCGATCTTAACCCAAAGTTCACCTAAACATTGAAAACAAGCAATTAGTGTAGCAATTTGTCTCTTAAACTCGATATGTACATTTGTTTACGCTTAAGCCTATTCTTATCAAAAATACTACACCAATGCATCTTTTTGAGCACTTAATACTTCTCAAACATAGGTAAATTACAATGCAAACACACACAAAAACACAACACATCACATTAGCTTTCAATTTAAGCACATGCACATTTTTAGCCCAAGTTAAGATTAAGCAAGGTTCAAGCACAATGTGTTCAAAGTAACTATCGAAGACAACTAAATACAATAGGGATGGATTCACCGCATGTACCAACTTACCGTTGCAAAAATAAGTTTTTCGAGCATGGGGATTAGACTTTTTTCAAGAGAAATGCCAAGTTCACAAAAAATAAAGTTGAGTAAAAAGAAAAATAATTTGACAAAAAGAGCTTTCAAAAACTTACTAGATTGACTCTAAAAAAAGCTAAACTCAAAGAAAAAAAACAAACGTCAAACCTAAGACATTAATGGACTCCAAAAAAAAAAAATTTACAAAACACTTAACCAAAAAGTTTTTTTTTGGGGTCATTTTTTTGGTTTTTCTTTTCTTTCTTTTTCTTTTTAAAGACTCAAGAAATACTAACTAAAACACATATTTACAAGACTCAATATACCACATTGAAAACACATCTAAACACCAAAAAGACTCAAACTAAATGATTAAAACGAAGCATTTGTCTCCCACATTGTCCTTAATGTGTAAAGAAAAGAAAGCAATAAAATAAAAGAAAGATAAAACAAAATTAAGGGAAAAAAAGGAAAAAAAGAGATCTTCCCTTAAAAGAGGTGTGGGAGGTGGTGGAACTGGCTATTATTCATCCGAAGTGGGGCCATGGTACTCAGCGAGATTCATCAAACATTTTTAGCTTTGATCTGCATAAACAAAGGAACATACCTTGTTTTTTTTCGCACTAAATCTGAATAACAAAGGGTAATACTTCACGAAAAATCAGATTTTAGAGCATGTGAGGTTGGGCACTTTGAAAATAAGATATAGTTGGTTTGTCTGATTTTTATGCTTTCATCAAAACAGCACTTGTGCCTCTGCGTGCGTGGGCACGCCTAATCATCCAAGGCCCAATTTTTTCAAAAAATAGCTCAAAAACTCACCAAAATTCCAAAACAACTTCTACCTGTAGATAGAATACATTTAGACCAAAGTTAAGATTCTCAAGGAAGAAGAAGACAAAAAATAAAAAATAAAAGAAAAATTCCTAAAAAAAATAAAAAATAAAAAAATTGTAAAAATTTGAAATTAACTAGAAAACACTAGAAAATGCAAAATCGAAATTTCTAACTCTGTGAGTTGCCTCCCACCAACGCCTTTGTTTAATGTCGTTGGCTCGACATTACCAATTCATCTAAGTTTTATCCAGCGGCTTTTCTGGCTCAATTCTCTTACAATTGGGTTTCAAACGATGTCCATCAACTTTGATGACTTTGTCATTACTCAAGTCCTTCACCTCAACTGTAGCAAAAGAAAATAATTTAGTAATAACAAAAGGACCTACCCATTTAGTTCGTGGAGCATCGGGAAACAATTTAAAACCAGAGTGATAATATAAAACTTTTTGTCCCATGAAAAATTATTTTTCGCCAATAACTTTTTCGTGCAAGCTCTTTTTCTTTTCCTCGCGAATTTTTGCCTTTTCACGAGCATTGCTTTTCTTCTTCTCCAACTCTTGGGGTTGTAACTTCCTATGTGTACCCCTCTTGTCCACTATGGGTGGATTCAATTGGCTTTGAATTTCTCTCATTGGCTTCCCTTGATTTTTCCGCTTGGCAATTGATTCCTGTAAGTTAGTGCTACCTGCCAAAGTCTTCTTAAATTCTTTCGACCTTCAAGAGTAGGACTTTCACAAAAAGTAACACTTAGCTTATTATCGTCAACTGTTTCTAAAGCAAAAACACAAGACACCTCACTAGGATTTTTCATGTCATTATAAACATCAAATTTAATAATATCTCCATTAAACTCCATAGTGAGAATACCTTCGTCCACATCAATTTTAGTTCTAGCTGTTATAAGGAATGGTCTTCCTAGCAAAATTTCACAAGACTTAGAAGATGAATCTTCCTCCATATCAAGCACATAAAAATCAGTAAGAAAGACCATATCATTTACTCGTACTAAAACATCTTCTAGGACACCTTCAAGATAAACCAAAGACTTATCAGCTAATTGAATAACAATTCTTGTTTCTTTCAAAGGTCCTTCTTCCTAGGGTCGCGCATTCAAAGCAGAATAAAGAGACTTAGGCATGATATTAATGGATGCTCTTAAATCACACATAACTTTCTTAATGCATTGAGAGCCTATTTGACATGAAATGGCAAACATACCTTGGTCTTTGCACTTTGGAGGCAAATCTTTTTTAAGCATGGCGGAGACATTCTCCCCCATACTTATTCTTTCATTCCCAACGAGCTTCTTTTTGTTGGTCTACGATTCTTTCAAAAATTTTGCAATTCGAGGCACTTGTCTAATTGCATCAAGTAAGGAAATATTTACCTATACCTTGTGAAAAAGCTCAAAAATTTCCTTCTCTTTCTTCTCCTTTTTAGACTTTGTGAATCTTTCAAGAAAAAGAGGCCTAACCACCAGCTCTGCACAATTTTTAGTCTCTGTTTTATCTCTATCCAGCATTTTTCATTGTAATTCTGCACCAATTTTTTCGATTTTTTTCTCTGTTTTAGGTGCTGTTAACTTTGCATGCCCACGCCTGGCCTGATAGTGGCTATCCTGCAGTTCCTTTTCACTTCGTAGAATGATTGCGCATGCATTTTCCTTTGGATTAGCAACTGTTTGAGAAGGTAATTTACCACGGGACTCCAACCTACCTACGGATGCTACCAATTGGCTCATTTGTGTCTCCAAATTCGTTATGCTTGCCCTCGTTTCTTGTTGAAATTGTTGAGTATTAAGAGCAAGAGATTTCACAATATCCTCAAAAGAAGTACTTGAACTTGAAGGCATGGGCTCCAGTGGTGGGGCTAGTCGTGGCTGGGAGTATTGCGAATTTGGTGAATTATAATTTTGTGGGTTTATTTCATAGCTCAAGTTTGGGTGATCCTTTCAACCTAGGTTGTCTATATTTGAAAAAGGATCATATCTTTGCTGTGGTGGACCGGGAAACCCTCCAATGTCATTAACATGTTTTGGATCCTCTTCTTGGAGCGTGGGACACATATCAGTTAGGTATCCCACCATGGTACAAATTCTGCAAACTTTTTGAATTGGAACACTACCGCCTGCAACCAAAATTTGAACAAGAGAAGTTAGTTAAGCTAACTTTGAATTAAGGGAAGAAACATTTACCTCATTAACTCTTTTTGAATGCTCGTATCTATTTCCAAATTGTTGTGAATTTGCAGCCATGATGGAAATCAAATCTCTAGCCTATTGTAGTGTTTTACCAATGATAGTACCTCTGCTTGCAGCATCTATCATTTTTCTTTCTATTGGGAATAGCCCTTCATAAAAATATTGAATGAGAGATTGCTCCGAAATCCCATGTTAAGGGTAACTCGCACAAAGTCTTTTAAATCTCTCCCAGTAGTCATAGAGTAGCTCTGAATCCTTCTGCTTAATGGCACAAATTTCCTTTCTAATACCAGCGGCCCTTGAAGCAAGGAAGAATTTGACAAGAAAAGATCTTGCCATTGCATCCCATGTTGTGATAGATCTGGATGGAAGGTAAAATAACCATTCTTTTGCTGTATCTGCCAATGAAAACGAAAACGCCCTTAATTTAATTTGATCTTCTGTCACTCCTTGGGGTTTCATGCTGGAACAAACTACATCAAACTCTTTCAAATGCTTATGTGGATCCTTGTTCTCTAATTCGCGAAAGGCAGGTAGAAGGTGTACTAGACCCGATTTTAGTTCAAAATCTGCGTTCAATGCTCAATAAGTAATGTATAGGGGTTGTTGATTCAAGGGGGTAGCCATCAATTCACGCAAGGTCTGGTTGTTTCCAGCCATCTTCTCATTTTCAGATTCACTCGATCGTTTGCTCTGCACTTGTAAAGTTTTGGCTTGCTTTTGGAGTTGTTTCTGTAACTTTGCTTCTTTTTTCAAGCTCTTTGCGGTCTTTTCGATTTCAGGATCAAAATTACAAATTAACTGTATGATCTGACCTGGTCATAAAAAAGTAAAAATTCAGCACCAATCCCCGACAACGGCGCCAAAATTTGACGAGCGTCGAAACCATGAAAAATAATATTCCAATTCTTACATCGCAAAATTAAATAGAGTACGTGATAAAAACAATGTTGAATCCACAGGGATTGGGAGATTATTTTATGCTAATTGTACCAAATAGATTAATCAACTAAATTGCAATTAAAAAGAGGGGAATTAAATGCGAAAAAGTAAAATTAATAAAACCGTCTAGACCACTGGTTCAGGCTGCGTGGGCATGCAATTCAGCCAGAAAATAAAAAAACGTAAATAAAAATAAATATGACTCAAATATACAATTCTAAATCAACGCAAGGCTGGAAAAACAGAAAATCAACGAGAATTAAATCTAGCCTGAGGAACAATCGCAATTTTGGTCAACAAATCCGCGCCTAGATGCAAAAATACTTTCAACTATTTCGATAAATCAATTATGGTTATTCGCTCGGCCTAATAACCTCATCTTTCCTTACAGAGTTGATAACGGTTTAAATCCCTAATTTTTCCCGCTATCTCCTTACCAATTAGATGTTCTAATCCTCAGATATGCCCGCAAGATCTATCTAACTGCAGCAATAAAAATCTAGAAAGACCTGATTCTAAAAGTCAATACTCTCGTGGTAATTACTTATTTAGATTGCGTAATTACACAGGAAACCTAGTTACCACTATTCTTAGATTAATTAAATTAATCTAAATGACTACCTATTGTCATGCAATTGAATAGTCAGTCCCTAGTCAAACAATTACAGAACAATATTAATTCTTGAAACAGTAAATACGCAAAAATCAAAATAGCATAAAAGGAATAAAACAATTAGATCTCACGAATTTGATAAACCGAAATCTTGATTAATCCTCGGCTAGAAAAGAAAATTAGAACTTCATGTCCATAAGTGTCGCCCAAAGAATGAAGAGAAATTTGCTGAATTGTCTGCTAAAAAGTTGTCTCCCCTCTAAGTGCATATAAGAGGTATATAGATAAGGAAAACCCTTACCTACTTTGTTTTTTGGATAAGGTAACCCTTAATGGCCCAAAAAGAATAACAAGGTAAAATCCTTAAATAAAAAGTATTCTAAATTTAATCTATTTCCTTCCAAAAGTCCAGAAAAAATATCTTCAATCTTGGTCAACCTCTGTCAAACCTGTGTAGCAAATTGTTGGCATTTTTCCAAGTGACAGAGTCAATATTGACCTCTACAAACACGTCCAAAACTCTTCTATATCCATACACAATGCATCCATCTCCTTTTTCCAAGCATAAATATACAAAAATGCATCAAAAACACCAATTAAGGATCATTCAATTCAAGAATTAAGCACAATTAATTATGAATTGAAAGCTTATTTAGGACTTATCAAACACACAATATTTTTAACGTGGTTAGGCCCTCTGCCTATGTCCACGATCCCTTCTAGGATAAATTCCACTGTTCAACAATAATGGGATTACAATTTAATTGATGACTTTTTGTATGGAAAGAAAAGTCTAAACACTTCCCTACAGAGTTCTTACAATGATTCTATCCTCAACAGGACTACAACGAATGTAAGATATTCTCGATGCTCTTAGGCTCTTCCTCTCACCCACACCCCTCATGGGGTGTGGCCTTAAGGCACACTCCCAAGGCACACCAAATACAAGCTACAAACCCACTATTTATAGGAGAGAAATCCTTGCTCTTTATAGCTTATATTTTAGAAACACAATTAATTGCCTTTCACAAATTTCCTCATTTTTATAGGTTTAGGCTTTGAACCATAACCCAACAAATTCCTCTCTTAGCGAAAAATCTCGAGCTTCTTTACCGCAACTGGAACCTCTTCACAGTCTTCATGTTGAACCACTCACTCTACAGCACTTTTTATGGCCATAGCTAACAACATATCTCAGCAGGTTTGCGAAGTCATTACCAACATCCCTTTCCATGCCATCTAACCTTGACCTTTCAAGGTTGTTTACGTCCTCCCTCAACACTAGACATCTCAAACGTGGTCTTCTCTCCAGCAACAGCTATCCCCATCAGTCACCTGGCCAAAACTTTGATCGTTTAGCTACGCAGACTCCTCCCTCGAACGAATCTTCATCAACTAGTCTACTCACCCAAACCTCTCTTTTCTAAAGGTTTGTTCACTAGTCGGCTAAATGTGTTTGCTCGCGTAATTACCTCAAAGACTTCCACACAATTCCATCTCAACTTCATCGTTTTACCCAAATTCAAGGCTCACCCACGATACATCAAGAGTTTGGCAAAATGGACCCCACCAAAAACAAACGCAGGACATCAAAAAATAGTTGGGGACCCTCGGTCAACTTGGTCAAACCCCAAATTGCTCTCAGTCGAAGCTAGTCAAACCTTTTGTTTGACTTTTTGACCACAAATTCACAAAACTTGATCTGCTTGTATCTCACAATCCGACCGTTGGATCATCACGAAATAATAACTTACTTTCCTCGCTACGATGAACACACAGCAACAAACGGATCGTCAATCGGACTACAGGAAGGCCTCCAAATGTTAAGCAAATCTGCGAATTTTCGAACTCCTATCCTGCAACCTTTTTCTTTTTCGTGCAAACTAACGTCCATCAACACAACTCCTTATGTGTCCTCCTTGTGTCATCATTATGCCAATTCACCAACTAGGCTCTGATACCATTTGTTGGGAAAATCAAGGACACACACATACATACCAAAGCACAGCGGAAAAAACATACACAAAGAACACAATATTTTTAATGTGTTTCAGCCCTCTACCTACATCCATGATCCCCTCTGAGATAAATTTTACTATTCAACAATAGTGAGATTACAACTCAAGTGATGACTTTTTGCACGGAAAGAAAAGTCTAAACCTTCCCTCACAGAATTCTTATAATGATTCTATCCTCAACAGAATTAGAACGAATATAAGACACTCTCGATACTCTCAGGCTCTCTCTCTCACCCACACCTCCCATGGGATGTGGCCCTAAGGCACACCAAATACAAGCGACAAGACTCTCTATTTATAAGGGTCTATTATTTAGGCAGCTTATATTTTGGTAACATAATTAATTCCCTTTTATAAATTTCTTAATTTATATGGGCTTGAACTTTGAGCCATAATTTAATATTTATAAAAAGATTCAAATTCCAATGGAATTCAAATATACTCTTTCGGGTTGGATTAGGATTGCTATTTAATTTGTGGGTTGAGAAATAATCTTCTCTCATCATTTGATGTAATTAACGTACCATTTGAAGCCCATTATGAAGAAACCGCTGTATCATTAAAGCTCTCTTTAGCTGAAGTACGTCGTTTGGTGACCTGTCCCCTCAACGTTAAAGACGATGGTTGTCCGTTGCCATCTTTTACTGTCTATTAATTATATTAGACGCGTGTTTGAATTATTCTTTTTTTTTTTCATGAAAATTTTTTTAGTTTTCCTTTGGAAGAGTATTTTTTTTTGTAATAATTATTTAATTTGAATTAAAAATAATCAGAATTTTGAAAAGAGTTTAAATTCAACTCTTTAAGAAGCAAAAAGTTTTAATTTTCCAAAAAGATACTTTCTTACAAAAGTTATAAAACAATGTTTTTAAGAAAATTCAATCCAAACGAGCACTAGAAGATGAATAACCTTAATGCCTGTGCACCTTCCCGCGGTGGGACGACAAAGTACTGAGCCTCTAATATAATTAAGTTCAATTCAAGAAGATCATTGCTACGAACTTACATCTCGTGTCCTTTTTCTTTCTCATTATTAACTTATCACTTCATATGTGTATATTTTGTTAACATTCCAAAATAATGTACATTCTTGGTTTCTCGAATTTATTTGACATATCAATTAATCGAATATCTAGTATTTTTCTTGAAAGGAAAATATAATAGCCATGTAAAAAGTAAAAATATGATGTTGGCAAGAAAATTTTATTGCGATTATATATTTGCTGATGATAATACTTGTTATAATACTCTTCTTTATTGCTCCCACACTCTCTCGTCAGAATTTGGAGAGGATGAGCTTTAATCGATCAGCTTTCTCATATATACTATTGCAATCAGTTAACAAATCTTTTCCTTTTAGACTGTTTTCAAGTAAAGAATAGAGGCATGACTTGTAATTTTGAAGTATTGTATCTGATATATATGCGAATAATATTCAGACCTAAGAAATAACTTGATAGATATATGTATAATTGATAGATGTTTCCAAAATTGAGAGTGTCCCTCGATCATCTCCGACAAAAATAAAAATGATGTCATCGACTATATCACTATAAATTGCCATGCCATTTTGTTATTAGGCAATTGACAATTTAGCTTTCAAATGCTAGAATATATTCTTACCCTTTTAATCCAAGTCGGACATTACTAACTTGAGTATAGACACTACGCCAATGTCTAAAACCCCAATTTGTTAAAACTTTAATTTGCATAATTGATATTTTCCAAAGCATTTTTTGTTATAATTTCGAATTAACTAAATTCTACTTTATCGATATTATCATTTCATTTTACCCCCTTTAATTGCACTCAATGGCTCACAATCTAGAAGAATCAAATCCTTGACTAAGTCAACTACATCAACCCTCGCGGTCGTTCAAAAATAAGTCTGTTGAGCATTTAACTGCAGTCTTAAAGAGACACTGTAAGAAGGGGACCCCTCAACGTAGAATAAAGAAAAGACCAATGTGTATAGCTGGACAAGTTTATGTGCATCAAATTAAAATCAAATCGAGTCTTATTCTATTAAATAGTCGTGCCGCCAGAAAAACGGCACAGCCAACACAAACCAAGTCAAATCAAAGCTAGCACCGTCGTCGGGCAGCATGCCAAGACTTGCGTTTGCTCTCCAGGGCTGAGAAAAATAAGGAACTTTCAACATTTTTTTCTTCTCATGCTTATGATCCAGTAGGCTTCAGAGGGAATTTTTGTATGAAGTATTATTATGGCAGCCAGAGAAGGGGTGAGCTTTACTGGCTCTCTGCAAGACACACCTACTTGGGCACTCGCAACTGTGTGTTTTGTGTTTATTTTTGTCAGCGTCTTCATCGAACACATGATCCATCTCCTATGTCATGTAAGTAGAAACCCATTATATAATTAATGTTGTGTTTGTTTTATACTTATCTGAAATTCCAAATTTGAAAAGCATAGAATTTGTTTAATAATATAAAGTTTAAAATTGTTAGAGCTATAAAAAATAGTTTCTTCTCATAAATTCTTCAAAAAGAGAAATATTGATTTTTTTTTTTGGTTAACACCAGTGGCTCAAGCAACACAGGAAGACTGCTTTGTTTGAAGCAGTGCAGAGACTCAAGTCAGGTCAGATTAATTTTTATTTCCTTTTCGCCTTGCCACCTATGTATTCGTCATGCAGCTGCACGTGTGTCACGGGTTGAGCTCAGATTATCATAGCCGATAAGCATACACAAGTCAGTCTAAGTAGTTTACAAGACAATCACTAGTGGCTTTTTCTTTCCCTCTTCTTCTCCGGACACATGTATGACAGTTAAGAATTACTGAAATTTCATTCCAAAAACCGAAGTGATCCAAAACTTTGTATCGTGAATTTGAGATTTTCAAATGTAGGAAAAATGTATATTCCAACATTCGCAGTGTAAGATCAAACACTTGGTAGCAAGTATTGCTAAATTTTGTCGTGTGTTGCTGGTTTTGCATGCTGCAGTTTTGATGCTTTTGGGGTTGATATCGCTACTCCTAGCAGTGATTCAAAGACCAATATCCAGAATTTGCGTACCAAACAGGATTGCATTCTCCATGCTACCTTGCCGTAAAAGAGCAACCCGAGTTAATATCGCTCTGGATCACTGCTCGTCTAAGGTATACATTTATTACATTAACTTGGTCGTCATTTCATCATTTGGTACCATTGAATTTTTCTCATACTGTTACCGTGCATTATCTCTTTTCCCCTCATAATGTGATTGATATCTAGTCAAATTACATCGAGAAGTATTACGTACATTATTGCAGGGAATGACATCGTTTATATCTGAAGATGGTATGAATGAGCTCAGTATATTCATATTTGTGCTAGCAGCAATGCAGATCGTGTACAGCGTTGCCACAATGGCTTTAGGAAGAGCCAAGGTACGATATTTCAATTCTATGCTGTATTTTATTTATGGATGTATGGCACTTTTTTCTTTGGTAAAATACACATTATTCTTGTAATTTATTATTAATCGATTACTCTTTATATATTAAAATTAAACAGAATACGTCTTGCACTACAAAATGTAGCGTATAATCTCCTACTTTAACCTATTTCATTCCAAATTAATTACTTATTATGTATTATAAGCATCTTTTTTTTGAATTTATTGATACTAAAATTTGCAGTGTGCTATATATATATATATATATATATATATATATATTTACAAAAATATCCTTATTTTCAGCTAATAGCTTTAACATAATAATAGAAAAAGGGCAATTTTTACTAATTTTTAAAAAATATAAGGGGCAATGTAGTAAAATTTAAACACAAGAGGTAAGCAACTAATAAACAAACAAGCGGTAAGGTGCTGTTTTTTAAAAAGTATAGGAGATAATATGGTGAGCTTTAAAATATAAGAGTAATCAACTAATTAGACAAAATATAGAAAATATCATACTTTTTACCCTTTTTTCTTTTCTAGTGACTCATGAACTAGAATCGTCTCATATTATTAGTTCTCTCATGTTGCTATGAAAGGAAAATTTTAACCATTCATGTGTGGAATATTTTATGTAAGTCCTTCATGAAATTAAAAATCCCAAAAAAATTGGGTATCGGAAGGGAGAACAAGTCTTTTAAAATTATCTTTTTTTAGAATATGAATTTAATGAATAACTGAGATGACATAATCCACACAGTTAAAATTTTCCTCATATTAATATTAGGAAGCATTTGATAAGAGAGGATTCTAATCAAGTAACTCATTCCCCCCACTTTGAAGATACCACGCAAGTATGTTTTCTACACGAACATTTGGCTTATTAAGTAATAAATCGTGTTAATTATTTTGTGTTAATGAATTTGTGACATAAATTAATTATTCTTAAATTTAACAACTCTAATCTCGCTTCTATGCCAAGCTAACTCCAATATTTTTTTATATGAAGAGAGTCAATTTCTTCTTCGCTATATTTAAGGACTCTCTACTTCGATTTTACTCTAACAGGCTCTTTATTTTTATTTTTGGAAACGTCTTATGTTAATGTTACTCTAACAACCTACTTATTTACTCACTATATAATTTTACTTTTAGCATTTTCTTATTTATTTTTAGTACATACTGTTTTATGATTTGTTAGAAATGTAAAGATTATAATAAAATTTTAATTATTGATATTAATTTTTAATTTAATTTTTTTATTTTTACAATAAAATTAATAAGTTAACATCAATATTCATAAAATATTAATAAATATATTATAATGTTAAAATTAAAAAACCTAAATATAATTATTAAACTATTTTTAGTTCTTTTAAGGTAACCAATTATCAAATTGGATTTTGGTAAGAAGACAAGGGAGATATGAATTTGGTTTTCCCTTGCCAATTATAAAAAGTCAAAAAAAAAAAAATTAGGCTCTTTACAATTGTAAAATTGTAGGAAGCACTCGAGAGGCTATTAGAGCTCCCATTCCTCACACGGCTTCCTATCAACAGGGAGGCGATTGGAGTTGGCCTAAAATTAGGAACACGAGAAATGTCAAACACCAATGGCCACATGATCCCTCATCCCTCAATCTACCTTTGAATTTGACCGCATGGTAGCTCAAAAGATACTAGGAGTCTGTTTAGATTGATTTTTGTTTTTTTTTTTTTAAAAAAAAACTCTTTTTTGAAGAAAAATATATCTTAATGTAACAAATATTTGATTTAACTTTAAAAAAAATTAAAACTTTGAAAAAAAGAAACTCAAGTTTCACTCTTTTCAAAAATAAAAAATTTTGACTTTTCATGAAATTCTTTTTTCAAAAATTATAGAAAAAATTGTTTTTGGAAAAGTAAATCCAAACGAGCCTAAAGAGTCAACTCTTTTAGCAACTTTGCAGTTGAAGAATGTCTAAATTCAACTGGTCCAGAAGAAGATATGTGGCCTAAGATTGATCACTGGTCACCACTTAGCGCAAGAGTTGAATTGGCTTCTGCGAAGCTATGCATGCTATCAGTTGGTTCCATTTTAGGTGGTCACGATGTCAACAGCTTGGTAGTTGAATAGGTCCCCAAACATTGATAAAATTTTACGAGATCAAAAAGAAAATTGAGGAAGCCATAACTGAAATTCATTGTACTATTTGTAGTAAAGGTGCCTCCCATGCTAGCTATAATTGAGCACAACTTCTGGTTATAATTCATATCCATCAATCTTTTTTTGTTAAGAACACCTTCGTGGGCGGTTTGGGCAGCAGTGACAATTAGTAAAGGGTATTTTGGTATCCGAAACTCCAATCAAATATATAGTACGTTTCTGAATCTAAATTTATGTTCGGACCAACTATAACATCTAAATAAGGACTTACTCCGTTGTACAAATTAATTAGCAATAAATTATTGTGAGTATTAGCAATAAAACAATAAATTATCGTTGACACTTCATACATTTCATGGTCCCTTGTTGGTAGTAGAAATTATATAAATGTGATTTATAAATGATTTTAATAATTTAATAAGTATAGTAACTCAATCGAATTATGTCTTAGTACGCTTTGAAGGTAGCATACAAGTCTTATTCACAGGTTCAAAGTTCTGGGTCTGAAACGTACTGCGTACTAATTTATAAATGTGATTAATAGTGTACTTGGAATGATCTTATTTTAATATATTTATTCTATTGAAATTTAGAAATACCTTATAAGATTTATGATATATTATTATATGCACCATACATTCTATAGTTGTAAAAAATAAGATAGGATAGATTACTTATTTCTTATAAGATAAAAAGTATGGTGTGTTTTGAGTTTTCAATAGATGATGTTTTAAATATTATAAGATATATCCTTATTTCAGTAAGATAAGTATTTTAAAATAAAAGTATAACAAACACAACATAAATCAGATGAGGTCGAAAAGTAAACTGCATTTTCAGCACAAAATTTTGTGTCTATATATGTTTTGCTATCAAAATTTCTAATTTGCTAGTTTTTGTGCATTCTGCTGTGCTTCCTCTTTAACAGATGAAACGTTGGGAGACTTGGGAGAAAGAAACACAAACAGTAGAATACACGGTAGCTAATGGTGTGTATTATAACATTCCAAAAATCTCTCTCAAATATTATTTTATCCTTTATTTTTTTTTCTTCTATTTCATTTTATGACAAGCCCAGGACTAAAATCATCCGTGACAAATGCATTATTAGATCCTAATCGATTCAGATACGTAAGGGAAACAACTTTTTGCCGCCGGCACATGGAGGCTCGTGCCACAACTTCGCCTCAATTGTGGATCGTGAGTATAATTTAAATATATCGTGTAATTTTGACAAAACATAATATTATGTTTTATTCTTGATGTTAATTTCATATTTATGAATAGTAGATATGTCGATTTGTAAAAAGAAGCAAAAGGTTCCTTGCTTTTATTTATTTCTAATGATTTAATTTCATTGAACGAACCAGAAATGTTTCTTTCGGCAATTCTTCAAGTCAGTGGCCAAAATTGACTACCTTACTTTGCGCCATGGTTTTATGGTGGTTAGTGTTCACTACTTCATTTTACTGTTTCCTAAAAGTGCTTTTGGTTTCTCAAATCAGCTGAAAATGGAAATGTTGCATACGAGGACAAAGACTATATTGCAAGTTATGAAAGAAAAAAAATTAAGGGTTGTTGCTTATGGATGCTTTTAATTTCTATGATTTTTTCTTTGGAATAATTTTCAGGCTCATTTATCAGGAAAAAACTCCTTCAATTTTCAGAAGTATATACAAAAATCACTAGAAGAAGATTTCAAAACTATAGTCGGGATAAGGTATTGTAACTTGCACTTGTATTCTTATGATTTACTTAATATATATGAACACGAAATTCAACCAATTCGGATCTTATTTTACTATATGGGGTCGACTAATATATTTAAATAAATGTGAGTGTAATTTGTGTTTGTTGTAATGTTGTTGTCCAATTGATAATTTTCATTATGGTTTATGGACAGCCCAGCAATGTGGCTTCTTGTTGTCATATTCCTGCTGGTTGATGTGCATGGTGAGCTTTATTATTCACAAGTTTCATTTTCTTCTTTTTGTTCTAATTGTACATTTTGATTAATAGCAATTAACCTCTTGTTGATTGAAACAGGTTGGAATGTCTATCTCTGGGTATCATTTCTCCCGATGATGGTAATTAACGCATCAACTATTTAATTACTACTTAAATATGCATAGTTAAGCTTTATGAAGTTTCTAAGTTCGATTAAATAGCATTGCTCAGTGGTAACACCCTTCATTTGGGACTTACAAGGCTCAAGTAAAAGAAGAACCACTAACGATCCTCTTAAAAAAGGCTTCTAAGTCAATTAGTTCCATTAAAAAGAAAGGGCAAATATGTATGTGCTTTGATATATAATGTTATTTGTTGTCTTCAAGATTAAACCTTCTAAACACCGAAAATATCTCTACTTGAAGGAAATTTTGCAAAACAAAATTAAAGAAAAGACACTTAAATTTGGTGCTCCCTCTGCTTTCGTAACCCCTTTATGGTAACTATGAGTTAGAAAACATCATACCGTTGTATAATTGGAAGTAGGGGTGATATTCCATGCTTCAATTATCATATGTATGTATTTTTTTTTCCTCCTCTTTTTTTTTTCTCTTTTATTTTTCCTAGCTCCTCCGCCAAAAGTAATTTCCTCGTTTTTTTAACGTTTGATACATAAAGAAAATTATTTTCTTAAAAAAAATTTTACCTTTGTTCATGACTTAATTATTTTCATTGTTATTGTGTAGATAGTTTTGGTTGTTGGAACCAAACTGGAAGTAATTGTGGCAAGGATGGCTCTCCAACTTCAAGAGGGGAACCCTATAATCCAAGGGACCCCATTGGTGGAGCCCAATGACAACCTCTTCTGGTTTAATCATCCAAAATTTATCTTGCCTCTACTTCATCTGACTCTTTTTATGGTAATTCGTCGCTAATAAACTTATTGGAAACTTAATTAAGAAAAGGAATTTTATTTTATAATCTTGTTGATTATTAATTTTCGCAAAATCATTTCTCTTTGCTAATGGAAAGGAGAACATAGGAGAAATAATAATTGGTCATTTAGTTAATTAAGAACAAGAAGTATATATACTAGCAATTCCTTTATGTCTCTGCATTAATTAACACTGTCTGTTTTTGTTTCAGAATGCATTTGAATTCGCATTCTTCGTATGGGTCACGGTAGGAATAATGACTTACACTCTTGTGTATATTTCCTGCAAGTTAATTTCTTATATTAGTTGAATAATGTGTAGCTTTGCCATCGCAAGGAAAATGTGACTTTAAGTGATATTTATAACTTGCTGTTTACTTATTGATCAGTGGCAGTTCGGAATCAAATCTTGCTACCATGAACACATTGAGATCATTGTTATCAGGGTGGTATTAGCGTAAGTAGCCCCAATCAATACTTCTATTTTGTAATTTGCTAAATAAATGACTACTAATAACACTTCCCGATACTTTACCTTGATGTGTGTAACTTCCCTCTATGCACCGGCTTAAAAAATTCCATAATATACAAAAACCCATACAACGACGAATTTAATTATGTGGATGAAACTTTATAAATAAATACGTACTCACTTTTATCAGTTTCCTTTTCAGGGTGACAGTCCAAGTTCTTGGCGGCTATATAACTCTTCCTCTTTACGCACTTGTAACTCAGGTTTAGTCCCAATTACCAAATCGCAACAAATTTATATTTCAAAATTTTTGCTTGCATTATAAATGGGTTGCTATGTCTGATTCTTTTTTCATGCAGATGGGTTCAAGTTCCAAGTTTGCAATGTTAGAAGATCAAACAATGCAAGCCATAAGGCAATGGCATGCCCAAGTGAGGGAGAGAAGGAAGAAGCGATTAGGCATCGAGTCGCCTCAAGATAACTCATCCACTACAATCGAAACTGCTAAAGAGCATCAAGAAGTGCCTCAAAATGAAGCCGTCGCCATAGATGAGATAACACTTGCGCCTGTTGATTTGCAACCTCAGATGCCAGACAATGGCCGACTTTCTAGCCTAGGAATAAATATCATCCGGTGACACATTTTACAGAATGAGAATTCTAATTTTATGTGGTCTTCTTTTTTTCCCTGATCCAGGATCAGGCATGCATGGTAGGGGGAGCACGGACCGGCTAAATTAACCCAAATTTCAAACTAATCGAAAAATTAGTGTTGGTTTGCTATATGGTTAAAAAGCAAATAGTTACTTTCAAATGAAAACCAACCATTTTCGTTTAGTTTAAAAGAGGTCCATGAACCAAATTGAACTATATGTTATTCATAATTTTATGTGTATATGAGTAAAACGCATGTGAACTATGCTCAACTCTAATTTTATGTGTATATTAATTAAACTTGTAATATGAATGGTAAATTAAAATTAATCTATTGACTAATTTTTTCTTGAAATTATTGGATAAATTTTTATTTTCTTTCCTTTTTTGAATTTTTTGGTAAAACTCACGAAAAAGGGTACAGCACAAGGGGATTTCAAACCACCCAAACTTCACTATAAAAAAATTTAGGATTTGAGATGGAAAATTTTCGTCTCAAACTTAAAAAATTGCGTCTCCAAATGAATTTGAGATGGAATTTGAGATGAAAATTTTTTTTCACAAAAACTCTCATCTCAAATATTGAGACAGGAACTTTTCAGTCGCAAATTCCATCTCAAATATGTATTAATTTATTAGAAAATCTTATCTAAATTTTCCGCTAAATCTATCTCAATTTGAAATGGAAAATTTCTGCATAGAATCCGTCTCAATTTGAGATGAAAATTTTTTGCCTCAAATCCGTCAATTTCTAGTAGTGCATAGATCCAACTTAGGAGATACTTAAAATTTAAGGGCGATGGAAGTATATATATTGAAATCTCCGTTACAATAATATAACTACATTTGACGTTGTCTATGGTGGAGATTTCAATTTAGTTAATTATTGTCACAATAATATTTTTAAAATTAAATTAAACAAATAGAAAAAGTAGCCCCAAATGTGATTTTCTTAGAATTATGAACAAAATTTCAAAAGGAAAATTTAATTTCAAATTTTTATATCGACACCTAAAAATAAAACATCATGAATATTTTGCACAGATCATAAATCAAAAAGTGTTGGGGAAAAACATGCAAACACGAAGAATACGAGAAGAAATAACGGACACAAGAAATTACGTGGTTTGGCTTTGAAGCCTACGTCCACGGGCAACAGAGAATAATTCTAGTACTGATCACGAATGCTACTAGGCTCTCACTTTGGTTTCTCTCACCCCACATACCACAAGAGGTATGAACCTAAGGCCCTTAATATAATGTCTAGCCCCTATTTATAGTACATAAGTATCCTAATCCGTATTCTACAAGGATAAGGAAATAGTATACTACTAGGAAAAGTAAACAGTATACTACAAGGAAAAGGACACATATTAATTATATAATACGGACCACATTCAACAAATCTCCACCTTGGCACGTATTCGCTCCAATCAATACACCATCATCCTTGCAGCCAACTGCCCCTAAGGGCTCACTGCTCCACACCGCAAATAGCAACCAAATCCAAACAATGCTTGAACTTGCTGACTGGAACCACCTTAGTCATCATATCTGCTGGATTCTCATGGGTAGAAATCTTCTGCACCGATATGATTCCTTGTGATATAATATCTCTGATAAAATTATATCTAATATCAATGTGCTTAGTTCTCTCATGATACATCTGATTCTTCGTTAGATGGATTGCACTCTGGCTATCACAAAAGACTGTACTTGTATCTTGCTGCAGTCCAAGATCACGAACCAGGCCTTGTAACCACATGGCCTCCTTCACAGCTTCTGCAATTGCCATGTACTCTACTTGATGATCGACAATGCCACGATGGCGTAATGTCGCTTTCAACTGATAGCACATCCAGAGAGAGTAAACACGTAACCCGTCAGAGATATTCTCTTATCAAGGTCACCCGCAAAGTCTGAATCACAATAACCCACCAACCTCGCGCAATCTCCAGTCATCTTGCTAAATAGCAATCCTATATTCGCAGTGCCACGCAAATATCTCGTTATCCATTTCACCGCTTCCCAGTGTGTTTTCCCAGGTGATGCCATATACTTGCTCACAACACTAACTGCATGTGAAATATCAGGACGAGTGCACACCATAGCATACATCAAGCTACCAACAGCACTCGAGTATGGAACATGAGACATATGCTCCACCTCCTCCTCAGTTTTAGGTAACAAATCTGCAGACAATTTGAAGTGAGCAGCAAGCGGCACACTCACAGCTTAGCTTTAAGCATCCCGAAACGCTCCAAAGACCTTCTCAATATAACTTTGTTGAGACAAGAATAGCTTCAGCGTTTCTATATCTGTGAATCTCCATGCCAAGAATCTTCTTGCTCCAAGATCCTTCATCTCAAACTCATCACCTAGCTGCTTCTTTAATTCGTCGATTGCAGACATACTTTTAGCAGCAATAAGCATATCATCGACATACAACAACAAGTACACAAACGAACCATCTGGAAGCTTCTTGAGATATACACAGCTGTCGTAGGCACTCCTTGTGTATCCAACACCTACAATGAATGTGTCAAATCTCTTGTACCATTGCCGAGGTGACTGTTTCAACCCATACAATGACTTCTTCAGTTTGCAAACATGGTTCTCCTTACCAGGAACTACATACCCCTCCGGCTGACTCATGTAAATTTGCTCTTCAAGATCACCATGCAAAAACACCGTTTTCACATCTAGCTGCTCAAGCTCTAAGTCATGAAGAGCAACCAAGGCAAGTAAAACCCTGATGGAAGTATGCTTCACAACCGGAGAGAACACTTCGTTGAAGTCAACACCCTCCCTTTATGTATAGCCTTTTGCCACCAACCGTGCCTTGTATCGAGGACCTTCAACCCCTGGAGTACCTTCCTTTTCTTGTAAACCCATTTGCAACCGACAACTCGCTGTCCCTTAGGCAATTCAACAAGCTCCCATGTTTGATTCTTATGAAGAGACTCAATCTCCTCACTCATGGCACCCACCCACTGAGCAGAATCTTTCCCAGATATGGCCTCTTTGTATGAATTCGGCTCATGTCCTTCAATTGTTTCGGCAACAGTCAAAGCATAAGCAACAAGATCAGCGTATCCATACCTTTGAGGCTCTCTAATCTGTCTCCTTTCTCGCCCAGTGGCAATACTGTACTTCTGTTGTTCAGGCATATTTTGATCATGTGCCTCAGTTGGTTGAGTCGGCTGAATTTGATTGCTACTAGTGCTAGTTGTAACATTTGGGACATCAGAAAATACCTCCACTTTCTCTTTGACACTGTGGGCTATATCAGCTACCGCTTTCTCCTTGTCTTGGTCGACTAAAGCAGACTCATTGAACGTGACATCCCTGCTGATGAGGAAACCTGGAAACTTTGGATCTGTGCACCACAATCTGTAACCTTTCCTCTCAGACGCATAGCCTAGAAATATGCATTTCTTTACCCTCAGCTCCAACTTGCCATCCTTCACGTGAGCGTATGCGAGCAACCGAACACCCTCAATCGAGTAGTCGGGCTTACGGACCATAACTCAAAAGGAGTTTTCAATTCAATAGCTTTGGATGGGGACCTATTCACCAAGTAGCATGCCGTATTGGCGGCTTCACCAAAGTCTTGACTCAAACCAGTTGGGAGAGCATACAACGAGCTCTCTCCACCAGAGTTCTATTCATGCGTTCTGCAACTCCATTCTGTTGTGGTGTCCCTACACATGTACGGTGTCTCACAATGCCATGTTTCTTACAGAACTCATCAAACTCTTTGTTGCAATATTCCAACCTATTATCAGTCCTAAGACGCTTAATTTGTTTACCAGTCTGCTTCTCAATCAACGTCTTCCACTCGACAAATGTTGGAAACGCCTCATCTTTAGTTTTTAAGAAGTATACCCACACCATCCGAGAGTATGCATCAATGAAAGTGATGTAATACAGCACCTTTCTTGGAAGGAACTTTATTAGGACCCCAAAGATCGAATGAATATAATCAAGTGTGCCTTTGGTGTTCTCCCGCCTCATCTTGAACTTCACCCTGGTTTGCTTTCCAAAGACACAATGCTCGCAGAATTCAAGCTTTCCAGTTCTTTGTCCACAAAGCAAATCCCTTTTGCTCAGCTCGGTTAGTCCCCTCTCGCTCATATGGCCCAACCTTTTGTGCCATAACTGTGTAGTGTCATTATCACTCTCCTCGGATGTAACAGCTGCAACACCTGTAACTGTACTACCTTGAAGGATATATAGGCCGCCAGTCAAGTTCCCTTTCAAGAGCACAATTGCACCTTTGGTCACCTTTAAAACACCATTCTCACTTCGGAATTTGTATCCATGAGAATCCAAATGCCCAAGAGAAATCAAGTTTTTCTTCAGCTCTGGTACATGCCAACACTCGAGAGATCTTGTAATACCATCAAACATCTTGATATTTACGATGCCCATTCCCTCCACCTTTAACGAAAAATCATTGCCTAGAAAGACTTTCCCTTCTCTTTTGGAATAAGAAGAGAACCAGTCGCGCCTAGGACACATATGGAACGTTGCACCAGTATCAAGAATCCATTGATTTTGCCACTGTGATCCACTCACAGTCAAAACTTCCCAGTACTACTCAAGTTATCTCCATCATCACAAGACTCTCCACCACATTAGCTGAATTCTCCACCTTTTCTTTCCTTTTCTCGATCTTGGACATTCTTTCTTAATGTGACCCTTTTCGCCACACTCAAACAAAGATAGCTTCCTTGCTCTTGATTTTGACCTTGACTTGCTTTGCTTTCTATCCGAAGATCCACCTCTGTTCTCCGATCTCCCTCTACTCACTAAACCTTCCCCATGAACTTCTTCCCTATGTCCCGGAATATATGTTTGAAGATCCTTCAATTTTAATGAAGTAATCACATCTTCAAAGGTAATTTTATCCCTCCCGTACAACATAGTGTCCACAAAGTTCATATATGAAGGCGGTAAGGAGCATAATACGATCATAGCTTGATCTTCGTCATCAATTTTGACACCCACATCCTTCAAAGCAATAAAACAAGAGGTAAACTCATCAAGGTGTTGTTTTAGTGACGTACCTTCTTTCATTCTAAGATGATACAATCGCTTCTTCAAGTAGAGGCGATTGGTGAGAGATTTAGATGCATACAATTCCACCAAAGTATTCCAAGCCTCAATCATTGCGTCTTCTCAAGAATCTCCAAAGAATACTTCATTTGTCACGGACATATGTATTGCACTCAAGGCTTTCGCTTCGAGTTCTTCTCTTACTGCTGGTTCCGTCTTTTCCGGGATCACTTCTTCAATGACTTTCCAAAGTCCTTGCATGGTCATAAAAGCCTTGAATCTGATCCTCCAAAGACTGAAACTCATTCTTCCGTCAAACTTCTCGATTTCAAACTTTCCACCTGTGGAAGACATCTTCGTTTGCACAAAACTCACACTTCGGGATGGAATTTGGCTCAATGGATCGCAACAACAGATTCAGTACGTTGAAAAACCTTAGGAACACCCCCGGTCAACTTTGGTCAACACCGGTCAAAGTCAAACCTGTTGGTCAAAGTCAACACTGTCCCTAAACACGTACTTCAGAGCAGAATTTGGAAAAACAGAGCCCAAAAACGGACTCAGCACGTCGAAAAACGTGGGGTAAGGCTGTGGTCAAACCCGGTCAACCCTTGGTCAATGAGCAAAGGTCAAAGTCAACCCTGGTCAACCCCAGTCAACGTGGTCAAACAGGTCAACTGGTCTTTTTTTTTTTTGTTTCAGGACTAAATCTAAGCCCAAATAAAAATTCTTTTTTTTTTAATTCTTTTGGCCTAAACTAAGCCCAAACCCAAAAAAGAAATTTATTATTTTTCTGACATAGAACCCAAGCCGAACAAAAAATTAATTAACCCAAGACCCAAGGCCTAGCCAAAATTGGACAAGGCCACTACCCAGGCCCGATCCAAATAAACCCAAAGACCAAGAGCCTACAAACCCTAAACCTGCTTTACAAACTTGAACCAATTTCCAAAAAATAATACCTGAATACCAAAAACCAACCTCAAGAGCATGCAAACTCTATCTTCTTCGCTTGTTCTTCAAACCCAAACACGAACCAGGACCCGCCGACGCAAGCTTCCACTCCAACCACCAACGCTCAACGTAGACAGCACCGGAGCACTCCTCGCCGAACAAAGACCTTTGTTTAGTTAGGCACCGTTTGGTTTGAGAAATTTTGGTTTCACAATAAGTTTTGATTTTTCCTTTTTCCCTCAAGCAGCGGAATATATCTAAGCTCTGATACCAGTTTGTTGGGGAAAAACATGCAAACACGAAGAATACGAGAAGAAATAACGGACACAAGAAATTACGTGGTTTGGCTTTGAAGCCTACGTCCACGGGCAACAGAGAATAATTCTAGTACTGATCACGAATGCTACTAGGCTCTCACTTTGGTTTCTCTCACCCCACATACCACAAGAGGTATGAACCTAAGGCCCTTAATATAATGTCTAGCCCCTATTTATAGTACATAAGTATCCTAATCCGTATTCTACAAGGATAAGGAAACAGTATACTACTAGGAAAAGTAAACAGTATACTACAAGGAAAAGGACACATATTAATTATATAATACGGGCCACATTCAACAAAAGGTATGGGAGGACAGAATCTTAGATCAACAAAGACAATTGCTCATAGTGATATAGAATTTTTTTCCATAAATCTACCTTACATTCACGAACTATATGTATATACATATATACACACATATGTATATATGGTGTATACATTCACACATGTGTACACACATGGTGTACGTGTGCATATGTATATATGGTGTATACATACACACATGTCTACACACATGGTGTACGTGTGCATACACACACATGTATACAAAAACAGTATATATGGTTTATACACACATGTATATATGGTGTATGTGTGTGAGAGACACATGTATGTGTGTGTATTAACTTGAAACAATCATAATGTATAAAGCCCCACTGGTAGCGAATGCCAGGCCCAAAGTTATCAGCAAAGGGACAGTAGGGAAGACCCACCACTGAAAATCATCAAAAACATGTACACAAATAGTTGCACATATTGTCCATTTATAAACTGGAAAACAGTAATTCTACTATTAGAAAAAGGGCCTATGCAATATATTGTAAAGGCTAATTTAAAAAAGCTTATTATGAGTTAGCAAAAATTCTTCAATTAATATGACGAACTTAAAAAAAGAATATTTTTATTTCTCAAGAAAACCTAAATCAAATGTTGTCTCAATCTTTGGCCCTTTGCCTTCTTTATATTACTTGGAACTATATATATGATCGAGATTATATAAGTGCACATACATAAATCATTTGGTTTGAGTTGTTATATATTTGTTTTCATATGACACCTGAGATTGACAATCCCATGTAGGAAGAAGTCACATCTTGTTTAGAAGAAGAAAGAATTGTCATGTAGGATTTAAAAGTAAAAATTGTTACGTAAATACGTAATTGACACTGTTAGTTAATTGTGTTTAAAATTTATTTATTTTTATAAGTTTGAGTCCTTTTATTAAATATTTTAAAGTTCAAACTTTAAATCCATATTTTATAAAACTCAAAGTTTAAAATTACCCTTTTCCCTTGTTTAAAAAGAGCCAAAAAAAAAAAACAACTTTATGATGAGGATGAGAGATAATATATTTAGCCAGCTCTAAAAACTGGAAAACAAAAGGTGTGGTTTATGAGAATTAAAAGATTGAAGAACAAAAGGAGTTAAAAACTGGAAGTGCTGCAGCATTAAAAGCTTAAAAAAAGGAAAGAAAAAAAAAACAACAACAACAACAACAACAAATTCAGCATTGAAAACTAGGGGAAAAAATGTACAGCGTAAGGGAATTCTAAACCGCCCAACCATTGATCCAACTCAAAACATACTTAACATTTTTAAGGGGGACGACACTATTTATTCTGAAATCCCAACATACAGAAACGGAAAAAAAAAGAAATAAAAGATAAGGGGGTTGGCGTGACTGCCAAACAGTTCATAAATAAATCAAAGGTATGGGAGTACAAAATCTTATATCGACCAAGACAAATGCTTTTAGTTAACGACCTTACGTATATAAATATACGGGTCTCTGTTATGCTGTAATAATATTAAATGTGTTCTTGACCAAAAAAAAAAGACAAGCGCTCTTAGTGATATAGATTTTCTTTTTCCCCCATAGACTCTGCCTTGTATTCCCAAAATATATGTATGTTCATATGTACACACACATGTATACATGGTGTATACACACACGTGTGTGTATATTCACTTGAAACAACCATATATGTATATATATATATATGTATGTATATATATATATATATATATATATTATCAACTTCTGGACAAAAAGGCCCACTGGCAGTAAAAGGCAGGCCCAAAGGCATGTAGAGTTCTCAGCAAGGGGAGAGAAAGAGAGACCCACCTCTGAGAAATCATCAAAAACATGTTGACAAATAGTCGCACATATTATGACTGCTACATCTAAATATGATGAAGACAATTGATAGTTAAGAATTGAAACTTGGTTAAAAATGACAGGTGGTACGATCCTTTCTTAATTGTTTGATGGGTCCCTTTTGTGTCGCTTGTTGTATCATTAATCACTAGCCAAGTGGCCTGAGAAACAAGATTCATACATTGACAACAAAACATCACGCGAAACTATCGATTTGAATCCTTGTGTGTGTGTTGTCTAATTTATGTGTACTAAGAATGGTAAACATTGCCATGTGGATCTTTGTGGTTGATAAACAAGATGGTTTAGGTGTCGAATTTTGGATGACCAACTAAACGCTTACTTGCTTAGTTGTGTAAGAGTGTTAACTCAATCGTTTAAAGTTTTTTATTTTTTTTCAAAATTCTAAATTACAAGTTCAAATGAGTAAAGTTGTCGTTCTAAAGTAAATCTAACATTTTATTCTACATATGTCAACCAACTGAATGCTTAGTCGCGATGAGAGTGTTAACTCAATCGTAAAGTCATTTATGTCGAAATTCTAAATCACCAGTTCAAATATAGTTGTCTCTTTTTTCCTTTCTCGTTTTCTTTTAAACCTCCCGCCCCAACCAACCGTCTGTCGCTCAAGGGATTCGAACTCAAGTTATCACTTATAGAGAAAATAGTCTCAACCACTTGAGTAACCTTTAATCTTAACTTCAAATATAATTGCCATTCTAAAGTAAATTCAATCTTTTATTGTACATATACCGAGAATTTTGTGCACCAATCTACTCCCTCAAGTTCCTATTGTTCTGAAAAAAGTAAGAGCAATTAGACCACTAGTCTAATCACTTGAGGGAGATGTTGCAACTACCCCGGTGGCAATATAGTTCATAGTTACCAAAATGTCTGGTCCATGAGGCCCTAGTGGCTTATTGCTTGCACTGGAGCAGAGACCAGACACGTTTATCTCTTGGGTGGTTTTAAAGCCGCCACACAAGGGAGCAAAAGGACTTTGCATGGCCGTTGATGGAGAAAGCCTTGCTGCTTTACCAAAATCATCCCAACAACATGCCATTGGTTCTTGCTTGCTAGTTTATGCTCTCAAGGCCCCATTTAACCAACCAACATGACAATTTTAAAAAAATCACCACCCTCACTTGCGAGGATATAATAGTCACTTTGGTAAATATCTAACGGGGATCCAAGAAAATTTCCGTTGCGTCCTCTTCATGGGTAGTGTCTCCTTATCTTTCTATTGGCTTGTCAATAAGTTATACGTATCATAATCCAAGAATGGATACGACGGAAAGTTAATTATTCCAAAAAAATTCAACTTTACTTGATAAAAATTTCACCATTTATTTTTGGGTTTAATAACTAAATAAATACATAAAATTGCCAAGTGAAATAGAAAATTAGTATATGTTGGCGGGCAAATTCTGCCTTAAGTTCTTTATTGTTTACAGAAAATGTTATTTTAGTTCCTATTATTTCAAAGTGACTCATTTAGTTCTCGTCGTCCGTAAAATACCCCAATTTAGTCTCTATTATTTTAAAGTAACCCATTTAATTTCTAAAATTTACAAGAAGTGTCATCTTGCTTCATGTTTTGCTCACAGTAAAATTGACAGCTTTTACAAATATTGTAGAATCAAATGAGTCACTTTGAAAACAGGATGGACTAAATTGACACAATTTTACAAACATTAGGGATCAAATGGATCACTTTTAGAACAATAGGGATCAGAATGACACTTTTTATTAATAATAAGAACCATTTTGAAAAATTTCTCTTATGTTGCCAATTACACTTGGCATATTAATGTATGACTTGAGAACTAGAAACTAAATGATATTGATCTTTTGTAATACTTCAAATCAAATAACTATTTTGGACTCCTTTGCGAATTTCAAAATTGAGACATAAATCCTTAATATATAATATTGAGAGCTAGACGTTCATATTTACAAATCGTTTGTTGAACAATCTGTTCAAGCGATTCTATGGAGAATCTCATACCACGCATAAATGGGAAACAAGAGTGCCATTAGTACCACCAAGTGCTTGAACTTCTAGTCTGAGGACATACACAAAAGAAACTTCTAATATAAAGATATTAAATTAGCAAATTTATCTTACTAGATCAAGGTTCAATATTCTAATTTGATTTTTTCACTTTGCAATTTTTAACAATTAGGCTTCCTAAAAGGATATATCCTTTTATTACCTTAATATGGGGAACTTATATTGTGAACCCCCAATTATAAATGTACTAAACAAATAACTTTAATAATTAAAAAAAATGATCTATGAATTTTATTAAATAAACAATTTATGAATACTAAACAAATAGTCTTTTTATTCTAAACAAATACATTTGTCTATTTTCATGAATAGATATTTGTTAATTTTACACTTGTCAGCAGATATTGTGATGATATATAGATTTTACTGAAAAAATAATTTATGAATACTAAATAAATTGTCTTTTTATTCTTAGCAAACATCTGTGACTGTTTTCATGTATAGATGTTTGTCAACTTTACACTTGTCAATAGATATTATGATGGTCTATGGATTTTACTGGACAAATAGTTTATGAATACTAAATAAATAATCTTTTTATTCTAAATAAATATCTGTGATTGTTTTCCTATATAGATGTTTCTATGTTTTCCTATATAAATGTTTCTATGAATTTTACTGGACAAACAACTTATGAATACTGAACAAATAGTCTGGTACACTATGCTCTATGTTCCTACAGGCACATGATATAATTTGCGCCTTAACATGTGTCCAAAATCTCCTTTAGCTTGAATTCTTTGTTATGCCCATGAATAATTCCCTTATCGACCTCAATATTATCCACACATCATGATAGCTACAAGCCTACAGTTAGGGACATGACTCAGCTCTTGCTCAAAATCCTACTGGTAACCAATACTAAAAGCTAAAATGCATGTTATTCATTGTTTGTCTAATTAATTATTTATTTTGTATATTTTAAAGTTACCATATTACTCTCATTTGTTTTTTTAAAATGTGGCTTGTTATTCTCTTGTAATTTGTTTAATTAGCAAATTATCCCCATGTGTTTTGCCAATTTAGCTAATTAACCTTCCCCTCTCCCCAGCTATTTAGCTAATTAACCCCCTCCCCTCTATGTTTTTAAAACTAACCATGTCTCCCTCTTGTATTTTTCAAAAGATGCCACAATTGCCTCTTTTTCCATTATTATTTAAATGTCGTTGACTGAAAATAATGGTATTTTTGTAGAATATATAATACATTATAAGTTTTAACACTTAAAAAAAAAAGGACATGTATAATGGGCGATAAGTTAATTTGGATGAAAAATGCTAAGGTAGGAGATTATATGCCGCCTTTTGAAAAGCATAGGGGGGTAACGTGATAAACTTTAGAACACATGAGGGTAATTAACTAATTAGACAAAACACAAAGGGCTAACATGCATTTTGCCTATACTAAAAAGTTCTTCTCCCTAGGCAATTCATAATCACATATCTTACTCTAAATGTTGGTGGTTATGGAGCAATTACTCCTAATCCATAATTCTAGTTTTATAACCAAATTTATACCCTAGTGGAATTAGGCGGTGTTAGAATAAAGAATAAATAAGAAAAAAGATGGACAAAAGATTTAACATGGTTTGACTAAAATAGCATCTATGGACAGACAAGAAAAGAGTTGATTATCTTGATGACTAAATGCATAAGATAGAGCTCAAGCTCCAGAGCCCTTGTCTCTGTATTGCTCTCGTTATTGCTCATTGTTTCACATAGTTTAATCATATTATGTTAAACCTATAAATACAAGGAGATCCTAACACTATTAAGAATAGAATTTCTATACAACCTATTACTAGGATATCAGCACCTCAACACAATGGAGCTAAATGAGCTAATTGGGTCACTTGTGACTAATGAGCTTGAAGTGAAAGACCATAAAAAGGAAGATAAGAAGATGAAAGAGTCCATTGTACTTGTTGCCTCAAAGTATGTATCGAGTAAAGATAAAGATGAGGACGAGGACTTGGAGGATAATGATGAGATAACTCTTCTTGTTCGAAACTTTAAGAAGTTCATGAAGTTTAGAAGATGGAAGAAAGGAGCATCTTCTAACAACAAAAATTGGAAGAAAAGAGGAAAAGAAGCCAAAGAAACCAAAAAGCCAAGAGAAGTAAGGAATGAAGAGACAGAATGATTCAATTGCAAGAAGTCGGGGCACATCAAGGCAAATTGCCTAAAGCTTGCAAAGAAGAAAGAAGGTAAGGTACTTAAGGCTACTTGGGACATCTCTGAGAGTGAAGAAGAAATGGAAAAACAATATGAGATGGATAACTTTTGCCTCAGGGCCAATGAAGATAAGGTTCATTCTTCACCTTCTGTGTCTAGTTATCTCTCATCATGTGAGGAAGAAGAAGAGGACTTTACCTTTGATAAATTAAAGGAGGCTTTTGCAAAACATTATGATGATTTCTCATTAGCTTTGGTTAAAATTAAACAAATGCAAAGAAAGTTGAAGCATACATTAGATGAAAAGGATAGTTTGGAAAAGAAAAGTATTTCCCTACTTAGAATGTTGAGAAATTGGAAATAAAGTCAAGGATTTGAAAAAGAAAATTAAGGATTTAAATTGTATTATTCAAAAGTTCACAAATGGGAAGGAGAATTTTGAAAAACTCCTTGGTTCTCAAAAATTAGCCTTTGACAAGAATGGGATTGGCTATGAGCCAACCACTAAACAAAAGTATTTAAAAATTATTTTGTCAAGGCTTTCACTTCTATTTCTACTTCTACCACCTCCATGAAATCAAATATCACTTGCACATATTGTGAAAAAAATAGGTATGTATTAACCCATTGCTATTATAAAAATTTAGTGATAGAGGATCACATGTCCCACATTGGCAAAGACCCAAATGGGTTGTCAAGGCCAAAAAGTGATACTAACGTCAAAGACCCAAAGTATTGGTGACTCGAAATAAAGAATTATTTGAATTTGATATGTGTAGGTTTAGGCATGTGAGCAAAACTAGCAAGATGAAGTGGACTTTGGATAGTGGTTGTTTCAAACACATGACGGGGAACCTATCTGTATTCTATAAATTGTACCAAAGGTGGGGATATAACCTTTGGAGACAATAGCAAAGGAAAGATTATTGGTAAAGGAAGCATTGGTAATAAGGATTCCCTTGTTATTCATAATATCTTGCTTGTAGAGGGTCTTAACTTTAATTTGCTTAGTATTAGTCAATTGTGTGGTAAGGGTCACAAAGTGGTATTTCAATCCTCTAATTACGTTGTGCATGATTGTGATAGTGAAAATGTGCTATCTGTTGCTAATAGAAATGTTAATGTGTATACCGTTGAGATTGATCAACTTGAAAATCAACATGTTAAATGCTTATCAATTATTCATGATAATGCTTGGTTATGGCATAGAAGAATAGGGCATGCTAGCATGAGGTTGTTGAAAAATTTGTCAAAACATGATCTTGTTCAAGATTTTTCTAAAATCAAATTTGAAAAAGACAAAGTATGTGATGCATGTCAATTAGGAAAGTAACATAAAACTTCTTTTAAATCCATCAACATGGTTTCAACTAATAGAGCATTACAATTGTTGCATCTAGATTTGTCTGGACCAATTGATATGCCTAGCCTAGGTGGTTCTAAATATACCTTTGTTATTATAGATGGCTACACTAGCTTTACATAGTCATGTTTCTTGCACACAAAAATGATGCCTTCAATGAATTTGCAAGATTGCGTAGAAAAGTGCAAAATGAGAAAGACTATTTTATAACTTGCATTTATAGTGATAATGGCTCGAAATATGTGAACACTTATTTTATGCATTTTTGTGATGAGCATTACATTGAACACAACTTTTCAGCCCCTCGGACTCCTGAACAAAATAGAGTAGTAAAGAGGAAGAATCGTACTTTACAAGAAATAACAAGGACTATGCTTAAAGAACACAACTTGCCTACATATTTTTAGAGTGAAGCCGTAACACCACAAGTTATGTGCAAAATAGCGTCCTTATTAGACCCATTTTAAACAAAACTCCATATGAGTTTTGGCATGGCAAAACCCCTAAGATTTTATATTTCAAGGTCTTTGGTTATAAAGGCTTTATTTTAAATACAAAGGATCACTTGAGAAAATTTGATACTAAATTGAATGAGGGTATATTTTTAGGTTATTCCACTAAGAGGAAAGCTTATAAAGTTTATAATAAAAGAACTCTTATTGTGAAAGAATCAATGCATATAACTTTTAATGAGACTAACCCATTCGCATCGAGAAAGAATGTTGATGATGTAGGTTATCTCTTAGAGAAGACTACGCTTGAAATCAACCCACAAATAGCAAGAAGACTCCAAATGAGTAAGAAAATGCACATCAAGGATAAGAGTCTCAAGTGAAGGAGGATAATAGACAAAGCTTAAATCAAAGCACCACCTTGGAGGATAAGGAGACTCACATTGATTTGCCAAAAAGCTAGAAGTTTATGAGGAATCACCCTCAAAATCAAATCATTGGTAATTCATCCAAACGTATAATCTCAATACTTTGTATGAGCATTTTGCATTTATTTCACATATTGAACCTAAGAATGTAAAAGAGGCCTTACTTGATGAGAATTGGATAATTTCCATACAAGAAGAGCCAAATCAATTCACTATAGATAAAGTATGAAAGATAGTAGAAAGACCTGGAGACCACTCGATAATTGGAACTAAATGGGTATTTAGGAACAAACTAGATGAATTCGGTGTAATAAATAGGAATAAGGCTAAACTTACAGCTCAAGGGTATAATTAAGAAGAAGGAATAGATTATTATGAGACTTATGGCCCCATAGCTAGATTAGAATCCATTCGTATGTTGCTTGTATTTTCTTGTCATATGGATTTTAAACTATATCAAATAGATGTCAAAAGTGCTTTTTTAAATGGTTTTATGGAAGAGAATATATATGTTGAGCAACCTATTGGTTTTAAAGATCCTTGTTTTCTAAACCATGCTTTTAAATTTGAAAAGGCTTTATATGGTTTTAAACAAGCCCCTAAGGCTTGGTATGAAAGACTTAGTGTTTCTTGTCGAAAATGGCTTTGGAAGAGGAAAACCTGACTCCACTTTGTTTGTAAAAAGAAAAGGAAAAGATATTTTGCTTGTTCAAAACTATGTGGATGATATCATATTTAGTGCCACTAATGCTGCTTTGTGTGAAAGTTTTTCTAAGTATATGCATAAAGAGTTCGAGATGAGCATGATGGGTAAGATAACTTTCTTCCTCGGACTCCAAATCAAGCAAACTAAAGAGGGCATCTTTATAAATCAAGCCAAGTTCAAAAAAGAGATAATCAAGAAGTTTGAGCTTGAGGATGCTAAAAAGATTGGAACCCCCCATTAGTCCTTCAACTAAGCTAGACAAAGATGAAAAGGGTAAGCCCATAGATGAGAAGAAATATCTAGATATAATCGATAGCTTACTCTATTTGACGGCCTCAAGGCCGGATATTATGTTTACCATGTGTTTATGTACTAAATGTCAACCTAATCCTAAGGAAACACATCCAGTTGCTGTAAATTGGATAATTAGATATCTTAAGGGAACTAGTAACCTAGGAGTTTGGTATGCCAAAGGAACTTCATTTGAATTATATGGTTTTTCGAATGTTGATTTTGCTAGATGTAAGATAGACATAAGAGTACTAGCGGCACTTGACAATTTCTTGGACATTCTTTAATGTATTAGTCTAGCATGAAGCAAAATATTGCAGCTATATCTATTACCATGTCCAAATATATTGTCGCCAGAAGTTTGTTGCCCAAATTTTAATGGATGAAACAAAACTTGCTTGATTAAGATTTGTATTATGATCATGTGCCTATCTATTTTGACAACACTAGTGTTATGAATCTCACAAAGAATCCTATTCAACATTCTAGAACTAAACATATAGAGATTTGGCAACATTTCATAATAGATCATGTGCAAAAAGGTGACATTATACTTGAATTTGTTGATACTTTACATCAAGTTACAGATATTTTTACTAAAGCTTTGCATGAGGATCAATTTTATAAGATTAGGAGAGAGATTGATATGCAACATTGTGGCTAAAATGTGTTTATGTGCAAATTTGTGGCTTTGAAATGTTAAAAATTGCATTTTTCCACATTTTAGGCAAGTACGTCGCCCTAGTCGACCAACCGACCTGCATAGAAGGGCGTCCAACTATTAATAGTTGCATTCTAACCTAGCTAATCTATTAAGATCAGGATTGCTACACCATAATCTATAGTTCATCATGCTTTTAAAAAATATTAAAGAACATATCTAATATGGTGGTGGAATAAGAAACAAAAAGCTATTTGCACATATAAACACAACATGATTAACCATATAAGCAAGAAGATGAAGTGATATACCTTCAATAAGTTAAAGATCCGAGTGGATGGTCTCTTTGCTTTGTAAAACCTCTACCAAAATAGCCTCTCAATTAGCCTTCTTAACTATAATCACATTTTCAAAGCTAAGATGTGTGATGCTATATATGTAGTGGGTAATCACATAGGAGAGCTATAATTAAAGATCTATGGAGTAGTGTATGTTCTTGGTGTACTAGGTGAAAATTCCTGCACACCTTTTATGAAAGAGGCAAAGAGACTTAAGGGTGTATTGTTGTTAGCTTACTATTTATAGTATACAATAACTTTAATTAGATAAGTTCCTAGAAACAATTAAGTTTCCAACTATACTCTTTCTAGAAATGGAACATGCCTGATTGGATAAGATATCCAAGATATTCCTTTCTCTCTCCTACTCCATAATATCTAATTCTATGGGACAAGCTTGTCCTATTAAGATACCCATAAATTTAATAAGGAAAAACTTGGATAAAATCCTTTTTCCTTCTTTATTAAAATTATATCTCAATAACATCCACATAATTAGATGATCTCAATTAACTACATCTATTAGAAATATGATTAGTGAAGGGACCAAAAGACATAATTACCCTTAGCTCTCAAAATGACCAAAATGCCTTTGTTACCACTTTGTCGACATCAAGGTCATTTTAACCTCAGTCTATTTCCACCAAAAGACCAAAGTCGTACTCCAAGGATAATCACTGACTAAGAAGAAACTGGTCACAACAAGTAACCACTGTCTTTGACCAACCAAGTGAAATGACCAAAATACCCCTCTATGTCTACCCGTAGTCAAGACTAGTTCCATCACCTTCAAGATTATATTTGAAACCTTGGAATCTCTAGCCCATTGAAGTGATCACAACTTGAGCATGGATCTCTTGATTTAGGGAGCGACCTATAAGCTAAATGACCGATATACCCCTGAAACGTGATATCACAAGATTTAGGTTTATGGTGACTAATAAGACAAGTCTAATGGAGCACATAGACTCTACTATTGCACATGCATATCTTGATTGGTTAGAACACAACACCCAACGTACAATGCAGATAATCTTATTACTTAAGACCTCTTCTCATAATATATCAAAATGCTACACCTCAACTTCATTAGTTCAGCCACATATGCTCAAGATTAAGAGCATTTGTTATTAAGATGTAATGACTATCTTGTCTTCTATATATGATGGCACAGTTCCAGAAGACATACTCACGGTAGTCATGTCCAATGCGTGCCATACGTACTAGAAGCGAAGTCCGGAAAGACCCTTCAATAACGTGGACAAATCACCCCTATTGGAAGACTTACCCACTATAGCCTTATCCTGTTAAAGTATCCAATATTACCGTCTGGCTATGGACATCTTTGTGATATATCCAAAAACTAAAGTTAGACCTACTGTGTGTCCTATCTCACTGTGCACCCAAGTCATTGGACTATATTATTGGACCTTTACACAACGTATTACACATATATACCAGAGATAACATATGTAAAAGTGCTCATAAATATAAACAATGATCAATGTCTAGTCCAGTATCCATGTATAAGTGGTCTTTAGGGCATACAATCCCAACAATCTCCCACTTGTACTAAAGATAAATTCCTATAAACCTAATACCCATAGACTCTATATGTATGGAAAACATACTCTTTGGAAAAGTCTTTGTGAATAGGTCTGCTAAGTTCTCAACTGTAGTGATCTTCTCCACTATTATGTCACCTCTCTAGATGAACTCCTAGATCAAGTGATACTTCCTTTCAATATACTTGCCCCTGTTGTGATTCCTAGGCTCTTTACACTGTGCAATAGCAGCAGTGTTGTCATAGCATAAGACAATGGGTCTCTGTACAGCTGGGACAACCTCTAAGTTAGTGAGAAATTTCTTCATCCATATGGCCTCCTTTGCAGCCTCAAACGTTGCTACATGCTTAACTTCTATGGTCGAGTCTGTAATGCATTTCTACTTCACACTCTTCCATGAAACTGTATCTCCCGACAAAGTAAAAACAAAACCAGAAGTAGACCTTTTTGGAATCTCTGTCAGACTAGAAGTCTGAATGTGTATAGGTCAATGGTACTAGATCATCTGTGCGGCATTTCAACACATATTCTTTAGTTCTCTAAAGAAACTTGAATATTTGCTTGACCACAGTCCAGTGATCTGGAACAGGATTTGACTAGTATTTACTAACTATGCCAATAGCGTAAAAGATATCTAGCCTAGTATACATCATGGCATATATAAGGCTTTCCACTACCAAAGCATGAAAGACCTTCTTCATCTTCTCTATCTCCTTAGGTGTCCAAGGACATTGGTCCTGAGATAAAGTAACTCCATGTCTACAAGGCAAAAGACCTTTATTGAAGTTTGCCATATAGTACCTCACTAATATATTCTCTATGCAAGAAACTTGGGATAGCACAAGCCTCCTATTCTTCCAGTCTTATATGATTTTAATCCCAAGAACATAGCTTGCTTCGTCCATATCCTTTATGTGAAACTGAGAAGATAACCAAACCTTTATGGATGAACATATCCCCATATCATTCCTAATCAATAAGATGTCATCCATATACAGAACTAGGCAAGGCACAACATTTCTATTGCACCTCTTGTACACATATGGTTCATCAATGTTTTGCTCAAACCCAAAGGACTTGATTGTATGATCAAACTTGATGTTCGATGCCCTAAATGCTTTCTTAAGCCCATAAATGGACTTCTTAAGCTTGTACACTATATGTTCCTGGCCTGGTGCAATATATGCTTCTAGCTGGGTCATATAAATGGTCTCGTCAAGCTCTCCATTAAGAAAAGATGTCTTAACGTCCATTTGTCATATCTCGTAGTTATAATGACAAGCAATGGTAAGAAGTATCCTAATAGACCTAGGCATGGTTACCGATGAGAAGGTTTTCTCGTAATCGATACTTTCTTTCTGGGTATAACCCTTGGCTACCAATCTAGCTTTCAAGGATTCAACCTTTCTATCAGCTTCTTTCTTCCTTTTATTGACCCACTTGCATTCTATGGGTTTTTCCCATTCAAGTGCTTCTATAAGCTCTTAGACACCAATAGAGCACATAGACTCTAACTCAGAACCTATTACCTTATGCCACTAGTTAGCATCTATATTGAAAACTGCTCCATTGTAACTAGTAGGATCCTCAACCTGATCCTCCTTGAAAGTCTCAAAGTATTCCCCATAGTATCTATTAGGTTGTCTTGAAATCCTCCTACGACAACAAGGCTCTGGTGTACTAGTAGCAATTGGCTACATTTTCTTTTCCATATCAGTAGGTGCTTTTGGAGACTTATTAGGAATCTCTTTAAAAGTAACTTTAGATACTAATGTGTTCTGAATTACTATATCATCCTTCAAGTATTTAGCATATGTGAATATAAATATCTTTTGCTCCTTGAGATTATAGAAGATCCCATCTTTAGTTCCCTTAGGATACCCAACGAAATAGCATAGTTCCAACCTAGGTTCCAACTTTGTAGCAAAGCTACTAAACACATAAGCTGGACATCCCCAAATGTGCAAATGACTCAAGGTAAGCCTGTGTCTCATCCACATTTCATGGAGTGTCCTAGGCACTAACTTAGATGGCACCATATTCAGAATATACACCTTTGATGCATAAGATATCATTGACCTTACCATGTTGAAGAGGGTACGGTACCTCCTTTTTGCCACACCATTCTGCTAGGGAGTTTCTAGTGTAGTCAACTATGGCATAATCCCTAAATTTACTTGAGAGGTATTCGCCACCACAATTAGACCAAATGCTTTTGATCTATTTATCTAATTTCCACTATGCTTGAGCCTTAAATTCCTTAAATTTCTCAAAGGATTCAGACTTACGTCACATCAGATAAACATAACCATATCTAAAGTGAGCATCCGTAAAAGTAATGAAATACTCATAACCTCTATGAGCTAGTATACTCATAGGATCACATACATCAGTATGCACCAATTCCAAGACATCTTCAGCCCTCCATCCACTAGAAGATAATGACCTTTTGGTCATTTTCCCCTTAAGATAGGAAACATACTGAGGTAGATCCTCGAGATCCAATGAGCTAAAAGGCCCATCCTCAACTAATCTCTAAATACGTGTTCAACTGATGTATCCAAAACACAAATGCCAAAGATAAGTATTATTAGCTTGAAAAACCTTCCTTTCAAGGGATTCTACTCTTTCAGTATTATATGATGTAGCACAAGTAGGGTATAAATAGAACAAACCATTATGTAATATACCAGAACATTAAAAATTCCCTTCTCTACTGATATCAACATTAAAATGGAAACATACTAAAAAAACCATCCATCAACAACTATGAAATGGAAACTAGGTTTTTGTGAATGCCGGGAACATAATAAACATTGTTCAAAACTAAAACCCTACTACAAGAGAACGACAAACGAACTCGACCAACTATAACAACCCAAACTTTTGCTCATGTACCAACACTAAGAGTGAATTCCTCTCTACTCAGCTCCTGCATGATCGGAAACCCATACAAAGAATTGCAAATATAATTAGTAACTCCTGAATCTATAATCCAAGAATCAATAGAATCCACCATTAAACTGGTTTCAACGTAGAGCATAAAGGATGTACCTTCCTGCCCAACGGCTTGGTACTTGACAATCCTACTTCCTGTGGCCCTTCTCGCCACACTTAAAGCACTTCTTTTTCGGTTTGCCGACACCTGCTCCTTGCTTTGGCCTAAGGGTCCTCTTACGCGGTCATTTCCATTTCATCTTGGGATTCTTCTTTCTTTTTGGATGATGCCTAGAAATGGAAGCCTGAGAGACATGTGCATGACTTAAAGGCTTCATGATAGCCTCCGCTGCTTAGAGCTTCTTCATCAACTCCATCATATTCATGTTTAACTTGCCCATGTTATAATTGAGCTTGAATTAATTGAATAACAGTGGAAGGGTCTCGAAGATCATGTCCACCAATGACTGCTCATCAATGTTTACACCCAGGATCTCGGCAGTACTGAGGCATTCCATCATCTTAAGCACATGCTTTCTAACAAGTGCACCCTCTACCACCCTAGTAGCCATAAGTTCTCTCATAGCAGGTTGCCTAGCAGACTTGCTTTGGCCAGCAAATATAAAAGACAGTGAAATCATGATCTCTCTAGCAGTTGCCATGTTTTGATACTTGTTCTGCAAAACATCTGACATAGAGGCCAACATATAACACATGACTATATTATTGGCCTTCTTCCATTTCTGCTCAGCATTACGCATGACATTAAAAAGGTTTCTCCTTACGACAGGACAAGGAGTAGTTAAGACATACTTGTACTCCTTGACCGTGAGTACTATGTCCAGATTCCTTTTCCAATCCATAAAATTTGGACCGATAAGCTTATACTCTCTTTGAATTGTAGCTAGTGAACTGAAGGAAGTCATAGCGGATATCGAACAATAGATCACAATCAATATCGAGCAACATAAATTGAATACAAGTGTAATATTTATGTAATAGCAAAAAACAACATACATCGCACTTTCTACATCGTTTTCCATTTTGTAGTGTAACCCTTGAGCTATAGTGATGTAATAGCGTATCAACCGTATCACTCAAACTCCACCAATGGGATGGCCGAACTAGTGAATAGTCAAGTTAGGTTTAAGCCCATCTAGATATCGCTTATCTAGATAGACACTCTCTAACGATGTCTAATCACTGTTGGTTTGGCATCTCGAATCGCGTAGGGCCTTCCACCGATGGGGTGGCCAAACCCATGATTCAAGTTGAGTATGTACAACCATTCCTTGATGTTCACTCACTATTATGTCCAGATATGAACCCTCCAACAAGATAGTGACTCTCATCCATATACCGTGAGATGATCTATGATGATGAACTCTACCGATAGGGTGGTCGACCCTTACCAACGTCCTTATGAATGAACACATTAAGTTCACCTTACTAACTATGAGCTGAGTAACACCCTTCGACAAGAAGGTAAATGATGCTCTTTCTTAGCGTGAATTAGATTTGGAAGGTCATGGGTTTTTCATTCCCTTATCCCACTCAATATTTTAACTTTGAGGGTTTTTCTTATCCTCCATTTATCTTGGTATTCCTTTTAGATCTCACTACCCTTAGAAATCGCTACATTCCATTGTGTTACTAAAATACATTTAATACCATAAATGGATTGGACCTATTTCTATATTAGCATCCATATATAGGCATGTTTTGAGTTACCTTGATAAGTCCATTAATTAATTCGCATGGGAAAAGCAAGTAAATTGCCAATTACATGCATTACTTCTTTGGGATCTATGCATTGCTTCTTTGGGATCTCTAATAACCAAAGTAATTAGCCTAAGCAATTTCAAGAGACTTATCAAACTCAAGCTGAAAACAAGATCCAAGGGTTAGCCAATTTTAAACCCTACTTAGGTGGACATATTACTATGTGATAGATCACAATAACCATACATTCAATCAAACATATATGTAAATATTGCAAAATAAATATCCATAGCAAAATTAAATGGTCCCTAATTGATGGCTTTCTATAAATAAGCCTTAGGCACAAAGCCAAAAGCAATCAAAAAGCCCAAAACATCAAACAACTGCAAACTGCTTCTACTGGCTGAATCCAAGATCATTACTGGTCGACCGATTAGGTCAACCAGTACTTCTAGACAATTGTTTTCTTCTACCAGCTAAATGAGGCCTCTTATCAATCAACTGGCTAAGTCAACTGATTCTTTTAGAAAGCTTCCAAGAACTACTGGTTGAGCTAAGGGGCTTCTATCGGTCGACTGACTCTTCCAGAATGCCTCGAACAACATGCTCAGTAGCTTTTTCGACTCCAAATCGTTACATTACAACGAATAACATAGAAAACAACCTATACAAGCTTCATCTATGACAAGAAACATAATGGTGGCTACAAAATACGAACCATTTCTCCATTCTTATGCTTCTATCAAATTGAAGCTACAATAACTTTCTATGCAAGAAAATAAATCCATACATTCGAATTAGAACCAATATAACACACAAGATGCAACCACAAAGGTTAGCCCATAATAAATTCAACATGGAATCACATAAGTTTTGCCACCCACCACTTCAATCTACTTATTATCATGTTTCTGGCTAAAAATATGTGAAAATAGAGCCAATACTACATCTGAAACAAGTCACAACAAGGATAATCACTGGCTAAGCAGAAATAGGTCAAACAAGTAACCACTGTCTTTGACAAACCGAGCAAAATTACCAAAATACCCCTCTATGTCTACCCGTAGTCAAGGCTAGTCAAAAGGCACCATCACCTCCAAGACTACATCTAAAATCCTGGAATCTCTAGTTCAATGAAATGATCACGACCTGGTCATGATTCTCTTGATCTAGGGAGCGACCCATAGCCAAATAAGCAATATACCCCTGAAGGGTGATCAAGATGTATGATGACCAATAAGACAAATCCAAAGTAGCACATAGACTCTATTGTTACACATGCATATCCTGATTGGTTAGAACACGACACCTGATGTTTGAGGTAGATAATCTTATCACTTAAAACTTTTCCTCATGGTACATCAAAATGCTACACCCTAACTTCACCAATTCAGCCACATATGCTCAAGATTAAAAGCATCATTCACTCAGAAGTAGTAAGTACCTTATCCTCTGTATATGATGACATAGTTTCAAAAGACATACTCATTGTGGTCCTGTCTAATGCATGACACACGCACTAAAAGCAAAGTTCAGAAAGACCCTCCAATGACCTAGGTAAATCATCCCTATCGGGAGACTCGCCCACTATAGCCTTATCCAGGTAGAGTGCCCCACACTACCATCTAGCTATGGACATCATTATGATATATCCAAAAACTAGACTTAGGCCTCTTGCGTGTCCAACCTCACTATGTGCCCAAGTCATTGAACTATATCATTGGACCTTCACATAATATATCACACATATTCTAGATAATATATATATATATGTAAGAAGTTCTCATAAATATAAACAATGATCAAATGTCTAGCCTAATATTCATGTACAAGTGGTATTTAGGGCAGACAATCCCAACACAGTCAACCCAGTTGTTCGCTGACTGAACATACGGGAGGGTTATTTTAAAGGCTTTTCATCCCATTCTTTTCACTTTTCACACTTTTCTTTTTACCAAAACCCAAAATCCATCAAACTCAAATTTTCACCAAAATCTCTCAAATTTCTTCACAAAATCACCAAACCCACTACTCAAAGATCACTTTCAACCAATTATTTTGTGCATTTTCATCCAAAATCATGATGAATTCAAGAGGAAAGGGTCAAAAATGTGGAAGGAGCAAAAAGGCAAGAACACAATCACCTCTACCATAACAAATCTCAAAAATTCAAGAGAAGCAATCAATGGTGTAAGGAAAACATCTTGTGGATTCGGATTTCGCAAGTACAAATGTTCCTCAACTTTTTTAGGGTCAAGATTGGTATAATTTTTTGCATATGAATTATGGTGGATATGTTGGTATGGTGCGTGAATTCTATGAAAACCTTAAAATTAAGAGTAGAAGTCCTAAACTTGAATTGAAATAAACTTCTTGAGGTTTGTGCTTTCTTGTGAATAGCCTTAGTTACACTCTCATAGCTCAAACAATTGCTTTTATCCTTGATTGCTTACATAAATATTTTGGCCAATAATTCTCCTTTTTGAATAAATGCTTTCTGTTGCATAAAGTCTTTTAAAATCTTCAAAGATCTTTGTTAGCATGATTATTGAGCTTATTTTATCTTAAAAAAACCCTCTTTGATATGTTTATACTTGCTAAAAATATTTTATCAAAGTTGGTTTAATTTCAAACATGCTTGGTGGCATTTTTTGCACTTTTTGTTATTGTCGGACCCTCTAGCTGAGCCCTCAGCTGGCCGTAGAGGTCAGCCGGCCTAAGTAGAGAGCTTGGAAAATCTATCGGACCCTTAACCGGTTGACAAGCCAAGGCGATAGACTCTCTTATAGCATTTAATGCTGTAGCTATTGTAGAGCCGTTGCAAGCTCTTTAAAACCTCTTTTTCCACCATTATTGCCTAAACAACTCTCATTTTGCTTTTATTACACTTTCCTATCATTCAAACGTTATCTCTAAGCTTTCCAAATCTCTTTCAAATCATTTAGTGCTTAAAATTTCTTAAGAGTTTGAGATATGTTTGTGAAATCCTTTGAGCATTCAAGAGCCATTTGTTGTTATACCTACTTATACAAAGTTGAGCTTACAAAAACACTTTCTTCTTTCATTATTGTTGTATACACACTCTAGAAGCCAGGTTTGCTTGAGAGAAACATATATTAGCTTGAGTGAGTGTGGTAAAACTCTAAAGAGGAAAGGTCTTTGGTTCTTTGAAGGGTATCTTCAAAAAGGTGTAAAAGGAAGTTGGTCTGTACCTACCAACATTTGAAGGTGCACATACACAAGTGGAGTGTTAAAATCCTAAGGGAAGCATACTTAGACATTGGATGTAGGCTTGTCGAACCACTTAAAATCGATCTTCTCTACTCTTTTTCTCTTCTCCTTACTCTTGTATGACTTATATGCCTTGCGTGTTTGATAACTTGTCTAAGTGAATTTGCTTATTTTGTTGAGTAATTTCTTATTGTGAACATTGGTTAATATCTTAATTTATCCCTCTCTTAAGATATTTGCCCCCAATAATAATTGTATAGTGTAATCACTCCAATCCACATCTCTCCCCATGATAAATGGAGTGTATAATTGGGTAGGTCCAATTACACCCAATTCACCTCTGACCAAGTAATTACTTGGTTGGACAAACATATCTAACTATGTAATTACTTCCAATTATATCCAAATCCAATTATAAGGTGGCTTTTCAAACACACCCTTAAGGTTCTCTGGCCCGTGAACTCTGTCTCTCAATGGCAATACCATATTACTATTCCTAAGACATATATTTATTATGTACCTCTACTTGTTTATTTAGCTAGGCTAAACTATAATTAGTATGCATAAGTCTTAGAGCTTAAACAGGCTGACAAAAAAAATGTGGTATGACTACAATTAAACAATATATATATCTTAGTCTCATGTTTTGTGTAACACAAGACCTTTCCTTTAAATACATAACCTAGAAGTATGCATTTCCTTGCCGTTTGCTCCCACTGGCCATCCTCTAAGTGAGCACATATAGAGCCATAAAACCCCCTCAGCTAAAAGTACTCAGCAGTACCATTAGATAATAATGTAAAAGTATTCAATGCATTATTTATGGATAAAGATTAATTTACCAAGTAAATAGTAGAAGAAAACATACTATGAGCTCTCTCCTAAAAACTCCTTTCATATGTTTTATGAAACTATTCTACCTTATGTTCGATGTCTTATATGCCTTCCTTAATATACAACTCATCTAACTCTTTATGACAATCTTTAATCCACTATTGATCCTAAGACATATACCGCTCTTTCATCTGAACCAACCCTTTCTGTTTCTTAAATGTTGGTAATACCATTTTTCTTTTTATCTTCACAATGTACAAATGAATCATATATGAGGATGCATCAATAGAAGTTAAAATCTACTTGTTAATACCTTTAAAAGAAACCCTACTAGGATACCAAGAGTCAAAACAAATGAAGTAAACTACACCTTTAATCCTCTCAATTGCCTTGTTGAACTTCACCCTAGTTTGTTTATTAATCACAAAAAATCAGTTTTATTATCTTTTAAAAGTGAAAAGAATTCTTCTTACTTTGCTCAATCAATCCCTTCTGGCTCAAATGGCCCAATCCTATGTGCTAGAACCATGTAATGTCAAGATCACTTCTCTTTAATGCAACTCCAACAACATTGCCACTGTACTCTCCTAAAGAGGACATAGTCTATCAATTAATCGCTCAATCAAACTTCTTAAAGATCAAAACCATTTTTGTTCACTCAAAACCCAAAATTTGAGGTAAAACTCAAAAAAAGCGAAGCGCAAGTTTAGATATAGCATGTCTCAAAACCTTTGGAACACCTTTGGTTAATCTAGGCCAAAGTCAAAGTCAACATAATAAAATTGAGGTCAAGGCTATCTAATGCGATTTTTAGGACAAGCCTAAAAATAACCTGCAAGCGTTCAGGCCATGTGTAAAGTGTGTGTAAATATGGGGTGGCTCATGTCCATGGGGAGGCTACAACGAGGGATGACTCCAAGTAGTGTGTTCTAGGGAGTTAGATAAAAACAAGACCTAAACTATGAATCTTTTTGGTGTTTTTGAATTAAATGAAGCTCAAAGGGAAAGGAAACCTAAACTAAACACTAAACTAGAGGAATGGAATAGAAAGGGGAGAATGCAAGCGAGCTACAGGAAACACTAATGAAATGGGAATTAGGATGACTTTCGATTGATTATGAGTAACCTAACACGTTCTTGTTATAGGATTAGATGATAGGTTATATTTCAAGGATTGCTCTTAACTAGGATCCTAATTAGCCAACTTGTTATCCACTAGGTCTCAGTGCGGGTCTATCCTTAGGTGACATCTACCTAGAGCATAGTGTGGTCTTTATGACCTAGGGTTTTAGGATTAACTAACTAATCTCCAGGGTGACTTAGATTGACCCTACCTTAGTGCCTAAACCATTGGCTAGGTTGAAAGCCAAGACCTAGTCCATCTAAGGTTGACTAATCTGAATCAAAAACCAATTGGTTAGGTTTAAAGTCAAATAAGACTCAATCTAGGGCTAGTCTTTAGTTACGCATCGTCAATCAATCATCACATTAGTCGGTTAGGCATATGAGCATATATTCATACACGCTCTAAGCATGGTATTCATGAATACATCAACATATTCAACTACCAAACACATAAACATGCTTGGATTACACCATATTTAGCATTGATAATCAACATGTATGCTATTAAAGCTATATTTGCTACTAAGGCATGCAAACATATACATAAACATGTATAAATGCATTGCCCACTTCATGGTTTCATCATACAAACACATAGACATGCTCACTTAATGATTTAGAAGTGGTTACATATATATATATATATATATATAGATATAGATATATATATATATGTATGTATATACATATATGTATATCTATATATATATAGATATATATGTATATGTATACATATATATATGTATATCTATATATATAGATATGCATATATGTATATACATATATGTATATATATATTTATATATATGTATATACATACATACATATATACATACATACATACATATATTTTTTTGCTACTCATTTAAGCATATCATCAAACATATAGACATGTATGAAAATAGCCAACAAAACCATAAAATCAAAGCATATATATTAACCCTCAATAATCCCATAACAATAGAGTATTAAACTAACTCATAATACAGGCTTTAATCAACCAAAAGAGATCTACTCAAACATAGAACAAATAAGGATAAAAGGGAGATAAGGAAACTTCTCTCTCATCCTTGCAATATCTTTACAAAACTTGAGCAAATCTTCCAATCCAAAGTATTTTGATCTACACAAGTGCTTGATTCTAAGTGTTAATGTTTGTGGGTAAGTATGTATAAGGTGGGTGAGAGTAAGGGTTTTATGGGTGTGAGAGTGTATGTGAAAAAGTGTGCGTAAAAGAGTGGATAATCCCCTTAAAATGCTACAAAAATAGGGCTTTATAGTCTTCACAGTAGTACAACTGGCTGACCGACAATAGTTCTTCATGCTTGATTAGTAACTCTCTGGACAAATTGGCTAACTTTACTGGCCAGTCGGTACTCCCTCTAAGTCCAACCGGTAGCTTATATTGTTTCCATTCTTCATTCTTCTTGCTTTCGATCTTCATCCCACGACCAGTACTACTTCTATCTTCATCATCCATCCTTGTTCAAGCTTATTTCTCATCCCATATCTCATCTAAGGAAAAAATTAAGCATTTAATGTAGTGTTTAACCATAAAACTCTACTATAGACACTTGGAACTACATATGCACAAATATACTATAAGTACTACATTAATTCCATCAAGTAAGCATAAAACACCTCTAAAATATAAGAAAATGTAAGCATAAACACACACAATCCAAGACATATCAACTCCCCTAAACCTTCTCCTTGCTTGTCCCCAAATAAGACTAAACCTAAATTTATCTCTAAAAATCTAAAAAGGGTTGCCAAATGTATTAACTTGCTATCTTGGTTAATCAAAGGAATATGCAGGAGTCATTCTTTCCATACAAGGGATCTTCAAGCCTTTTTGGATCTTTCCTTTACTTATAAAGGTCCTCGCACCTCATGGGAAATTCCCAAACAGCTTTAACTACCTCAAACCAAGGTAAAGGTAATAAAACAGGTTGAGATTCACTGGTCGACCTGCTTAACTCGCCAAAAAATAAGGCTATGATTGAGGGTTCAATAACCCGTTAAACAAACGAGTCAACCTGACCCAATTTGCCAAACAGACGGGTCAAGTAGGGTTAATCCACGAGTGACCTGCGAACCCATCAAAATGACCCGCCTAACCCGCCAAAACAACCTGCGAACTAGCTTAACTCATCAAAATGACTCGCAAACCCGCCAAAAAGACCCATAAAACCCTCCAAAAACGACCCGCGAACCTGCCAAAACAACCCATTTAACTTTCCAAAACAACTTGCCTAACCCACCAACCCACTAAGGTATAATATCCCTTACTCGTTGGATAAACGTGTTGACCCAACCAGCCAACCCTCATAACCTGCCATAAACGGGTCGGGTCAATCCTGCAAGTACCTGTTTGCTAACTCTAAACCGAAGAGTCTAACTCATGCACACTGGATGTTGATACTTCGTGCCCTCAACTAAAATTGCCTTCAAAATATGCATATAGCCTAGAAGATACAAGGAGAAAAAAGATACAATCACAAGGGCTCATAAATTACAAAAAAGCCTTATTCACAATACAATGAGTGAATGAAAAGAGAAACTTGTGCCAAGTCGACATTGTGTCACTTAACACTTTATTCAACAAACTTCACTTTTTCAACTTTTTGGTACCTTTGGCTTTTTCTCATTTTTCACTTTTTTCCCCAAAATTTTTGCCTTTTTCCATCTTCTTTTTTCATTTTTCACATTTTTGCATTATATAACATGAATAAAAAGAAAAAGAGAAAGAGATGCTAAGGCACATTAAAAAGAACCAATCAAGGAAGAAGCACTCATATCAACAACACTTTTTCCAACCAAGTCATGGGATAGCTATAAGGTGCATTCTTAGAAGTGCTCATTACCCATACCTTTCAAAAGGCATCTCCTCAAAGTCACTATTCTCTCTACTCTATTCACTCCCTATAATACAACTTTATCTTCATTAATCAATTAAGTTAATGATAAAAGCCAACACTCCAATCAACCAAGAAAAAAAGACTCTATATGCTCAAAAATTGAAAAAAAATCACCATTTTTTTACAAAAACAATGCAAATCTACCCTAAACAAAGCAAAAAACAAGAAAACCAAACTCCAACACCCCTAAACTTAAACTTTTCTTACCTTCAAGCAAGTAGAATAAAACCACACAACAAGCAATTAGGCATCATGAAGCACGTAAGAGTGGCAGGAAAGGGGTAGATAAGAGGAGAACAAGTGGAGAAAAGATACATACAACTTTTTGTTCTTTAAAACTCCTCAATGCCAATGATTAACTAATCATCTACTAACCCTGTTTTTCTACAAACACTCACAAAGCACAAAGATTAGTAATATTGCCATGCAAGTTTGCAGGCATGTGCAGATGATAAACAAGGTGTATACTAAGGAAAATGAGATCGAAGATCAACACTTGCAAGGGCTAAAAAGAAAGAAATGAAAGAAAACGAAACAAAGCATGAAAATGCCCAAAATTAACCTAGGTTGCCTCCAAGTAGCATTAACCACCATGCTATCAGCCAGGCGATCACCAATCATCATCTAAACATCTAGGGTGCCTCCTAGCAGCGCTAGATTTTATCCACCCAGCTTGGTAATAGTGTTAGGGCAAATGATACTTATAGTCCTTAAGCACCAATAGGCATACAAACCTGTCAAAGCATAACTGAAAAGAAAAAGGATCGTGGAAGATATAATCAATCAAATCATTCTTATCACAATTATTCTCAAAAGCACACATGAAAAAGGGACAATTAGAAAGCCTGACACATCAAATATAAGAAAATGCTCCAAGGTGTCATAGGAGAATTTAAAGTTCTAGGTCCCTCGTTCCTCTCCAATCTTAACCTAGCAAACTCAGTCTCCGTAACCAACCATCCTATAGCCTTCTTGTGATGATCAAAGGCTACCCACACCCCTCGCCCATGGGTCAATGAAGAATCCAAAGCATAATGAATGGGAGGAATGTGTGCAAACCCCACATGTATGTGCTCAAAAGGGTATGGCTTAAAAGTGTGCTCACTAGAGGGAGACTCAATGGGAAGAAGGAGGGGAGAATTATCTAATGGAGGGGAGTTGGATGGAATAGACTCAATGGAAGCGCATGAAGAAATAGACACAGAAGAGGGGGAACAGAATTAAGGATAATGGGCTCGCTCTCACTAAGGGACGGTTCATGTTCATCCAACAAACAGTTCACCTCGTCAATCAATTCCCTAGTGGAGAGGGTAGAAGAAAAGTCTGACAATGATTCATCAAAGACACCCAAAGACCCATATATCAAAATTTCAAGTTCCTCAATCTTTTCCTTAAGAGTCTTCTTAAAGTGGTCATTTAACTCAACACGGGAATCCACATCTCCAAGGGACTCATTAGGCCTAGAATCAGAAATAGATGCAATGCCCTCTCCACTAGACGTCTCCAAATCCATACTAGCTAGGATCTCATCAAATGCTTCAATAAATTCATCGCCAGTGGATGTCATCTCACAATCATGCTCCCCAATATAAGATTCCATCACATTAAAATCTTCATCCTTATAACGAATCTTGTGTATGCAAATAGAATGATCGAAAGAATTAACCTCAAATGACTCATTAAGCCTAGAATCATTGACTATGGAGGTAAAAGCTTCACATCTCTTCACAAAGGACTCAGAGTCAAGGCTATCTAAAATGTCCTTAAGATCTCCTATCTTATCACTGTCGAACATGGTTTCTTCAACATAGTCCTCAACACATAAGTCTATTACCTCAATCATCATCTTCTCTATCTACGCTCGCTCTATTCAACGGCCTCTATTATCTTCATAGTAGACCTCAATTTCCATAACTTAATTTCTAGCAACCCTAACATACAATGGATGACTACATCAGCTGTGGCAATAAAGGGGCAACCTAGAAGAACGGGTGTAGTATTCCTAAAGCCGTGACTGGATTCAATGTCTAAAACTATGAAGTCTACTAGGTACACAAACTCGCCAACTTGAACCATAACGAACTAAGGGGAATACTAATGGAATGGGAATTAGGGTGACTTCCGCTCAATTATAGGTAACCTAATACGTTCATGTTATGAGATTAGTTGATGGTTTATATTTTAGGGATTTCTCTTAACTAGGATCTTAATTAGCCATCTTATTATTCAATAGGCCTCAGTGTGGGTCTATCCCTATGCAACGTCTACCTAAAGCATAGCATGATCTTTATCACCTAAGATTTTAGGGCTAACTAACTAAACTCCTAAGTGGCATAGAATAACCTTACATTGGTGCCTAAACCATTGGTTAGGTTTAAAGCTAAGACCTAGTCCATCTAAGGTTGACTAATCCTAATTGAAAACCTATTGGTTGTGTTTAAAGCCAAAGGAGACTCAATCTGGGGCTAGTCTTTAGTTACGTACCATCAATTGATCACCATATTAGTGGGTTAAGCATATGACCACATATTCATACATGTTCTAAACATAGTATCCGTGAATACATCGACATATTAAACTACCAAATACATAGACATGCTTGAATTACACCATATTTAGCATTGATAACTAATGCGTATGCTAGTGAAGCTATATTTGCTACTAAGGGCTCGTTTGGATTAGCTTTTTTCAAAAGCGCTTTTTTTAACAACTTTTGAAAAATAGTTTTTTTGAGAAGCTAAAAATTTTGGCTTCTAAACAAAGCTGTATTTGAGATTTTTTCAGAGTTTCAGCTTTTTTGGAAGCCAAATCTAATAGTTATTGCAAATTTAATGTAATTTTTTCAGGAAAAAAAAAGTGCTTTTTTCTAAAAAAAGCCAATCCAAACAGGCCCTAAGGCATGCAAACACATACATTGACATGTATAAATGCTTTACGCACTTCATGGTTTCATCATACAAACACATAAACATGCTCACTTAACGATTTAGAAGTGATTAATAGTAAATAAACCTCAATATAAACATATATATATATATATTGGCATATTATCAAACACACAAACATGTGAGAAAATAGCCATTAAAACTATAAAATCAAAGCATATATGGTGTCGTCTTTCGAGTGCAAGCTCTAAAAGACCCGCAAGCGTACGGATCGTGCAATATAGTGTATACAAGTGCGAGTGTCGAACCACAGGGAGGCGTGAATAATGTGGGTGAATTCTATACTTGGTGTTCTAGAAAGTGCCAAAAAGAGAGATCTAAACTAGACATATTTTTGAGGTTTTGGATTATCGGGAGCTCTAGGTAAAGGAAATAAAACTAAACTATGAATATGAAAAATGGGAGCACAAGTTGGTCAAGAGGGAACTAACAATTGAGAAGGGGTTAGGGTGACTTCGACTTATGAATGGGTAATTCTATACTCAAATGCTATGGAATTAAAGGATGATGGCTAACTATCATGAGTGCTCTTAACTAGGTCGCTAGTTAGTGTCCTAATTCCCCCCTAGGACTCAGTGCGGGTCCGTCCCTAGGCGGCGCCTCCTAGAGCTACGGCGTGGTCCTTATGACCTAGGGCCTCAAGAGTGACTAACTAACTTCCTAGTTGACTTAGAATGTACCTACCTTAGTACCTAAACCTTTGGCTAGATTTAAAGCCAAGACCTAGTGTTGCTAAGGTCGACTAAACCTATTCGGAAACCTATTGGCTGGATTTAAAGCCAAAGGAGACTCGGCCTAGACTAGCCCTAAATTATACTTCGTCATTCGAAGGTCACTACAGCAGGATTTGACTTGCTAGTGCGTTCATACATGTTCAAGGCCAAGGTGCTCGTGAATAATGGAACCTATTCAACTACCAAACATCGTCATGTTCAGTTCACACTATTAGAAATAATTAACAACCAACACGTATGCGTTATTGAAGTTATGCTCGTTACTAGGCATGCAAATATACATATAGACATGAATAAAAGCATTACCCACTTCATAGCATCCACATATAAACACATAGACATGATTATAATATGGATTAGATGTGTTTAGTAACAAACAAACTTCAATTTATACACATGTTACTCATCTAGGCATTTTATCAAACACTTAGACATGAATGAGAAAATACCCATTTGAACAAGAAAATTCGAAACATGTATATATATTCAGCCATCATATCCCATATCATAAGAGTATATAGTTAACCCATTATATAAGTTAAATCACCCTACACAAGTCTACTCAATCATAATAGGAAATAGAATGAAAGAGAGATAATGAAGCTTCCCTTTCATCCTAGCTAATCTTGTACAAAGCTTTTGAGCAAACTTGATTCCAAATGTTTGAACCCTCCAAATCAAGCTTGGTTCTTAGTGAGAAATGTGTGAAAAGTGTGTGTGAAGTGGGTGGGATCTAGGGTTAAGTGTGTGAAAATTTTAGGTGTGAAGTGTGTGTTATTCTTCCAAAAAGTCCTCCCTCTTTTCTGCAAAATTAAACCCTATTTATATGTTCTCAGCATAGACGGTCGACCGGCCTCTAGACCTAGCTCGACCGACTTTTTAATGATGCTCTCTGGACTGGCTAGGTCGACCGGCTCTGGAAAGTGGTCGTCCGCCTATTTTTGGCACCTCTCTGGAGTGGCCGGTCGACCGGTTCTTTTTTCCTTGGTCGTCCGGCTGACTTTCTTCCTCCATTCTTTGTCTTTTCGGCCTCTGGTCTTCTCTCTTAGACCCGTGCATTTCCCATCTTCATCACCTTTCATTCGTCCAATCTAAATCTTAACCCAAAGTTCACCTAAATCATTGAAAACAAGCAATTAGTGTAGCAATTTGTCTCTTAAACTCGATATGCACATTTGTTTATGCTTAAGCCTATTCTTATCAAAAGCACTACACTAATGCATTATTATGAGCACTCAACACCTCTAAAATATAGGTAAATGACAATGCAAATACACACAAAAACACAACACATCAATATATATTAACCATTAATAATCCCATAACAATAAAGTATTAACTAACCTATAATACAAGCTTTAATCACCCTAAAGAGATCTACTCAAACATGGAATAAATAAGGATAAAAGGGAGATAAGGGAACTTCCCTTTCATCCTTGCAATATCTTTACAAAACTTGAGAAAATCTTCCAATCCAAAGTGTTTTGATCTGCCCAAGTGCTTGATTCTGAGTGTAAATATGTGTGGTGAGTGTGTGTAAGGTGGGTGAGAGTTAAGGTTTTATGGGTGTGAGAGTATGTATAAAGAAAGTGTGTAAAAATGTGGATAATCCCCCTGAAATGATGCAAAAATCGGGCTTTTATAGTCTTCGCAGTGGCATAACTAGCTGACCCTACTAGTTAGCCGATAGTTCTTACAGTCAGCTAATAGTTCTTTATGCTACGACTGGTAACTTTCTGGACAAATCGGTTGACTGGTAGAGTCAGCCGGTACGTCCTCATGCTTTGACCGGTAACCTTGAGGTGCTTTTTGGTTATACTGGCTAACCTTACACTTCCTCTAAGGCACAAAATTAAGCATTTAGTGTAGCGTTTAATAGTGTATGCACAAATATTCTATAAGTAATACACTAATACCATCAAGTAAGCACAAAACACCTCTAAAAACATAAGAAAATACAAGATTAAACACACATAATCCAAGACTCAATACTATCAAAATTAAGCTCCTTGAAGCTCTATTTCTCCTATGGCATACTGAATTATGCCTTTACAACAAGCCAATTAGACCCTTTTGTTGCATTAAGCTCATGTTCACGACATCTCATGGGATCATTATCTTCTAATCAAACCTAAAACCTAGATCTATAGACCCCTTACCTGCATCAAAAGTTACCCCAAGCTTAAATAAACAATAAACAAATCCAAGTTTGACTAACATCTAAACATGATCTTTACTAACACTTTAACCTTTTGATTGCTCGAAGACCAAAAGATCCTTACCATTCAATGATCCTTTCATGCTCTCTTATCATCATCACTCGCAACAACCATTATTTAGGGCCTGTTTAGATGGCTTTTTTTTCTGGAAAAAGTACTTTTTTTTCTAAAAAAGTTACATTAAATTTGCAATAACTATTTGATTTAGCTTCCAAAAAAGTTGAAACTCTGAAAAAAGCTCAAATACAGCTTTTTGTAGAAGTCAAAATTTTCAGCTTTTCAAAAAAAGTTATTTTTCAAAAGCTGTCAAAAAAAACGCTTTTGAAAAAAGCCAATCCAAATGAGCCCTTACTATCACCTTGTTATGCAATCAACTTCTTCACCTTTACGTGGTGGTTTCTAGCCATAGCGAGCTTTCCCTCATGTATCATTATATTCAACTTCTTCTAGTGGTTTGAACAACACTTTCTGATAAACATTTAGACACTCTAGTGACCATAAACCATAAAGACTTGAGCTAGAAGCATTTTTTTTCTCCTTTCTAGCAAAACTCTAACTACTAAAGGTGATATAAGCACTAGCATCAACTTCATTTAATAACACGTTCTCTGATATTCTCAATTGACAATTTATTAGCTTTAAAGATGACGAACAATAAACACTCAAACATGTTTACAAAATTGTTTTCTTGGATCGTTTCAATCGAATGTTTACAAAGTGTTTTCTTCTATTGTTTCAATGGAAATTCTTGTATTAACCAACTATGTGACACAAAAGACATGCTTCTCCTTATGTTGGTCATAACGTGACTCTTTTTATTGAACTTTTCAATCACGTCAACTACCATCTTCAAAGTTCATCAAATTTCAAGCCAATTTGCATCTAGCAATAAACCTCTATCATGATTGAACAGTTATTTGTTGCAGCAATTCTAACAGTATGCTTGACAAGGTTAGATGGCATTAATTATGAAAAACTCAACTTTCAAACAATAAAATTTTCCTTTGAACTTAAGGCAACAATTCCAATAATATAAAGTTGTCTCTTTATAAAGAAACAACCAAAAAGATTTCCATAATAATGTAACAAAAGCAAAACATGAACAAAAGAAACATACAATGTGTTTTTTTGACACCCATATCTAAGCTCTAATACAAGTTTGTTAGGAATTAAATGTTTTAGAGTAAAGAAAGAAAAAGGAAAATAAAACAGATACAAATTTAACATAGTTTTTTCTAAAATTACATTTACAAGCACATATGAGAATTTTTAATTATGCTAATGAACAAGCATACAGGATGGAGCTCCAAGTTTAAGAACAAATAATCTTCAAATGGGTGAATTAAGATTATGGTTGACAAGAGGGTATAGCTCAATGGTAGCACCCCTTACTTGGAACTTATAAGTCTCAAGTTCAAGTCATCAATGGAGGTAAGTGTGGAACCACTACAAACCCTCTTTGAAAAAAGATTATGGTCAAATTTTAGCAATTAAAAACAAAACAAACAAGTTAGCAATGTAATAGGTAATTTCACAAACAACTAGTGAGCATACAACAACAAGGTCAAGAGAGTAGACAAAGGAGAGAACAAACATGAACAAACATCAAATTTTTAGGTGGTTCAGCTGAGCCTACATTCACTACCTAAGATACTTCCCTTAGGAGTTCTAATCACTTCCACTACATGAAATAATGCTTTTTCAAATGTTGGTGAAATATAAACCAATTACAACCTTTTGAAGCTCCTTCTCTAAAGACCCAAGTTTCATCCAGCACCAAGAGTTTTCCCACACTCACTACATTCTAAGATATAGAACTGACTACCGATCTCACCTAGGAGTGCTTGAATACAAAAGTTTAGTATATGAAGTTTAGAGCAAAGAAATGTAACTCTTCATGAGTGGATAATACAAATGATAGATCTTGATTATTTAGTGAATATGAAGGTTATAACTCAATAAATGATGATATTCAAGCCTCAAAGAGTTTGAAAGTGTATTTACAAGCTTGAAGTTTCAGAAAAATCATTATAGGGTTGAATAGGATGAAAAAGGTTAAAAGAGGTATTACAAAGGTCATAAAATGTTAACTTTTCAAGACCATAGATCTACCGATAGGTCATGTCAGTTGGTTGGCAAGTGCAACTGTACCAACTTGACCTATTCTAGAGTGAGCAGTCAATATAGAGTTATGATAGGTACCTCCAGGGAGACCTTTCTGATGAAAGTAGTTGGTGGCATTTTACTAGTAAACCCTCCTGCCAATAGTTTCGACCAGTAAGTCTAGAAACTTAGTAGACTGACCCTGATACTCAGTGTTTTAAACTCTTTTGAAGTCAAAAGCATATAAGCAAGTAAGGATCACTTCTAAAGATCTTAAACAGCATGAATACTAATTTTTAATGCATTTCCAAAATCATCTTCAAGAATATCATTAAGAAAAGAGCTTTAAGAATATGACAAAGGCAATTGATAAAAGAGAGCACACTTGAACCTCTAATATTGCCTCGTCTCAGCCTTATATTCTCACTCCAATCTTCAATGATTCTTGAGCTATTCAATCGTCATGACAAAATGATCTTGGCAAGGTTCCTTATCTTCAAAGATAGATATAGCATATACAGCACAAGCTTTTCTCCTACAAGAAACCCCAATGCAATATGACTCTAGCAAGTTATATAAGTCAAGGCCCAAGTCACACTTCAATTTTCATCATTAAAACACACAAATAGAATCAAAAAGTCAACAAAAGTCATTGCCTATTCAAACAACTCAATAAGACTAAGCTAATATTCATAGATACAAGAAAGCCCTAATTCTACTAGCAATAAAATTCTTATATAAACTAGTACTAGATTGCTGGGCTTATAAAGAAATAAAGGCCACAATCTTACCAATACCTTTGTGTCTATGTGGCCTTCCCATGCAATAAGGCGTGACACGATTTATAGGTCTAAACAAATATTGAAGGATGAAATCCAAATATCAAAATTTATTTATATTACTACTTCATATGTAAATAGACATTAACATGTATGTGTAGATAATATTTCCTGGTTTTTCAATTGTTAAATAGTTGTAGAGGGTAGAGGGTAGTGATAGGCTAAATACTTATTTAGATCCTTATGTTGATAGATCTATAATTTGTTCTCCAAATATTGTTATTAAATTTGCAGTACACATAAAATCTTTGGTTATATATGTTAGCATTATGGTTTTTGACATAGAGGTTAAAGCTATTGGAAATTGACTCGAATTTTCTAGGCTAATTTACATTGATTACTAGAACTCCTATCAGAGTTGAAGTCTTAAACCTAATAGGATAGCATTAGTCCTATTTATTGCAAATAGGAATCCAAAACGTGGTAGGATTAGCATTTGTCCTATTTAGCTGCTGATAGGAATCCTAAACCAAGTGAGATTAGTATTAGTTTCCTATAAATAGGACGTCCTAGCTTGTTGTTAATTGCCTTATGCCAGAAGCCCAAGCCACAATCCATACCCATAGGGAAGCGGTAGGGTGGGGTATGAGCCCATAACTTTATAATATTGCATTCTTATTTCACTAATCTAGGAGAGAGTTAGCATAGGTATTGACAGATTTTCATCTATTTTGCAAAAAACTTTGTAATCTCTCTATTTTGCATTAGCGAATATATTTTGTTGTTTCGTGTGTTCTTGCATCATTATTTTTCTTGAATTTTTCTTCTCCTATATCTCTATCGCATTCGGGTAACTAAAAATTACCCATCAACACAACAAATGGTATCAATATCACAGATCCGCGCAACAAAAGCCAAATTGATCCGAATTTTGGGTCGAGTGCCGCTTATCTAACGGGTTGGATTTTGATACTGTTGTTTTACTCGTCCTGAGTATATGAGCGTCATATATTTATACGTCAAAAATGAACTAGTAATGAATGAGAAATTAGCAATCAAAGTTGGGTTAAAAGCTAGTTTGGTCGCTTGATTTGGTTTTTTAAGGGAAACTCACCTTATACATATAGGGACCTTTATGAGTAACGCTAAGAAGTGGCTTGGAGGGAAGACTATGAATAGTCAGCTTGGGATTAAAAATCACCATACATCCGCTTGCCCCGGTAAAGATGTGGCCACGTTTCCACTTATCTTTTGAGCAAAATTGATTTTAACTCAGCAGAATGAACATTGTTGGCTACTTCTTCTATATATAGCGTTTCTAGTAGAGCTTGATATGAAATTTCTAATATTAGCATAGCATACACTCTAGCATTTTTATAGTTTTATAGTGCAATACATAAGACAGAGTTTGTCACATACTGATTTGCAGGCTCTTGCGTGGAGTGCTACCAGAACGTAAGAGATAAAAACTATTGTATCTTGGGGGCGAATACATCACTATCCATATCACTGTTGTGGGAAGGCAAAAATCATTTAAGGATATCATACTTACGAGCTTCGGTTTACTATTTAATTCCTGTTATTCACTTCCATATTGTACTATTGTATCTCATTTTCTAGAAAAATAAAATTGTATTTAATCTCTTTTAGTTCATTTCTAGAATTCTAATTTCATATTTAGTTCATTTCCGAAATTTCAATTTTTCCAACATTATATGCATAGGCAGTTATATTTTTCATACACTTAAAACGAGAAATATATCAATGAATGGTATCAAAAGTATCTAATTATAACTACGCTTTGAGTTTGTCAGTCAAACAATATTCTCTCCATCAAAACATTACCATTAGGAGGGGAAGTAGATGGTATTAAATTTACTAAAACCGTAACGCAATGACATATATATATATATATATATAGATATATAGGATTTTTTTTTACCTAAATTTTAAAAGGGCATGCAAAACTAACCCCATTCATAAACGGATTTGAAAAATAACCCAAATTGAAACGCATTCCCAAAATGCGGAACACGCTTCGAGAGTGCGGCCGCGCTCTATGAGTGCCCCCGCATTCCAGGAGTGCGTTCCGCACTTCCGAAACCCGTTTTTTGGGTTTTCCCTGCAACCCTGCCATATTTAATTTGATTCCGATTTGATTTGATTGCGGGAAAGAGAAAATATTCTTGGCAGTGCATTCTGGGAGTGCATTTGCAGTATCCAGAATATATTCCCTGCCAGTAATCATGCTTTAGTCACTTCACGTCACGAAAAATTTCAGAAATCACTCTCCCAGAATGCATTTTTTTGCCTATATAAACCCCAACCCCTTCTTCCACCGGATCATTCAATCCATTACCCATCATTCCACTTTCTACCAAATAAACTTTCTACCAAATTCATTCAATTTGTCAGTATAAGTTTCTACCAAAGCACCTGAAAGAATGAATTCAACCGATGTTACTGTTCTTTTATACTACGGCAGTCACACAATAATGACCGATTACGGTCTTGATTATAAAAGTCCAAATATACCACGCAAAATCAAAATTCATCCCGATGCAATTTACGATCAATTTGTTTCTCGTATAATTAGAAAACTACGATTGTGTCTGACCATCGATAAGGTTAACTTATGCTATCGTGACCCTAGATGGATGCTACATTACAGCAGATATATTATTATCCAAGTGCAATAATTGATGATGATTATATGCGAGAGATGTATGACACAGCTCGCTGTGAATGAAACTGTTGTGTAGCGCACGTAATAATGGACGTTCCGTCTGACGACATGTATGTGCCGCAACAAATGCCCAACGTCCCGTACCAGTTCAACATGCCGGACCTAAATGCAGCACCATCGTATGAAGAAGATGAACATATCAATATTGCAACAACAGCAGCAGAGTTTGCCACTTTTTCCCTTTTCCCACAACCTTAGTCCACTTTTGAAGTCGGAAGACCTTCTCATCATGGCGGTGGCACGGAGAAGAGATGTGACATCACAGCAGATACTGTCTTGTTAGAGGCAGACGAAGAAAACAAGGACAGTAAATTGAACGAACAAGAAGAAGATGCAGTCTCAGAGGCAAGTTTGAACTACCAAATTGAAAACGAGATAGATGGATCGGATGTCGATGTAGAGGCGAAGGTAGATGCGGAGAAAGCAATGGAGTTCCATACTGCTAGGACTGAATTCTACACGACAAGCAGATATGAGATCACCAAATGTCCAATATGGGACCCCGACAGGATGGAACTGGCCAAAGAAATGGTATTCCCATCCAAAGTGAATGAGATAAGGGCTGTTCAACAAAACGCGATAAAAATACAAAAGAAATATAGGGTCGTCAAATATGTAGGGAAAAAGACAGTGGAAGTGTAGCATGCCCATGGTATGTACGCATCATAAGGAAAGCAACGCACAAGCAGTGGGAGATCACGCAGTATGACACCAGACATGTATTTATGGCGCAAATAACTGCGTCGGGGCACAGAAATTTGACCTCGGGTTTGGTTGGATATTTGGTTAGGCATTTCATAGCTAAGAAGGCTGACTACGAGGTTGGGCTTATCCAAGCTCACATAAAGGAGAAGCTTAACGCGGATGTCAGTTACGAAAAAGCATAGAACGGCCGGAATAAAGCAATTGAACTAGTGTATGGCAATTGGGACACGTTGTATCAAATTCTCCCACAGTTTCTTAGCCATGATAGCAAGAATCCAGGTAGTGTTATGAGATATAGGTTCGCCGAAGGTTCAACACAGCCTGAAAAAATTTTTGACATGGTTTACTGAGCGTTCGGTCCATGCATCGCAGTGTGGAGACATTATAAGCCCATTGTTTCGCTAGACGGTACACACTTGCGGGAAAGCACAAGGGTCATCTCCTAGTTGCATTAGCCACAGACGCCAACTGCCAAGTGTTGCCGTTAGCTTTTGTAGTTGTGGACGCAGAGACAACTCGTACTTAGTCATGGTTCTTACATCAGTTGGGTGAGAACTTTTTCACCAGGATGGCCCAAGTGTCTATCATTTTAGATAGGCATGCAAGCATCGCATCTGCAATTGAACAGGTTACACGTGACGGTCAACTTGAAATAAAACATCACATTTTCTTAACACATCTAAAAAGCAATGTGATGAAAAGATGGCGGAATCAATTCATTAAAGACATGTATTGGATAGCTGGCTGAGAATGTCAAGCACGTAACCATGTGCATGCAATGAACATGATCCTTGCTGTGGACCCTAGTCAGAACGGTGTTGGCAGACGAGTACACAAGTTCCTATTCAATATCCCTGTCAATACATGGACCATGAGCGCTGATGAGGGATTCAGATGAAGTGTGATGACCACAAATAATGTCGAATGCTTCAACGGTATCCTCATCGGTGCAAGGGGGCTACCCATCACAGCCCTTGTTACTAATACTTTTATGAAGATAAAAGGTTACTTTCATGATAGGTTGGTCCATGCCATGCAGTTGGAAAGTGAATGCCATCGACTCCTTCCTAGTGTGAGGGAGCTCTTTGAGAAGTGGGAGACCTCGTCACATCACCATCACGTACTTAGTTTCAGAGAGGATGACAGATACCAGGTTGATCGATTGCCAGTGCGATGGAACGAGAATCCACCAAACCAGGTTGTCAACTGGGAAGAAAGTATGTGTACTTGCGACAAGTGGGTTGAATATCACTTGCCATGCTCGTATGTGCAAACTGTTGCTCAGTTTAGGGAGTTTTAAGTGGAAAACATGATAACTCAACAGCTGACAGTGAAATCGTACAAAGATACCTATTGGCGGACATTCGACCCTCTTGGACACTAATTTTATTGGCCTCCAATGCCTACATGGACATTGCATCCGAACCCAAGTCATGTTCGATAGAGAAGAGGACGAGCCAGAGGCTACCGCATCCCAAACGAGATGGATTGCTCGGACCGCTGTGGACAATGAAGATGTAGAGCATGTGGTCAACCAGGTCACACTGATCCAATTTGCCCCAACAACCAAAATGCATAATACGTTATGTTTAGCAGTTGCCATAAGTTCCATATGTAATCATTTTATGTCTATTTGTTTTGACGTTGTAATGTTATTGTGTAATTGTTTTATGCTTATTTGTTGTGATGTTGTAATGTTAATGTCTAATTAACGTTGTCAGGTAAATGATAATGTGTCTAAAGTAAATAACAAAAACCAAATGAAAGTCCAATCAACAAAAAATAATGTGTCACCAAATACATATGAAAAAAAAGTGCTCGAAAACTGAATACATTATCCAAGTGTGTAATGATCAGGCCCCTTCCCCCTGTTAGTGCGGTCAGGTAAATGACGTCTAACAGGGGATGGTACGTTGCGTTTTCTAGATGAACGTGTCTGACGTGGCGGAGGCTTATGTGCTTGTGGCTGTGCGGCTAATGCCTGGGTTGCATGTGCCTCGGATGAATGCGACGGCAGGTCCTACTGCCCAACATCACTGTCCACCAACTACTCGTGAACATAGTCCCGGGACCCCATGTATCTGCTCGGAGACCCCTCCCCCCGATGACTCGCTCTGCGTCGTCTCGTCATCCTCCTCGTCGTCATATGGCTTATCAATCATCGGCCTGGATGATCCGTCAGCCTAGTACGTACCCTGTCTACCACCACTGATCTTACCTACACCCTGCTGGAAAAGTCAACGGGGAACAAACGCCACATGGGTCTCTGTATTGATGGCCGTGTGGGCGGATGATATGCTGGAAATGATGCATCGGGGATGAATGGCTGTAATGACTTGGTGGGATACGTGTGAGTGCACTGCAAAGGACGAGCATGCTGTGAACGATGCTTTCTATGTTGCTGCAGTAGCTGCATCGGAGCCGCATCGGGCAACTCCTGCACGGCTCTCTCACCACGCAACTGCAAGACCTACAAGTGTCGCATCACATGTTCCATCGACGATGCATCGCCACAAAAGTCCCCCTACTTGTAACGCTGCAGCAAATCATGGGAATGGTGGGCCACACGCTAAACAACAAACGTCTGTAAGCAACAAAACATATCATATTGTTGTTAATATCAACTAATAGTCCACAATTTTCATTGAGGAACATAAAAAAGAGTACAAAGGTAGCTCACTAGTGACATCTCATCACATGCAGATGCCACGTAACCATCTCTCCTATGACTTGTACCTGTATGACCGACATGTAATATGGTCACCCGACGGTACCAAGTCATGTAAGTCCTCAGTGTTGTTGCCGTCAGCGTATCCTCCACCTATCCATGTAAAACGTGCTGCTGCCAATTCCCCCACATCGCCACAGCCCCTGTCAGCGCATCTCCCTCAACCTTTTCCTTCCCGTCCCTGTGTTTCTCATGTGCAGGCGGATCATGAGGGATTGCCAACCTTAGTCCAAACTGACGCAACACACGATCCGGATGGTGCCACTCAACAGTATGCCCGAATATCAGTGGGATACAGGCACGCCAGACATCACTGTCGACAACACAATACGGAGGGAGGTTGTCCAGTATCGTCCTGAACGACAACGATATGAACTGTAACCAAAACAAGCATGTGTTCAATAATACAGGATATGAATATTTAATAAAGCAACTTGAGTGTACTATACCTCGTCTGGCTACAGATGGTCTATAACATCCTGACACTCAACTTGACCTGACTTTTTGGATGCATCTGTCATTTTCTTTTTCACGTAAAACAGTGCACCTTGTGCAACGCCAAGGAGATGAAACATAGGCTCCAAATGATGCTGCTATCGCTGTAGCCGCTCTCGTGTAGGATGTAGGAACTGAGGCTGAAAAGCCGTGAATCTATCCCATGCAAAACACTGCAAGCATTAAACATTTGTTATGTTATAATAACGCTTGTAATAATAAAGGTAACATACATAAAATCTAAACATAACTACATGATGCAAACCAATACCTGGACTAGTGTCATGGCTCCACAAACACCCTTACACTGATGGAAGGAGGCGCGGTCAAGCTGCTGGTACAAATATGATAGTACAGTCGCACCCCAGTTGTACTGTCGAATACGCATAAAGTCTGCCAATAACGGTAACCAGGACAAATTACCGTCATTTGTACTCGTGTTCACAAAAATTTGACAGCAAATCACGAGAAATATCCACAGCCGTGCTCACTGCTGCGCCTGGTACTGAGTGGGGTTATTCGAAGTGCCTTGCATCACAAACCTGTCCCACAGTTGGACGAAATTTATCAAGTTCCCCACAATGTCAATAGGGCCTGTACCGTCGTCCGCAACCGCATTCGCATCGATCCCTAACAAATCACAGACCGTGACAACCCAATCGTCCCTCGAGCGTGGGACCGTATCAAGCACCGGAATAGGAGTACCAGTGACGGGAAGACCCCAATACACAGCCACATCCTGTAAGGTGATGGTGGCCTCAAATGTGTGGGTCTCCGGCCGCCACCTCTCTATCATGGCAGTAATCAATCCGCGAGTAAGCTGATGGTAGCGGGATTTATAACACCCGTAGAATCCTGTCCCCACCAACTGCTTCGGTACCAATGGGTGCTCTAGATCATTAAACAAAAACCGATCTGACCTATAGCACCTAAAAGTACCCGAACGGTGTGGATCCTGCAAATATTGCACCTGGTGCTCCAGAAGTGGCACAGTAATGTGGTGTCTACTAGTGCAGGTCGAGTATTCATAATGAGTCCTAAAATAAAAAATAATAATAACGATTAACTAAGTATACTTGACTCTAAACATTAAATCTCTAATTTTATCAAATAATAATAATGATAACACTAATCTTGTTAATAATAATATTAATAATAGTATTAATAATAATAATAATAACAAAAAGAAAACATTAATCATCCATCATCACCATCATCATAATAATAAATAATGATAATAATATCAATAATAGTAATAATAAAATTAATAATAACATCTAACATATAACATTAATCATAAAAATAATAATATTGTTAATAATAATAATTATGATAACATTTATTATTAATAATACTTATATCGTAATAATACAATTAATAATAATGATCATACTATTAATAATATTAATAATAATTATTATGATAACATTTATTATTAATAATACTCATATCGTAATAATACGATTAATAATAATGATCATACTAATAATAATAATAATAATAATAATAATAATATTATTATTATTATTATTATTATTATTATTATTATTATTATTATTATTATTATTATTATTATTAATGAACAAGCTGAAATTATGTTCAAAAACTTAATCTATAATTCTAACAACAATTAAAATACAAATTAACACAAACCAAAATTAACTATCAAAACAAAAATTACACAATCTAAAAACAAATTACATAACTTAAAACGTTAAATACAATTGAAAAAAGCAATATAAAATAAAGATAACTTGCAAGATCAAGGTTATATCCTCGCAATGACGCTGAAAAAACTAAAAATTTCGTATTTGGGAGGGGGGTTGGGAGAATTTTTTTCAAAATACAAATATCAGAATGAGAGGAAAGGGCTGAAGTTTCAAATTTATAGAACGCGGCTCGCATTCTTGGAACGCAGCCGCGTTCATCCTTTCGTTACACTTCGCGTTTCGTGTTCTGAGAATGCGTGAAACGAGTTCCCAGAACTAATTGGGGTCATTTTTTAAAATCGTTTACGAATGACGTTAATTTTGCATGCCCTTTTAAAATTTAAGTTAAAAAAAATCCTATATATATATGCCACATAGTTGATGTCAGTCGTCATGTGTGCTCCCATCGGTCCGAATCAAGCAATGTCATGCCCATGTATCTAGTTTCGTTTTTAGAGACACATAGAGAACAGACAAGGACATATGAGTGGTGGGGTGGGACGTAGGGGTTGGGTATATTGTACGTACGATGAACGCGGGAGAAAAATATTAACATCATAAAAAGGCCAAGAGAAGCAGAGGGCAGACAAATAGAGATCGATTAAAGTTTGATGGCACAGAACAGTATTAGTATTTTAGCATCGGAGTGTAGTTATTTTCAACACTGGAGTGGTGCCAGAAAAAGAAAGTTGCCGGCATAAGTCTCGAGGGGCTTTGGCATTTTTTTTCTTTTTTTCTTTTCTCTTTTTTAATTTGGAATTTTTATCTTTTTATGGTCACCATTTTATGTGATGATATATATGCCACCTCTGTGTTATCTTTTTCAGCTGTTTGGTGTTTCATGTCTTTCTCTTTCTCTTCTATCTCTAAAGAAAGACGCTTACCAACACAACGACTTTATTAAAGTCGCTTTATTATTTTAGACATAAAAAGAGTGTTGGTGTGACATCTCATTTTCATATCATGCTGCTTGGCTTCGTATCAAACTCTCACGTGCATACCAAGCGCGTATGCTTCAATTGTGGATCAAAGTAATTAACCTAGCCATGTATTAATTGAGCACAGTTTTTTGGGAGGATTTTTTCTTTAATATTTTTGATTTGATAAGGATTAATCTCAAGTCTAATGTAATTACACATACCTTAATTCAAAGTTAAAAAAAAATAGATAAACGGACCATTCAAAAAATTTACAATTTTATCAAAATTAAAATGATAGATAAACCAACGGTTTCAACTGATAAGATTTTCAGGCAATTTTGAATAATTTAAGGTCCACTTTAGAAAGATTTTGTAGTCCAGATAACTTTTTGACAGTTTTTGAATGATTTTTGGACTAAAATCTACAAATAGTAATTTAAACTAATTGAACTAATAATTATATTGTAATATAACTACCTTGAGCTACAGAAAGATCATGCAAACACTTTCATAGTACATAATGTGTATATCTATACACATAATAATAGTATAGTGGCTTTTGACTCCAAGGAACCTCATAACCGCTTGAATAAGGACATATTTGGATTGACTTTTTTTTTAGAAAAATATTTTTTTAAAAGGTTACATTAAATTTACAATAACTATTTAATTTGATTTTCAAAAAAGCTAAAATTTTGAAGAAAAAAAATTCAAATATAACTTTTTTTTAAGTCAAAATTTTCAGCTTTAAAAAAAATATTTTCAAAAGCTATTAAAAAATACTTTTAAAAAAAGCCAATCCAAACGAACCCTAAATCTAAAGGCACTAATTTACGATTGACTTGGTTCGAATGGAATGACTTTTATAATTTTTATGATTTTATATACACCCTGCCAGTTAACATGACAAATGGTGGAGCACTGACAATACGTATCCTTTGATTGATAGTCTAAAATTGTTAACTCCTGCTTATAATATTATAACATTGAGTAATTTCACTCTTAATGGAAGTGTTTGAGAGCGTCTAAAAGGAGTTTGACTCAGAAAAATAAAGAAACCGACTCTACATGGACTTCCTTGTTAAGTCTGAGTGATCGAGTGAATTTATGATCGAGCAACTTGGTAGAGTCTTTGGAACTCGTATCCATAAGTGTGAAATTTAGTCTACGAATTGGATCTCAAATTGACTGGTTAGTGTGAGCTTATCCATGCAATCATGTACTCTTCGTATAGGAATTTGTTTTTTGAAATATCCTGGCTTTCGTACTTTGGTGGATCTCCGAGATCCTTTCAATGACCTATGTTGTGTTAAAGGGACATCTATCTAATCCGATGATCGATTGCACAAAGCCCGTGGTAACAACGAAACAAGGGAAAGTATACAGAAAGGAAAATTCTTTTGGTCAATCATTATTCATTTTTCAAGTACTAAAATTAGTAAATGCAAAAAGCACGAATGCAACAAATTTTCCTTTTAAATTTAAAAGGATATTTTCAGTTTGACAAATAAATTAATTTTTACTTAAAAGAAGATAGAAAAATATTTTATATGAAAGTTCCGGACCCGCCCGTTGTGCAAAAGGGCAAGTGCTTTATAAATTTTCCTAAACTAAAATAGCTGACTTTGGGCATACTTATTATCCTCACTAGATTAGTAATTTAATATATTTCTGGTGTTGAATGACAATGAAGTGGAATTAGATCCATCTCTTTATAAAGTGTTTTATGCTGCAATACCTTTTTCTAACAAGGTTAAAAAAAAATTAATATACTCACATATTAACAATTCTTCCATATCGATGAGAGAGAATTATTTTAATTATTCATATTTATATAATAGTATTTTAGTAATATATAAAATTCAACATTCAAAAAAAGAATCCGAATGCATTTTTTGTCTCATTAAAAACTTTTTTGAGATTTAAATCTCATAAATAGTCCAAATACTTCAGTTGTTTGAGATCCAATTTCAGGCATTAGTTCACTTGTCAAAGATAAATAAATAAATAAATAACACGATATTTTTTAACCAAAAAAAATATTTAAACCATAACAACATCTAACCGTACAATTATACTACACCAGTAATACTATACACAAATAATTATATTATAGAGCCCCCATAAGAGAGGATTCAAGCTATCTAGAGAGAAGTGAACCCCGTCTAAAGTTCCTATTAAGTCAGCAACCCTATTAGTACAACATTACACACAGTTAATACTCCAGAAATTTGCCTCATAAAGACAAAAAAGCGTATCATCCATAAGGTGTGTCACTGTCCAACACAACGTAAACCTTAAATTAAATCTTGAACAAGTCTAAGGTTATCACATTCAATACTCCCAACATGAACGCCTTAAAGCCAGGCCATCTCACAAACAATTCTCGAGGTCAAAGTCTCTACATGCAATGCAGAGCCACAACAGCCATGGAACCACCAACAATCGCTGAAAGCCAACCCAGAGAACCATCCAATCTGAAGAACACCAAAATGAAAGAAAAGGGAACCAAAAGCATCTAAGAAACCCACACGACACCAAGCACAAACAAGAAAAAAGTGAAGAAAAAACACTAGAAATCCAAATCCTAAGGCAAAAGCCAAGAAAACAATACTTACACTGTGCACCATATGCATAGTGCTCCGCATGACGTGTGCACAGTATATAACAGTATATGTATTCAAAATTTGTATATTATAGGTTCAAAATTTTTACATTCTAAGTTCAAAACTCTTATCTTAAACTGTAAATATGTTCAAAACTCTTATATTACATGTTCAAAAGTTTAAAAGTAAGTTAACAAAATAAAAATTATAATCTCACAAATTTTATACTCTATATCCAAAATTCTTATATTATATGTTCAAAACTCTTATATGACAAGTTCAAAAGTAAGTTCACAAAATAAAAATTATAATATCATAAATTTTATACTTTATGTTCGAAACTCTTATATTACAAGCTTATATATTATACTTTGTATTCAAAACTCTTATATTATATGTTCAAAATTTTTATATTATATGTTCAAAACTCTTATTTAAAAGTTCAAAAGTTTAAATGCAAGTTCACAAAATAAAAATTGTAATCTCACAAATTTTATACTATATGTTTAAAACTCTTATATTACATGTTTATAAATTATACTCTGTATTTAAAACTCTTATATTACATGTTCAAAATTCTTATATTATATGTTCTATTTAGCTGCAAATATGTTCATAATTTTGAACTAAACATGTTCATAATTTTGAACTTAAGTTTAAATTTTTGAACTTGTTTGTAGTTTAATATAAGAGTTTTGAACATATAAAATATAAAAATTTTAAATATATAATATAAGAATTTTGAACATATGTATTGTTATGTACTATACGTGCCTACTATTCAAGCACAGTATGGTGTACAGTGCTTCGTAGACTATCTCTATGAAGCCAATAAAAATTATTCCAATAAAATTAGGAGAGAGAGGGGGCTTCAAACAAAGGACTAAGAGAAAGCTATCACTCTCGAAGAGAGAGATAACGCAAGAACACAATATTTTAAACAATGGTAGACTTTAGTCTAATTTTTAGGTGAAGCAATCTCATCTCAATTGAAAAGCCAATATGGTAATTCACGATATGAACACAAGATAATTGTATTTCCTCACGCGACTTTATGTTCATTGTCTAGATGCGTAGTGTTTCATGCTTGGACTTGCATTGCCTTTTCATTTTCGAGCACATGAATTTGTTTCATACCTTGTGCGGTATCCAAAATAAGAAAGGACAAAAAAAAAAAAAAAGGTTAGGTGGCATCGCAATTCCGTAAGAAATCATGCATGGCGCTTTCATTATTACGTGAATGTTACATCGTTTAACGTAAAACGTGGCCTGTTGTCATGGTTGAATTTCGTACGTAAATTCAGATTTCTCCTGTTGCTTCGTGAAAGAAATAAAAAGAAACCCTCAAATTAACTTCCACGTGGCATACATTTGTTTTGGAATATACATTTTCTTCACATAAAAAATTTCAAAAATTTAAACTCATTGTGTAACTTGAGTTATTTTTCGTACCAACCAATTAATTTTTAAAATAAAATTTCAATAATTTCTAGCATGATATCATGTACACCTTAGCATTTCGATACTTGAATTGTATTGGTAAAGAAATGAAAAGAAAAAATTGCACAGGTATATAAATATTGATAAATATAAAATATTTAGTTACTGATTATTAAGTGAAGATTGAGTGATTTAATATTTTTTTTTAAAAGTAGTAGGAAATGTAACTTTAACCAACTAAAAATATCAAGAAGTATGTATCAGACTTCTAAAATTGTTTGTATAAATGAGTTTCTATGCGTAAACAAGTAAAGTAATTAGATCAATAACAAGAAATTTTAGTTTTCCATTTAACTAATCTTATCTAGCAATTTTAGTACCTCCATATTTGCTGGCTGCTTATTCGCCAACCTCACCTTGCAAGTTACCTCATTTTACTTACCATTAATTAATTCGCAAGGAATTTGATCAAGCTGTCTTTTTCAACCAACATTCGAGCAAATAACAAGTGACTACAAGTACCACGTGCCTCTAGGGGTCTTTCTCGACCAATAAGATAGATGACCTAACCAAAAATAAATAAATAAATAAAAATATAATACAATTAAAAGAGTAAAACACATTTTTCCCTCTCGTGTTATCCAAAAGTAGTACAAAACCCTTACGGTTTAATTTCAAATTAAAACTTGACGATGTTCCCATAATTTCAAAAACGTTAAAAATTAATCTTTATGGTTTTAAAATTGGTTTACATTTGCTACTTGATTTCAAAATCAATGCATATTTCATCCTCTCATTTTACACTTGCATGGGTCAACATGCAATATTTTCTAAAACTATACTGGTATCTATATAGCATATGTGTGGGTGTAAAATGTATTTTACTCAAACTAAAGAGATTATCAAAAGAAAGAAGAATTAAGAGAAAAAAGAACTGCTCAATTATACGTTTAGATGAAACATAACACAAAATAAATGAGAAAACAACAATAATCGGAAATACGAAGTCCATGCGACGTAAAATATCCATCTAAATGAGAGAAGAATGTGAGCAAAATAATAATAAAATTACCCAAATGAAATGATTAAACGAAGACTTAACCAACTAGTCGGTTTTTCATCAGCTTGTTGAAATCACTCAAACCAAAAACAATATCATCAGCGTTGACGTTTCTTTTGAGTTCGCCAGCAAAATAAGAACAGAAAGAAAGGGATACAAATAGATAACCATGCCATAGTGCTCGTTGATCTCCAAGATGGAGGCATTTGTGACAAAAACGACATTGAGTTTTCAGAAACAACTGGTGTAGTAGTCTCGGAATATGAAATTTTACTTTTCCCAGAATGATTCTGTTCATTAGAGACTTTCCGTGCTGATAACAAACACTCTTTCCAGATATTTTTGCTACTTTGCAAAATTTGCGATGCTCTCACGCTAAATTGAGGCGCGGCTATGAGTTTCTTAATCAGAGCATCGTGGCAAGTCTTTCCGGTCTCTATTAGGACGTTACAACAATATTCGCTGGTTTTACGAGCCCCAGAAACTATGTTGATCTGGATTGGTTTCCCACACTTGCTTGCAACCAATTTTTCTCTACATTTCTTTAAAAAAGAGTTGTTTTTTGAGTTTGGCTTTGGAGCCGATGAGACAAATCCACACATAATCAAAATGGTGATGCTTAATAGGAAAAAAGCAATCATGATGCACTTGTTAGATTCTCCCATAATAATGCCCACCCTGTTTGCCCTCTTTTTCTTTTTCTGTTTTCCTTCTTTTTCTGTTTTCCCTTTTTCTCTTTTTCACTCAGAATGAATGCGTGCGTTTAATTAGTTGGAACTATTATTACACCCGTGTAATGCATAGAATGAATTTTCTTATAAAGAATTTGAGATCATGGAATAAGGTAAATGAAGAAGTTTGAGTCACATATAAAGAGCAGTGAAAGAAACAGTTTCGGTTGCCTAAATAAAAACCCCTTTTCACAATTTCTCAAAAAAGTAAATGCGGTGACTTTACTTAAATAGCTTTTAATATATTAAAGCACAAATGACGTAATCTCCACTTGAGCAACTGATCTAATCATTTAATGCTATTACTAATTGCCCGTAACATACACCGGATTCTTTACCAATGTAACATTACACTTTTTTTCTTTTTTATTTTTTGCCCTTTTAGATAGAAACAAAGTAATTTTATTACTAAACAAAAGTCAGAATCTAGCCATGGTCAATTGTCACAAGCACACTCATTAATATTAGATTAAATTTTTTATTAATTTAAAATTTTTATTATTTTTAATTATTCTGACATTATATCTATAATTTTCAATAATTATCTTTTTCAACAGTAAGATTATATTTAAAGTAAAAATGATTAAAAATAATGAATTTTCATATATATAAAATTGTTAACTTTAACGAGTATAATGTTATTCTCATGTAAGAAACCATAATAATATTAAGGTGGATATGAATTTCTCAATATTTAAGGAAAAAAAATCTTCTATTTGTATACAAGACAAACTTTAAAATCGGAAGTCGATAATTAATATTTATTTAACCTTTTTGGTTGGCCCTTCTAATTTTCATTTTCCGAGTATATCCACACGAGTGCACAAAAAAGCATCTTATTATAGACCTGAAAATCATTATACTATGGATAAAGTTGCAAATTGTTTTTTATCATGCCCTTTTTCCTAATTCCTTTTAAAGCATCACCTAATAATTATACTCTTGAATTTTATGATGTCCAACATGTTACATCAATTGACTTTCTTCACAAAGTGTATGAAAATTCAGATATAAGTGACTGGCCAAAAACTGAAAACATTAACTATAAAACAATCGAACACTCCATATGATTATTGTCTCTTTCTTTTATTTGATTATCACAGGCATCCACAAACATTTTCTTCCCAAACTTTTAACCTTTGTTGATCAGAAACAAACAAATTCCATGGATAAAATTGGAGTTCAATAATCCAAAAGGGATAATTATTTTCGCTTCGACCCAACATTATTAGACAATCTTCTTTAAATTGAATCATTGATTTTAACACTCTTTCCAAGATTAAAAAGATATTTTGACTTGATCATTCAACTATGTGATAAAAGAAATTTAAAATATGCCAACACCAAAAAGACTTAAAAAATTGGTAGAAACAATAGTTTGATAATTAACTATTCCTTATGACTAAAAATCTCGAATTCAAATTTATATTCGAATTCAGATTTATATTCTCGAATCACATATATTGCCGAGAAAATGGTGATCCACGAAAAATACGGGAACAATGAAGTTGGGTGTTGATCATGATGTTTCTTCATTTTCTTTTTCTTTAATATTTATAAATGGTAAAGTTGGAGTGCCAGATCACACCCTGTAGGTACTTTCAATGTTTTTATTTAATGTTTGGATGAAGTATCACGTAATATTTCTATGATTATTTCTTTTTTATATATTTTTAATAGTAAATTTTAAAGATAAATTAAGTTTTTGACTTTTGATTTTTTCTCTAATTTCTAAATCACACGCCACTAGAAACTGTTGAATTTGAAACAGAAAATTTCCGTCTCAAATAGAGACGGATTTGAGACCGAAATTTTCCACCTCGTCTCAGACGAAAAACTTTTCGTCTCAAATTTATTTTAAAATGGAATTTTGTAAGTTTGAGGCTTAAATTTTTCATCTCAAATTCAAAAATTTTTGTAGTGACGTAAATGTTTAGATTTAAGGGCATATACCTATAATAAATTTAAAAAAATGATTGACTTTCAAAATATATATAACATCCACAATATCGCACTTACACTAATCTATAAATACATTAAAATGGCACCAAAAAGGAATTTTAATATTTTTATTTCTAAAATTCCATAAATATTAGACTGAAAGAAGTAAACATATCTTCAATAAATTGATAAATTCTTTTCCTTAATCTCATTCTTATATAAACCATTCCATTTTTTTAAAATTTATCTTCTAGTTTTTTAACAGTCAATCTCAATTTTTTGGGGTGTTTTTAATTGGTGAGCATACTGTTAACAATATGATTAAAAGAATTTCAAAAAGATGTATCTTCAATAAATTGATGAATTCTTTTCTCAAAGAAATTGATTATTTTCTCAGGCTTCATTTGTTTGCAGGAAAATGTTTTCCAGGTCTCTGTTGTGTGGTACCACACACAACAAGTCAGTAAACAAATATTTTCCGGCTAAAGGAAACTCTAATTCAGAATGGTAGAAAATGTTTTTTAATAATCAAAGATAAGAAAATATTTTTTGAATAGTAGCTCTCTTTTAACCCATCCAAAATACCTATCCCCCACCCCACTCTCTTAAAAATTTAAAAATTTAATTTAAAAATTAAGAACTAAATACTAAAAATGAAAAATTAAAAAGTTTAAAAATTAGAAAAATTAAAAGATTAAAAATTAAAAAATTTTAAATAAAAATTAGAAATTAAAAGCTTAAAATTAAAATGTTAAAACTTTTAAAATTAAAAATTAAATACTAAAAGTAAAAATAAAATTACAAACTTAAAATTACAAACAATTAAAATTAAAAAAACAAAAATATGAGATATTTAAATATTAAAAGTTAATTATTTTAGAACTTGAAATTACTATTTTCAATTTTTAAATGTTTAAGGATTTAAAATTTTCTATTTTCTTAATTTTTATATTTTTAAAATTTTATTTTATATTTATTTGTTAATTTAAGTAATATATTTCTAATTACAAACTACATTTTTAAATAGAAAGTCCTTATTGAAAATATTTTTTAAGTGTGACTATCAAACACTAGAAATTATTTTCCTATGTGACAATTAAATACCAGAAAATATTTTATTTTTCAAGAATAACATTTTCCCCTAACATGTTATTTTCTTGCAAACAAATGGAGCCCAATTATACAATTATCTGAACCTTACCGAATGTAAACAGAAAATATATACGACATTTGCTGCATTGTGTTTGTCTATGCATTATAATTCTTGACAATACAGTCAGTTACTTCTTTAATTTCTTATATTTTATTTTTTTTAACAATTAAATTATCTTTTAAACTCGTAATTAGTGTACATATCATATCTGTGATGATTTAATAAAAAAATTCGAAAATGAACATATTGTTATAACACCTATAGTATCGCACGAGGGTGGATTCGCTAGTATGTGAAGCCCCCATGAGAAAGCATGAGTAGTAAACGGGCACCCGCAGATCGACTCAGTCCATTATGGCAGGTTGTCAAGTCATGCCAGTCCATTTATTAAGCAGGCCAAGGGTATTAAAAACTTAAACTGAACCCTAATGGGTTGATGGGTAAGGCGGGTCGTTTTGGCCGGTTATACAGGTTTCACGGGTCGTTTTGGGGGTTTAGGCCAATTCGTGGGTTGTTTTGACGGGTTAGGTGAATCATTTTGACGGATTTCCGGGTCATCCGCGAGTTAATCCAACTTGAGCCGCCTATTTGGTATGTTGGTTCATGTTAACCTTTTTATTTGACGAGTTATTAAATTCTCAACTCTAACCCCTTTTTTTAACCGCGGTTTTCAATTCGTTTTGTCACCGTAAGTAGGAGGACGTGACGAAGTGGCAGCATCCTTAATTAATATCTAAAAAGCCCGCGCGCTAGCTGCTGCTGAAGGCAGTCAGTGTGGTTTTAACTTTTACTGGCTTTTTCACTTCCGCTGTAACGTAAAAAGTGGGGGGCTCATCAGCCCATCAGCAGTGGCACCCCTCCGTAATTTACGAACAACACGAGGGGTAATCTCGGGCCGTCAATTCCTAGGCCAACTCTGTGCGTATCTATGTGTGTGTATTTATGTATATATTTCCTATGTATGTATATATACCATATAGCAATAGATTTTAGGATAACATCACCGAGAAGGGAGTGTACGTATATGGTGTGTGTGTGTGTGTTTTGGAGGGCGGGGGGGGGGGGGGTGCAAATTGAGCAGCGCCAAAGGCGCAGGCCAACCGATGATGATAGTATCACTTTCTCTGCAGCGTTGCAGACATTGCAACCGTTACTCCACGCTCCTTTTCGTCACGTGGTCACCACGCGCGCTCATTTTATTTACATGGTGTATTGGTTGGGAATTTAGAGGGTGTTTGGCTTTGTTTTTTAAGCTGCTTATAAGTAATTAATAAATAAGCAATTTGATGATTATAAATAATTTTTTGTACTTTAAAATAAATAATAATAGTAGAGATGTATTTGGAAAAAAATATGATTATAAGCTATTAACATATTTGGCAAATATGTGTTTATAAGTAGTGATATTTGTTAACATAATTAAGAAAAAACCTTTCATTAAAGTAGGAGAGTGTTATTTTTTTCTTTTTCGTTAAGTATAGAGTTATCATTTTATTAGATCAAACTACCTTACTTATAAACATGTAAAAAAAAGTAAGAGATGTTGCTTTTCTTTTACCTACTTATAGCAAGTAAAACTTGTTTATAAGCAGATTTATCAAACATGCAACATTTTTCTGCTTATAAGTAAGTTTGACATACTTATTAGTAAAGCCAAACAGCCTCCTAATCACATTTTACTACTATTTGAATTTAGAGAGTAAGTCAAATGATTAAAACTATGATTCAATTAGAATATCATGAAGAATAAGAAGTTAAATAAAGAATTGGAGGAGGGTTTGGGTAAAAAAAGAATCACCTTGTTCATAATATTCATTCAAGCTTTTTCTTTGTGGATGCACCAAAATTGAAAATGATGGATGCAATTATCAAGTATGTATGTGAATTAAAGGTTGTTCTACATTTGATTCCAAATATGTTGACAACTATGTTTGGCATAAGTTGGACTTTTAAACTTTGTAGCTTAGTGGCTATTAATGAGATTTATATACTTCAGTACCATTTTTTATTTTTTGGGAGGTCAGTACCCATTATTTCATTTGCTAGGCAAGATTGACATCTATCAAGTCATAATTAATAGGTGACCAATAACAGGGGATGGTAGGCTCGCAATAGTAATTGTAGCAGCTAATAACTAGAATGCTTTTTTCCACATTTAATTCCTGATGTATGAAACTATTGAAACTATTTTTTTGATCGTACTTAAAAGGTGTTTGGTTTTACTTATTTTAGGTGTTTATAAGTACTCAATAAGTAAAGCCAAACACTCTCTTAAATGTGTTAACTAGACACACCCATACTATATTTAGGTGTAGCTGTTACCTTTCTTTTTCTAGTTCTAAGCAAATTGATATATATAATGAAGCCTTTTTATTTGGAACCGTGTTAGGAAAGGTAGTACGGCTGCAATTTTTCTTTGCTTGAATTTATTAATACAATAAATAAATATATTAATATCCTCTTTACAAGTTTTAAACTTTTTAGATAAAGTGTTAATCTGGCTTTGATACTATATTAAGATACTATTTCATGTAAAACCTTAAGCTTGTAGATAAGATATTGGTAAGTAGGCACAAGTTTATTCTACTCGATCAATTTGTTAATATAATAAATGAATATACCAATATCCTCTTTACAAGTTTAAAATTTTTACCTGATGTATTGACTTTCCTATGATATTATATTGAGTTACTACCTCATGGTGTACATGACTATGATACCATATTGAATTACCACCTCATAGTGTTGAAGTAGTTTTGATACTATATTGAATTATCATTTCATCTAATAGCTTAACTTTGTAGAGAGAATATTTTTTATGGTGTTAACTGACTCTAATATCATATTAAATTACCACTTTATCTAAAAATTTAAACTTATGAAGAGAATATTAATGTATTTATTTATTGTATTAATACTTGTACATACATGATTAGTCTCACATAAAGAGGTCATTTGACTTGCACCTTATAAGTGGACAATTTTAATATTTTTAAATAGATGATAGCGAGACTTAAACCCATAATTTTGCTTTGATACTATATTGAATTACTGCCTTATGTAAAAGTTTAAACTTATAAGAAAAATATTAGTATATTTATTTAATCTATTAACACAATTATCATGGTTGTCCCCCTTCTTGGCTGAGGTTCTTTCTTTGACCACTTGCCTCTATACCCTATGCTTTACATCAAATTATATTGTACCCTATGCTTTACATCAAACTATATTGTACCCTATGCTTTACATCAAATTATATTGTACTTCCTTGATATTGTAATCAATAGTTTCTCGCCCAAGAAGAATAACTTCAACATAAAATTTCTAAGAATAATATCACAACGCTCTCTAGTCATTAGCTAGTAATTATCCCAATTCTTCCATCTTAATCATATTTGCACCTTTCTTCTAGATTTGATTAATAAAAGAACACTCAAAAAAGAGACGATCACTTGTTTCAGACCTCCTAAGACAATACATAATACAAGTCAACAAGAATACCCTAAGAAATTAGCTACACATAGTTGATAGCTGTTTCAATGGCCTTTTTTGGCTAAAAAAATACTTTCTTCTTATAAAAATTACATTCTTTTTGCTATAAGTGTTTAATAAGACTTTCAAAAAAAGGTTAAAACTCCAAAAGGAATTAAATTTAACTTTCTCTAGAAAATCATAAATTTTAGTATTAAAAAAAAAGGGGTTAATTCAAACAAACTTTTAAGTCGCGAACGGATACGAATACTTACCATCCCCATGGGCATGACTGAGTTAAGTTGGTGGTCGGGAACATACGAAACACGCGCCGGACGAGGTGGTTCGGACAAGTCATAATGAAAGCAACAACAATATGAAACAGCAGACAGAGAGTGATTAGACTTTGGGAGATGTTAAAAGAAAATAATAATTAAAAAAAAAAGAAAAAAAGAAAAGGAGTGGAGTGGCTGCTGGTGCCACTACTGAGTTACTTTACTAATACGACCGCTACTAACTTAATAACACGCCCACGATAGTTGCTGCCAAAGTTGAGGGGGTCCATTTACAATTGACAACACTGTCTCCCCTCTATCTATCAATCTGTGTTTGTTTGTGCAAAAACACACACAATTTTTTTTTATTTATCTATAAATTGGAATTTTATTATGATTGATATTTGTGGACGTCCTTAAATTATAGACTATATCGTACAGGAGATAAACTAAAAGAGTACAATGCATTTGATTCCTCGGTACGTATTTTGTGAAAGTCGCATAAAATTATTCTCTATTTTTTTTTTAACTTGTTGATACACTTCTGTAGTTTAAAAGATGTTGCACATAACCCACCGTAAGTTTTTATGCTAAAGTTAACGAAGAGTATAGAAACGTACTTACAATGCATTTTGACTTGTTATTAACGAAAAAACTCAAGTATATTAGTACAAATTCCCCCGTCTACTTTTGACATTTGTGCAAATTTCCCCCTTTGATTTTAAAAATAGTGCAAAATCCCCCTATGATTTTAAAAATAATGCATATTCCTTCCTCTAATTTGAAATAAGGTGCAAATACACTCTTAGATGAATAAAAAAAATCGATAACACATTTTTAAAAATATGTAGATTTCTTAGTTTAAATAAATCATTATTAAACAATACAAATATATTTGAAAATATTGAATACATATAAACAAATAAGTTTACATAATTTAAGAGATATATATATTTTTATTTTCATCCCACAAGTGGCATATTTATACCTTTTTTCAAATTAAAGGGGAAAATTTGCACCAACCCAAAAATTCTCCATGAACTCTAATGAAAAAACTAATGGCAGGAGCCAATATGCAACATTTTTTAAATCATAGGAGAGTATTAGTGGTTTTAAATCACAAGAGATTTTATGCAACTTTCATAAAACACAAAGAGGTAAAATGCATTTTACTCAATTAAAAAATGAGCCTTTTACTCTTTTAATTTTTAAAAATGAAGCGCAAATTATATCTTGCACCTGCAGGAGCACAAACATGGTGTACCAGACTATTTGTTCACTATTCATAAGCTGTTTGTCGAGTAAAATTCACATAAACATCTATACATAAAAAACAACTACAAAAGTTTGTTCAAAATAAAAGACTATTTATTAATATTCATAAGATGTTTGTCCAGTAAAATCTACAAATCAACACAATATCTGGTGACTAGTGTAAAATTGACAAATATCTATATATAAAAATAATTACAGATAAACGTTCAGAATAAAAAGACTATTTGTTCAGTATTCATAAGTTATTTCTCCAATAAAATCCATAGATCATCCTAATATCTATTAACAAGTATAAAATTAACAAACTTCTATACAAAAAAATAGCTATAAATATTTGTTCAGAATAAAAAGAATATTTGTTTAGTATTCATAAGCTGTTTGTTCAATAAAATTAACAAATTATCTTTGTTCAGTACTAATAAGTTGTCTATTCAGTACATTTATAGTCGCATGTGCACGTTGCACTGTGCACCTACATGCACCTAGGGGTTCACGATATAAGTTCCCAAAATGAAATGTTATTAGTCCTCCACCCTATTTCTCTATACAAAATTTAGCAAAATTACCATGAGCATAGCACGAGAAATTTTTTATGACAATGAAAATTCAATTGACGAAATTCGATCACTAATCAATCAATACGGAGTACAATAACTCTCATCAAGATTGTTGCACTAAGTGATTCAAAACACCCTACTTAGCGACACTAATATGGTCCAAACCCACATGCAAATGGTATTCTCTTTGCCCCTTTATTACCAGGATATTTTGGAAATATGCACGAAATTTTGAAAGTATTGAGTAGATAAAAATAACTTTGGAAAAAACAAACTCAATACTAGTCCTTTCTACCATTGACAAGCCCACACTTGTTGTTGACAAAAGTTGGGGGTCCATTTACAATTGACGCTCCTTCTCTCTCTACAAATGCGTATGTCTTTTTGTATGTGCAACATGTCACACACACACACAGTTAAACAAAGATAACTGTATATCCGTTTTTTATTGGCACAAAACTTTAATGTATCTCTGTTGGCACTGCCCTGATATAATTTCTCCAGCCTTTAACAGAAAAATTGAAGACAACTATACAGATGACCATAAAGGATTAAAGTCTGCCACCATCTTTCATCTTTATATCAATGGGTGCACCGGCAACGTTACACATATGAACACCACATTCTTTTATATGTTGTACAATTACTATTAAGGGTGGGATGAGAGAGTAATTTAAGAGGATAAAGGTATTTTTCTGAAGAATAAAGTTCTGAATTTAAATTTTATAGGACATGGGGGAGTCGGTTAGGGATGGGGGTTAAAAAAAAAGGCATAATTGTTCTTTTTTTCTCTCTATTATAACGAGTTTTGCCAGCTATAAGAATAATTAGGCTTTATCACCATATAAAATTTAATATTGACCCAAAAAGTTTAATTTAGGATTCATTTGAATTAACTTTTTTCTAAAAATATGTTTGAATTAACTTTTTTTTAAATATTCTTTTTAACAACTTTTGAAAAAAAATATATTTTTAAAGAGTTAAAAATTTTAACTTATAAAAAAGTTATATTTGAATTTTTTTACTAGAGTTTCAACTAAAGGTAAACCAAAATAGTTGTTGTAAAAATAATGTACAGAAAAAATTAATTCAAACAAACCCCCTGGTTTATCTCGAAACATTCTTCATTGTTAATTACTTATTGTTCTCCTACTCTTACCTTATCAGATAATTAACTTGTTCTTAGTTCTGTTGTTATGTCAAATAAAAGGTGGTAGGAATTGATTAATGACAATATAAAAGGATATAAAAGATATGAAGCAAAAATAGAAATCTCAGTGACCAAGAAAGATAGTGCTAGAAGCAATGATGAGGACTTGTTCTATAAATGTTCCATTTGGATTCTCTTTTAGTCTTTTTTTAGGTATTTTAATTTAAAGTTAATAACAAATAAAAAAGGTTGCAATTGTTTGCACTCAATGAGAAACCTCCTCTCTGTCTTGGTGGATGGAGGGTCTCACATCCACTGCGAAAAAAATCACTTATCAAACTCAAAGAAAATAAATAATTAATAAATTGACCAAAAAAAAAATTAATTAACAATAATACTTTAAGGGTGGAGGGGAGGGCAAAGCTAATGCAAAACAAAGGCGAGTGTGGGTTCTTCACTGTCTTTAATCTGTCCCCCCCTCCCCCCCCCCGGACTCAACACATTTTTGCTCTCTCTCTCTCTTTCTCTCTCACACACACACACACGCACAGAGTCTAGTCCAAAAGGGTATTTAGCCTGTTAGCAATACTGGCCTACACACACTAAAACACACACATACACACACAGAAAAGACAGTCTAGACCAAAAGGGTATTAGCACATTGGCCTTTTTTTTGCCTTTTGTTTTCTATGCTTCCTAAGCAATTGTCTATGTCTGCTGTTTCTGCTCCCCTATCTCAGAACTGCAAATGGAGATGGAATCATACTTTGAATTTCTTGTTATTATTTGATGCCCTTTCTTTTCTTGTCATCTTTTAGCCTGCTGCAGCAAAACAACCACAACCCTCTTCTCTCCAAATATCCTTACAAACATGACTTTTTTTCTCTTGTTCTTGTACTAGTTTTTTCTTTTTTCTTTTTTCTTTTTTTTTCCCCTTTTTTCTACCCCTTTTTTGCTTTAAACACACCATCTTTAAATATTTTTCCCATGACTTGACTTCATTTCCAATCTTGTAGCACCAAGTTTGCATCTTTCTTGTCTTTCTTCAAACAACCACTTGATTGCTCCTCCAAAAAACCAAACTTTTTCCATTTTGTTTCTTTCTGTTGAGCTTTTTTCAGCTTGTTTTTGGGTGGTGTTGGTTTTCTTGCTTTTGTGATGCCACACAGAGAAAACAAATAAAGAAAAACCCAAAAATATCACAAAACCAGTAGAGGGTTTCATGGAAATTGATCTGAACCATGCATTGAGTGAGGTGGAGAAGAATGCATGCTGCTGCTATAATGGAGAATGTCACAAGGAGGGTCCTGGTGGTGGTGGTTGTGTTTATTGCTCTTTGTCCACTTCCACTAATTCATCAACCTCTTCGAATGGTTCATCTGCAGCTGCTGCTCCACCTTCCTCTATCTATATGGAGTTGTGGCATGCTTGTGCTGGCCCTTTAACCACTTTACCAAAGAAAGGAAATGGGGTGGTTTATTTCCCTCAAGGCCATTTAGAACAAGCTGCAGCTGCTTCTCTTTACCCACCTGCAGATGTTCCCACCTTTAATCTTCCACCTCAGATCTTCTGCAAGGTTGTGGATGTTCAGCTTCTTGTAAGTGCTTATTTTTTTACCTTCCCCAAATCCATATACAGTGAGAGTTTGACACACAGAGCAGCTCTTTATGATAAAAAGATTTGTGCTTTGTGCATATTTGTATCTTAATTCTTGCAATTTGATGTTATTTTTCTGTTTTGATCTTCATTTATTTGTTATCTTGCTAAAAATGATCTCTTGTAACAGGCTAATAAGGAAAATGATGAGGTTTACACACAGCTCACTCTACTTCCCTTGTCGGAGGTATGATTGGTCATTAATATGTGGCATCTTGTTTTTCATTTTCCTGCAATTTTTGACTCATGGAAAAAAGAGAAGTTTTTTGCTTTCTGATTCTGAAATGGGGTTTCATTTATACAGTAATTTTTCAGCTTCTCATGTTTGATTATTACTATTTTTGGCTTACATGATAACACAATTATTATCTTTTGCAGCTACTATTTTCTTCCCCCTTGTTTGTTGCCTCCTTCCCTGGTTTGCTGTTAATTTTACTTTTTTAGTTAAATTCTTAGATACTGTGTTATGTCAGAGTCTGAAGTTTTCCCCCTTTAAGAGTGTAATTCAGCTCCTGATCATGAGATGGTATTCCTGTAGCAGGCGGATGCGAATTTTGAGGGTAAAAAGCATGAGGGGATTGGGTTGGATGAGGAGGGGAGTGGTGTTGCTCCCACAAAATTGACTTCTCACATGTTCTGCAAAACCCTTACTGCTTCTGATACCAGCACCCACGGTGGATTTTCCGTTCCTCGAAGAGCTGCCGAAGATTGTTTCCCTCCTCTGGTATGCTTCATGTGGCCTTTAGCAGTTCCAATTTTCCTTCCCTTATGGTCAAACTTCCATGTTTCCAAAAATTGGCCTTCTATTTATTGAACTTGATTTTCCTTTTAATTAATCATACCCTTGTCATACATACTAGGACTATAAAGAGCAGAGGCCTTCGCAGGAGTTGGTTGCCAAAGATCTGCACGGAGCAGAATGGAAATTTCGGCATATATATAGAGGTATACTTCCTTATTGGATAAAATTGTATCCAGTAGTGGAACGCGATTGCTTGATGATTCAATGCTTACTTTGCAGGCCAGCCAAGACGGCATTTGCTCACTACTGGATGGAGTATTTTTGTAAGCCAGAAGAATCTCGTGTCAGGGGATGCAGTTCTCTTTTTGAGGTATTACATTTTCAGCCAAAATTCAGTCATATAGGATGGACTATGGTGGCAAAATAACTCAAAAAACACAACACACAAACTATTCTTTGTGCTTCATCAATAATGAGATACCAGGGAAAATGAAAATATACGGAAAGTGAATCATCACATAGCAGTCAAAGGAAAAATGATATCCGTGAAACAGAAGGCAAATGAGTTAAACAAGCAGATAGCATAAGAAAAAGCTAAGCGAACAAAAGATTTATTTTTTTCTTAAAAAAAAGGAAGAATCAACAAAGACCTACATTTTGATGCTCTGACATCCATGTGCCTATAACTGCTGCATTCTACTGCTAAAGTGCATGCTACTCTATATACTTGTACACCGTAGGGGAGATGGTGGAGAATTGAGGCTTGGGATCAGAAGAGCTGCTCGGCCTAGAAATGGTCTGCCTGATTCAGTTATAAAAAATCAAAACTCTTATCCGAACATTCTTTCTCCAGTCGCAAATGCTATGTCAAGCAAGAGCACCTTTAACGTCTTCTATAGCCCAAGGTACATATTCAACTTGCCATGTTGAATTTCATGGTGGGATTTTCACCAGCTCATTAACTTCGAAGAGTAAATTTGTTTATATATTTCCATTGCTGAAGTTTACTCAAATTGTTCTAAACTCAATAATCACCCTAGACCATCAGCTGAAGTCAAGTATGCATCATGGCCTTATATTTGGTGGGAGAATTGCAGTGAGTGTATGCTGTAGCCCAGTAAATTGAATATGGAACTCCTCTTGTGAAAAACTTTGCAAAGGCATCGTTCCAATTAAATCATATTTCTTCTCCCTTTATTCCCGCAGAACCCTGGCTGATCGTATTAAAGTGTGTTGGGTGTTAAAATTGGCAAATTTAATGTTATGAAGTCTCAAAATGAAGTTAAAGTGATCTCGTGGTGCACAAAAAGGGTTCTTCTTTCTAACATGAGCACAGTACTCGGAATGAATGTGTGTTGTCATTAACTGTGTTTTCTGGTACAAATATCTGTTGGTTTTGATCTGCTCTTTGTTGCGTTGCCTCATTGAAGACTTAATAAACTCTTCTCGTTACAACTATAAGTTTATCATAATAATTGTTGCAGGGCCAGCCATGCAGATTTTATCATACCTTACCAGAAGTTTGTGAAGAGCATCACTCACCAGATACCTGTGGGGACAAGATTTAAAATGAGATTCGATTTGGATGATTCTCCAGAAAGAAGGTATTATATATATATTTGAATAACTTAAAGTCATTTACTCATCAAGTTTTTTTACTAATAATAATTATTATTATTGTTATTATTATTTTCTTTTTAGTTTGAGAATTTTCTGCTGGTGTAGGTTCAGTGGAGCAGTCACTGGAGTAGGCGACCTGGATCCTTTTAGATGGCCTAACTCGAGGTGGAGATGCTTGATGGTATATTCTGGTTTTTCTTTCTCTAAATAGACTTTTTTTTTTGGTTAAACCCCCCACCTCCGTGGGATTGAACCTAGGACCTTACACTTGGGGGAGATAGTCTCAACCACTTGAGCTGTTCCTTAATCCCTTTTCTCTAAATAGGCTTTTGCATGATAGATATCTGCACTCGTAACTCTATCTCAATTGTGCTAGTTTGAACTAAAGTTACCATTTTGAGTCACTTTTCTTGTTTGTGTATGCGCAAGACCCACCATCAGTGTGGCTGCTACATTCATTCTCAGATGAAAAAGAAATGATAAATAAATATCTACCTTAGATGATCTTATTTATTTGTGAAATAAAAGCCCTTCTGCTGCATCTATAGGTCAGATGGGATGAAGATATTGTGAGTAATCACCACGAACGGGTTTCTCCATGGGAAATTGATTTTTCAGTCCCTTTTCCACCCCTAAGCATCCAGTCCTCCCCGAGAATGAAGAAGCTGAGGACAAGTCTGCCAACAAACCCGCATGGCAGCAGCATTGCTGGTAGAACTTCTTACACTTGTCAATTTACATTTTTATGTTCAGCAGCTAATTCAGCTTGGAATCTGATTTCAGTTATAATTTTCTACAGCAGGAAGCGGTTCGTTGTTAGACTTTGAGGAGTCTCTAAGATTCTCAAAGGTCTTGCAAGGTCAAGAAAATTTAGGTTTTGTATCACCTCTCATCAGATGTGAGAAAATGAACCACCCGCCAGATTTTGGGACACAACGTCTGGCACACAAAAATCCTTCCTTAAATGGAATGGAAATGACAAATTCTAGCAATTTGTTCAGAAGTCAGCCTCCTACCCGTTACACAGGCATTGTGGAATCTAATAGGTTTCCAAAGGTCTTGCAAGGTCAAGAAATTTGCTCATTGAGATCACTAACTGGAAAAACTGAATTGAACATTGGTGCTTGGCTAAAACCTGAACTTGGTTGTAATGTTTTCAACATGTATCAAAGACCCAAACCTGATTGCTACCCTCTAGCTTCCGAAGGAGCTAGGAATGCTTTTTTCCCTTACAATAGCATCTATAAAACTGGCCAAGATCCTGTTTTGTTCTCCCACATGACAAATCTTCAGACTCCGAATCATGTCTTGAACACCACTTCTTTCCGGAAAGTGGGCACTAGAGAGGAAGTCAGAATGCCAAACTTCGTAGATGAGCCGAAGCCACTGGAGAAGCCATCTGTGCACCCCAGTCTAGAGACGCATTTCAAAAACAAGGAGGATAATACCTTAAATGGATCAGGGTCGGTCTCCAAATTGTTCGGGTTTACCTTAACTGAAGAACCCCATACACCGAACTCACAGTCCTCAAATAGGAGGAGCTGTACAAAGGTTAGATTTGATATCAATAACAATTATCACTATCATTATTTTCATGACTTTTGAGACTTTCCTCATTATTGTTGCTATTGTTGTAATGCTGTAATATTCATTAGTTTGATGTTTAATATGGAAGTGAAGGTTCACAAACAAGGAAGCTTAGTGGGAAGAGCCATTGATCTCTCAAGATTAAACGGTTACAATGATCTGCTAATCGAGCTAGAGAGGCTGTTTAGCATGGAAGGCCTTCTGCGGGATCCCAACAAAGGATGGAGAATTTTATACACTGATAGCGAGAATGATATGATGGTTGTTGGGGATGATCCTTGGCAGTAAGTATTTCCCTCGTAAACCAATAATGTGGTTCAAGCTTTCATTTCTGATATTATCTTGCATTTTAAGTCTGGTGATAACCATATGATTTATTCTGCTAGCTGCATGTGAAGACCAAAATACCTCTTTTGTTGGATATAAGTGCTGGACTAGTAGTCTTGTAGATATATAGATGGGTTGGGAGGCCAACGTGACTAGTCTTTTCAGTGTGTGCTTGGTTCCTATTCTTGCATTATGGTCTTGGGCCTGAGGCATGAACACATTGTAGGAGGTTGATTGTATCCCAGGTTATGTGCACTTAGGAGTCATGGGTGTGGATGGAGGTCTTAAGTGTTGGGTTCAGGACCTCATAATAAAGATTCAGGATATGGCAAAGTTGGCATCTTTCTAACCGAAAATGTAATGTTGGGCAACAAACTATGGTCGCAAATGCTACTATGGATCAGTTTGTATTGGTTTTTTTCATGAAAAACATTTTTTCCCAAAAAGAAGCACATCATTTTTGCAATAAGTAATTGGATTAATTTTTTTTTAAAAAAAAAAAAAAACTGAAACTCTGGAAAATATCCAAATTTAGCTTTTTCCGTAAGTCTGAAATTTCAGCTTCTAAAAAACACTTCTTTTTTGGAGTTATAGAAAATAGCACTTCCAAAAAAGCCAATACAAATGACAACGGCATCCATAACCCATTTGGAAAGGCACCCAACATGTGGTAGGGCACTAGGTTCAACTTCTTCCTGCGTTTGTGCCTAATGGGAAGTTTCCCTCACCCCTTTTGGGAGTTTCATAAGTCTGACATGGGTGCCTCAGCCATTTATAGAAGGATCAATTCAACATGGTAGGTCAGATATAGACATGGTGCCTTGTAAGTATATAAGTTGGTTGGGACACCTTATTAACTTGGGCTGGCCATTTTAGTAGGTCAAGTTGACAAAGCCTGATCAAGTTAATTTGGGTACTAACAAACTTTTGTGTCGTCTCCCAAGGAAATGAGGTCATGCTTCTATGTGATTACTGGAGGACTTGCATTTCCCTTGCAAACTATTAAACCATGTTCCTCTTTCAAATACATTAGCTAATTGTTGATAACTTTTGATCTTTATTTGCTACAATTTTCAAGTTGATTTAACTGCCAGTTATGACGTGTCTTGCAGTGAATTCTGTGACGTGGTAACCAAGATCCACATATACACCCAAGACGAAGTGGAGAAAATGACCATTGGCGTGGTCAGCGACGACACTCAAAGCTGCCTGGAAGAAGCACCGGCAGTAGTAGACGTGTCCAAGTCATCTTCGGTTGGCCAGCCAGATTCTTCACCAACCGTGATCCGGATCTGAAAATTCAGGTCATTTGAATTTGCAAGCGTGGTTTCTCTATGTTCACGCGCAACTACCACCGGGCTCCTTAAACTTGGGATCCTTGTGTTCTATGTTTGTTGTCCAAGTTAAAGCTGTTTGTGTTCCGGTTTCTAGCCAACATTTGAGTGTCTTTTGATTTCTGGTCCAAGTTCCATGTCTGTGAGACTTTAAGTTAGAAGAATCTGGTTTGTGTTTGCTGTCTGCTTAATTGCATGGCTGTGTGACTGCTACTCGCGCGAACTAATTTTTCATCATTTATGTTAAAGTGTGTGTTGTAAGTGTGCAATACTGTAGCAATGTGTTGTGTTTTTTCTAGCTAGATGAGGGAGGCTTATTAAGCATAATAAACAAATATAATAAAATTTTCTCTGCGAATTTAAGGTTGCGTTTGGTTTGCTTGTTTTCTGTTTTTATTTTTCATTTTTTTTTCTTTTAAAGTAATTTTCATTTTCTATTTTCTAAAATTTAGAAAATGTGTTTGGTTAACAAAAGTTTTTTTATTCTTTTTGATGTTTATTTACAAAATTGTCCTTTGTTTTTTAATTTTTTTGGAGATATTTATAAAATTATCACCTTATTTTTTAAGTTTTTTTATATATTTACAAAATTGCCCTTTTGTTTTTTATTTTTTTGGAGATATTAATAAAATTGTTACTTTGTTTTTTTAAAATTTTTAGAGTTATTTATAAATAGTTACCTTGTTTTTTCAATCTTTAGAATTATTTGCAAAAATTGTCATCTTGTTTTCTAAATCTTTTAGAATTATTTACAAGATTGTCACCTTATTTTCATATAATACACTTCTTTAATTTTTTTGTTCTCTTAGAAAATTATTTTTTGTTTTTTAAAAATAAAAATAAAAATAGTTAATCAAATGAATTTTCTATCTTAATTTTCATTTTTTATGAAAATGAAAACAGAAAACAGGCAAAACAAATGCATCCTAAATTTTTAAATGAAGTGATAATTTTGATATGGTATTAGTGCCTGTTGCCTAAAAATTGAAAGGTTTTAAGTTAGAGTGTACATGGTTTGGTTTGGTTAAGTGTTGGATTTATTTCAAACTAAGTTAAATTAAATTAGTTGGTTTATATTTAAAATTAACTAATTGGTTTTTAATTATGTACAACAACCAAATCAAGTCAACGTTTCTCAAGTTGGTTTGTTTTGGTTTTGGTTCATTTTTTAAAAAATAAAAATTTTACTTCAATGACAGGAAATTTAAAAGCAAGATAGAATGTTTTGGAGTAAAAATGTATTCGTTTGTAATTGTAAAATACTAGCTTAATGGTTGAAGCTTAGAAACACAGTTTGAGTCCATTAACTTACACATTTATATATGGCAGAGTTCTACATACGTCTAATACATTGGGTCGGTCTAATTTTCGCTTAACTGAATTTTAAATATAGTCTTAATTAAAGCGAACTAATTGGTTGAGTTTGATTAAAAGAATCATTTAAATCAAACCATTTGATTTTGATTTAAAAAGAAAAAAACATTTGAAAATTATTTTCTTTTAAAAGAAACACGAAATCGAATTTTTGAGTTGGTTTGGTCAGTTTAATCAGCCCATATATTCACTTTTAGTCTTGAATTCAAAATTTACAGCCACTTATTTAAGAATATTAAAACTATCTAGTTGCAAGGCATTACATAATTCACGATTGAACACTCGTAAATAAATTTGTAACTTTAATAAATAAATATAATCAATTTCTCTCTAAAAGTTTAAAATTTTAAACGAATTGGTAACTTTAATATTAGTGAGCCACAATCTGATCCTTTTGGGATGTCTTCATACACAAAATCTGGTATCTACTTAACGAGTTGGTCTATTAAGATCTTCCTCCAATGTTATGAGAGAGATGAGTGGTGATGAAGTGATCATGCAATTAACGTAATGAGGAAGATCATTGATGGTGGTTTGATTATATATTTATGATGAAATGATTTAAATCATCAAGGCGCAAAGATTAAATAAGTTAATTAACATTTTACTATCATTGATTTCCCCTTATAAAAGAGGATGCAAATATTAATGGATCTCTTTTTTTTTAAAAAAAAAAAACCAAATCCAAAATCCAAATCTTACTAGGTCAAATTCAAGAAATTGCTCCAATTGCTTAATGCTGTATTTTTGTTTTCTTTTTCTTGGCCAATCTTCAACTGCCAGAATCCAAACCTGATTATTATTTTTGGAGAGAGTACTCTGGATCATTTAAGCTATTTATATAGTCTTTACTTGTTTTTATCTTAGAGCCCGTTTTGCTAAGCTTATAAGCGGGTCAAAAAAAACCTACATGTGTTAGTGAGTGAGCTTTTAAGTTGCTTGTATGAGCTTATAAGTTAATAAAAGTAAGTCTCCTCGTACCAACTTATTTTTTTACAGCTTATAAGCCAGTGGATTTGACCAGTTATAAAGACTTTTTTGCCCCTAAAATAATTAACTATTTGATAATTTATAATTAATGACATATCTTTTTCAGTTATGATAACTATTACTATTACTATTTTAAACACTTATTTATTAAATATGTTAACAGCTTATAAACACATGTTATCCAAACACATTTCACTTATTTGTTATCTACTTATAAATAGCTTTTTAGTCATTAATACAAATTACTTATAAACACTTAAAAATATGCTCACCAAACGGCCTCAATACTCTACACCACTGAACATGAAAATCTTGATAACTGATAATTTAATGTCTTATGTCTTAGTTAGATTCCCAATGAGGTTTAAATTCATCTACTGGAATCAACCTTACATGGTAGTGTACCATATCTTGTCAATTTGCCAAGGAAAGCCTAGACTAAAAAATAGAATAAAATAGAATTGCAAAGGGAGGGAGCAAACGTTTTAACTTTTCCCAATCTTGGTGCCAAATATAGGCTGAAATTTCTAACAAAGATGTTGGTTGAAATAGTGGCAGTTAAAGTAGTAGTGGTCTCACTTTCTTAAAGATAGAAAGTAAAAGTTTGAATTTCGAAAAGCTCATTTATTAGAATGGCTTTTCCTTTATCGTTTCGAACCTAATTGGAATTAGTCTCAAGTTTAATATGACTTAGAAATACCTGACTCAAAACTAAAGAAAAATATACGATGTTTAGTAGTGCTTATTAAAAATATTGATATTAACTAATTTTATTTTAGATGTTTAGGGCTTATTTAGATTGGTATTTTTAAGTATTCTTTTTAATAACTTTTGAAGAAAGTGTTTCTTGAGAAGCTTAAAGTTTTAGCTTTTAAAAAATTATAATTTTAATTTTTTTAAATATCAAGTTAATAATTATTACAAAAAGAATGTATATTTTCTTATGAAAGATATCTTTTAAGAAAGTACATTTGTTTACAATAAATATTTGAATTAAAATCTTTTTCAAGAACAAAAAATTTTAACTTTTAAAATGTTTTTTTTTTTAAAAAAAAAAAACACTTTGGACTTCCTAAAAGCACATGAGGTGTGGGGACAAAATTATCCCGCCATAAACCTCCACTAAAATCCAGGTAATGTACGACCCAAAATGCTCAAAAATTTTTCGCACATTCCTCAAATTAGGGTTTCTGTTTTTCCCCTAAATCAAAATTCTCATTTTTTTTTTTCTTCTTGTTAGCGAAGAAATTTCAGATGGAGGCTATTTATAGGAAGCTCTATAACAAGTATTCGAAGCTCAGGGTTCAATTCTCCTCACTCTTCAGCATTTACTAAGCGTTTTTAATTTCAATTTGCTGTATTTTGATGTATGCATCTATTATTTAAACTATAATTCTTTATTTATTTATTTATTTATTTATTTATTTATTGTTGTGAAATAGAGACAGAAAGATTCTGAATTGGAGAAGCTTAATCGCGACCAAGAAGTGAAATTTTTGAAATATGTCGAAGGTAGTTTTTCTCTCAATTATTTTTCTTTTCAAATGTTAATCTTTGTTTGTCAAAGAAATAAAATCTTATTAATTTTCATACAATATATTCGTGTGCAATACTATAAATGGGGTTTGCTGGTATACTGTGATTACAATGTTTCAAATGCTTGACTATTTTCATGTGCTTGCATTGTTCTATTTGTGCACACTTGCGTTGGCAGTTCAATTTTATCTGCTACGTGGGTTGGGCTGTTGAGTGTTCCTGTAAATTATATATAATTCTATTTATGACTGTAAGTGCGAAGGTTGCAATGAGACTTAGACTGTTGTGATCAAATTTATGTTTGCCGTTATGTTCTTTCTTAATCTTTTGAGTAATTGGGTCTGTTTATATCGTCGTAGATTGTGGAAGCTTACGGGAATATATTGTTTAGTTCAATAAGTAGTCTGTAATGACATAGCATTTTATATATATGGCTTACTAGAGATATTATTTAAACGGTGCTAATCTCCCAAAATTATTCTTGGGACATTTTACCTTCTGGTATTATATGCTTCACTTTGCACCTCTTTTCCGTTTTATCCTTATGGTAAAGCATTGTTCCAAGTAGACTTTCTGGTTTTCTTTCCATATTCTCTGATTGCTTGATTGTGTGTATCTATTTGATGAACTTATTTATTCTCTTTCAGGGAAATCATGGAATAATGCCTTAGCATTATAGTGAAATATTATTTAATCTTTTCATATGCAAAAGATTTTTAGAGCCATTAGTTTCCTTAGATTTTCTAGATGCTATTTCCTTTTACTTTCAGTTCTAAAATCTCTATTTGAGAAGTATTAAGAGGTTAAGAGATGGATTTTGTGGTTTAAAGAGCCTCTGTTCTGCAATTGTCGTTTTATTAACTTGCACCTGGCTTGCCCTGAGTTCTGTAGGCGTATCTCACTTTCTCCCTAGGATTGAGTTTCCATTGTATGTTGTAGCTCTAGCCTATTATTCTTTATTGTTAAAATTTTGGTAAAGTTTGGAGTGGGTACTTTTCTAATAGTGAGCAGTATCTATTTTCAAATGTAAAAATTCTAAGCTGGCATGACTTATTATTCCCTCTTCTAAGATGCCTTTTTTCTTATGTCCTATGTTTGATCAGTCTATTCCATCTATTCTGTTATATCATATTGTTTTACGTAAATACTTTCTGGTCTAGGCTAATATGTGGATTTGCAGTCACATTTTGCTAGGATCCAGGGAAGTAATAATTTACTAATGAACTTTTCTTGTTGTTTGCATGGCCTTGTCCTTGTTTGTCTGAAGAGTACAACTTCATCTCATTATCAATTTAGCTTGGTGCATGGTGCCGCTGGTTATTTATGAATTTGTTAATCTGATATGATATTCACAATAAAAATATTTTACTGATTTATGCAAATTTTTATCCTCATCAAGCATGCATTAACTGATATGGGAATTATATTGAGGTCAATAGAACATCATGTGCTTTAATGTAGCCATACATTCAGTAAGATAAGGTTCTATTCATGATATAATTGTGGGCTTAAACATTGACTTTGAAAAGTATTAGTGTAAGAGCTAGAGCAAATATTAACTTTTTGCAGGCTATCCTCAATGTTGTGCTTGCTGAAGAGAAAATTACATATTTCTTGAGTGTGAGACCTGGTCTAAAATTTATGCTAGAATAGCACAGAGAGATCTGCATTTAGCTGGAATTTCTTGGCATGAAAGGGGTCTAGTCGGTAGATCTTTTACCTCCTTAAGGCTAGTGGTAAATTTGAATGCTTTTGTTAGTAACCTTACCTTGTTCGCCTTTTTATAAGTTGTCTATTAGTAAAATGAAGATTAAACTATTTTTCTAGTGAATGGTCTTGTCCAGCTGCATCCAGAGCAGGATCCAGGTGGGGCTAGTTGAGGGCATGACCCTAAGTACTTAAATTTTCTGTTGGTGCAGCTGCAGAAGAAATGATAGATTACTTGAGGAATGAAAATGACAGACTACGTGAACAAGTCAGTGAGCTTAAAAATGAAATGGCTTCAATCAGGCAAGCTTTTGTGTTGAGTACTTCCTAGCTTCGTCAAGATATGCAGAACTCTTAATCTGAGAATACCTTGATTTTGGTTAACAGATCTACCAACAATGAACAATATATTATGTACCAAAAGCTTCTGATGGAAGAGAACCAAAAGAGTAAGAACTGTACTTGTTTAACTTTTACAATCTTATTCAAAAGTCTTCACTCTGAGCTTAAGATTTTTCTAACTTGTCTATAATTAAAGAGTAAAGAAGTTTTTTCGGTGCTATGCCCACTACTATACTAGATTGAGTTAGAAGGTTGATGTCCTTGCCTACAGACATTGAGCACCTCAAAGGACTAGATGGTTGTTTTGACTTTCTAGAAAAAAGAAACTGTCAAAGTATGATGTCTTCAATCTGTGCTGAAGGTGCATGTTTACTGCAGATATGATGAATGAGACTTTTTCTATTCTCAATTATTTCATATATCTGAGCACTGTTTGCTACATGGCCTGACATTATCCCCTATGGCGAACGCCAAGTACTACTGAGGGCAGGTTCAAGTTTTTCAGGATCTTTCGCCCCTTAAATACAATATTGAACTGAAGAGAAGTGCCATATTGTAAATATCAATTCCTATAAGGTTTTCACATTATTATGATTCCATTCAGGACATGCACCTCTTATGCATTTCATAAGAAGAGAAAGTTGGTGACTAGTTTCCTTTCTTCATCTTGGAAGTAGAATGTTATGCTTCCACTACATTAAAACAAAAAAAAAAAGGTAATGTAGAACTAGGAGATTCAACATAATAGAGTCATCTGTCAGATTTGTTGCAACCTCATAGATCTCCATCAATTTCACATTGATTCGTAAGAATTGTCTATGGTAGGTTAGTGGGCTCATGGATAACTGCCCAGTAGTCCTGCTACTCGGGGCAGGAGATGGCCCAGCACCCCAAAGTAGGAGGAAACTGGGGTGATTATCCGCGAAGCCCTCCTCGTCGTGCATACTGCTCCCGACATCGAGTCTTCTCCTGAAGAGAGCTTGGTCCGTTGGGAGAAAAGAAAGAAAAAAGTTGCTGGTGAGAAGCCAGTAAGTTAGCAATTTAGTCAGCCAGCACTGTGAGCTGGGCATTCTGCAGCAGCTTTGGATGAACAGCCCCAGCCTTATTGGCGGAACACTTTGTAATTGAGCACAAACTGTCAAGAGCACTCCAATTGGCCATAGCTGCAAGAAAGATAGAGACAGTTAACCGATCATAAGGAGAAACGAATGATAATAAAATAAAGTAGTCAGAGGCAAAGAGAGTCATCCCTGCCAGTTAGTAGAAAAAGGGTTAAATCCTGGCTTTGTAACCTAAACCCCACGCCTGCTGATATGTGCATTAGTGTGTGTGTGTGTGTGTGAATCTTAGTGTGTGTTTATGAATCAGTTTGTTAATGTCTGTGTGTGAATCCGCACACAGTTGCCGCTCATTCCTGGACACTGTGCAAAGAAAAGAAATGTTGCTCATCGCAATCAGATACTTACTATCAGAGTCAGTTGACTCTGAGTTTGCTCCTAAGATATCTCTCTCCTACTTCTCTAGCAGACTAGCACTATCCCAAATTTATCGAGCCATGCTCCCCACCGAGATACTCATTGCATGAAACAACTGATATTGCATGGTTTCTGCATGACATGCCACAATTTCTTTTCTTAGACTAGGAAAGCACACTATTGGCTAATGAAACGCAGTGGATATGTGCCAGCTTTTTTTGACAATATTTGTGTGTACATAAATCAAAATCTGGGATGATCTGTGTACTTCTTACTTGGCCTTACAGAATCTTAGAAGATAAAAAGGCCTTCTATTCACTAACTTCCTTGTGCCCTCAATAAAGCTTGAAAATATTTGCAGTGACCTTGACCTTTTCTCCGTAGCAATGCATTTTGAAATTTCAACAGTCAATGAAAATGTCTTTAAAATATACAATGTATTCCCTTAATCACATGAACTATCTGTTGGACTATAAGTAGTATGGTGTACCGGCCTTTCCCTGGTGGACCCTTCTATGTTGCTCATCTGTTAAAGCAATTAAATGTATCAACTTGCTGCTCAATGTTTAGTGACTTGAGACTCTTGCAGATAAAACACTTAAAAAGTAAAGCACTGATATGTATCAGCATGCAACTCTTTTCTATTTAGTGACTTTCAGAACCTTGCAGATAAAACACTTCTAGAAGAAATAGATAGGTACCGTAATCTACAGCAAGAGGGACTCTGTTGCCAAGGCCGTGATGACAAAGTTGAACATAAACAGCTAAATTCGCCTGGCAGTTCCCAGGCAGAACCATGGGCATCCAATAGCTTAGCCAATAAAATGACAAGGAAACGCAGTAGAAAGTCCATGCTTGTTGCAGAGGATACAGTTGATCCGTGTGCCACTGTGGAACTTGAGCAGGTGGTGGAAAATGAATCAGCACTGGGAGTAAAGAAAACAAAGATCCATGATTTTTCTCCAAATGCCTATCAGGTATGCTGCTACTTCACTTTCAAGTTAAGGCCAATATTTTCCCTTCACAATCTTAACTGTTATTATATGGTGGTTTCAGCCAACATGCTGCAAGATAAAGGTTGATGCCTCAGGTATATTGCAAATGTATTTCAGTCATACTATTTTAATACCTATAAATTTAGATTCTGAATTTGTCTTCACGTTATATTTTTCAGGTGGCGATACAAACCTAGGTCTTTCCAACTGCATATTTCAAGATCTTGTTGAGTGTGTGGTTGGCATGAAACTCTCTACTGTTTCTCAGAATGAAGAATTATGTGTATCTGCTCTTCATCAATCAAGTGGTAATATTTCTGATAAATGCTTCCAATTCGTATTATCCTGGTGACAAATCCTTTCATTTTGTAGTTTCCTCTGAGGGCTTATGAACCTTCTATATTGTGAATTGTTTAGAGTTCTATCTTTGCATTTTAGATATCTGATCACTTCTTGAGTTGCAACTAGACTTTTAGAGTTAGTTGGAATTCAAGATACAAGTCCTTTCCATAAAAGTGATTGCTGCACTGGGTACATCATTAATGTATATTACAGTTGTGCCATGAAATTACATCATTAATTTTTGGTCTTGACAGGATATTCTTTTCGTCTGACTTGGATGAACAACTCAGACGGAGGAGAACCCGAATTACTGTACCATGTTACATCACTGGGTACGTTTGAGAGAGTGGCACCAGAATGGATGACGGAAGTCCTGATTTTCAGCTCAAGCATGTGCCCTATCTTCTTTGAGAGGGTGTCCCGGATACTCAAGCTTAACCAGTAAGATATTCGCTCCCCACTTGCCACCTGGAAACCAGAAAAAAAAAAAAGAAGGATGTTGTAAATTGCTCATAGCTGACTTTATGAAGTCTCATGCTCTTCTTGTGTCCTAACAGTTGTAATGCACCACTTTTAGTGCTCTAGTGTGTTTTGTATGAGCTACTTGTGACTAATAGAGATCCTGTGCTCTTCTTTTGTGCTCACAATGGTGATGAGCCACTTCCTTTTGGGAATGTTGAAATCAGTATGCTGCATAGTCTTTTTTAACTCCAAATTGCTCAGATTTGATTTCCTGTCCGAATGAAATTTTCATGTGTCAAATATCAATACAATTTGATAATATGATTTGGTTGCCAAGTGGGAAATGCTGTGTGATCCATGATGCATTTTGCACAATTTAACAGGATTATCACTATTTGGCGAATGTCAAGAACTTAGAGGATGTTTGGCCATTCTTATTTGGTGTTTATAAGTATCTAGAATGAAAAGATAGTGAGAGAAGCTTTTTATTTTGAATAAACTCTGCCAAACACCCTCTTACTCTGTTACATGTACGGTCGATATCACGTGGCTACACGCGAATGTGGAACTTAAGTTTTTCCTTGTATTTGTCATCTACTTGCTTATTCTTTAGATGGTTAGACCTTTTTGAATTGGGTTAATTGTGCGATTAGTCCTTAATATTGTTATATTTCTTTAATTTAGTCTCCATTATTTTAAAAAGTTTAAACAAGTCTTCCATGTGTTTCAAATGTGGCTAAATTAGTATTACTTTCTCTTAAAAAAAATTATAAACAAATTGAAAATTTTTATCCTTTCCTAAGGGTGCAAGAATAGTAGTTATGGTGCAAGAATAATAGTTATAGTGGTATAAAATTATATAAATACAGGAGGGGTAATGTAGATATAAGATTGACATATAAGTAAATAATTTCTTCAGAACCCCCCTAAATCCAACCTTAATGTTGTTCAACCTCATTGAGAAGCCATTCTTGGATTTTCTTATAAAGAAGCGTCGCAAAGTCCAAGTCACACTTAGATTTCTCATAATAAAGCGGGAATAGACTATATCTTTTTTTTTTATTTTAAAATTCAATAGTAATTTTCTACTTATCTCGTTGATGATCCAAACTCAGACACTTCTAAGTCTCAAATGAATGAAGCTACGCACTCTTGTAAACCATGAATCTTTTAATCCGCAAATTATAAAGTGCACCTTGAATAAGGTATATCCTCGTTTATGTGGTCCCTTAGTTGCATTTATCCAGTATTCATAAGTTGTTTGTCTAGTAAAATTCACAGAAATATTTATACATAAAAATAGTCACAGATATTTGTTCAAAATTAAAAGCCTATTTGTTAAGTATTCATAAGCTATCTCCTAGTAAAATCTATAAATTATCACAATATTTGTTGACAAGGGTAAAATTGATAAGCATCTATACATAAAAATAGTCACAAATGTTTGTTCAGAGTAAAAAAACTATTTATTTAGTATTCATAAGCTGTTTGTCTAATAAAATCTACAGATCATCACAATATATGTTAACAAGTGTAAAATTAACAAATATTTATACACGAAAATAGCCAAAGATGTTTGTTCAGAATAAAAAGACTATTTGTTCAGTATTCATAAGTTGTTTGTTCAATAAAATTTACATATCATTTTTATTCAGTACTGATAAGTTATTTGTTTAGTACATTTACAACTGTAAGTGCACGTTGTACGTTGCACTGTGCACATGTAGATTCATAATATAATTTCTCCTTTTAATCCTTTGCTCAAACAGGCCCATGTTCACCGGGGGACTAGCATGGGCTCCCATTAGAATTGGGCCTAAAAGATGTTGGTTTAAGAAAGCCTATGACGGAAAATTGTCAGGCTCTATATGGGCTAGTGGGTAAAAAAAACAAGAAAGAGTCGTTGCCGCATAACACGTTTTCAGGGTTTATGAAAAGGCGGAGGCGCTCTTGCGACACTTCAAACCTTGTCATCAATGGCGCCTTGAACCTCCTCCTTGCTTATTTATTATATTATCAAAAATTCAAAACCAAAAAAAAAAATAAATAAATAAATAAAAGAAAAATGGAGGGAGGAGGAGGAGGGAGTAGAAAAGAGGAGAGCAGCAGCAGCGTGGGTGCAGCGAAGCCATCGAAGTTCGCGGCGTACCAGAACGCAGCACTCTCAGCTGCCCTAACCTCCAACAGCATCCGCCCTAACTCCTCCACCTTCCTCTTCCTCTTCTCTCTCTTCTCCGCCTCCGCCTTCTCTTTCCTCCACCTCTCTCCCAGGTATGTGTGTGTGTGTATTATGTGTGTGTGTGCGCGCGTGACTTTGGTTGTAGTATATATCTTTATCAATGTGTGTGTTTTGTGTGTGTATTGATATAGGGTTTATGTATGCGTGTGGAAGACAGTTGGAAAAGGTAGGGTTTTTGTTGAGATAATGATTAGTGTACAATGACAAGCGCGTAGAAGCAAAATTTTATAGGTTAAGCTGCTTTATTTGAGCTATATTAATCCCGAACTGTAGAGAGTTGTGGCTTGGTAAAGGGCTAAAATAGAAGAAATTTGTGATTTTTGCTCGAAAAACCGTAATTGTGGTGAAAATTTTAATGGCCTGTAGTGGATACTATGATGTTGTTGTTAGCTTGTTCAGAGCTTAGCTGTTTACACCTACCTATGTTGGATTCTTGAGCTTAATTATCGGGCTACTGATGTTGTCTTTATGTCATAATCTTCTAATAACTTGGTGAATTTGGTATCAAACATTAGAAATTCAACTGTTAATTCTCTTTTCTGCCACCAAATTTTAGCTGCTACTTGTCTGATCTCACTGGGAATTGGATCATTGTAGGGAAGATGGGATTATTGACAGCTTGGCATTCCGATATGTTTCAAATGAAGCAGCTTGTAAGTTTTCTTTTTCAGATAGCTTCCGTTGAGTTGCTTTGCGGTCAAATCTTTATTTTGCTATAAATTTCTGCTAATTTTTTTGTTAATCTATTCAGGCCTATTTGCGAGGGTGGTAAAAATCCTTCTGGCCTTAATTTTTGTAGGAATCTCTCTTGC